>CM050163.1:211778827-212978827 GCA_027410445.1 Discoglossus pictus
CAAGATCTTATATAGGCTATATTTGAAGGTACCATAAATAACCAGGAATATTCAGAGCTTGCCAACCAAGTCATCCTAACCTGTAAAAATAAGGATGCATTAATCCTCAATAATGAAATCTTAAAAAAAATGAATACACCCCAAAGAAATTATCACAGTTCTGATTCTGTACTTGCTGATAACAAAGAAAGTCAGGCAAACTTTTCCAGTTAATTCATAAACTCATTAACTCCTTCTGGAATGCCACCACATATCTTGCAGCTAAAGAAAGGTGCTATTGTCATGTTACTGTGAAATATGAACCCCAAAAATGGCCTATGCAATGGCACAAGATTAATTGTTCAACAATTAAAGGACCATTTCATAGATGCTGAAATTTTAACTGGTACCCATAAAGGAGACAGAGTTTTCATACCAAGGATAGATTTAGCACCAAGTGAAAGTAGTCTCCCTTTTATACTTCAAAGAAGACAATTTCCCATCATTATGGCATTTGCCATGACCATTAATAAATCACAAGGACAAACGTTGAAATCTGTAGGTATTTTCTTACCAGAACCAGTATTTGCACATGGCCAATTGTACGTTGCGTTATCACGATGCAAAAATTCACAGGCTATTAAAGTTTACATTGAAAAGAATGAAAGTCAAGGTGATTTATTAGAAGATGGATGTATCTTCTAATAAAACGGAAAAAAAACGAATTTAACGGCCGAACCGCAGAAATCGAAAGAGATGAAAAAAACTAAAAATAATAAAAAATAAATTAAAACACACTCACACACAGCACATGGGGAGAGACAGGAAGCCTAGGAGGGAGGTTGCAAGTGATTTGGAGTCTTGGTTTCGTCACTCAAACATCAGATAAGCGTGGGGAAAATGGCGGACGAAAAATGTAAAAAAAGCTGATAAAAACGAGGCTGAGCAAAGCCAGGCACGCGGGACTTAGAAAATACACAACGGCAAAGACACTAACAATTACACCAACAACGCCAGGCACGCAGGACTTTAAAAATAAAACAAACGTCAGTCAGCGACCCCCACACAAACAGTCAGCAAACACACAGAAGAGAAACACAAAGGGGGGAGATGCTGGAAAGAGACACATAGAATTCCCACACAAAACACTTGCAGGTTAATGAACCCTGCAATGAGCAGCCCATACAATAGGCGGGAGGAAAGTTTTGCAATGAGCGCCGAACGTACTCATCACTGGGCTCGCAATGAGCACCGAAGGTGCTCAGAGAAGCAAAAGCCTCACATTGTGTGCCAAACAGCATTGCCTGGCTTACAATTTATGCCCATAATTTTTTGTCGGGCAATTCGCTAGTATATATTTATCTATGCACACACACACAGGGGGCCACAGGGGCTGACAGAGGGCCACAGGAGTCACAGGGGGGCATAGAGGGCCAAGGAAAGCCACAGGGGGCCTTACATTTATTATAACCAATAACACTGTAATAAATAAAACAGTAAATCTAATAAAACCAACCAAAGATTGCATAGATTCCTCCAATTATATTTAAAATTTAAATTCAGCAGGGTGACATCATAAAACCATTTCTAATTGGCTGAAATATGATGGACATATATTTCAGCCAATCAAAATGCGGACAATTATATTTAACCCGCAGAAATCTTAGTTTAAGTAATTTTTTTATAGTTTGGAGGTTTTCTTTTTTGGAGGGCACTTTCCTGGCCCAGAAGAAGAGAGCATTGACTTCAAATCAAGAATGAAGAGGACAAAACCTTCTTCAATAGAGATGTATAGTCCAAGGCAGAAGATTGAGGACCAGGGCATCGTTGATCATTCCTGGATGATCGTTTGGTAAGTTAAGTATTGTTAATTGAATTTTTAATGTAAAGGTTTATTTTTTTATCTTATGGTATAATTTTAATATTTTATATGTACATTTTTTATTTGAAACTGTATTTTTTGTTTTCATGTAATTTTTATTTTTTTTATTTTTTATTTTTTTTATTTTTTTATTTTTTTATTTATTTTTTTTCCAGACAAAAGAATACAAGTACAAAAACAGAATGTAAATACAAAGTACAGAACAGACAAACAATCGCAATTCATAACACACTTCTGATAATACTCCTTCTTCCTTCCTTTCCCCTCATGTTTTCCTCTTAACGGGGGAAACTTATACCTCCAGACCAGATTTAAACATCATATATATATATATATATATATGTACACTGTGACAAACCACTTCTTTTACAGGTAGGATTGTCACCGATCTTGCAGTAACCACAGCCTTCTAGGGTATACAAAGTCCGGGACACCTTCAGCTCAGTTTTCCTTTTTTTATTCAGTTTGAAAGCAGGTACTTTAAATAATAACAAAACAAACAAAATCCCTTGCTCTTACTTGAGCTCTTCCTAGACAGTACTTGCTATCTGCAATTGGGTGGCTTTCCCACTTACCAATTTCCCAAACAAAAGCAATGTCTTTGCAATAAGCGCAGCCTCTCCTAGCTGTCTTTTCCTCTCTCTCTTGGAGCAGGCTGCTCTCTTCTTTTAAAGGCCTGTCTGCTAATTGAGTAGCTACAGGTGAGTGCCAATTAGCTAACTCTTAAAAACCAGATCCAAGCTGTGGTCTGTTATACAGCAACTAGTGCTGTTGGAGCATTGGCCCCCCCTGCTCTCCAAATACTCCGCCCCAGGGACCCATACCATGTTTTGCAGAGCATCAGCTATGCATATTGCAAACTGTAACATCTCTCCCTGGGGCATTTAACTGAGAAATCCTCTGGTTGCTGTCTAGCAAATCAGGTCTGATGTATCTCCCATCAACCACTATTCCACCTTTATGCTCACATATCCTCCCCCCCAGCTCATACCCAAGGGTTTGAGCGACCATGGAAATCAGGGAGTGTACCCTCGAAAGCCCATCAGCATTACCTTGTTGCAGACCAGCACTGTGTTCCACAGTGAAATTAAAAGATTGCAAACTCAAAAACCATCTGGTTACTCTGGAGTTACTTTCCCTGTTCTGATACATCCACGTCAGAGGAGCATGGTCCGTTATCAATCGAAACCTTCTGCCTAGTAGGTAGTATTTAAGAGAGTCTAATGCCCACTTAATAGCAAGACACTCTTTTTCAACAATAGAGTAGTTCTTCTCATGTGGGTTTAACTTTCTGCTCAAAAAGAAAACAGGGTGTTCTTCACCCTGGTATTCCTGTGAAAGAACAGCCCCCAAGCCCACATCAGAAGCATCTGTCTGAACTATAAAATCCCTGGAAAAATCTGGGGTCACTAAGACAGGATGGCTACAGATAGCTTCCTTCAGACTCTTAAAAGCCTTTTCTGCCTCAGGGCACCATTTAACTATGACTGGGGATTTTGCTTTAATAAGGTCTGTCAGGGGTGCAGCAATGGTAGCAAAATCTGGAATGAACCGCCTATAATATCCAATTAAATCCAAAAATGCCTTTACTTGTTTCTTTGTAAGGGGCTGTGGCCATTTTTGTATGGCTTCTACTTTGGCTTCCTGTGGTTTAACCAAACCCCTCCCAATAGAATAACCTAAGTACTTAGCTTCCTCTAAACCAATCGTACACTTGGAAGGATTGGCAGTTAAGCCTGCTGAGCGGATAGCATCAAGTACCGCTTGAACTTTAGGGAGGTGGGATTCCCAGTCTGCACTGTGGATGACGACATCATCCAAGTATGCTGCAGCATAACGAACATGAGGTTTAAGAATTCTGTCCATCATTCGTTGGAATGTGGCAGGTGCCCCATGTAACCCAAATGGCAATACAGTGTACTGAAACAGGCCACTGGGTGTTGAAAAGGCTGTCTTTTCTTTGGCTCTTTCAGTGAGCGGGACCTGCCAGTAACCCTTTGTTAAATCCAAGGTTGTTAGATAACGAGCTTTGCCCAGTCTTTCTATTAACTCATCAACTCTTGGCATTGGGTAAGCATCAAATTTTGAGAGGGCGTTTAACTTGCGGTAGTCATTGCAGAACCTCCATGTGCCATCAGGTTTTGGCACCAATACAATAGGACTACTCCAGTTACTCTGGGATTCTTCAATGACTCCAAGTTTTAACATGCTCTCAACCTCTAAGTTTATAACCTCCCTCCGGGCCTCAGGAATTCTATAGGGTTTGAGGTTAACTCTTTTCCCTGGTTCGGTTATTATGTCATGTTTAATCACTTTAGTCTTTCCTGGAACTATCGAGAAAACATCCCTATTTCTTCTGATGAAATCTCTGACCTCTTGCTTTTGATGGACAGACAGAGTCTTAGATACGTTCACATCTGGCTCTACTATAGGAGGTTCTGAAGGTTTTAAAGCAACCAGGACCTCCCTGTCCTTCCATGGCTTTAACAGATTTATATGATACAACTGTTCAGGCTTTCTTCTTCCTGGTTGTCTGACTTTATAATTGACATCACTCACTTTCTCTATTATTTCATAGGGTCCATGCCAAGTCGCAAGGAACTTATTCTCCACAGTAGGGACCAGAACCAATACCCTGTCTCCCGGTTGGAACACTCTGACTCTAGCATTACGGTTATAGCTGTTTTTCTGAGCCTGCTGGACTTCCAGCATGTGTTCCCTGACAATAGGCATGATGGTGGCCATTCTATCCTGCATTTGAGCTATATGCTCAATTACACTCCTGTGAGGAGTAGTCTCCTGTTCCCAGGTCTCCTTAGCAATATCCAATATTCCCCTGGGATGTCTTCCATATAATAATTCAAAAGGAGAGAAGCCCGTGGAGGCCTGTGGAACTTCCCTAATGGAAAACAGTAGATATGGCAATAAAAAATCCCAATTTCTTCCATCTGCATCAATTACCTTGCGTAGCATACTCTTAAGGGTTTTGTTGAACCTCTCTACTAAACCATCAGTCTGTGGGTGATATACTGAGGTCTTAAGATGTTTAACCTGCAAGAGCCTGCACAACTCTTTTGTGACTCTGGACATGAACGGGGTCCCCTGGTCTGTCAGTATTTCTTTAGGGATACCCACCCTACTGAACATCAACATAAGTTCCTTAGCTATTAGCTTTGCAGAGGTATTACGCAAGGGAATGGCCTCAGGATAGCGAGTTGCATAGTCCAAGATGACTAATATATATTGGTGTCCCCTAGCGGACTTTACCAGTGGCCCCACTAAGTCCATAGCGATCCTTTCAAAAGGCACGTCAATTATGGGTAAGGGTACAAGTGGACTACGAAAAGTCTTGAAAGGAGCCCTGTACTGGCACTCAGGACATGAGGAGCAATAGTTTGTAATAGCAGCAAACACTCCAGGCCAGTAAAACCGTCTAAGGACTCTCTCTCTAGTTTTTCCGACTCCCAAGTGTCCCCCTAATATGTGGCTGTGAGCCAACTTTAGCACTATATTCTGGTAAGTCTGAGGAACCAACAGCTGCCTAATGATGTCTGAATCCTTTTTTTCTACACGGTAAATTAGGTCATTTTGTACTTCAAAATAGGGGAACGGCAGTGCTCCTCCTGGCTGATTAACAACCCCGTTTACAACTTTAATATCATTTCTAGCTGTCACTAAAGTGGGATCTTCCCACTGAGCGCTTTTAAAGTTACCTGGACTAATTCCAATATCAATTAAGTCCTTATCCTTGTCTGCATTATTAGTAGGCTCCTCACTAGTTTGAGCTGGGTTATCTCCTATTAATACTGGTTTAGGGCAGTATTTTTTCTTTTTCCTTATTTTTCCGTCACAGTGGTCAAAACCCAAGTCAATATCGGAAAAAGGGAACACATTATCCTCGACAGACTGACTCATTTCTGATAAATTTTGATCTGTCTTTTGTAAAGCTGCCCATAATTTTAGAAAATGAGGAAAGTCTCTACCGATCACTACCTCATGGGCTAATCTAGGTACTACACCCACTCGGTACTTTAAATTCCCATACTGGGTTCCAATATTTACTTCCGCAGTGGGGTATTCCTTTTTATCACCATGAACACAGATAATGCCTATTTTCTGTCCATGATCAGGTTTTACACAAGGTATTATAGACTCTGCTACCAACGTAACCATACTACCTGAATCAAGTAATGCTTTAGACATTTTTCCATTCACAGTTACACAGCATTTATGAGCGTTATTATCATAGTCATTGTTAACAATACCATAACAACTGAGCAAAAATGAACGTGTTCCCTCACTTTTGCCCATATTGCATTCCATAGGTTCATCCTTAAATGGACAGTCTTTGGCCATATGACCATCCTCTTTGCACTTGAAACATTTGACAGTACAGTCTGACCACCAATTAGTTCCGTTCCCAGGCCTATTAGACCTGGATGCCCCCCTTAAACCTTGAACAGTCTTACCCGGTCTTGCAGAATCTTGGGGCTTAGGATTGCGAGGGTTTGCCTGTGAAGTAGGACATAGCAGTTCTCCTGCAGCCGCATATCTTTCCACCAAGGCAATCAGTTGGTCAGCTGTATGGGGGTCACTTTGGCTGACCCAGCGACGCAGGGAAGCTGGTAAACCACGCAAAAACCGGTCCATTACTAAGGTTTCCACAATGTGGCTAGCTGAATGGATTTCAGGTTGTAACCATTTCCGTGCAAGGTGTATGAGGTCAAACATTTGGGAACGTGCGGCTTTGTCTGAAGAATATGACCATGAGTGGAACCTTTGGGCACGTACTGCAGAGGTTACACCCAGTCGTGCCAAGATTTCAGCTTTCAATTTGCTGTAGATACTTGCATCGGCTGGTTCTAGGTCATAATATGCCTTCTGCGGCTCTCCACTTAGGAACGGTGCCAGTATGCTTGCCCACTCACCAGCCGGCCATCCGTCCCTCTCAGCAGTGCGCTCAAATGCCAGAAGGTACGCCTCAACATCATCTGATGCGGTCATTTTCTGAAGATAGTGGCTCGCCCGAATCACATTTGGCCCCTGGTATCTTCCATCAGGGTCTCCATTCAGTTTTCCAGAGATCGCTTGGATTACCTGTTGTAGTCCCTGGGTGACTTTTTGCTGCTCCTCACGGGCTACTTTAAACATCTCCGCTTGTGTCACAACAAGCTGTTTCACCAAGGACTCAGTGCCCTCCATTTGTGTTTTGGCCAGGACTTTAGCACACTCTGCCTGGGCCAGCACCAGTTGCTGCAGGGCTGCACTGTTTTCTGCAGCTCTCCTGTTAGTCTCCTGTTGCACAGAGGAGGATTGGATCAGAGCCTTGATAACATCCTCCATGTTGAGCTTTAAATGACTTCTACCCTCAGGCTTACGTGGGTGCCCGCATTCTCCACCATATGTGACAAACCACTTCTTTTACAGGTAGGATTGTCACCGATCTTGCAGTAACCACAGCCTTCTAGGGTATACAAAGTCCGGGACACCTTCAGCTCAGTTTTCCTTTTTTTATTCAGTTTGAAAGCAGGTACTTTAAATAATAACAAAACAAACAAAATCCCTTGCTCTTACTTGAGCTCTTCCTAGACAGTACTTGCTATCTGCAATTGGGTGGCTTTCCCACTTACCAATTTCCCAAACAAAAGCAATGTCTTTGCAATAAGCGCAGCCTCTCCTAGCTGTCTTTTCCTCTCTCTCTTGGAGCAGGCTGCTCTCTTCTTTTAAAGGCCTGTCTGCTAATTGAGTAGCTACAGGTGAGTGCCAATTAGCTAACTCTTAAAAACCAGATCCAAGCTGTGGTCTGTTATACAGCAACTAGTGCTGTTGGAGCATTGGCCCCCCCTGCTCTCCAAATACTCCGCCCCAGGGACCCATACCATGTTTTGCAGAGCATCAGCTATGCATATTGCAAACTGTAACATCTCTCCCTGGGGCATTTAACTGAGAAATCCTCTGGTTGCTGTCTAGCAAATCAGGTCTGATGTATCTCCCATCAACCACTATTCCACCTTTATGCTCACAACACCTATATATATATATACATATATATATATATATATATATATACAGAAAAAGAAAATATTACATCTGTATCCCCTATATTATCACTTAGCTTCTTTGAACCCAGGGCTGTGAGTTCTGTTAGATACTTTGACAGATCTTAGCTCCTCTCTAATATTTGCATCTATAACTATGGCTTTTCGCCATCCCCCCACCCAAAATTAATTCCAACATTATGTGAGAGAGTTTTCCACTATATAGGGACCGGGGTCTACCCTCTCTTTCAGAGAAAGGTCTATTATTCTTTATCGCTTCTCTTTCTTAACTATCTGCCTTCCTACATTTTCCCTATATTTGTGTTTTCAGTAAAAACGTCTGTATATATAGGAACAGAAATTTTTCCTTTTTTACTCATACCTTTTTTTTCCTTTCCTATGAATTCAAGGTATGCCCCCGTTTAACCTCGTTATATTTACAGAATATTTGACTATTATCTAAAGAAAAAAAGAGAAGAAAAGGCGAGAAAAAGAAACACATACACCATTCACACTGTACCAGACCGATGACCTACCAATAAGTTGTTGCTGGAGAGTTTGGGTTCCTAATCTACCTATTATATGATTTATAGTCTTTTCCTTGACTACTCCCTTTTTTTTTTCCTTCTCCCCTTCTACCTCTTTTATAATTACTGAATTATGATCCGTTTGTCTATACTCCAATAGAACTTACAAATTTATCCCACTTCTGCCAAGGGAAGCGGGTACCTGTTTCCATCAGCCAATTCTTGCCTATGGGATCAATAATCTCTCTATTTTCTCGTATTGCTGCCACCAGCTGTATTCTTGACGGAACATGGGTATTTTTCCATGATTTTACTATCAAACTTTTAGCTACTAACAGAATGTGACATATCAATATACCATCTGAACCACGGAATTCCTCCAAATTCCTATGGAACAGTACCAATGAAGGGGAGCACCTAATTTATTTGATTTTTGGTAATATCGTTTTTTTATTTTTTGGAATTAATTAGGTTTTTTATTTTGGATAATTTAGTGATCCTATGTATTGTAATTGATTTGGTGGTTTTAATGTGCATTTTTTTTTATATATATATATATATATTTAGTGTTTTTTACATAGAGGGTCCTTCATGGCTACATGTAGGTTACCACAGGGATCTATATAGACCTACATGGCAGTTAGGGGAACATTTAGAAATCATGGGGGTCCTTGAAGGACCCCCATGATAGTTAAGGGGATGATAAAAATTTTATATTGAGTGTTACAGTTTATACTATGTGTTTCTGTCTAGACCCCTATGGTATAGAGGGGATAATATGGATGCAATGGAAGTCCTTCAAGGACCCCTATAATATGGGTTTAATTTTTAGATGCCGCAGAAGTCCTTTAAGGACCTCTGCAGCAGAGGTAATTTTTGGTGGCCGTGGGTTTTGAGGAACATAATCATACTTATTACAGTTTTTCTCGTAATCCTAAACTTTGTAACTTTACTTACAAGGCTTTGGTTTATGACTTACGGGTGTGCCAAGTATTATTACATGATTACGAGATTGAATACATGTGTAACATTACTGAATGTAGCTCATGGTCGGATTGTTTGGCAACCAAATGATAACCACTCTCAGAGAAGTAAAACTTCCATGTTCAAAACAAACATTTGGTAGATATATCTAGCCTCTGAATTAGATGTCATCCTTAAGCAGAATATTTTCAACATTTGTCATGTTGTTCTATAGTGTATTGTACATTAAAAGAATTTTAACCAATCCAAGAAAATGTTTGAAACCAGAAATGTATTAATAAAGGTAGAAATATATAAGGTTGGGTTTCTTACATTTTGCTCTTCTGCTTTCATCCTGTACTCAATGTATTTTTATGTTTACCGTGTAAATAATCATTGAAGTAGCTCTCACAAGTTATGGTTCCAAGATGAAACTTGATTTAGGACCATTGTCTGGTGAGCCATAACCCTTTGCATTGTACACAAGCACATTGTGTAAAAGCACTAACAAAAAATAACCTTGGTGGCTTTAACCTTAATTGATCTCTTCTGAAAACATACTTGTAATTACAGAATTCTTGTCTGTATCCACTGAATAATATGTTATTTCCTTTTCAGGTTCTTTTAAAAATACAAAGTATACTTGTAGTTTTCAGCTGAAGAATGAGATGAAAGAGAGCTTCAATGAAATGCAGTCAAATTCCATTTTGTGTAAAAATAGAAATGATCAGCATCTGAGCTTGGAACCTTGCTTTTCCAAAAAGTAATACAAAATCACTGCTAGCCAAATCTTATAAAAAACAATACCAGTAAATTGTTAAATAGCTTGCCTTCCATGTAAGACAGAGAATTTCTGAGAGCTCCTGTTTTTTTTTGGAGTGACACCGACATTCCACATATATCATTATTTTGCAATGGTGTACTTTTATCTAATGAGCATTGTACTTCAATCAGTATGTCTAAATAAAGACGTGCTGTTAACTCCCACCCATTGTGACTAAAAGCCCCATTAAATTAGAAAAACCTTATAACAAGAATTGAATGTTTGTTCTGCGAGCTATTAAATTAGACCTGTGGCTAGCGACGTATGAGCTTGCAGCACGGCCATTCCACAATGACTGAGTCATACTAACAGGACAAGTGAAAAGTTTGTGAGATTATCTTGCAGGCTTCACACCTCATCAATTGCCTCGGGGGGCCCAATTGGGACCTCCGCGGCAGTTCTAAGCATAAGCCCTGCCGTGGAAGGTGCTTCAAGTTCCCACTCGGCACCTAAAATGAACCCCCCATGCTTGGGGTCCCCATCTCTACCCCCAAAGTGTCCCCACATTAACCCCTTGCAGCGGGGGTCCCCGATTGAGCCCCCCGCTGCATTCAGAAAATTCAAAATTCCTGCCACAGGTCATTAAAGGGCCAGCAGCACACTATTAACCAATCTTGGCCGCGGGGGTACTTACAGTAACATTAACCACCCTCTATGCTAGAGGTCCCCATCGGGACCCCCGCAGTGTCTCCACATTAACCCTTTCGAACGGGGGTGCCTGATAGGCATTGATTGTGACACCCGATGCATTAAAAATTTTACATTTCCAAACTTGCGGGTCCTAAAGGACCGTAAAGGTCCTGAAAAGACAAGCGCTTAAAAATATATTAACACCCGCTGCTGGGGTACTATAAGTACACCCCAGGCACTTAAATTTAACTGTAGTCCTTTTTTTATTTTGTGCATCTTAGCTTTTTTTTTTTTTTTTTTTGGTGACATAGGTTTATATCATTTTGGTAATGTAGGTTTTCTTTCTTTTGGTAATGTCCTTTTATTATTTTCTGTAATGTCCTTTTTTTATTTTCTGTAATTCTAGGTTTTATTATTTTCTGTAATTAGGTGTTTTTATTTTTTCTGTAATTAGTGGGGTAATAGGAATTTTATTAGGGTGGTAGGTAGGTTGTGTAGGGATTAACAGGGTAGAGGGGGGTAATAGTGTAGGGGAGGATAGGGCTTACTGGGTACATTTGGGGTTAAATTGGCCCAGTTAAGGTTAAATAGGACTAGATAGGCTTTTATAGGTCTAGATGGGGTTAAATAGGTCCAGAAGGGGTTAAATAGGCTGAGTTAGGGTTAGATAGGCTGAGTTTGGGTTAAATAGGCCCAGTTAAGGTTAAATAGGATGAGATAGGCTTACATAGGACTAGATAGGGTTAAATAGGTCCATATGGGGTTAAATAGGCCGAGTTAGGGTTAGATAGGCCCAGTTAAGGTTATTGGGTCAATTTAGGGTCAGATAGGCCCAGTTAGGGCTATTGGGTCCATATAGGGTTAATGGGGTATAGTTAGGGTTAAGGGGTTAATGGGGTATAGTTATGGTTAATAGTGTAGTGTAGTTCTGGTCCTGAAGGGCCCTCGTGGCACTAATAGTGTAGTTATAGAGGTTAATTAGTGCCTCACAAGGGTCTGGAAAGACCCTTATGAGACTAATAGGGTTAATTGTGGGCTCATGGGGCTCTGTATGGAGGCCCATGAGTTATAGGGTTAGTTATGGGCTCATGGAACTCTGTATGGAGTCCCATGAGTTCTAGGGGTCATTAGCGGCTCATGGGGCTCTGTATAGAGCCCCATGTGTGATAGGGTTATTTAAGGGCTCATGGGGCTCTGTATAGAGCCCTATGAGTTATAAGGGTCATTAGGGGATCATGGGGCTCTGTATAGAGCCCCATGAGTGATGGGGTTAATTTAGGTGCCTGGGGGGTACTTATTGTACCCCAGTGGTAGGGGTTAATATTTTCTTTAGTGCAGGTCCTTTCAGGACCTTTACAGTCCTTTAAGGACCCACAAGGTTGTACATTTTAAATTTTAAATGCAGTAGGTTTCACGATCAATGCCGATTAGGGACCTCTACTGCAAGGGGTTAAAGTGGGGTCAATTTGGGGGTCCTGATGGTGAGCTCCAGCATAGAGGGGTTTAATGGTAGAGGCCGGTCAGGATTGGTAATAGTGTGCCGATGGCCCTTTAAGGACCCGCAGCTGGAATTTTGAATATTTTAAATGCAGCAGGGGTCTCAATTGATGCCAATCAGGGACCCCCACTGCAAGGGTTAATGTGGGAAAGCTGGGGGGGGGGGGCCTATAGTGACCCCTGCAGCATGGGGATGTGTTTACGGTGCAGGGGGAAGCAGTAGAATAAGGGATCGGGCTGCTGCAAGGCAGCACGTATAGGCTTTTGTTGTGCTAACGTTGCTAATTTAATCCGTTTTGGGCCGTAATCTCGCTAAGTCGAATAGGCTTCTGCGACTCATTTGTATGTCACTATTATTACATGCACTTTGTCACTCACTTATGTATCATCACTTTGTAAAAGAGGAATAGAGATCTTATTCTAATCACTTCAGTCTTATAATTCCAACGTATACTAAGGAAGCCCATTTCAATCTTCAATCCCCCTACCAACATTATCTCATCAGAATTCCAAATTTTAATAACGAGTTTTAACAATATCAATAAACGTTAAGTTTTATATTTTTGTTACTCTATATTGGTATTAGGGCAGAGGGTGTGCACTTATATCTTAAAGGATACTTGTTCTGTCCCTTTCCTTTTATTATTAATTTTACCCTGATGGAACTAAAGTATTCAGATACATTAATGTTAAGCACTTGAAAACACAGCTATATTTCTGAATCTTCTATCTTCCCTATTAGCATGACTAAACTCACCCACACACTATTTCACATTCTCAAAAGCCAATCAAGTTTCCTCTTCAACCTCTGAAATGTCAAGCAATTCTCCTAGCAATACTCTCAATATTTAAAGTACATTATGCAACAAACTAAAAAAAGCCAAATAATGATCATAAAGGCATGGAAAGAACATTTTCAGATTTTGCTTGTATCATGGCTCATACATCTTAGGCTTAAGAAATAATCAGCCACATTAAATTTGAAGCTCGTATGTGTAACGTGAGACCCGCCACAGCTGCGAGCTTGAAGAGTTGCGGATTTACAGTGCTATTAAATTAGAAGGGGCTGCGGGTTATGAGCTGGAGACGCAAATCCGTAACTCATACGTCGAACGTTGGATTTGTGGCCCTGCGTAGGATCAACTAGTCAAACCCATGGGTTTAGATGGAGCCATTGGTAAAAGAGTTCATCATCATTATGTCACTGAAAAAAGGGAGGGTCGATTTTAAAATCCTACGGACTACAATTACGATTTGCAATCGGACCCACATTCCAGAATAATGCAATATTAATAAAGTCGTAAATATGATATTCTATTACATGCGAGTTACAGTATATGTATTAACACACTGATTGCTGGGATCGATATAACAGGAATTATTGTATTTTTCTGGGCCGATTTGCAGGCTTGAGAATGTTGTGCTATTAATTCTAAGACTTTTTTATCTGTTAATATTATTACTTTACAGTAGTGTGTTTTATTTGCAGTTAAAGTGCTATGTATTGGACTTTACCCCCCTTGCGTGTCCTCTCCAGCACTGGTGGGGCTTTGGGCTCCATTTCCGTGTTATGGGCTTACTCGTGAGTGATTTTGTTGCAATTATATAGCATGATTGGAAACTTAGCGGTTACGGGCTTGACAGATCAAAAGATTTATGGCCGCAAAGCTCAATGTTGCTTATCCCATAGGATTTTTTCGACCTTGCTGCATCTTAACCCGCAAGTCGTCTGCAGGTTGCTTTAAGAGGCTAATTTAATAGCCTTAAGAACGTAGCCCGAACTTATTGGGGCTGAATGTTCCTATTACGTACTGTTCATAAAAAAATTGTCTGTATGTTTGCTACGGGGGACCTCTTAATGCTTTACATGCAGGATATTCTAAAGTACATGATAGTACTCAATTTTTACATTTGAAAGATCTACAAACACTTACTCAAAAAACAACTTGCATTTAAACACTTGTAAAAACAATAAAACCCTTAGCAAGCAATAAAATAGTGAGTGCACGTTAAACTCTACTACAAGAAAAAAAAATGAAAAAAAATGAAATGGTTATGAACAGTAAAAAATTAAACCTACACATTACAAAGCTCTAAATTGTCATCACAAAGGTTACTCTGCCATCTACAGCAAGTGATAGCATAGATCAATCAAGCACCTCACAATTTTAAAGCAAAACACCATGAAACACTGCCACACAACTAATGCTAAACTAACCATGTACAATACACTTCCCCAGCAGTTAAGCATGCTATGCATATTCCATAGTATATACTATTATTAAATAATAAAAAATAGTCCTACATGCTAATATTGTACTTGGCTTTGTAGTTGCTGCTTGACATTGAGCACTGTTATCTAGGGGGTTGTACACAAGTACTCCCAAAAGTTTTTCCATATCTGATACCCCTACATTTGATCCATTAAGATTAAAAAATTGCATGGTGATTTTTCTTTATCAAAAGCAGAGCTTTACATTTACATGTATTAAATCTCATCTGCAATTTAGATGCCCATCTCCCATTGCCAGTCATTAATAAATACATTAAGAGGGAAAGGACCTAATACTGGACCCTAATGAATCCCGCTTACCACATAAGCCCGAGCTGAGTTTTTTCCATTTAAAAAAACTTTGCTTCCTTACTTTTAGCCAGCTCTCAATCCATGAGAAGATATTTACTGTAAGTCCTGTTTTCCTTATTTTGCACAATATTCATGTGGCACTGTATCAAAAGCCTTTGCAAAACCTAAAATTACTACATCCACAGAGTTGCATTGATCCAAGTATCTTCTAACCCCTAAAAATAAACTTAGATTAGATTTGTTTGACATGACATCCCTCCTAAATCTGTGTTGACTCCTACTTATAATTTTGTTCACATAGACATATTCTTATATGTTATCCCTTATTAACCCTTCTAAAAGGTTTCCCACTACAGAAGTGAGACTTACAGGTTATTGATTTCCTAGATTTGTTCTTGCTCCCTTCTCATATACAGATATCACATATGCTTTTCTACAAGTCATCTGTTAGCGACCCAGTGGTTAGTGAGTCTTGAAAACGTATATATAATGGTTTGGCTATTACAGAGCCCAGTTCCCTCAGTACCCGGGGATGTATTCCATCAGGACCTGGGGCTTTATTAACATTTATTTTTTTCCAACCTCTTTTGGATTTGTACCTGCATTAACCAATTATTTGGTGAAGGTAGTGTAGCACCATATATTTGGAATTCATTTTTTATTTTAATTGTACATTTTTTTCAGTAACTTTAGGATTTTTTCTTTTATAAAATGTATGGGCTTTTTATTTTTTGTAATTTAGTGAGTGGGGAAGGGGATCCCTGGGGATTCCCTGCATCACTTGTATAAATGGAGGGAATCCCCAGGATTTCTCATTAATTTAGGCTTGTTTTATTATGTAATCTATGAAGCAAAGCCTTTCCAGCAAAACCTGAGCTTTGTAACTTATCCCAAGGCTTGCGTTTACTAGATGTGGCTGTGCACAGTAATATTACTGGTGTGGAGCTTTAAATAGGAGTGTAAGGTACAGAAAAAAAAACTCTCACAGCAGATTGTATGGATAGATTATATAAAAAAGCTTAATCTGTGATTTAGGATGTATAGGCATTATTTTTATTTTAATATGGACCTTTGGTCCATATAAGAGTGTTCCAAAGATCTAGCTATTCTTGCAGGAGAGATATTTTAACCTCACTATGAGCCTCATTCAATTGTGCAATTGTAAGTTGCAGTAGCCTGTAATGGAGACTGTATGTTAATTTGCTATTCAATTGGCATTTTTTTGTGAGCCGCAAATGTATGGACTAGGTGTTATGGGCTTTAAATCCTTGCGGTTGTTACAACCGTAACTTAGCCTTTGATCTTTCACGTCCGAAAGAGTGACAATCGCAAATCGATATTTAATTGCTACAATTCCTCAAGCCTGCAAATGTTTTCACACCCGTAAATGGCAAATGTGGAAGAAAATCCTATGAGTACTAGATAGGACCCGCAAAGAGATTAAAGACATATCTGTAGCAATGTAAAAGCAAATTAATATCAATACTGCAATGTAAATGATGGTGAAAGCAAGGAAAGACATTAAAATTAATTTCACAACAGTCTCAAGCTTGCAAATCATCAATAAAAAAATATTTAATGTTTCATTTCGGGGTTATATCGATCTCAGAAATCAATGAGTTAATACATATCAGGCCACCCACATGGACTAAAACAGTATCGGCATTCATTTTTATTATTTTGTGTTTTGTGGTTTTGCGTGTCCGATCGCATATCGGACCTCCAAACGCTAATTGATTGACATGTAACCTCCATGTTTTACTGACCTAATGATGACGGTCTCATTTTCTATTGGCTGTTTCTAAAAGGAATAGTTACAGCCGTGCTTAATTGATCATGTTCACGCTCTGAAATGCTGCGTACAAGTGCATGGTTTATGGTTTCGGCTTTCGGCCCGTAACTTGTGGGCTTGTTCAATTGAATAGGACTGGAATTGTAGCAGCATGCCCGCATAGAGCTTTAAGAGTACTTGTAGCATTAGCACATATTCATATGAGGACCATGTTATAGCACATGAGGTAACCTCACATGTAGACAAGTGAACAATCTAATAATACTAGCGAATTGCCCGTCAAAAAATGACGGCAATGAAATTGTAAGGTAGCTAATGCTGTTTAGTGTGTAATAATGAAATATATAATACATTAATAAATGAATATACTTTACCTATTTTAAAGCATTGTGTGGAAGAGCTGTGAATGTGTTTTGATGTTGCTGCAGCATCAGTGGTGTGGATCTGCTGTGTAAGCGTGCTGAATGTGTGCAGTGTAACACTGTGCGTGCGCGAGGCCAAACCGTTGTCGTGTACTTCCGCATTGGCGTAAAATGTCGAGTAATGTGTGGTATACGTTTGTATCGGAATATCCGTAGGTGTTTTGTGGTGTTTTGCGAGTTTCTTGTGGTGTTTTGCGAGTTTAGAGTGCTGTAGCCTCGTTTTCGTTTTGTTCGGCGGCCATTTTTTCTCTCGCTTCGATTTTTTTTTAGTCTCTAAACTGTTTTATTTGGAGTAAAATCGAGGTGTAAGTTGTATTTTTGAGGTGCTGGGTGCTCCCTCTTGGTGTAGGTAAGTTTTTTATGTATGTGGTGTGTGTATGTATTGTGTTTTACATTTTGTAATGTTCGCGAGTTGCGTCCGAGTGTTGCGAGTCCGTAATGTGTGTGAACGTGTGTCGTATGTTGTTTGTGAGTGTCGTAATGTGTGTGTCGTACTGTTTGGGTTGCGACGTGAAGTTTTCGAGGGTCCTCAGTTGCTGGCAAGGAGCGCCTTCGGCGCTCCATGCCAGCAACTGAGACCCTCGGGCAGTGCCCTCGCTTTGCGAGGGCCTCGGCTCGCTGCGCGAGCCGCGGCCCTCGCTACGCGAGGGCCGCTACTCACATAGCGAGCCAGCGGCCCTCGCTTTGCGAGGGCCGCGGGCTCGCTATGCGAGCCCGCAGCGTTAGCAACAACTCGTACGCTCTTAACTATTCTAATAATATAAAGAGCAACTAGTATGTCATGTTGGGTGGGGTCATGACATTGAGGGGCGGCGCCCTGACATCATCGAGTGGAGGGGCCTGAGAGCCGGCATAACAGCCGCCATTACACACCTGAAAGAGAAAGAGAGAGAAACAGCATATAGACAGGAAGCTCATAGAGATACAGCACAGAGAGAGATAGCACACAGAAAGGAAACTCATAGCGATACAGCACAGAGAGAGATAGCACAGGTTGAGACAGCACATAGAGACACAGCACACAGAGAGATAACACACAGTGCTACCCGTTATTGGCTCGCCTCGCTTTGCGGGGCTCGCCTAAGTTGTACGCACCACGCAAAGCGTGACAATGTCTCATAGTTAGACAATTATAATATGTGATAGGATAATAAAACATTTCATCTTAGAACTAAGTTCCAAAAATTAACTTTCTAAGTTACCCACTTTATTACTGTATAATGACAACATTCCTTATTTCAAAATATTCCTCATTTTAAATACATTCAGTACTTTAAGTATTGCAGTTCTTGTATAATAGGGTATTTGTTTATTTATTAACTGGTTAGCAATAATGTCAGTATTTAAACTAAAATAATGCAACAATGCTTTTAAAGTCTGAATGTAATAATTTTGTAATGTGTTTCACACTTCAGAAAGAGCACTGTAATGCCCTAACATTTTTTTTTTTTTTATTAGGTATTGATCATTACTAAAAGTAATATTACGTTTCTTATAAAGCATTATTCAATATTAGAATTACTGTAAAAGTTCAGATTCAGTTACTGCTGGTATCCACCCACTTATAAGGTTAATAGGGAAAGGTAGCTTTGTCAACCAGGAAGGTGCAAAAATCCAGGATTATAACCTTATTAAATTCCAGCCTCGTAGATACAAGGCTTCTACTTAATCCCTACGTGCTGCAAATTTATAAAAGTTACAACTCTATTAAATTAGCCTTGCTGCGAGCAACGTGTGAGCTACGCAGCTGGGCTGTCCGTATAAACACAGAGAAAATCTACAGGAGGAGTGACAGCCTGTGAGATGATCTTGCAGGCTCCCACACCTCATCAATTGCTGCGGGGGTCCTGAACCGGATCTCCGGGGCAGTCTAACACATAAGTCCTGCCGTGGGGGTACTCCAACTACTCCACCGGCACCTAAACTTAACCACCCTCTACGCTGGGAGTCCCCATCAGGACCCACAAAGTGACCCGCATTAACCACTTGCTGCAGGGGCAATAGAGACCCCAGCAGCCCCCCCCCCCCCCACATTAATCCCTTGCAGCAGGGGGATCCCCAAGCAGCATATATCAGGCCCCCGCTGCATTTAAATTGTTTAAATTCCCCGCTGGGGCTCCTTACATGTCCTGCAGCACACAATTAGCCAATCCTGGTCGCAGCACCTAAAATGAATCCCCATCTATGCTAGGTGTCCCCAAAGTGTCCCCACATTAAGCCCTTGCTGCTTAGGTCTATAGGGTCCGATCGTGACCCCGCTGCTAAAAAAATATTAACCCCAGAATACTAAAATTAACCCCATAAATCATGGGGCTCTAAACACACTCCCATAAGCCCTTAATAAACCCTGTCACTGTGGGGGTCAGTACAGACACTCATAAGCCTTTAATTAACCCTGTCACTCATGGGGGTCAATAAAGACCCCCATAAGCCTTAATTAACCCTATAACTCATGTGGATCAATACAGACCCTCATAAGCCCTTAATTAACCCTGTCAGTCATGGGGGTCAATACAGACCTCATGACACTAAGTACAAACACTAAACTACACTTTTCCCCTCCAATAAACCACTAAATCTAAACTAATCCCCCTCTACCCTAACCTATTAAAGCCCCCACCCTTCTAATTACATAAACTAAAAAAACCTAAGGTACATAAAAAAATAAAACATCACAACCCCCCCCCCCCCCCCCCGGGACTACATAAAATAGAAAAACCTAGAGTACATAAAATAAAAAAAGCATCACAACCCCTTCCCCCACCACTACATAAAATAAAAAAAATCTAGGGTACATAAAATAAAATCACCCCCCCACGTCACTACAGAAAATAAAAAAAGAATTACACACCTGCAAAGGAAAAGGTATACACAAATACACATAACATAACAGTCATAAATACATTATAAATATACACATAACTACAATACATTTCCCCCTATCTATACGAACCCCCAATTTAAAGCCCCAATCTATACAATACCCCAAATCTAAACACCCCCTATCTATACCTAACCCTCAATCCAAACAACCCCCATCTATACCTCACCCCCTAAATCTCAGCTAAAATAGAATAAATAAAACCACTTACCTTTGCAGATGTCCCTTCTGATTGCACCCCCTAAAAAAAAGAAACATCCAATTATTCAAACAATAAACATTACATATAATAAATATTACAAATACAGTATTAAACTCACCTTTCCAGCATGACCCCATCCATCTTAATTTGTGCTCTGGCTTGGCCCCTGGAAAATAGATACATACCATTTGTATAAAACATACCCAACATAGACATTGAAAACTTACCTGTCCCCGATGTCCCCGGCCTTCTTATTAAAAAAATTAAAAAAATAATGGAGGTCCGCACTTGCAGACCTCCACGACACTAATGAGCCTCTTAGAGATGTTTCTGGAAGGAAATAGGCAATGGCACCTTCTAATTGGCTGAAAACGCTATCTATCAAATTTCAGCCAATTAGAAGGCTCCAATGTGTGTGCCAATCAGGATGGGATACACCCCCACAAGGTCATTGGCTGAGGGTATCTGCGCCTTTTTTATTGGCTGCTGTCAGCAGCAAATCAGAAGGTGCAGATGCCTTTATGTGATTAGCTGAAAGCAATAGTGCTTTCTGATTGGTTTAAAAAAGCATGACAGTTCCTTCAGCCAATCAGAATGGGATATAGGGTTGTACACGTCCTGATTGGCTCACACATTGGTGCCTTCTGATTGGCTGAAATTTGATAGACTGCGTTTTCAGCCAATCAGAAGGCACCATTGCCTATTTCCTTCCCGAAAAGGTTCTAGGAGACTCATTAGCGTTGGGGAGGTAGTGTTAGGTAGGTAGGGGTTAATAGGTTGGGGTAGAAGGGGTTTAGATTTAGTGGTTTATTGTGGGGTAAATGTAGTGTAGTGTTTGTACTTAGTGTCATGAGGGTGCTAGAGGACCCTGATGGCACTTATGGGGTTACTAATAGACTTCTAATTGTCCTATGAGGGTCTTCACAGGCCCTTATGTGACTAATTGGGTTAACTAGAGGATTATGGGGGTCTGCATTGACCCCTATGAGTGACAGGGTTAATTAAGGTCTTAAGGTGGTCTATATTGACCGCCATGAGTGACAGGGATAATTAAGGGCTTATTGGGCTCTGTATAGAGCGCCATGAGTTATAGGGTTAATTAAGGCTTAGGGGGTCTGTATTGATGCCCATGAGTGAAAGGGCTAATCAAGGCTTATATGGGTTTGTATTGACCCCCTTGAATGACTGGGTTAATTAAGGCGTATGGGGGTCTGCATTGACCCCCATGAGTGACAGAGTTAATTAAGGCTTATGGAGGTCTGTATTGACCCTCATGAGTGACAGGGTTAATTAAGGGCTATGGGGGTCTGTTTAAAGTTTTAAGTTATGGGGTTATTTTTAGTTTCCTGGGGTTAATATTTTTTAGCGCAGGTCTATGTCCCATTCTGATTGGCTGAAGGAACTGTCATGCTTTTTTAAACCAATAAGAAGGCACTATTGCTTTCAGCCAACAACAGGCATTTGCGACTTCTGATTGGCTGCTGACAACAGCCAATCAGAAGGCGCAGATGCCTTCGGCCAATCACCCTGTGGGGGGTGTATCCCATCCTGATTTGGCTCACACATTGGCACCTTCTGATTGGCTGACATTTGATAGACATCGTTTTCAGCCAATCAGAAGGCACCATTGCCTATTTCCTTCCGGAATTGTAAGTTACAGTAGCCTGTAATGGAGACTGTATGTTAATTTGCTATTCAATTGGCATTTTTTTGTGAGCCGCAAATGGGCTAAGTGTTATGGGCTTGAAATCCTTGCAGTTGTTACAACCGTAAGTTATCCTTTGATCTTTCACGTCCGAAAGAGTTACAATCGCAAATCGATATTCAATTGCTACAATTCCTCAAGCCTACAAATGTTTTCACACCCGTAAATGGCAAATGTAGAAGAAAATCCTATGAGTACTAGAGAGGACCCGCAAAGAGATTAAAGACATATCTGTAGCACTGTAAAAGCAAATTAATATTAATACTGCAATGTAAATGATGGTGAAAGCAATGAAAGACATTAAAATGAATTGCACAATATTCTCAAGCTTGTTAAACGGCAATACAAAAAATGTTATGTTTAATTTCAGGGTAATATCGATCTCAGAAATCAATGAGTTAATACATATCAAGCCACCCACATGGACTAGAACAGTATCGGCATTCATTTTAATTATCCTCCATGTTTTACTGACCTAATGATGACGGTCTCATTTTCTATTGGCAGTTTCTAAATGGATAGTTACAGACGTGCTTAATTGATCATGTTCCCGCTCTGAAATGCTGCGTACAAGTGCATGGTTCATGGTTTCAGCTTTCAGCCCATAACTTGTGGGCTTGTTCAATTGAATAGCACAGGAATTGTAGCAGACTGCAAGCCTGCAGCACGCCCGCATAGAGCTTTTAGAGTACTTGTAGCGTTAGCAAATATTCATTATGAAGGCCATGTTATAGCACATTAGTTAACCCCACATGTAGGCAAGTGAACAATCTAATAATATAAAGGGCAACTAGTATGTCATGTTGGGGCGGTGCCCTGACATCATCGAGTGGAGGGGCCTGAGAGCCGGCATAACAGCCGACATTACAAACCTGAAAGAGAAAGAGAGAGAGAAAAACAGCACAGAGAGAGATAGCACACAGACAGGAAGCTCATAGAAATACAGCACAGAGAGAGATAGCACAGGTTGAGACAGCACATAGAGACAGAGCACACAGAGAGATAACACACAGTGAGACAGTACACAGACAAACAGTACATAGGCAGACAGCATAGACAGCTGCAACATAGCAAAACAGACAGCTAAGAAGCAGAAAGTAAAGTTCAATTTTTGCTAAAGTGAAGACTTCGAAAGTTATCACTTATATAGTTGTGAGCATGCAAGTTGTTGCCAATACTTGCGGGCTCGCAAGGGAGGGAAGCGAGGGACGCAGTTCCCCGCAAATGCGGGTTCTTGCAAAGCGAGGGGCCGCATTTGTGGTGGTGGAGCATCCCAACATCCCTGCTTTGCGAGGATCCGCATTTGCGGGGACGTTGTTTTTTTTTTTGATGGGCGGTTGGTTTTTTTTTGTTAAAAAGTCGTGTGTGTGTGTGTGTTAACATAGCCAACGTTGGAGCCTCCACCTCCGCAAAAAGCTTACCCATAGCAAGGGGGGGCACCCAGGACCTCTGAAAGTGAAGTTACACCTCCATTGAAGTCCAAATTCCTGAGTTCACACACACGAAAATCCCCTAAGCGAGAGAAAAAATGGCCGCCAAAAAAAATGAAAACGAGGCTCAAAGACCTAGGACCGTTTAGCCACCTACAACTTACCAAAGAAGGGATCCGAGATAAGCTCAGAAACCCGGATTAACCGCAGGGAATCCGAGATAAGCTCCGAGCCCTATATTAACCCCACATTAACCATCGCAGTGGGGGTCCCGATTGCACACAATCGGTGACCCTCGCTGCAATCAAAATTCAAAATTCCCGCTTTACAGGTCCTTAAAGGACCGTAAATGTCCTTAAAGGACCCGTTGTAAAAGAAAAAAATATACACTGTCACCCTGTCAATCATGGGGGTCAATACAGACCCCGCGTTACAGGTCCTTAAAGGACCATAAAGGTCCTTAAAGGACCCGTTGTAAAAGAAAAAAATATATACACTGTCACCCTGTCAATCATGGGGGTCAATACAGACCCCCATAAAACCCTCATTAACCCTGTCACTCATGGGGGTCAATAGAGATGCCCATAAGCCCTTCATTAAGCCTGTCAATCATGGGGGTCAATACAGACCCACATAAAACCCTCATTAACCCTGTCACTCATGGGGGTCAATATAGACCCCCATAAGCCCTTCGTTAACCCTGTCACTCATGGGGGGTCAATACAGACCCCCAGAAGCCTCTATTTAACCCCATCAGTCCCATAAGGGTATATTAACACCATCATGGGCCTGTTACATTAACCACATAAGTGCCATGATGCTCCTCAAGGACCATCATGACACTAAGTATAAACACTATACTGCACTATACCCCCCCCATTAAACATTAAATATCAACTAAACACCCTCTACACTAACCTATTAACATCTACACTACCTACCCCCTATTAACCCCCACCACTCTAATTACAGAAAATAAAAAAGCCTAAAGTCACACAAAAAAATATCTACATTACATGAAATAAAAAACCTAAGTCACAAAAAATAAAAAAAGGAACATTACAGAAAAAAAAAACATTACACCCCCCCCCCACTACAGAGAAAAAAAAATACACACCTGAAAAGAAAATACATATAATACAAATACATACAATACAAATACATACAATTACAATACAATTACATACAATTACAATACAATACACCCCTATCTAATATACATCACACAATCTATCTAAATAAATAGAATAATCTAATATACATGCTATCTATTTAATAATACATTCCCAATCTATTTAAATAAATAGCATAATCTAATATACATGCTATCTATATAATAGTACATTCCCAATCTATCTAAATAAATAACACCATTTAATATACAATACATCCTATGCTATCTATGTATTAACTAATCTAAGTCTAAGCTAAAATAAAATAATTAAGACCACTTAACTTTGCAGATGTCCATTGGGATCAGCCACTTACGGAAAAAAAAATAAACAAAAATTAGTGCAACACGTTTACAGGTCTAAAATAAACATTCTATACATTCTATACATTCTAAATATTCTACTCACCTTTCCGGCATGTCCCGTCCGGCATTCTTTAAATCCTTCTCTGGTGCGGCACCTGTTAAAAAAACACAACATTAATAGACATACATCAAAATAGGAGAAACATACAGCCTTATTAAATTGCGATTCAGTAAATTTAAAAGGGCTCTATTTAAGCACGCAGCATATTTTTTTACAGCAGTTTTTAGTTAGTGAACTTCTATCCAAAAGCAAGGTCTTCGCTGACTAAAAACTTCTGTAAAAAAAATATGCTATGTGCTAAAATAGAGCCCTTTTAAATTAACAGAATCGCAATTTAATAAGGCTGATAATCTACATTCTATTTACCTCCCCGCGATGTCCCCGGCCTCCTCCGGATCCTCTTCTGCCACGCCCTGTAAAAAAAAAAAAATATGTATATATATACTTACATCCGCACTCCCGGACATCCCCGACGCTAATGAGGCTCCAGGACACTTTTCCGGAGGAAAACAAGCAATGGCGCCTTCTGATTGGTTGAAAACGATGTCTATCAAATTCACCCAATCAGGAGGTGCCAATGTGTGAACCAATCACAAACGGATACACCTTAAAATACCACTCTGATTGGATAATGCACCTATCAATCTTTTTTTAAACCAATCACAAGGCACAGATGCCTTCAGCCAATCACAATGGAATACACCCCCACAGGGTGATTAGTTGGAGCCTCTGCGCATTCTGATTGGTTGCACTGACAACAGCAATCACAATGGAATACACCCTCACGTACTGAATGGTGAAGGATTTGCGCATTCTCATTGGCTATTGTTAATATCAATCAATATTACAGCCAATGGGAAGGCGCAGATGTCTTCACCAATCAGTACGTGGGGGTACATTCCATTTTGATTGGCTGATGGCAATAAAGCCTTAGGATTGGTTCAAATAAAGATGGATAGGTGTGTTATCCAATCACTGTTGTATTTTGGGGTGTATACTTTTTTCATTGGTTCACAAATGGGGTCTTCTCATTGGCTGAATTTGATAGACAACCTTTTCAGCCAATCAGAAGCCGCCATTGCCAATTTTATTCTGGAACACTCCATAGGAAGGTCATTTGCGTCAGAGACATCCGCCAGGGTGGATGTGTGTCGTTTTTTTTTTCCTTCATGCGAGGAAACCGGAGACATTGCGGAAAGGTAAGTATAATGTAGAGTGTGTTTTTTGAAATTTGGTTTATGTTTACTAATGTAATGTTTTTTTTTACAGGAGTATCGCTGGACAAGACGCAAAGATGGACGACGGAACATGGAGGACGTGACATGCTGGGACGTGACATGCTGGAACGGGACATTCTGGAAAGGTGAGAATAATATTTAGAATATTTAGGTATTTCATGTAAACGTGTTGTATTAATTTTTTGAATCTTTTTTATCATAGTTTGCTGATCTCAAGAAACATCTCAAAGGTAAGTGGTCTTAATTATTTTATTGTAGCTTACAATTAGGGGAGCTATATATATATAGATAGCATGTATTGTATATTAGATAGATAGGGGGATGTATTATTACTTAGTATTGGATATTATACATGTATATTACATACATGTATATTACATAGTGGCATGTATATTAGATAGTGGCATGTATATTACATAGTGGCATGTATATTAGATAGTGGCATGTATATTAGATAGTGCCATGTATATTACATAGTGGTATGTATATTAGATAGGGGTGTATTGTATTTTATTTAATTGTATTGTATTTTATTTCATTGTATTGTATTGCATTATATGTATGTATTATATGTATTTCATTTTCAGGTGTGTAATTTTTTTTAAAATTTTGTAGTGAGGGGGGGTTGTAATGTATTTTTTAATTTTCTGTAATATTCCTTTTTTTATTTTTTGTGACTTAGGTTTTTTTGGGGGTTCTGTAATGTTCATTTTTTATTTTTGGTGATTTTAGTTTTTCTTATTTTATGTAATGTAGATTTCTGCTTTTTGAGGAATTTAGTTATTTGAGGCACACAGTACACTCACATTGTGGGACAAACAGCATTTCAACACTTTATTTTATTGACCGTCATTTTTTGACGGGCAAGTCGCTAGTTAAATATAATGTTTAATATTATACAGGCACAGGGGTTAGGTATAGATAGGGGGGGTTAAATTGAGGGTTAGGTATAGATAGGGGGAAATTTATTGTAGTTATGTGTATGTTCATAATTTATTTATGACTGTTATCTTATGTGTATTTGTGTATGCCTTTTGTGTAATTCTTCTTTTATTTTATGAAATGGGGGGGTTGTAATTTTTTTTATTTTATGTACCCTAGGTTTTTTTTATTATATGTAGTGGTGGGGGGCGGGGGGGCTTTGATGCTTTTTTTATTTTATGTACCATAGTTTTTTTTTTTTTTTATGTAGTGGCAGGGAGGTGTGTGATATTTTATTTTTTAAGTACCTTAGTGTTTTTATTTTCTGTAATTAGTAGGGTGGGGGTTAGGTAGGTAATGTTAGGTAGGTAGGGGTTAATAGGTTAGGGTAGAGGGCGTTAGTTTAGTTTTAGTGGTTTATTGGGGGGGGGAATGCAGTATAGTGTTTGTACTTAGTGTCATGAGGGTCATGGAAGGCCCTCATGGCACTTATGGGGTTAATAATAGGCTTCTAATGGTCCTATGAGGGTCTTCATAGAACCTTATGGGACTGATTGGGTAAACTAGAGGCTTATGGGGGTTTGTATTGACCCCCATGACTGACAGGGTTAATTAAGGGCTTATGGGGGTCTGTATTGACCCCCATGAGTGACAGGGTTAATTAACGGCTTCTGGGGGTCTGTATTGACCCATATGAGTGACAGGGTTTATTAAGGGCTTATGGAGGGTCTGTTTAGAACCCCATGAGTTATAAGGTTAATTTTAGTTGCCTGGGGTTAATTTTTGTTAGTGTGGGTCCTTTCAGGACCTTTACGGTCCTTTAAGGACCCACAAGGTGGGAAATTACAACTTTTAAATGCAGCAGGATTCACGAACGGTACCGATCGGGGACCCCCAATGCAAGGGGTTAATGTGGGGGTTTGTAGGGGTCCCTATGGACCCCTGCAACAATGGGTTAATGTGGGGAAACTTTGGGTGTCCCAATGGTGATGTGTTTAGGAAGCAGGGGGGAGCATCACATGGCTGTCTCAGGCTGCTCTGAGGCTGCACGTATGTGGTTTAGTATCCCTTGCTGGCACTGTTTTGTGCCAGTAGGGATTCTTCCGAGGTGCGAGATTCACCTCATAGATTTAAGACTGCGTGTTATTATGTAGCTCTCCCGGAGCTTAGTCTCGGCCATTTTTCGGAGTCACCTCGCAAAGCAGGCTGCGAGGATCGTATTGGGGATTCAGTCCTCGCAAACAGCAAAAAAACTGCCTGTTGCGAGGGCCGAGGGAACTACGAGGGCTAATTTAATAAGGGCATTAATGTTTATCACCAACACAATGATCTCAGTTGGCTGGAGACTTGAAAAACAACCTTTAGCTGTTGGAGCAGCCATCAAATTTATTCTCTAGTTGGATGGTTCATAAAACCATTTAGGTCTGTCTTTAAGCCAAAACCCCCACATTCATCTTAATAACCACATTAGGAATGAGACAAAAACTCAACTGGAGACTCTAATCTAAATGAGGTTAAAATTGAATATTGCTATTATAAATTATTAAATATAAATGCTATCTATGAAAAATGAATAATGAAAATAACTAGTTCCTTTTGTTAGCGCATTGCAGTAGTCGTTTAACTTCCTTTCACAAAAGTCAATACCATTTTATTCATAGTACTCAATTAAAATTGCTCTGAGCCAGTGTTAATTAACAATCTAATGAGTAATAATAATACCTTCTTCAAATTACCCTGTTACTTTTTCAATCTAACGTGTAAGTTATTTTTGTCCTATAGCACAGAGTGGTTATATTTACAGAAAATGAAATGGAGCCAACAACAGAGTTTCTCTTTTGCCTGTTGGTCCCTCTTTTATAATGGAATACATACTTGACTTTCTAATTACTGAACTAAGCAGTGTTTCAGTAACAAATGTGAAATTGTAAATTTGTTATTACTAATAGGTCAAGAGATCTCTTGTAAATGACACATGAGATATCCTTGCTTTACTGTGAATGAAACAGACTTGCTAATTTCAGCTGAACCATTATAGTTTCCTTTTAGATTTCAGATGAAGTGGAACAAGTTAATGGAATGTATTGTAACAATAATATAATAATTATGGATGTGTATTTAATGAGGTAATTGGTAAACGCAAAACCAATTACACTGGCAACTGGGCCATTTATGTCACAAAATTATGTTAATTATGAGAAGAAAAAAAAGAAAAATGTGCTAGGCACAGACAAAACTCATAAAAGTTGAAGTAGAACAGACTTTGTTGAAGTAGAACAGACTTTGCAAAAAATGAATTAAAAGGAAGCTCAGCAAACCTCAATTTGTCACAGCACGTGGCTTGCTATGGGATATCTATAACTGTTTAGTTGAAGCTCTGCTCTGTCTGGATTTAGGATTTTTTTTCTTGTTATAATCAGTACTTCTGAATAAGCTCTATTTTTTTGAGTACTTCACCAAACACAGGAATAAAAGTTTTAGCTTTTAAAACCTCTTAGAAGTGAACTGAAAATATATAGTATTGTTATTGTTCCTTTTGCCCTTATTAAAGATTTTAAATAAAACTATTGTAGTTATGAGTTTTAGAACCACAGTTTAGATTTGGTACACAGTGTAGTTATCAGCTTTCCAAAAGTGGTAGTATTTTGCGAAATTAGTAATTTTTTTTGCTTAGATATTTTTAAAGCAAGTGAGACAGCACTTATAATTAAGAGCCCTATTCTATTCGAGCAACGAGAATTGCGTTATAATACTTTCCCCCTACATTACATGTATTTTCAAAGCATTTCATTTTAAATATTATGGCGCTCAGCTGACATCCGTAAATCCTGTCTTGTCTGGAAAACATTTCAGTGTAGGAAGTATGTGTTCACTCAGTATATTACACCAAATTAATTCACTTAAATTCACTTAAATTATGGATGACACACAGCTCTAGGAACCAACAGAAAATCAGAATGTCATGATTATTATGAGTAAGAATTATCCCCAATAAATGCGGCAACAAATAATTTTGCAAGTAGTTAAATATGTATGCCACCACTGCAAATAGATAAAATTATTATAAAAAATATATTGGACACAATGTATCATATATTTATACATATATATATATATATATATATATATATATATATATATATATATATATATATATATATATATACATATATATATATATGTTTTATAATGATAAGGACATAATAATAAAAATATACTGTAATATGTTTTAATTACACATATGTGTATATTTGATTGTTAAGAGTCAAATTCTGTCAAAACTTTCAAGCTTTTTTATTGCTTTTTAGTGCTGTAACTGCTGCTCCAGCTCTCAGAAATGGTTTTAAACCATTTGCATGTGCTATTTCATACCTGTACATTTTTCTTCGATTATTGCTATTTAGTGGTCTGCCGTAATTTGCTAGTGCTCAGTAAAGTCTCAAATGTATAGGTATTTGAGAAAAAGTCACTCATAGTATTTCGGCAATGAAAAAATCAATGAAAACGTTTGCTGTAATTTGTGGCTTTGTCTTGCTGTAGTCAGTCGAGGGTAATTCTCTTGCAATCGTGCTGCAATTAGTGAATAGAATAGGGCGATTTTAGCTACCCACAAATGATTTGCAGGTTACAGTCTGAAAATCTCTGTGTTTCTCAAAATCATAACTCCCAACACATCCATGCCTTTGATCTTTCAAGACCACAAATATTACAATCTCTAAAATCACAAATTGATATTCAATTGAGACAATTCCCCAAGGACGCAATCACCTTCAAAGCTGCAAAGGCAAATGTAGCCAAATATGATACGGGTTTCAAATAGGAACTGCAAAGGATTCACAGACTAGTTTGCAACACTGCAAAAAGACAATTAAAACACACAAAAGGACTTTAAAAATTGGGGAAATCAATGGAAGGCATTAGAATTCATTTGACAACAATTTCCAAGGAACAAATAGGCATTAAAAAATATTTTATATTCTCATATGTTAAAAAAATTATGCATATGCCAATACGAAAAGTCTTGCTGCAAGTTGCTGAAAGCAATTAAAGATACACTAGGAGATTAAATTACAACACAAAAACATGAAACTGCCTGCCATATTATACCTTTCAAAATCACAGTGGCTCTAATGTGGACCCTAAAAAAAAAGATATTCTTATATCATCACTCATCAGATCTAGATTGGGAAAAGAAACAGTAGCCAAATTACAACGCCACATGACATACATCAAGTAACATAAACCACACTAATCCACGCCATTGATGGTAGTCATGTGCCAAGATGTATAATCTCATGAAGTGTTTTGCTATCAATCAATTCACATTATAACCTGTCACATTCTCATGAAAAAAAGGATCATCAAAAATCACTCCATTTAATCAACGTAACCAGTAATGCGCATAGCACTTACTTTTGGTTATCATCTGCTCAATTAAACAGATGCAATAAATCATGGATAATGTCATACAAATCTATTCCACACACAGTGTGTTTTCATATATTAAGGAATAATCCCAAATAGATGATAAGAACCTGGAAAACAGAAAGAGGAGGTTGAGAAACACGCCTTCATGGTCGTGAGATTGAGCTACTAAGATCTAAAGAGACAAGAACAAGATATCAATCAGAACACTATTTATATTGACTTCAACACCTCATCTCAACAGCAATGCATATTGAACATCAATTGCTGATTTATTCAACATAAACATATGTGTACACACTCTGTAGCCAGGCTATAGAATGTCAACATTTATACAAATTAATATTCATTGAGGAGTGTGGATGAGGGGGACTTAGGGGTTGATCTCGCCTACATCCTCTTCTTCCTCAGCAAGGGGCCCCCACCTTCTGTACCTGTGCGCCTCCTCCCTCTACCATGATGAGGAGGTATTGGAGCGAGGAGTGCGTCCACCTGCAGTGGCTTTGTAGCAGCTGAAATTGGTGGTAAGGTGTGAGATGTTGAGGTCACCAGCTCTAGTTGCGATGGTGGTGGAGCCGGTGGAACAAAATTCCACTGCCAATTCCAATAGCCACTCAATGAGTGTTCTCTGGGCTTATCTGTCCCTATATCCCTTTTGCTTATACCTCTCCATCCTTTGATTATGCCTCCTCATCTTGCCAGATAGCGATCTGATGCTGTCATTGAGAGAAGTCACAATGTAATGTTGCCTTTCCATCTGGAGTGCTAGTTGTTCCATTATGGTGAAATGGCTTTCATCCTCCCTCTGCATCTGGTGCATGAGCTCTCTTAAAGTGGTTTGTGAGGGGGTGTAAGGTCTGTCACTGGGCATACTGGGCCTTTCAATGGGCTGTGGTGATGACAGGGGTGCGGTGGGAATGATGAGAGGTGCCCGTGGTGATGGTAATACCAGAGGTACCCGGAGCGATGGTGTCAGCCATGGTGAAGGTGTTGTTGTCGGCCATGGCAGTGGTGTTGGTGTCAGCTGTGGAGATGGTGTCAGCCCTGTTGATGGTGTAGCCCAGGTTGTGTGAGCTCAGGTTGGGAGTGGAGGAGAGATGGGATCCTGCCAAGACATTCATGGTATCGGAGCAGGTGGAAGTGGTGTGCTTTCTGATCATGGTCTCCAGTACCAGGACATCTGTGGAGGTGGTGGTGGTTGCTGGCTCCATGACATGTGAGGTGGAGATGGATTAAAAGGCTGAGAACCTACCCATGATGTGTGTGAGGGCTCAGGGGTTGATTCCCACAATAAGGGGGGTAGGTGGCCATCTTGCTGTTGATGGGCCAGCTTCCTGTCATGGTCCCAGGCCCTATGGAATGTTTTCAGCTTCCTCAACTACCACTTGCAGGGGTGGATGTGGTTCCTCCTCCTGTGTAGCCAGCGCCTGTGTCTCTGTGGGTGGGGTAGGCCTCCTGGGTACTGGAATGAAAGGGCAATAGTGTTTGAGTTTGGATTCTCTTAACACATTTTTGCTGTGTGTTTCCATATCCCTGACATCATGGTCATTGGCTGTGGTGATTGTTTTACCCAGATAAACATTGACCTGTATCATAAGCATTGGGGATCATGACTCATATCAATTTATGTAATGCTAGTGCAGTGTGCCATCTGCAGTTCATTAGGACAAATGCTCGGCTGAATCTGCTGTGCAGTATGTGAGCCTAACCAATCTGTTACCAATTCTCAGCAATGGTTGTTAAAATGCAGATGAGACATGGTCCAGGTTAGGTTAGTACATGACATGCACATGCAGTCCTCAGAGTACCCGCATATGCCACAGTGTGCACACCCATATACATACTCATTTTGGATGTCAAATAAATTTTGATCTATTTGGCGACTGCTACTCAGAATCAGTTTTAACTGCAGGTATTGGACAGACATTTCATTGATGACAATTATGATAATGACATGTTTGCTTACTGGATGTACATGGTTATTGCTGCCCCATATATCTTTAGTCATAGCCAAAGTGCTATTGTATGTCAGTTATCTATGTGTGTGAGGTTCATGTGTGTGTATATGAGGGTGTGATGATGTATATGAGAGTCACTTTGCAGGGTTCTCATAAAACGAAGTCCAGCTGTCCTGGAAGGCCCACTACTGCTGCTGGCTCAATCATCTGTTTCAGGGTCCGTTCCCATCCGCAGTATGTAATGTCGGCTGGTGATCCACCATCAGTTGCACAGGCTGCTCTGGCCTTTGCTGCCATCTTCCTCTTCACCTTCATCCAGCTGTCATCATATCTGTGGTTCACCGACTTGACATACATGTTTGCAACCCCTAATACAGCAACAGCTGTAGCAAACTCAATCCAGGCATATGTCTTCTGGTTAGGCCTCACTCCCTCGCACCATTTATGATGCTATAGTGGGCACGTATTTCCCTGAGGAGGATGTCTGTCTCCTCTGGGATATAATTGGATGCCCTGTACTTTGGCACAACCTCTTGCCCTTCCAACTGTGCCTGGGGTTCCTGGCCTCCTCGATCTCTCCATGGGGCCAGTCCCTCATCCCCAATACCCCCCTTCTCCCTTGGATCAGGCCCGAGACACTCTGCTCCTACTCCTTGTGTACATAAATCTGGGGGCACATCCCTCCCCTCTCCTGCTCTCCTATACCTCTACCTCCACTCCCTGACCTGTTTCCTCCTCTCTCTCTCTCCATACCTCTCCTCTTCTCCTTCTCCTGTGTTCCCCTCTCTATCCTCTCTTTCTTCCTCTCCTCTCCTCTTTCTCCTACTCTCCTCTATCTCCCCCTCCACTCCGCTACCCTCCTGGGAATTATGAAATGAATATAAGGATACATCAGTATAATATATACATGTATGTGTATAAGGGAAAACAAGAATGTGTGTATTATGTGTATTATAGTATGGGTATTGTGGGGGAGGAGGGAAGTCTGGTTATGGGGGTGTAAATATGCTTTGGCCAATCACTATGTATAACTATGTGTACATATTAATCTATGTGTGTGAATTATGTGATATCAGTAGTTATGTGTGTTGTAAATTAACTGTTAATATTTCTTAGTAGTCAAAATAGCTAAAAACTTACAACACTGCTCCTTCTCTCTCTCCAAAGCTCAGAAACCCACCAACACCTAAACTTGTGTGTTCACTTGCTCAGCTACAGCACAGTCAAGGACTTAAGGTTTCTGCTGGCTCTTAAAGTCATTTTTCCCAGCGTTCATTAGCGTTATCCGGTTCCTATTGGTTAATTGGCTTGTGACAGGATTGCCAATTATGGCCTTGCTTGATTTTGGCGCTCTTTATCAGATCAGATACCCGGAAGCGTTACATATGAAACCAGGGTTTAGAGGTTTGAGGCTTTGGCCTTTAAATTGCCGCCTTGTTCAATTGAAATGCTCAGAAACTGTTGCAAATTTCAAGCCTTGCGGCTGCTATGAAGACAACTGTGGCTTGAAATTTGCAACAGGTTCAGAATGATTCAATTGAACAAGGCAGCAATTTAAAGGTCAAAGCCTCAAACCCGTAAACCCTGGTTTAATATGTAACGCAATGCAACTGAATAGGGGCCAGTGTCATTTGCAAAACAGGGAATAGAATACGTCTCTAAATTGTTAAAGAACCACTGTAATATCCTAGCAAGATGGGATAGTTAATTTAATTATGCATTGCTCTTCAAAAAAATATTTTTAATTATTATTATTGTTATTGTTTATTTTTAATGCACCAACATATCCTGTGTCCATAGTGCTTTCCCAAATAATCAACATTTTTATAATTTATAATAGTAATATTCAATATTATATTCATTTTCACAGATTAGTCTAGGTGCTTTCCTCCTTGATAAGGTCAATAAGCAGCAAGGTTATATTTGTAGCTGAGAAAAAGGTCCAAATGGTTTTAAGAACAATGAGATATGATAAAAGTTTCAACAATACTTGATATGATACCAAGGGCAAAAGCTCAACATGAAGGAAACCTCTAACACAACAAGTCTCCTGTCCAACGGAAATCATTGGGTTGGTGGTAAACATTATGTCTAAAATGTAGCAGGTTCCCGATAGACACAGCTACCTCCCCATATTAACATTATAAATTGTGGACACCAGCAGTAGCTGACTATGATCTTTGACAGTGTTAAATAATTGAACATTGACTTTAAAAAAAAAAAATGAATTGCATTATTGATGAATGACTAATTAAAACATATATGTCATACTGTTAAGGCACTACAATGATCATGTACAGAAAATTTTCTATGTGGTATTTTGTATAAATAAACAACAATATAATGCAAACAATACTAATTATAAAACAATAAGACAATTAAACATAGCACAAATTAATATAAACTTATCCCCCGGACACAGGGCAACCAGTCAGGTGACAGTCTTGAATTTAATTGAACTGAATTGCCAGAACTGGATAACCAAAAAAAAATGACTGTATTGCAGCTTTTGGTGAAACTTAGCGCCAAACTCTAGCATCTATCTATCGGCAGTCTTGGGTTGTGCTGGGGTTAGGCATCAAAACCTCACTATACTCAATCCAAGATGGTGAATACAGAAGGATCCCTGGTTCAGTCTAAGGTCGTGGATGAAAAAAGAACCCCAGTAGGGGCACCTTAAGACTCAAGGTTGTGGTAATTCCACAGTCTTTAAAATGAAAACTCCCAGACATGTGTTTTGTCAGAAAATTCTGACGTCTTTGGGGAGAACATAGCGCTATTCCTGTGTGTCACTTAAAATGTCCAAAAGAGTGCCATTGGGGCTGATTGGTACGGTTTAAATGTAAAGAACAGCCAAACTTAGTTACACACTTTTGCAATGGGCTGTGTCTTAATGAAAAAAAGGCACTGTACACTGAGAAATGTATCATTGGAATGATTGCAGTAAGTAATTACATAATAACTGGGGCTGAATATTTGTGATTAAAATAGCGATCACAAAGACATTGATGAAACACAATGAAGTTGTTATAAAATTAAGCTGTATTAAAATAACAGGAATTTAAAAATGTGTGCCTACTTTTACATTCAAAAAGAAAAAGCCACACAAAAGTGGCTATCAACAAAATCATGAATGACTGGATAATAAATATGGTTGACTAACCTTTTAAGTAGGTGGTATGTAATGGCACATAGATACAAATAATGATAATGTATCCATTACTGGCATACTTAACAATGTGTTCAGCCTCCACACGTAAACCTTTTTAAGTAGGATTTTAGGGTCCGTTATCATATAATTTGTTGATATTTAAACAAGCCCATAATTTACTTCTTAGACATCATGATGAGTTTGTCTTCATGATGTCAGTAAAAAATGGAAGTTAGACATAACCTGCAATCGGAAGCTACAAATTAATGAGAGCCAACAAGTAATATCTGCACTCCAGCAATCTATAAAATGTATTAGAGCCTCTGTTGTAGTCCATGTGAGTTTCATGATATGTATTAACCCCTTGAGTCCCGGTATCATTATTACACATAAATAACAGTTAAAAATACGGAGCCCTATTCAATTGGCTGAATTTGAAATAGAGAGGCTCGTGAGATTGCAGTCAAATTTGCTATTCAATTGGCTTCTTTTTGCATGCTCGGATTGGGTTTTGAGTTACCAGCTGGAAAAAATGTTGTCCGTCCAACTCGTAACTTACACCATCCAAAAGCCATTGATGTGTCACTTTTGCAGAGCAAAAATCGCGAATCACTATTCAATCGCTCCAAATCCCCAATCTCGCAAACGTATCCGCAAATGGAGGAAAAAATCCTATGTTTACTCAAGAGGATTCACAAAGGGGTTACATACCAATTTGTAGCACTGTAAGTGCAAATAAAACAGTAATCCTGCACTATAAATTACGGGGAGAGCGATGAATGACGTTAGCATTAATTGCACAACAGTCTCAAGCCCGCACAACTGCAGGAAATAAGTTATATTTGTATGTGTCATTTCGGGGTTAAATGTTCTTGGGTATGAATTGGGAATGAGTTAATACATATCAGGCCACCCATATGGATTATAACAGTATTGGCATTCATTTGAATAATTCTTCATTTTTAACGTTGTGCGAGTCCTATCGCATATCGGACACCCGAACCTGATTGACTGACATGTTACCTCCATGTTTTACTGCCGTATTTATGACAGTTTCATTTTCTATTGGCTGATTCATAATGGGCGGTTACGTGCTCATTGAATTGATACGGTTCCCGCTCACAACAGCTCAGAACCAGTGCATGATTTACAAAGCTGGCTTCAGGTTCGCAACCCGTGACCTGGAGCAGTTGAAAAGCCTCACAAACGGAGGGGAACAAGAGCCCACAACTCAAGATTTCAATGGAATGAGGCACTATATTTTTAAATTGCAATTAATTCTAATGTCTTTCCATGCTTTCCCATGCTTCAAAAGTACAGTTGTGTGTTTGTTTAATTGCTGCTATAGATATAGTAAGTGTTTGAAAAAGCCTTTGCAAGTTCTATTTTGTACTAGTAATATTTTTGACAGAAACATGATACTTTTTCTAGTTGTGGGTCAGACTTTATTTGCGAGGTAGACCTATGGTTCTAATATAATATCGATTTTGTGTAACTTTAATTATTTAGAGCTTGTAATGTTCGAGCTGTACTAAAATCAATAGAGATGTATTCCTGCAGTAATTGTGGGCAGGTAACTTGTAATAGAAATGCAAGCAGCTAATTTTAAGTGTGTGTAAATTTACGATCTAGGCAACAGAATACGTCCCTATATGTTGACAAATGCACAATCCGATTAGTATATATCACATATTAAAGCGGTAATAATTAATCAAGAAGAAAAAATGTGTGGTACAATGAAGTAAGCTATAATAAGCTGGAGAGCAGAAGACCACCTCATGTAGATCCACTGATCACATTTAAGTCTTAAAATAGTAGCCATTGAATGTCTAAAGAAAGCAGCAGAATAGAAAGGTATATATGTACTTAAACAGAACACAAACATTATTGAGTATGTAGCAGAACAATATTATACAAAATAAAACTATAAAAAAGCGCTGAAGGAAAATCCTTCATTTTATTCCAATGGAGTTTGGGATTGCAGGCAAAAAATCCACCTGCTTTCTATCTGCAATAGTTTCTTGTCAATATCCTCTTTTCTGGGGCCAGGTTTAATCTCAACAATGTAATTAAATAATATATTATTTGAATTGTTGTCATGATAGCTTCTCGTTTGATGTGCAATTGGGGTATCAGCTAACTTTTCAATACTATTAAGATGTTCTCAAACGTGGCGCCTGAAGTATCTCAAAGTCTTGCCTACATACATTTTATTACAAAGGCATTGAGCTGCGTATATCACTCCCACTGAACAGTAATTTTAGAGCTCTTTTATCAAGTATCTTATTTAGTGTTGGAAGGGATAACAATATAGCAAATATATAGCCATAATAGCAACAGTAATAGTACATAAATAATAATCATTAATGTTAATATATATCATTAATAATAATTTGCTAATATAACAATAATATATAAAAACAATAAGACTGAAAAAAGCAGAAAATAGGAGTCCAATTTTACCTCTAAATTGGAGACAACCACGTACTTAATATAATAATTATTCATTTTATTATTATTAACTGCTACTCAGTTTCTATACATATGTATTTAAAATGACATACAGTTTCACATATTTAGTTATAAAGGCATACACTTTACATATATACATAAATTGACCCTTTTATATTATGTAATACGCATCCCATTGAAAGCCATTAGAAGATATGCTATGTATTGCAAACTTATCACATACACGATTCATTATAACAGGCAATTCCCAATTAGATAACACATATGCCATTAGATAAATTTTCCGTTTTCAGTGCTGAATGCTTGTGGTGTATTGAGGCGCCAAAGTGTGTTCACCATTTGATACATCTGGGCCTTGGTCTCATTTAACCATAATGTTTTGTCAGTGTGTGCTTATGATACCATCAACTTTAGAAAATAATATACACATTGATTGTTTTTTGTAATATTTATAAGATTATTATCTCCACCTACACCATGATAGAAAAACTACTGATAGAGTGATACAATTGATAGAATCAGACAACCAGGGGCAGAGGAGTAAAAGTTAATTAATTCGGACCAGGGAAGGTTCATCATAGGGAGGTAGGCACTAGTAACAAAATAAAAATAATACATTTGATATTTATTAAAAAAAAAAATAAAATGCACTCATGGTTATTATCATTGGATAAAGAGAGGAAATTTGATTCCCTTGGATTTAATTATCTATTTGAAAAATGTAAATATATAGGTATAAATGCATAATTTTTGAAAGCAATAAAAAGGATTTACAAAAACCCAAAGACATCTATAAAACGTTCTGGTCTCACTACAGGGGATATAAATATTGAAAGAGGTACACAGATGGGTTGTCTACTTTCTCCAACATTATTTGCTGATGCTATTGAACCTCTCGCAGCCACTATCCGAGAAAATATGAATTTCAATGGGATAAAAGTTGGTAAATACGAATTTATGATTTGCCTCTTTGCAGGCGATTTTATTTTGTCAATCAAAAAAACAACTTTGCCAAATCTGTTTTGAATATTAGAAAAATGTGCTCATATATCAGGGTTAAATATAAATACTGATAAATCAGTCACATACAATTTTACAATTTCTGCTCCAACTTTGAAATTACTAAAAATCTATTTTAATTTCACTTGCAAGAACTCAGATATAAAATATTTAGAAGTACAAATTCCAGCACAAATAGAAGAATTAAATAAAATAAAAGCATAATAGCATGCTTAGTAAAATCATTACATAAATGGAAGAAAACATTTAATTACCATTGCTAGGCTGTATAGCTTGATCTTTTTCAATACCAATATATCAAAAGGATGTAAAGTCTGAATTTTTCACATTTATATGAATGCTTAAATTCTTAGGAGTTAATCAAAATCTAATTTACGCACATAGAAACAAAGGACAATCTCAATACCAAATTATGGCATGGTACTGGAAGATTTACCAAGATGGATAGATTTGAAAGATTCTGTACTTTCAAGGGGAAATACAATACTTAATGAGGCTACCTTACAAAATAACACAAAAATTGTCAGTATTAACCCATTTACAACTCACTAACTTAGGGCCCTATTAAATTCCAGCCTCGTAAATAAGAGGCTTCTACTTAAGCCCTACGTACTGCAAAGTTTCTCTAACTTACAATGCTATTAAATTAGCCCTGCTGCGAGCAACGTATGAGCTACGCAGCAGGGCCGTACGTATCTACACTGCGTAAATGTACATGAGGAGTGACAGCCTGCGAGATGATATCGCAGGCTCCCACTCCTCATCAATTGCTGCGGGGGTCCTAAAAGGGACCTCCGCGGCAGTCCCCCACATAAGCCCTGCCGTGGGGGGTACTCCAAACCCCCCCCAGGCACCTAAAATGAACCCCCCCTCAATGCGGGGGTCCCTGTCGGGACCCCCGAAGTGTCCTCACATGAACACCTTGCTGCAGGGGTCCATAGGAACCCCCGCAGCCCCCACACATTAACCCCTTGCAGCGGGGGTCCCCGATCGGCACCGATCAGGCCCCCGCTGCATTTAAAACTTTTAAATTCCCCGCCGCGGCTCCTTAAAGGGACCGCGGCACACTATTACCCAATCCCGGCCGCGGCACTTAAAATTAACCCCCCTCTATGCTGGGGGTCCCCATCGGGACCCCCGAAGTGTCCCCACATAAACCCATTGCAGGGGGGGGCCCCGATCTGCATAGATCAGGCCCCCCGCTGCATTTAAAACTTTTAAATTCCCCGCCGCGGCTCCTTAAAGGGACCGCGGCACACTATTACCCAATCCCGGCCGCGGCACTTAAAATTAACCCCCCCTCTATGCTGGGGGTCCCCATCGGGACCCCCGAAGTGTCCCCATATAAACCCCCTGCTGCGGGGGGCCCCGATCGGCACCGATCGTGACCCTGCTGCAATTCAATTTTAAATTTCCCGCCTCGCGGGTCCTCAAAGGACCGTAAAGGTCCTGAAAGGACTCGCACTAAAAATATTAACCCCAGGCAACTATAATTACCCCATTAACTCATGGTGGTCAATACAGACCACCATAAGGCTCTAATTAACCCATTAACTCATGATGGTCAATCCAGACCACCATAAGGCCTAAATTAACCCATTAACTCATGGTGGTCAATACAGACCACCATAAGGCTCTAATTAACCCATTAACTCATGATGGTCAATACAGACCACCATAAGGCCTAAATTAACCCATTAACTCATGGTGGTCAATACAGACCACCATAAGGCTCTAATTAACCCATTAACTCATGATGGTCAATCCAGACCACCATAAGGCCTAAATTAACCCATTAAGTAATGATGGTCAATCCAGACCACCATAAGGCCTAAATTAACCCATTAACTCATGGTGGTCAATACAGACCACCATAAGGCTCTAATTAACCCATTAACTCATGATGGTCAATCCAGACCACCATAAGGCCTAAATTAACCCATTAAGTAATGATGGTCAATCCAGACCACCATAAGGCCTAAATTAACCCATTAAGTAATGATGGTCAATCCAGACCACCATAAGGCCTAAATTAACCCATTAACTCATGGTGGTCAATACAGACCACCATAAGGCTCTAATTAACCCATTAACTCATGATGGTCAATCCAGACCACCATAAGGCCTAAATTAACCCATTAAGTAATGATGGTCAATCCAGACCACCATAAGGCCTAAATTAACCCATTAACTCATGGTGGTCAATACAGACCACCATAAGGCTCTAATTAACCCATTAACTCATGATGGTCAATCCAGACCACCATAAGGCCTAAATTAACCCATTAAGTAATGATGGTCAATCCAGACCACCATAAGGCCTAAATTAACCCATTAACTCATGGTGGTCAATACAGACCAGCATAAGGCTCTATTTAACCCCATCAGTCCCATAAGGGTATATTATTACCATTATGGGCCTGTTACAACCTAACATTAACCACATAAGTGCCATGATGGTCCTCAAGGACCATCATGACACTAACTACAAACACTACACTATAACCCCCAATAAACCATTTAATCTAAACTAACCCCCCTCTACACTAATCTTTTAACACTTACACTACCTACCTACACTACCTACCCCCTAATAAACCTCCCCAACACTCTAATTAAAAAAAACAATAAACCTACAGCACAGAAAACAAAAAACCTACAGTACAAAAAACAAAAAAACCTACAGTACAGAAAAAAAAAAAAATTACAACCCCACCCCCCACTACAGAAAATAAAAAAATTACACACCTGAAAAGGAAAGACAGATAAACACAATACAATAATACATATAATACATTACATACATTACATACAATACATGACATTACATATAATATATTAAATATAATATATTACATATAATACATTACATACATTACATACAATACATGACATTACATATAATATATTAAATATAATATATTAAATATAATATATTACATATAATACATTACATACATTACATACAATACATGACATTACATATAATATATTAAATATAATATATTAAATATAATATATTACATATAATACATTACATACATTACATACAATACATGACATTACATATAATATATTAAATATAATATATTAAATATAATATATTACATATAATACATTACATACATTACATACAATACATGACATTACATATAATATATTAAATATAATATATTACATATAATATATTACATATAGTCCTAATCAAATACCCCCTATCTATCTAACATACAATCTATTTAATTTAAAATAAATCCTAACTATATCAAATACATCCCCCTATCTATCTAATATACAAAAAATCCTAACTACATACACAGACCCTTATTCTAAACTAAAATAAAATAATTACAGTCCTAACTACATACACAGACCCTAATTCTAAGCTAAAATCAATAAATTAAGACCACTTACCTTTAAGATGTTGCTTCAGATCACTAACCTATGGGTCAAACAAAAAATAAAAATTAGTACAAAACATTAACATCAAATAAATAAACATTCTATACATTCTACATATTCAACTCACCTTTACAGCATGTCCAGTCACTGTTTATCTCTTCCGGCGCGGCCCTGTTAAAAAAAAAACACAATATATGAATACATGAATACAATATATAAACCATAAATAAAATACACAAATAAACATCTAAATATACATTTAACTTACCTCCCCGCGATGTCCCCGGCCTTCTCTCCTTCAGCCCCGGCTGGGCCGCGGAACCATCCGCGCTCTAAAAAAAAAAAAAAAAAAAAACTAACGGAGGTCTGCACTGGCAGACCTCCCCGACGCTACTGAACCTCCCGGAGTCGTTTCCGGGAGGAAATTGGCATTGGCGGCTTGTGATTGGCTGAAAAAGCTGTCAGCCAATCAAAAGTCGTCAATGTAGGAGCCAATCAGGATGCGCAGATGTCTTCTACCAATCACTCCGTGGGGGTGTATCCCATAGTGATTGGCTGAAGGCATCTGAGCGTTGTGATTGGTTCCCATAAAGATAGACAAGTGTTTTAGCCAATCAGGGTGGGATATTGGGGTGTATCCCATCCTGATTGGCTCACACATTGACGACTTTTGATTGGCTGAAATTGATAGACAGCTTTTTCAGCCAATCACAAGCCGCCAATGCCAATTTCCTCCCGGAAACGACTCCGGGAGGTTCAGTAGCGTCGGGGAGGTCTGCCAGTGCAGACCTCCGTTAGTTTTTTGTTTTTTTTTTTTAGAGCGCGGATGGTTCCGCGGCCCAGCCGGGGCTGAAGGAGAGAAGGCCGGGGACATCGCGGGGAGGTAAGTTAAATGTATATTTAGATGTTTATTTGTGTATTTTATTTATGGTTTATATATTGTATTCATGTATTCATATATTGTGTTTTTTTTTTAACAGGGCCGCGCCGGAAGAGATAAACAGTGACTGGACATGCTGTAAAGGTGAGTTGAATATGTAGAATGTATAGAATGTTTATTTATTTGATGTTAATGTTTTGTACTAATTTTTATTTTTTGTTTGACCCATAGGTTAGTGATCTGAAGCAACATCTTAAAGGTAAGTGGTCTTAATTTATTGATTTTAGCTTAGAATTAGGGTCTGTGTATGTAGTTAGGACTGTAATTATTTTATTTTAGTTTAGAATAAGGGTCTGTGTATGTAGTTAGGATTTTTTGTATATTAGATAGATAGGGGGATGTATTTGATATAGTTAGGATTTATTTTAAATTAAATAGATTGTATGTTAGATAGATAGGGGGTATTTGATTAGGACTATATGTAATATATTATATGTAATATATTATATTTAATATATTATATGTAATGTCATGTATTGTATGTAATGTATGTAATGTATTATATGTAATATATTATATTTAATATATTATATTTAATATATTATATGTAATGTCATGTATTGTATGTAATGTATGTAATGTATTATATGTAATATATTATATTTAATATATTATATTTAATATATTATATGTAATGTCATGTATTGTATGTAATGTATGTAATGTATTATATGTAATATATTATATTTAATATATTATATTTAATATATTATATGTAATGTCATGTATTGTATGTAATGTATGTAATGTATTATATGTATGTATTGTATTGTGTTTATCTGTCTTTCCTTTTCAGGTGTGTAATTTTTTTATTTTCTGTAGTGGGGGGTGGGGTTGTAATGTATTTTTTTGTTTTCTGTAGTGGGGGGTGGGGTTGTAATTTTTTTTTGTTTTCTGTACTGTAGGTTTTTTTGTTTTTTGTACTGTAGGTTTTTTGTTTTTTGTAATTAGAGTGTTGGGGAGGTTTATTAGGGGGTAGGTAGTGTAGGTAGGTAGTGTAAGTGTTAATAGATTAGTGTAGAGGGGGGTTAGTTTAGATTAAATGGTTTATTGGGGGTTATAGTGTAGTGTTTGTAGTTAGTGTCATGATGGTCCTTGAGGACCATCATGGCACTTATGTGGTTAATGTTGGGTTGTAACAGGCCCATAATGGTAATAATATACCCTTATGGGACTGATGGGGTTAAATAGAGCCTTATGCTGGTCTGTATTGACCACCATGAGTTAATGGGTTAATTTAGGTCTTATGGTGGTCTGGATTGACCACCATGAGTTAATGGGTTAATTTAGGTCTTATGGTGGTCTGGATTGACCACCATGAGTTAATGGGTTAATTAGAGCCTTATGGTGGTCTGGATTGACCACCATGAGTTAATGGGTTAATTAGAGCCTTATGGTGGTCTGTATTGACCATCATGAGTTAATGGGTTAATTAGAGCCTTATGGTGGTCTGTATTGACCATCATGAGTTAATGGGTTAATTTAGGTCTTATGGTGGTCTGGATTGACCACCATGAGTTAATGGGTTAATTAGAGCCTTATGGTGGTCTGGATTGACCACCATGAGTTAATGGGTTAATTAGAGCCTTATGGTGGTCTGTATTGACCATCATGAGTTAATGGGTTAATTAGAGCCTTATGGTGGTCTGTATTGACCATCATGAGTTAATGGGTTAATTTAGGTCTTATGGTGGTCTGGATTGACCACCATGAGTTAATGGGTTAATTAGAGCCTTATGGTGGTCTGGATTGACCATCATGAGTTAATGGGTTAATTAGAGCCTTATGGTGGTCTGGATTGACCATCATGAGTTAATGGGTTAATTAGAGCCTTATGGTGGTCTGGATTGACCACCATGAGTTAATGGGTTAATTTAGGCCTTATGGTGGTCTGTATTGACCATCATGAGTTAATGGGGTAATTATAGTTGCCTGGGGTTATTATTTTTAGTGCGAGTCCTTTCAGGACCTTTACGGTCCTTTGAGGACCCGCGAGGCGGGAAATTTAAAATTGAATTGCAGCAGGGTCACGATCGGTGCCGATCGGGGCCCCCCGCTGCAGGGGGTTTATATGGGTACACTTCGGGGGTCCCGATGGGGACCCCCAGCATAGAGGGGGGTTAATTTTAAGTGCCGCGGCCGGGATTGGGTAATAGTGTGCCGCGGTCCCTTTAAGGAGCCGCGGCGGGGAATTTAAAAGTTTTAAATGCTGCGGGGGGCCTGATCTATGCAGATCGGGGACCCCCCCTGCAATGGGTTTATGTGGGGACACTTCGGGGGTCCCGATGGGGACCCCCAGCATAGAGGGGGGTTAATTTTAAGTGCCGCGGCCGGGATTGGGTGATAGTGTGCCGCGGTCCCTTTAAGGAGCCGCGGCGGGGAATTTAAAAGTTTTAAATGCTGCGGGGGCCCTGATCTATGCAGATCGGGGACCCCCGCTGCAAGGGGTTAATGTGGGGGTGCTGCAGGGGTCCCGATAGAGACCCCTGCAGCATGGGGATGTGTATAGGGTGCAGGGGGGAGCCTCACACTGCTGTCTCGGGCTGTTCCGAGGCAGCACGTAGAGGCTTTCGGATCCCTTGCGTGGACTTTTTGTCCACGTAGGGATTCTTACGATATGCGAGACTCGTGCATAGATTTAAGGCTACGTAGCTCTCTCGGAGCCTATTCTCGGCCATTTTCTCGCAGTCATATCGTAAAGCAGGCTGCGAGAGATTCGGTTCTCGCAAACAGCAGGAAAACTGCCTTTTGCGAGCACCGAGAAAACTACGAGGGAGAATTTAATAGGGCCCTAAATTTGTGGAATAGTTTGAAATATAAATACCAACTAACAACCCCAAAATAAACAATGACTCATATCATATATAAACCACATTTTCCGGTAGCTCAAAATTCTCAAAACCTCAAAACATGGACTTAATAAGAGTAATGCATTTTATTAGAAATGGAAAAATGATTTAATATGAAAACTGAGAAGAAATACTTGCAATACTAAATACAAATTAAGCACTTCATTAATACACTGCCAAAACAGGAGAGAATGAAACCACTTACTGATCTTAAGAAGAAATCCAAAAGTAAAGCTAGGAAAAACTATGATATATAGATTAGGAAATAAACTAGATGAAAACTCTTTCCATGAATTAAAAAGAAGATATAAATTGCAAGTTAAAAACTATTCGAAACAATATTTAGTGCTGTAAATTGACATATTGCAACTGGATGGAAAAAAATTACAGTTACGGACAGTGAGAAACTGACTGAGGGTGGCCCAGAGAGTGATATGGTCACAGAGAGACTGACTACACTTGTCAGAAAGTGATATGGACTGGGAAAAACTGACAGGGTGACAAAGAGGTTGGAATGGGCAGTTATAGACTGACTGAGAACGACAGAGAGTGATATAGACAGTGGGAGATTGGAATGACAGTGACACAATAAGTGGTATGGACAGTGAGAGACTGACAGGAAGACACTGGGAGTGATATGGGCAATGAGAGACTGACTGAGGATGAAAAAGATTGGTATGGACAGTGAGTGACTGACTGAGGATGAAAGGGAGTGTTATGGATAGTGAAAGACCAGAATGACAATGACACAATGAGTGGTATGGTCAGTGAGAGACTGACTGAGGGTGATGCAGAGAGTGGTATGGATGGTGAGAGATTGACTGAGGGTGACAAAGAGAGTGGTAGGGACAGTGCATGACTGACTGAGGGTGGCGCAGAGAGTGGTATGGACAGCAAGAGACTGACTGAAGGTCAGAGTTTTATGGACAGGGAGACTAACAGGATGAAACTAAGAGTGATACGGACAGTGAGATACTGACTAATTTTGATAGAAAGTGATATGGACATTGAAACACTGACAGGATGACACAGAAATTGGTATGAACAGTAAGAGACTGACTGAAGGTGACACAGAGAGTGGTATTGACAGCGAGAGACTTACTGGGCATGACACAGAGTGTTGTAGAAAGTGAGAGACCGGAATGACGTTGACATAGAGAGTGGTATGGATAGTGAGAGACTGGCTGAAGTTGACACAGAGTGATATGGACAGTGAGAGACTGACTAAGACATTAGTCAGAAACTCACAGAAACATGAGCTCTTCAGCAGCTTCAGTTATGGCTCCTGGAGACTGCGTCCAGCTCTGTGCCTCATTCCTAACTTTTGTAGAACAGTAGCCTGGAAGTGGGGAAAACAAGGGAAAAAAAGGGGCAATATGGAGAAGATGTAGATGGGTTTGATGTGTCAACTATTTTATCAAGATTTTAAAAAATGGGCTAAGGAAAGAAAATAAAAAAGGCAAAAGGAATCCCAAATGTGTAAGTTTACAAGTTTTCAATATGGGGAATGCACTATGTACAGTATGTTACATTCTAAGCTCAGGGCTCTCTATTATTTTGCAATATGTTAAAATTGTTTCTGGCTTGTACTTAACCCCTGTATAGCACTATAGAATATGTTGACGCATTACAAATTGATAATTGATGATGATAATAATAATAAAGTACTTTGATTCCAACTAGAGGAAAAGAGCTTTAGCAACTATTATTATTATTATTATTATTCACATTTGAGGTGACATGTTTAAGAATTTTTTATTTTTTTTGATGAAGGTACTTTTTTGCATTTATCTTCACTGGAACATATGTGAAATTCTAAGTAAAAAACAAGATGAGTGCCTTATAGCTGAACCATCAGGGTCTAGGCTCTATTGTGACCTTTAAGGATTATCTGTCCTTGATCTGTGAAGAAAACTGAATGGCGGCCATCTGAAGCATCTTAAGCAGAAGAATAATAGACACTGAAGAGTGGCAAGTAAATTATCAAGAACAATAGGGGCCACAAAATAAAGAATGTAGAAAGCATAGTCCTGCAATGACTTGCTAGATAGTGTATAGGGCTTGTTAGTAGAAATTAACATTTAGGTGCCACTGAGGTCCTTAAAGGCATGAGGTTCATTTTTACTTACCATGGAGGTCTCAGTAAGGTTATACTTAGTTGGGATTTGGTGTGAGCAAGGGAGGGAATCCCTGGGGTTTCCCAATTTACTATATTGTAAATGGGGAAATCCTGGGGATCCCCAGGCTCATGGGGTGGTTAGGGTTTTTAGATGGGGTGTGCTGTTATGTGCACTTTTGACACCTTAATTGTGTCAGATATAAGAAAACTTGAATGTGACAGGGCATGGTAACTTCGTAAAATTTTGCCTTTTTCCATAATAAGTGCTGCTTTTATGCAGCGCCAAAAAAAGGCTTATTTTGTTTGGGACCTTATTAAGTTATGGTGCTATGTGCACCATAAATTGAGAATAAAAAGATTTGCATAGGGCCCTATTAATATAGTCTTTAGGAAATTGGAGTGGTCTCAGCTCACTGGTGGGAAGAAGAAAAAATTAAGAGAAATCTCTCACCTATCTAAGAATATGGTTTTGAAGGAACTTTCATTAACTAGAAATAAACTTATCACATATGTATGAGCATATCTCATAGAAATAGGAAAGCTTTTCCTAAATTTTGATGATTCCTTTCTATACATGTTTTATTTACAGAATCTTATAGGCCAAAAATTTAACACCATATGCCTACAGTTTCTTAAAGTTGGGCAGATCTATTACATTGATCTGCAATAAAGTAGTACCTAGATAACTATCTCTGTCAGCAGCGTTGTAAAAATAAATTGGGAGCAGCTATATTATTTGAGTTTGTTAAATTATAGTTTTTGTCCTTCTTGTATATACACATATTTGCAATACAGTAAATTGTCTGGGATAAATGTAATGTCTAAAAGGTCAATTTAAATATTTATATGTCTAAATAATTTTTAGTCCTTCTTGTAATTTATCATTTGCAATGTAGTTGTTTTTTTATTTCAATATTTTACAGTATTTTATATGCAGCTGTGTCCTGTATTTCCTCTGTATATATTTTCATTGCATGGCTTAGGTAAAGTAGACTTTTCAAGTCAACTGAACTATTAACCTACTTTTGATTTGTAGAATCTCGGGATACATAATAAATTGAAAGTCAGACAGTAACTTTGTTCAATAATGAAATATATTTGGTGTACAGAAATATATGATAGCCATCATAACAACAAGATATGTAAGACAGCAAATCCAAGTTAAATCCAGCTTGGCTGAATGATTCAAAGCCAGTGCTTTTTTTGAAGTAAACAACCGATACCCAGAAACCTTTTTTGAAGTGTGAACTGTGAGTAGATAAGTTTTAATTATTAAAAAAAATAACATACAGTACAAAAAAAGCATGTAATCAATGTTAGATTCAAAAGTATGCAGTAGTACAGCAATATTTTAAAATCTGTACATATACATTCCTAAAAGAGCATACAGTTCATGGCAAAACTTCTATGTTGTTTTCCCGTTTTTTGTTATTTTTTGTCTGAAATCCTCTTACTATTTTCCAGTAAAGCTGATAAAACTTTGGCATATATTTCAAGTCTTATGAAAAGAATGACAAAGGTATATTCAAGATACACTGTATACAAACAGACAGACCTTTATCAGACTCAACAAAGTTGATTTTTTTTATCCTTACTGTCCCTATCTGAGCTTTTTCCTTAGTCCATACTAAATAAATCTTTATTTTATAAAAACTCGATGGATATGTATAATATTAATAAGAAGTAAAAACATTAAACTTAGTAAATGATTTTCACTTTATTTTATGTTTGCTCTTTACATTGATATTGTATTTTAAAATGATAAACTCAGGTTAAAAAGGACCCAGAAGTGTAGTATGTAGTTTTTCCTGCTTTAGGAGGCTATGGTACCTATAGCAGTACAATGGTTCTCCATCTAGGAGGGAATTTACTTTTAACTGTGTTCAGGTTTTCTGAAAATATTCTATGGAGAGAAATACTCAGTTGGTGTCCTAAAATACAGTTTTTACTACAAAGTTTTTTTTGGACAATAGTTCAAATGTCAGAACATACACACAGTATCTGCTAATCAAATATAAATCTCACTGTTAAATAAATTTAGCTAGAAATTGAGATAACATATATATATTGTGTCACAATCCTATCTGCAGGTTGTATATGTTCTTTAATCTCCACACACAGTATAGCTTAACTGGAGTGTAGGACAAGTTACCAGGTACCAGGGCAAGTTGCAAAATTAATTTATGATTAAAATAAATAATAAACACCCTCCATCTAAATAAAACACATCATGCCTATGTGACCCAAACACAACATAAACTTTATTTTTCCAGTACATATTTTTATACAGCAATTGCACCAATCACTAGTGTGCCACTTCCCTTGGTAAGCAACAGTTTGACAACTTATGCCCCCTTTGAGCTACCCCACATGGGTCAGGTCTGTCTCCAAGGACTTGGTGCCAGCTTGTTTACTTCCCCACCTAGGTGCCAACAGGTCTACAGTCCTTGTTATCAGCTACCTTCGGCAGGATCTTGTCACAGCAGGTGGTAATAAGGTAGTGTAGCTGCTGGAGACAGAGGGTCTGCATGAGGGAACGATAAACCTTGGGTGTGAGTCTAGGGTGTGAGAGTCTTAGATTATCAGAGAAAGGCTCCCCACCATGTGGGGAACCTAGCTGAAAGTAGTGGGGTTGGTTAGTAAGCTTGGGTTACCTCATGAGTGGGGAGGGAATAGTGGTAAGACATGGTAAATTCGGTGGATTTACCCACTCACTAGCTGACCTCTCCTCATATAGAGATACCTTTACTGAGCCGTAGGGGAGACAGCTAAAGGGTTTGAGATAGCTACAGGTTCTACTCACTTTTCAGGGCCGACGAGGACTTACATAATAATTTTGGATATTCAGGCTCCTATTAGTTTGAATGGGGTGTCATGAATAATATAAAGAAAAGCTAAAGAGAAAAGACACATATATATCTATAAAGGCAAATAATGTATAAATAATGTCAGACATAATCACAGTAATAATTAATCAACAGATGGTTTATATAATAACTTTTAAAATGAGTTAAAAACAAAATCACGATGTATAAAATTGAACAAACAGACCAAGTCCCAACAACAGGACAATGAGTTACATGCTCAAATAATGACTATAAAATATATTGTCCATAAGGCAGTAATTCAATTATATACAAATAAGAAATCACACTGAATCAGATCAATTAATAACCCAAAGTAGCAGCAGTTGAAATTATAACAAAAAATTCAAAATAAAGTGCACTCTAATCCCTAGTTTATTTGGTGGTAGCAGAGCCCACCACTTACTCCTTTAAACTAATGCTAGTATACTACCTAATAAAGATCTATTACTATTCTGGTGGTGGAACTGGGGATTCACCTATTACCCCCTTAGACTATAGACTATAAATCACGAACCTTACCTACACTGGTAAGGCTATTGTCAAAAAGTAAATAGAAAATATAAGTAGGAGCTGTGCATATATATATATATATATATATATATATATATATATATATATATATATATATGTGTGAAATAAAAAACACCACTATGATCATATTATAATAAATACTAAGTAATAAAGATAATGCATATACATTTAAATCTGCTGCAATGATGTCCCTGTTTATATATTACCAATGTATATATCCCATATAATGTATTGAGTGCAAATGACCATAGCAAACAAGACGTTTTATGCCTGGATAATCTGCATAAAAGCAGGACATCTGTCCATACTACACTGCCCCTCTAAATTAGCTGCCTCTTAACGATAAAGTGCTCAGTGTGACAGTGCAAAAAGGTTTAGTGCTAGTCCTTACATATATACAAATTAACATAATATACAATACTATCTCCATAAATAACTCATCTATAAAAGGTAAGTATATGAGGAAAGAACATGGCATATATCTTATAACATCTAAAGAGACACAATACAGTCTTCAGACGCCAGTCACGTCACAGCTGTGGGACCCGACAGGCCGACGAGCGCGTTTCGCGTGACGCTTCCTCCTGGGCCTGTGTGTGGTTAATCATGGCAGGTTTTTATACAGAGGACTGGGAGGAGATCACTGAGGTAGTACAAGGTTTATATGTGCATAATATTAGGGTCCTAAAAAACATGATTAAATGTTCTCATTAGAAGAAAAACAGTAAGTAGAATATATTCCCATTCAGACCACACACCAAATATAATAAAAATATACTAGAGTTGTATAAATCTAAGTAATATTAACCATACATAAAGATGTTAAAATTGTATTGCTTTCCTAAATTAACCATCACTTCATAATACAAGATAGTAATAATCAACCAACCAGAAATAATTTATTTATTCTAATGTGCTGATGGTTGTTCCTCAGCATCTCCATTAGAGCCCAAATTTGTGTCATGAATAATGGATAAGGTGAGGTTTTTCCTTATTTGTGGTTAACCACAAGAAAAAGGATCAGAGAGTATCTCTTGCAGAGCTCTTAACACCGCTTAACCTTTGTCTAAACAAGTGTTTCAATTGCTGTTTTGACATCCTTGTTAACTATTCTTGATGGCTTAATCATGTTCGTGAATTTCCCATAGTAGTCTATAGAGCCTAATACCGCACTTAATGCAATTTCAAATCCGAGAAGAACTATAGCCTGGCCCAGGGACTGGGAGTGAATTGGATATCATGGTTGTCTACTGGAAGCATCCACTGGTTGCCCTTAAATTGGTACTAACCCCATAATACTTGCATTAGACCAATGTAATATTTACATCCCAAAACATATTCTGGAATAAACATTCACAAATTCACTAAACATATTCTAGGCTCAAATGACTTGGTGAAAAGAGCTCTTGTAGGCCAAAGGCATACAACTATGGCTTAGAACTCAATATTATACATAATATTATAAATCCACAAGTGACATAGTGATTTTTAAAAGTTATTGTGTCCTTGAGTTAGCCAGCCACCACATCGGCTAGTGTCCATTAATGTCTTGTTACCACCTCAAAAGAGTCTATAAGTCCAGGGAGGCCATATATATATATATATATATATATATATATATATATATATATATATATATATATATACAGTCAGGTCCATAAATATTGGGACATCGACACAATTCTAATATTTTTGGCTCTATACACCTCCACAATGGATTTGACATGAAACGAACAAGATGTGCTTTAACTGCAGACTTTCAGCTTTAATTTGAGGGTATTTACATCCAAATCAGGTGAACAGTGTAGGAATTACAACAGTTTGTATATGTACCTCCCACTTTTTAAGGGACCAAAAATAATGGGACAGATTAACAGCCATAAATCAAACTTTCACTTTTTAAAACTTGGTTGCAAATCCTTTACAGTCAATTACAGCCTGAAGTCTGGAACGCATAGACATCACCAGACGCTAGGTTTCATCCATGGTGATGCTCTGCCAGACCTCTATTGCAACTGTCTTCAACTCCTGCTTGTTCTTGGGGCATTTTCCCTTCAGTTTTGTCTTCAGCAAGTGAAATGCATGCTCAATCGGATTCAGATCAGGTGACTGCATAACATTCCACTTCTTTCCCTTAAAAAAACTCTTTGGTTGCTTTTGCAGTATGCTTTGGGTCATTGTCCATCTGCACTGTGAAGCGCCGTCCAATGAGTTCTGAAGCATTTGGCTGAATATGAGCAGATAATATTGCCCGAAACACTTCAGAAATCCTCCTGCTGCTTTTGTCAGTAGTCACATCATCAATAAATACAAGAGAAAAAGTTCCATTGGCAGCCCTACATGCCCACGCCATGACACTACCACCACCATGCTTCACTGATGAGGTGGTGTGCTTTGGATCATGAGCAGTTCCTTTCCCTCTTCATACTCTTCTCTTCCCATCACTCTGATACAAGTTGATCTTAGTCTCATCTGTCCATAGGATGTTGTTCCAGAACTGTAAAGGCTTTTTTAGGTGTTGTTTGGAAAACTCTAATCTGGCCGTCCGTTTTTTGAGGCTCACCAATGGTTTACATCTTGTGGTGAACCCTCTGTATTCACTCTGGTGAAGTCTTCTCTTGATTGTTGGCTTTGACACACATACACCTACCTCCTGGAGAGTGTTCTTGATCTGGCCAAATGTTGTGAAGGGTGTTTTCTTTACCAGGGAAATAATTATTCGGTCATCCACCACAGTTGTTTTCCGTTGTCTTCCGGGTCTTTTGGTGTTTGCGTTCTTTCTTTTTAAGGATGTTCCAAACAGTTGATTTGGCCACACCTAATGTTTTTGCTACCTCTCTGATGGGTTTGTTTTGTTTTTTCACCTTAATGATGACTTGCTTCACTGATAGTGACAGCTCTTTGGATCTCATATTGAGAGTTAGCAACAAATGCAAATAGCACACTTGAAATTAACTCTGGACCTTTTATCTGCTCTTTGTAAATGGGATAATGAGGGAATAACAAACACCTGGCCAGGGAACAGCGGAGCAGCCAATTGTCCCATTACTTTTGGTCCCTTAAAAAGTGGGGGGCACATATACAAACTGTTGTAATTCCTACACAGTTCACCTGATTTGAATGTAAATACCCTCAAATTAAAGCTGAAAGACTGCAGTTAAAGCACATCTTGTTTGATTCATTTCAAATACATTGTGGTGGTGTATAGAGCCAAAAAGATTCGAATTTTGTCGATGTCCCAATATTTATGGACCTGACAGTATATATATATATATATATATATATATATATATATATATATATATATGTATGTGTGTGTGTACATATTTAAAAGCAAGTTACTTTGGTAAAATGTAGCTAATATGTAGAAATTATTAAGGTATATATTAAGGTGTAACAAATGAAACAATTAAATCAATATGATATATAATTACCACATATATTTAACTTTGAGTAATAATCAGTTAATCTCACAAACTCAATGTATGCAGTAAATAACATGTGATAGAACCCCAAATGTAATGTTCTAGCCAGATTTAGATACCCATACAGTTTCAGCCTCACTTGCATAGAACACTGAGGTCTGATACAAGTCTTCCTGTATTTTTAGGCTATTCCATAAAATCCAACTGACTCTTAGCATATGATGTTGTAACAAATAAGCAGTCATATAACTGTTAACTTTTGATTACAAATCCAACATTTATGTGTACATTAAAAATAATTCCTCTTGGCTCCCACCTTTATGCCACCCTACATTATTGTAATTTAGCCGTTCAGTTGGGTCCAACTCTCCATAACCCTGTGGACCAGAGCACACCAGGCACATCTGTCAGCCACTGCCTCTCTGAGTTACATCAAGCTCATGCTCAATGCTTCAATGACCTCATCTATCCATCTCCACCTCTGCCGTCCCCTTCTTTGTGTGCCTTCAATCTTTCCCGGCATCAGAACCTTCTCTAGGGCCTTCTGTCTTCTCATCATATGACCAAAATATTTGAGTTTTAGGCTCACGATCATACCTTCTAGTGATCAGACTTAATTTCTGTAGCATGTATTCATTTGAACTTCTTTAAGTCCACGGATCTTTAAGCTGTTTTTTCCAACACGCCAGTTCAAAAGCATCAAATCTACAGCATTCAGACTTCTTTATGGTCCAGCTCTCCAATCCGTATATTACTAGTGGGAACACCATATTTGTAACAATGTGGAACTTTGATGATGAATTAACATATTTGATTTTCAATAGCTTGTCCAGACTTGCCATTGCTTTCCTCCCCAGAAGCAATCTATTTGCCAGGAGCTGAAATTGCTGTTTTCCATGATCTTCATCTTTTTAAAGTGGAGCAACAGGACAGTTTTTATACTCTCCTCTTTCACCCTCATGTTTCAGTCATCAGAGTAGTATCATCGGCGTATCTGAGGTTGTTGATATTTCTCCCAGCAATATTAGTTCTGACTTTGGAATCGTCATGCCCGGCCTTAAGTATGATGTATTCCACATATAAGTTGAATAAATAAGATAACAATATACAACCTTGCCTGATCTTGAACTATTCTGTTGTTCCATGTTTGGTTCTGACCGTGGCTTCTTTGTCCCTATACAGATTCCTCAGGAGGAGGAGGAGATGTTATGGCATTCCGATCTCTTTAAGGACATGCCACATTATGTTGTATTCCACCCAGTGAAAGGCTTTAGGACAGCAATTACCTGAGATTCACCTTAATAATCTGCACCAGATGGGAAGTCTAGTTTTGGCTGATTTGTATAGGAATGGTAGATTTAGATCTCTGCAGGATATGATGTTAACATATAGTTTACCTTGGGACAAATGGCTTCATCTTTTATCCTCGAAGCAGGAAATTAAGAAATCTAACTTTGCTCTATATCAAGCAAGAGAATTGACTAGTTTTGAAAAAATATACAGTATACAGAAGTTCCCTCAATTTCGAAATATCACAAATTTAGAGATATTAAAGATAAATATAAAACAATCAATATACAGAAGTGGGATGAGGATCTAGGTATAAGTTACACTAAAGAAAAATGGTTTCTAGCATTTGCAAATGCAGAGAGATGAGTTAGCTGTGTCTCACTTAAAGATATATATTTTAAGCTCTGCCAAAGATGGTACAGCGTGCCCAGCTATGCGCTTAAAACAACATCAAATAAATCTCCCAATTGCTGGAGAGGCTGTAAAGTTTTAGGTGCTCAGACCCACATGTGGTTGGAGTACAAATACATTCAAGCAATGTGGTCTAAATGTGAAGAACAATTGTCAGCAATTCTGGGATATGAGTTGCAACTCACTCCACAGCTGTGTTTTGTCCGTTTGACTCTGGAATCTATGAAACAATCCAAAATAGCTTTAACCATAAATTCTCTCCTTGTAGTCAAATGGCTAATTGTGAGACGATGGAAAATTTCATATTTTCCACAATGGAGTGAATAGAAACTGCCATCAATTGGAATAGCCAGATCGAAGAAGACTATTTAAAAATAGATCCTGCCTCAAGGAAGATAATTACGATAAAATGGGATCAACACATGACTCAGAAAAGGGACTAGGTATGATTTGATCCCCGGACCCTATCTCCCTCCACCTGAACCTCATCTCTATAACCTTCAAAGCACTTACCGTGGCTATAAGTGAAGGCTGGTGTCATGATTCCCCTGAACCCCCTTTGGGGTCAGTAAAAGTTTAGTTGTTTAATATGCTTTTATGTTAATTTGATTATCCTATATGTGTTATGTCATGTTAATTAATATGTAAAATGTTATGCTATGTTATGTTATGTTGATGACTATATGATTAATTGTGTCCAGTGTGTAAGGAGTTAAATGGTTTAGAATGTTGTGTGGTCGGTGGTAACTGTCAGGGGAGAGAGCAGTTGGCAGTTGAGTTTTTTCTGACAGAGAGAGAGATGTATTGGTGTCTCTGAGGGCAGTTGAGATATTGCTGGGTTGAATGTCTTAAAGTATATATATATATATGTTCCTAAGCCAAGGGAAGAAGACATATATTAAAGACAGATATGCTTCTATCTAAAAAGGGAGGTAAGAAGATAACCGCAATGACTGTATGAATGAAGTTGCTGTTATGATGCCTTATAGATGAGCCCTTGTTGTCCACAGAAATAAAAAGAGTTTCTGATTTCTTATAATGCATTCATATTCTTAAAGACTACATCTAATTTAAGAGACATCAGCTGTTTTAGTGAAGAGATCAAAAGAATTTGGTAGATCTGCTGGGTAGTTTTGGCAATAACAGCCTTATCAAGCCCGACTGAGAAGCAGTAGATCGTGACTAGAGATGTCGCAAATAGTTCGCCGGCGGACTGTTCCCGGCGAACATAGCATGTTCACGTTCGCAGCGAACAGCGAACATATGCGAGATTCGACCCGCCCCCTATACATTATCATTGAGCAAACTTTGACCCTGCAACTCACAGTCAGCAGACACATTCCAGCCAATCAGCAGCATACACTCCCTTCCAGAGCATTCTACCTCATGGACAGCAGCCATTTTGGAATCATAACTAACTTGCAGTCTTACTGAGAGGAGGCTGAGTGTAGGTGCTGCTGATTGAATAGGGAAATCAATAGCTAGGCAAGTTTATTCAGTGTCCAGTGCAGTGCTGAAGGACTCATCAGATCTCTGCTGTAAACACAGTACCCCCAAAAGCCCTTTTTAGGGCTATAACTTCATTTTTTTTGTTTTGTTTTTTCTGTGTAATATAACTTCATTTGCCTGTCTCCCTGCTAGCCCGTAGCTAGCAAGTGTGTGTGACAGGTTCACAGCTTATACTGTGTGTGCACAGAGCAACCAATACAATCTTGTTTACTAGTTGTCTACTTTTAAAAAAACAAAACTTTTATTTTGTTAACTCTTAGTTCATTTGCCTGACCGCCAATCTAAGTTCATTTGCCTGACCGCTAGCCAGTGTGTGTGTCAGGCTTACAAGTACTGTGCCAAGAGGTTGTGTGCATGCTTGAGCTCTAAACAAAAGGCTTTTTAGGGTCTTAGTCCCTCAAATACAAGTTTTATTTTAACACCTTTTTGTTTATAAGCACTTTGTGCACGGTGTTGTTCATTTTTGGGAGTTTTTGTGGTATTTTTCTTAGTTTAATTTAAGTTTTAGTTTTCTGGGAGTCAGGCTCAGCTCTCTATCCCAGGAGAGTGAGCTGTCTCCTGGATACTTTGCCACACCCCTCCCTTAGCACTTCACCTTCACTCCTGGAGCTTTTTTTACTTTGACTTTTTTTTTAAAGTTTTTCAGGTTTTGTTAAAGTTTTGTTTGTTTGGTGTTGGGTTTTATGTTTTGGGGAGAGAGAAGACAAGTAACATCTTTGTAGGCAGTGGGGGGGAAAACAATTTGAATTTTTGTTTAAAAGGCTTTTTTAACATCTGACACAGAGACACAGAGGGGTTAAAAAGCCTCTGTGTTCTCTGTGTTGTTGCAATTAGCAACACCTTGCAACATGCCATTAACCCTTCCACTGCCAAACATCATCTCTCTCTCTCCCTTAGTTTTGTCTCCCTTAGTTTTGTCTTTTTGTTTCTTTTTCATACTTTTATATTTTTAAGAAAAGAAAACAGTAAAAAATCATAAAACAAAAAATAAAAATAAATAAAACAAATAAACTAAAAAAAAAAAGGGTCTAAACATGAGGGATAAGACCACTAAGAAGCCTCAGGGGTCAAAAGGGGGAATAATGGCCCCTGAAAATCCTTGCTGCAGCACTGCACAGTATAGGCCCCAGGCAGATAAAGCAGCCCCAGCTCCTGGTGGTTCTGCCAGCAGACCTACCCCTGTGGCTAATACCTGGTCACAGGTGGTTTCTGCTGGCCCCAGTAATACCACCGCTGTTGCTGAGGGGCAGATCACCAGGAAGCATGGGGTTAAATGTCAGATGTCTGGGGTCTACAGCATTGATATCTATCTGCGTGCTGCAGCTAATGTCATCAGCCCCTCTGTTCTAGTAGCAGCCATCAAAATGTACGGGAAAGCAGTTTTCTTTACCCGTACGCTGGCTGCTGCTCACATACTTATACAGAGAGGCATCACAGTGGGGGGATTATATGTCCCAATAGAACCCCTGGAAGGGTTGGGCACAAAAGTAACACTCTCTAATGTGCCCCCCTTCCTACCAGACTCCCTCCTGCGCCCAAACCTGCTAACCCTAGGGTAAGTAAAAACACCATTTATTAAAATTCCCCTGGGGTGCAGAGAGAGAGCACTTCATGTGCTCTCTTTCAAGATGTAGGTACAAATGTTCCTGCCTCAGGGCTCAGAAAACATCGAGGGGTCTTTTGGGGTTCCATTTGAGGGGGTGCTGTACAGGATTTTTTACAGCACTACGGAGGTGCAGTGCTATCATTGCAAAGGGTTGGGGCATACACGTAGGAATTGTTCTAATGTAAAGCATCATGCCCCAGCCCCAGCAAATGGCACCTCCGTCAGTACAGCACCCATCCACGCTGAGCCCATAACAGCAGGGACCTCAAGGGTCATAGCCCCCCCCCCCCCCACAGGGCTCAGGCAAGGAGGCCGTTCCTCAAGCTACCACCACGGCCTCCAAACCCCCTTCTTCCCCAAAAAAGCCATCTGTGTCTGTGGTCTCCAGCAAGACTGCAGACACAGGGAAAAGGGGGAAGAATGTCACCGGTCCTCCCCGGGTTCACATCTGCATCTCCCAAGTCCCAATCTGCCCCCACCATAATTACATCAGTTAGTGTGGGGGCACAGTGTAAGCAGAGGGATAATAAGCCCTCTGCAGGGGAAGCAGCTAGTGGCAGCTCCTCTTCCAGGAGTGACGTCCCCAGGAAGAGGAAGCATAAAACAAACAGGGAGGTTGCTGATAAGTGGGAAGTGCTCTATAGTGGAGCACCTCCCTCTAAAAGCAAGAAGAGGAACAAAACATCTCCTCCTCATCCGGTGACATTGTCTGGCCCGGTTATTAAGCTCAGCAAGCCGGTGCCAGACCAAACATCTCTCTCTCCAGACCCTATAGGGGTTAATGTGGAAAAGGGTCTTGATGAAAAGCAGGGGCAAGAGGATCTCCCAATTGAGGCAGGGGTAGACAAGAAAGATCAGGTTCTGCCTCTGGCCTTTGAGGGGGGTCCCAATAAAGCCCCTGCTGAATGGGTAGTCAGTGTCCCTGAGGTGCTGAGCTTCAAGGGCACCAGTCAGTCTCCTCCTCCAGTGTCACTCTCTAGTGACGTACCTCGGGCTTTGTTAGAGCCCCAGGCCGAGTCACTACTGGAGGGGGGGGAATATAGGCATGACCCCCATTCAGGACCCCATGGATTTGTCTGTCAGAAGGGATGTGGCACAAGGGGAAGTGGAAATGGGGGAGGGTGATAAAACAGGTTTTCCTGTTAACATCATGGGAGAGCCTGTCTACCCTCCTCAGCCGTCCACTGACCCTAACATCGGTGCCATCCAAGCTGAGCAAGCAGCGGTGGAACTGGCAGTGGAGGCATATAAAGCCTCCAAGGCTTCCATTAAGGAAGTCATGCCAGCCACTGCTGTCCAGCCAGCTACCCCTGAATGCACTCCTGAAGCTACAGGGGTGCAGCAGCAATCCAAGGGTCCATTATTTACCTTGAAGGGTGCTAAAGGGACTCCTTCTGTATCATCTAAGAGGGGGTCCCTGAGAATAAAGCTGAGGAAACTGACTCCAGCCGGGGAGGATGGAGTAAAAGCCCTCAGCCAAGAGGAGCCCAGGGGTGACCCACTAGAAGGAACATCAGATTCTGGGTGGGTTATCCCTATCAAGGAAATGGATCTATTCCTTGAGAGCACCCTTCATGGACAAAAGAAAAGGAAGGTGCTGCTGGCCTTGGAGAGGTGGAAGAATATGTCATTTATTCTCCACTCTCTCCAGCAATATCTAGTGGTCAGCACTAGGGCCAAGAATTCTGGGACTGCGGAGCATCTCCGCGTCCGGAAATTCTATAAAATGTGCGTGTCCTATCATCAGTCTCAAGGGTCTGAGGAACGCACAATTCCTGACATGCAGTAATGGCTTTGCACATCAGCACGCTAAATACCAATGGCTGTCAAGACCATTTCCGCAGGTTCCAGGTACTCTCCTATTTATATCAGGGAGGGTACTCTGTGAGCTTCCTGCAGGAAACTCACACCACTCCAGAGGCTGAGGCCTCGTGGCAACTGGAGTGGAGAGGCAGGGTCTTCTTCAGCCACTTCACATCGGCGTCATGTGGAGTGGTGACCCTGTTCTCAGAGTCTTTTCAGCCAGAGCTGCTGCTTGTGAAAGCTGTTATCCCAGACCGTCTAATCCACCTCCGGGTCCGAGAGCAGGGTAGCATCATTAACCTAGTTAATATATATGCCCCTGCTGGAGGGCCCGAGAGAGTGAGGTTCCTCGCCAGACTGTCCCAGTTTTTTGAGACGGTTGACGTAGATGAGTGTTTGGTATTCGGGGTGATTTCAACTGCACCCTCGACGCTCTGGACCAGAATAGTCCAGAGCCATACCCGCCTTCTGCGTCAGCCCTGCGGGAGATCATCGCCCGCTACTCCCTGGAGGACATCTGGCGAGAGCAGAACCCAGGGGCATCAGACAGTTTCACCTACGTCAGGGTGAGAGCCGGTCTGGTGTCCCACTCCCGGATCGACAGACTATATATATCTAGTCACTATTATATGTCACGAGTCGGTTCTTGTGCCATTAGGCTGGCTCCGTTCACAGACCACAACTGTGTGTCTGTGACGGTGGCGCTAACGCCAACAGCGCCATGAGCCGCCTATTGGCACTTCAACAATGCTTTGTTGAAGGACCAGGGGCTTGTGACATTGATCCGGGAGTTTTGGATGGACTGGAGGGGTTGCAAGGGGGACTTTGCCACGTTAAAACTGTGGTGGGACGTGGGCAAGGTTCATTTGCGACTTCTGTGTCAGGAATATACCAAGGGTGTGAGTGGGCAGCGCGAAGCTGAGTTGGAGTCACTCCGGGGGGAGGTACTCCATCTAGAGCAGAGGCTGTTCACTTGTAGGGACCAATCCCTGCAGAGCGAGTATGTAGAGAGGAAGGGTGTCCTCTGTGACCTGGAACGACACCAGGCCAAGGGGGCATACGTGCGCAGTCGCTTAGGTTTTCTCAAAGATCTAGAACGCGGCTCGCGCCTCTTCTACTCACTGGAGAAAAAGGGGGGTAACAGTAGGCACATCACCTGTCTTCTAGATGAAGACGGTGCCCCCCTTACAGATCCGGATCCCATTTCTCCAGACGCCTGCAGGGTGCTATGGGAGGGGCTCCCCACAGTCAGTGAAGGTGTAAGAGAGCGGCTTGATATACCACTATCTTTTCAAGAGCTCTCTGAAGCCCTCCGTGTCATGTCCTGTGAGAAGTCTCCAGGACTGGACTGAATGTAGAGTTTTTCCAATTTTTCTCTCGGTGTTGCCGGCATACTACCAGGAAACCCTCAAGGCCTGGAGCATGGTCTCTGTGACCAGGCAGGGCGTGCCTTTGGGGGATGAAATATTCACGGAGCCCCTGCTATTTAATCCAGCAGTGGGGGCTCCAATGTTACAGTCCCCCAGTATCATCCGCCGCCTTAGTCATGCACGGATGACCCGAATCGGGGAACTCCTGGAATACGGGCGTTCTGATTGGGTGTCACCCCAGGAGCTTGCACTCCGTTTGGGATATGTGACGCCCAAAGTCTCAGGGCGCTTGCTCCAGGCGATTAGGGATGCCATCTCCCCTGACTCGCGCACCTTCCTTCGCGGGCCTTTGCAGGCCGGAGTGCCACATGCACCTTTCAACACCCCTGCTCCGGCTGTTTGCATTGGACACAAGCCCCGTGTATCCCCTCAGGCTCCTCCTGTCCCCAACCTCTCGAAGTTGAGGGACATACCCTCGGCATGCTTTCGCGGCATGCCGAGGAAAAGCTTATATTCTCTCGTGCTCCATACAGTGCACTTCTTTGCCCTCGAGACCCATCCCGATACCATCTGGAGGCGGGTCCTACCAGCTGACGAGGGCAAGAGGCCCCGGTGGAGGGAACTTTATTCTGATTTAGTTCCACTACCCACCGGGGACTTGAGTTGGAGAGTGCTCCATGGTGTACTGAGCACGGGAGAGTACTTAGCTAAATTCACGGACTCTCCCTCCACTTGTCCATTCTGTGGCAAGGGAGAGTCCGTGTATCATATTTATTTTAGTTGCGCCAGACTGCAGCCCCTCTTGTTACTCTTAAGGGGCCTCCTCCTGCAGTTCTGGCTGCATTTCTCCCCTCACATTTTTATTTTTGGGCGCCCAGTGTCCCGGGGCAATAAGGCCAGGGACCTCCTCGTCAACCTGCTCCTGGCATTAGCCAAATTGGCTATATATAAATCCAGGAAGCAGTGTTCGATAGGGGGAGGTTCCCTTGTCACCTGAGTCCATGTTCTGGGTGCTGGTGCGCTCCTGTATCCGGGCAGAGTACCACCTGGCTTTGTCCACTGGGGGAATGGATGAGTTTGTCTCCCAGTGGGCTGTAGATGGTGTGGTCTGCTCGGTATCCCCCCATCCGGTTTCTTTTTCTCTCAACCTCCTAAAATTATTTTTATTTAGTTTACAGAACATGTTTCTCATAATTTTAAAATACACTGTGCCAAGTTCAACCAATCCGATCTAGTTGGGGTACCAACAGTCCACATTTAAAAAACCCAAACTTTTATTTTCTTAAATCTAAGTTCATTTGCCTGACCGCCAATCTAAGTTCATTTGACTGACCGCTAGCCAGTGTGTGTGTCAGGCTTACAAGTATTGTGCCAAGTTCAACCAATCCAATCTAGTTGGGGTACCAGCAGTTTACATGTAAAATACCAATAATTTTATTTTCTTAAATCTAAGTTCATTTGCCTGACCGCCAATCTAAGTTAATTTGCCTGACTGCTCGCCAGTGTGTGTGTCAGGCTTACAAGTATTGTGCCAAGTTCAAACAATCCAATCACAGTAGCTTGCACGCATAGTATAACTAATCGTAAAAAAAATGACAGGCAGAGGCAGGACACCCCACAGGGGCCGTCGTGGTCGTGGTGCTGTGATTCCCTTTGACCCTACAATAATGCTCAGTGTTCAGAGGCCAGTTACCCTGAACTTGAAAAGTTCAGAGGACGTAGTTGACTGGCTAACACAGGACATCCAATCTTCTACAGCTTCCGCTTGGAACATTGACGCACCATCCTCCTGCAGCTTAGGTTCGGGCACCTCTCAAGTTACCACTCGCCCGCCTGCCGCCACCACCGACACTAGTACCACAGCCGATGCAATTGATCAGTCGGAAGAGTTATTTACACATCAGTTTGAGGAAATGAGTGATGCGCAACCATTATTGCCAGAGGATGTAGATAACAGGGATATGACTCAGTCAGGCAGCAGTACACACATGTACGTACGATGTGATGATGTTGATGTACCCGCTGCTGCTTCCTTTGTTGAGTTGTCAGATACAAGTGAGGCGGGTGATGATGATGATGACGATGCGTCCGTGGATGTCACGTGGGTGCCCGCTAGAAGAGAAGAAGAACAGGGGGAAAGTTCAAATGGGGAGACAGAGAGGAGGAGGAGACGAGTTGGAAGCAGAGGGAGGTCTTCGCCAGAGCTAGTGGCACAGTCAGACAGCATGCATCAGCACCCGGGGTCAGCCAGACAGCACGCCAATCAATGCATGCTATTGCCACCCCCAGAATGCCGTCACCGCAGAGCTCAGCAGTGTGGCATTTTTTGTGTGTGTCTGCCTCTGACAACAGCGATGCCATTTGCAACCTGTGCCAAAAGAAACTGAGTCGTGGGAAGTCCAACACCCACCTAGGTACAACTGCTTTGCGAAGGCACATGATGTCACATCACAAACGCCAATGTGATAAACACATGAGTACAACAAGCACACAAACTCAAAGCCGCCATCCTCCTCCTGGTCCAGCATCTTCATCCACGTCAACCACTGCTGTCCTCCTTGCCCCCTCTCAACCATCCGCCACTCCGTCTCTCGCCTCTTGCTGTTCCTGCTCATCTCCCCACAGTAAGGTGTCTGTCAAGGGCATGTTTGAGCGTTAGAAGCCAATGCCACAAAGTCACCCCCTTTCTCGGCGTCTGACAGCTGACTTGTCTGAACTCTTAGCCCGCCAGCTTTTACCATACAAGCTGGTGGAGTCTGAGGTGTTAAAAAAATGTTTTAGCGATTGGGATACCGCAGTGGAAGGTACCCGGCCAAAATTTCTTTGCACAAAAGGCAATCCCCAACCTGTACTCGATTATGCAAAAGGAAGTAATGGCATCTCTGGCCCACAGTGTTGAGGCAAGGGTCCATCTTACCACTGATACCTGGTCTGCAAAGCATGGTCAGGGCAGGTATATCACCTACACTGAGCATTGGGTAAACCTGCTGATGCCTGCCAAGCATGGAATGCGTGGCTCTGCAGAGGAGTTGGTGACACCACCATGACTTGCAGGCAGGCCTGCTGCCACCTCTTCTACTCCTCCTACTCCATCCTCTTCCATAACCTCCTCAGCTGAGTCCTCTTCTGCTGCTGCGTCTTGCTCCACATCAACGGCACCCCCCCCCAGCTCCCCAGATACTATTCCACATCCCGGATACGGCAGTGTCATGCCGTCTTGGGGTTGACTTGCCTGAAAGCAGAGAGTCACACCGGGCCAGCACTCCTTTCCGCCCTGAACGCACAGGTGGATCAATGGCTGACTCCGCACCAACTGGAGATTGGCAAAGTGGTTTGTGACAACGGAAGAAAATTGTTGGCGGCATTGAATTTGGGCAAGTTGGCGCATGTGCCGTGCATGGCACATGTGTGAAATCTGATCGTACAACGCTTTGTCCATAAGTATCCAGGCTAACAGGACGTCCTGAAGAAGGCCAGAAATGTTGTGTGGCCATTTCAGGCGTTCCTACACGGCCATGGCGCACTTTTCAGATATCCAGCGGTGAAACAACATGCCAGTGAGGCGCTTTATTTGTGACAGCCCCACACGTTGGAATTCAACACTCCTAATGTTCGACCACCTGCTCCAACAAGAAAAATCCATAAACGAGTATTTGTATGACCGGGGTGCTAGGACAGCCTCTGCGGAGCTGGGAATTTTTTTTCCACGTTACTGGACGCTCATGAGCAATGCCTGTAGGCTCATGCGTCCTTTTCCACCGAAGGCACCATCAGCGACATCATACCATTTGTTTTCTTCCTGGAGCGTGCCCTGCGAAGAGTGCTGGATCAGGCCGTAGATGAGCGTGACGAGGAAGAGGAAGAGTTGTGGTCACCATCACCACCAGAAACAGCCTTATCAGCATTGCTTGCTGGACCTGCGGCAACGCTGGAAGAGGATTGTGAGGAAGAGGAGTCAGAGGAAGAATGTGGCTTTGAGGGGGAGGAGGAAGACCAATCACAACAGGCATCCCAGGGTGCTCGTTGTCACCTATCTGGTACCCGTGGTGTTGTACGTAGCTGGGGGGAAGAACATATCTTCAGCGAGATCACTGAGGACGAGGAACGGGACATGACTAGCTCGGCATCCAACCTTGTGCAAATGGGGTCTTTCATGCTGTCGTGCCTGTCGCAGGACCCTCATATAAAAAGGCTGAAGGGGAACGACCTGTACTGGGTGTGCACGCTACTAGACCCCCGGTATAAGCAGAAAGTGCCATATTTGTTACCAAATTACAGCAAGTCAGAAAGGATGCAGCAGGTCCAAAACAAATTAACAAGTATGCTTTACACAGCATATAAGGGTGATGTCACAGCACAAGGGCAATATAACAGGGGAAGAGGTGAAAGTAATGCTCCTCCCACGACCACGCCGGCAAGGACAGGACGTTTAAAATACGTGTTGTTAATGGAGGACATGCAAACCTTTTTCAGTCCTACGCATTGCAACAGCCCTTCAGGATCCACCCTCAGAGAAAGACTTGACCGACAGGTAGTAGACTACCTCGCCTTAACTGCAGATATGGACACTCTGAGGAGCGATGAACCCCTTGACTACTGGGTATGCAGGCTAGACCTGTGGCCTGAGCTATTCCAATTTGCAATTGAACTTCTGTCCTGCCCCGCTTCAAGTGTCCTGTCAGAAAGGACCTTCAGTGCAGCAGGAGGTTTTGTCACCGAAAAGAGAAGTCGCCTAGGGCAAAAAAGTCTAGATTGCATCACCTTTATAAAGATGAATGAGGGATGGATCCCGAAGGGACTGACACTGGGCGATACATTCGACTGAAAACGGCCTGATGAGATGAGCTGCCTTCGGCTAAAACTGGTCCACACGCTGCTGTATGTTATCTGTGAATGCAGTATGACTTGCGTGACTTATCCGCCATCAAGAAGACGCAATGTTTTATGGCACTTTCTGCCTGGGGAACAAAGGTCAATTTTTCTGGCCGCTGCAATAGCAGCGGCTGCAACAATACCTAATTTTTTTATTTAAATTTTTATGTCAGAAGGCGTACGGCATGTAATGAAAAAAAAAGCATATTGAACAGTCTTGCATAACACAACAGTTGTGCAAAAATACATATTTACAATGAAGACATTTTGTTAAAATTAGCTTGCTAGGCCTTCTTATTTTTACTTTTTTGGTTAATACATTTTTTTTTTTTTTACTGTGATTGCAATTTTTAAGAGAAACCTAAGACATGGTAAAACAGACAATAGTAAAGAGTATATCAGCAGTTAACACCAAAGTCTTATTATCTATCATCACTCCAGCAGTAGCTTATTATTTACAATATCTAACCTGCTCAATCGCCCATGGGTTACCCTAGGGCAGGCTTCAGTAGGCGACCTCTCCTTTCCTCAGATGATTTTGCCGCCGGTTGCTTCTGAATGGTCTCCTCCAGGGCTCCCCCACTCCGGTCCTTCCCCCCAGTCGCTTCAACCATTAACAAATGTTTTATTATATTAGGGGGGCACTAAATGGGGATGTTATCCAGGGATCCCAATATGTCTGGAACTGGGTGATTCTATTCAAGACTACATGGTTTAATCTCTCGTTGAGCAGTAAATAGTTTTTTTTTTTTATTAATTCCTGAAAGTTTTAATTTGGGGTTTTCCAGCTACTAGCTATGTGTATTTTTTCTTTCAAAAAATATTTTATTAGGTCAGGTAATATATCATATTCAAACAATCATTTCCATGTTACATATATATCCATACATGTTAATACATCACTGAGTTACCTTATCTCTATTAATACTCAGTTTACCCCTTTCCATTGCATAATCTTGGAGCTTATACCATATCCAGGGCTAGTATGTTATCTGGATTTGGTTGTACCTGTAGCCTAAAAATATATTTTTTTATACTTTTCAGTTATTAATATAGCTTTAATTCAGTTTGTTTTAAGTTGATTCCCTTTAAGTCTTGAATCCGACTATAATTGGGGAAAAAAATAACTAGTTTTAACATTTAACATCTTGGGAAAGGGAAAGGTCCACAAACATCCTCCTTTTTTACATAAATATGATGTAAAATATAGCACTTACCTCTGTCCTCCGCCCCTCTAAGGATCCACACACACCTCCATCCATCCCGTTCTCTTGAGAATATCCTCTCCCATTTAGGGGAGCCCCTATTTAGGACCTAAATTTCTTTAATTGTCTCCAAATGATATGCTATCCCTTAATTGCAGCCACGGAGACCATATATCTCAAAATGTATCCATGGAGTTGTCTACTAAATGGGTAAGGCGTTCATTTATAAGGATAAAGTTTAATTTATTTTTAACCCCCTGAAAGTGTAGGGTATCCGATTTCCATTGTCTGGCTATATGGTTCTTTGTGGCCAACATGATGAACTTTAATAGCCTATTTTGAGCGTGCAAGAGACAGACATGCGGAACACCCAGCATGCAGTTTTCTATATTAGCAGAAATCTGAATCTTAAACATTTTAGAAGCTAGTAAGCATGTTTCTTTCCATAGTCTTATGACTGCCGAACACTCCCACCAGACATGAATAAATGTAGCCTCATTACCACTGTTCCTAAAACATGAGCTGCTCCATTTTGGATCCCATTTATTTAGCTTAAAAGGAGTAATATATGTCCTGTGTAGGACCTTTATTGAAGTCTCAAGCAGACTATAATTTAAATATCCCCTACTTAAGCCTCGCCAACTTTTATCCCATGTGCTGTCTGCCAACTCGGTGACCAAATCCCTCTCCCAGGCTTTGGTATAGTCTGGTTTGTTTGCCCATGAGTTTTCATTAAATAGTTCATACATGAGGCTAATAATACCAGGCTGAAAGGGGGAATCACTACATTTTTTGAGTAGCCAGCTGTTTCTTTGTGGGGTTCCCCTACCACTTATCGTATATATAAAATGATGTATCCTGCAAAAGTTATAGTGTTCAGTTAGGGGTAAATTGTATCTATCTCTCACCCGCTCAAAGGTCATTATTTTGTCGTCATGCCACCATGGACCAACCCTTAGTAGGTTCTGAGACTTCCACCAACTGAGAGAGCTTTCCGGAAGATGTATCTTAAAGTGGGGATTGGGTTCGATAGGGGTAAGATCTGATACCCGAGTGTCCAGTTTTTGTGTCCAGTTCATCTCCGTCCATATTTTTAATGAGTGCTTTTAATCAACAGGTTTTTCAAGTTTCTCAAAAAAGTATAAAGGCCTGGAATCCATATTACTGTATCCCATGTATAAGGTGACATGCTTACATTTTCTATAAATACCCAGAGCGGCTGATGTGTGGGAGAATGCGCCAGAGGAATGAAAGCCAGCTGCGCTGCCTTGTAATACAGTTTGATATTCGGGCACGATAGGCCCCCTTTCCCTTTTGGTCTATACATATTATTTTTTGAGATCCTCGGGGCTTTATGATTCCAAATAAATCTAAAAATTATTTTTTTCCCTTTTGAATCTTTATGTGTTGTAAGCGATCTCCCGGGAGTTTTAATCTGGCTAACGGGGATTTGTAGTATGTATCTATCAAGTTCATAAATTTGCCTGCAAACCCAAATTTCTGTAATACTGCTTTTAAATAAGGCCATTCCAATGTATCAAAGGCCTTTTCTATATCTAACGCCAAAAGGCATGTGGGTATTTGATGTAGGGATGACCATGAGATTAAATTTTGTGTCCGTCTGATATTGTCCCCCGTTTGTCTATGGGGGATAAACCCTGTTTGGTCTTTATGGATTATGGAGGGGAGAAATCGTGTTTGCCATTAATTTGGCCAAAATTTTTATCTCCCCGTTTAGGAGTAATATGGGGCAGTAATGTTTAAGTTCTAATGGGTCTCGTCATTCTTTCGGGAAACATATCATATTTGCATGGTTTAGTTCTTGTGGCATGGGAGAGCCTTCTAAAATTTGATTGAAAAGTGTGGCTAAGTGGGTTAATAACAAGTCTATAAAAGTTTGGTAATAGAGATTTGTAAATCCATCCGGGCCCGGGTAGCTATGTGTATTTTGAATGCTAAAGCCATTAATTGGAATAGCTTGTTCTAGGATTGAGATAAGTTTTTTTATGTGTATCCCCAGTAAGCATTGAAAGAGAAATATCCTTTTGCAAGGATTGGAGGCCCGAGATTTAGCTGAAGTCTTTTATAGTGGTCATGAGTGCTGGTATAGAGAGAAGGGGCTTGGTCAGGGTGCAAAGCATATCGTCCGCGAAAAGTGAACACTTAAACTGATGGTGTTCTACTTGAACCCCCTGGATGGCATGGTTGGTTCTGATTGCCTGTGCTAGGGGTTCAATGGCAAGAGCAAAGAGCAGTGGGGAGAGTGGACATCTCTGCCTGGTCCCTCTCTGTACTTGGATTTTGGCCTTATGGTCCCCTGGTATCTTTAAGTTAGCTACTGGTGAGTCGTAGTACCTTCTGAGCAGGTTGAGAAAGCGTCCCTCAAATCCAAACTTATCTAGCATTTTGTACATATATGGCCATTCCAATGTATCAAAAGCCTTCTCTATGTCTAGGGCTAGAGGGCAAACTGGGTTGTTATACAGTAGTGTTGAGCCAAGAACTGGGCGTTCAGGACCCTCCTAACATTATCTCCTGCCTCTCTGAAAGGAATGAACCCCGTTTGGTCCTTGTGTATTTAGTCCAGTAAAAAGTTAGATATTCGTTTGGCCATAATTTTAGCTAGGATCTTGACATCCACATTTATCGGGGGTATGGGGCGATAATTTTTAACCTCTAAAGGGTCCCAACCCTCTTTTGGAAAGACTATGAGGTCGGCCTGATTCAATTAAGGGGGCATAGGTACTCCATTTAGTATAGCGTTAAACAAAGATGTTAGGTGCGGGGGTAAGCAAGGCTCAAATTTCTTATAGAACAGATGAGTAAAACCGTCTGGCCCTGGGGACTTGCCAAATTTAAGATCTTGTATTGTAGATTTAACTTCCTCTTGGGATATGTCTAGGTTTAAGCTGTCCAATTGAGGTACAGGTATTTTGTGGACTTCTTGCTGTAGTAGGAAGGACTCTATGTCAGATCGGCTGCAGCGGGATTGGGATGAATATATGGTCTGATAGAAGTTTTGAAATGTTTCTTGGATAGCATTGGGGCTAAAGGAGGTTTGGCTATCAGGTAGTCTAAAGATACCGTATATTATGTCCTCTCTTGGGGTTTAAAGACACTAATAATTCCTCCAATAAAATTCTGTTTTTTATGTGGGCAAGGTCCCTGGTTATCCCCTTGGGTTATCTGTTAAAAAGAGTGGTGCAGAGACTGTGGGGGCTGTTAGTCTCCTTGTCCCTGTGTGGCCGTTTAGAATCCCTGCTGCTGCTGCATGTTTCAGCTTTATTAAGGTGTAATTGTACAGCGTTTGACTCAAGTAGCTGCCTGTGCTGGGTCAGTTTGGCTTAATTGCTGGGCCCTTTTCCTGCCAAGATGGCGACCGTCAGTCCATTGGCCTCTATGTCCCCTTCACTACCTTTGTCCCCGCTTGTGTGCTTATTTGGGATGGCCCCCCTTTATATCTCTGGCCCGTGGCCTTCTCAGGTCCCCTTCTCAATCTCTGAGTGTGGGTATGCGGGGCTGGGGCGTTGAATCAGGCCTACCTTCTTCTCTGCTCGCTGCAAGATCAACAATACCTAATTTTTCAGGCATGTGTACATGCCTAATTTTTCTGGCCTCTGGTGCTGCAATGTGGCTTCAACAACCAAACCCCCCAAAAAAGGCACATAATAGGGATTAAACTGATAGGAGTAGTACTACTTAACACACCACTCATATCTGGTGTAACAGTAGTGTAAATTTAAAACAAAAAAAAGCGTGTGTAACAGTAGTGTACATTTAAAACAAAAAAAAGCGTGTGTGTCAGACCTACAGCTTCTACTCTGCCAACTTCTGCAAGTGCACAGTGCCACTCATATCTGTTGTCACAGTAGCTTGCACGCATAGTACCAATCTGTCAAAACCTGTAATGATGAATGAGGTCTAGAGTAGCCTGGTTCCCTTATCCTCTACAGGTTGAGACCTAATGTTTGTGTGACTCCAGACCAACACATGAGTACAAGCAGCACACAAAACTGAAAGCCGCCATCCTCCTCCTGGTCCAGCATCATCAGCCACATCAACCACTGCTGTCCTCCTTGCCCCCTCTCAACCATCCGCCACTGCGTCTCTCGTCTTGAGCAGTTCCTGCTCATCTGCCCATAGTCAGATGCCTGTAAAGGACATGTTTGAGCGTAAGAAGCTAATGTCACAAAGTGCCCCAAAATTTAAGTGATACGACCAACAAAGCATCTTTTTCCATCTCCCAGTTCTAAAAATCCAGGCCTTATACACGCCCCCTGATAGGTGCTGTAACAGGTATTAAACTGATATGAGTAGTACTTACAAACATGCCACTCCTATCTGGTGGCACCTTTGATTGCACTGCCGTGCCCCAAAATTGAAGTGATACAACCAACAAAACATCTTTTTCCATCTCCTGGTTCTAAAAATCCAGGCCTTATACACGCCCCCTGATAGGTGACGTAACAGGTATTAAACTGATAAGTATAGTACTTACAAACACGCCAATCCTATCTGGTGGCACTTTTGATTGCACGTGCCGTGCCCCAGAATTGAAGTGATACGACCAACAAAGCATCTTTTTCCATCTCCTGGTTCTAAAAAAACAGGCCTTATACACGCCCCCTGATAGGTGACGTAACAAGTATTAAACTGCTAAGAGTTGTACTTACAAACACGACACTCCTATCTGGTGGCACCTTGATTGCACGTGCCATGCCCAGAAATTGAAGTGATACGACCAACAAAGCATCTTTTTCCATCTCCTGGTTCTAAAAAACCAGGCCTTATACACGCCCCCTGATAGGTGACGTAACAAGTATTAAACTGCTAAGAGTAGTACTTACAAACACGACACTCCTATCTGGTGGCACCTTTGATTGCACGTGCCGTGCCCCAAAATTGAAGTGATACGACCAACAAAGCATCTTTTTCCATCTCCTGGTTCTAAAAATCCAGGCCTTATACACGCCCCCTGATAGGTGACGTAACAAGTATTAAACTGATAAGAGTAGTACTTACAAACACGCCACTCCTATTTGGTGGCACCTTTGATTGCACTGCCGTGCCCCAAAATTGAAGTGATACGACCAACAAAGCATCTTTTTCCTTCTCACGGTTCTAAAAATCCAGGCCTTATGCACGCCCCCTGATAGGTGACGTAACAAGTATTAAACTGATAAGAGTAGTACTTACAAACACGCCACTCCTATCTGGTGGCACCTTTGATTGCACGTGCCGTGCCCCAAAATTGAAGTGATACGACCAACAAAGCATCTTTTTCCATCTCCTGGTTCTAAAAATCAAGGCCTTATACACGCCCCCTGATAGGTGACGTAACAAGTATTTAACTGATAAGAGTAGTACTTACAAACACGCCACTCCTATTTGGTGGCACCTTTGATTGCACGTGCCGTGCCCCAAAATTGAAGTGATACGACCAACAAAGCATCTTATTCCTTCTCATGGTTCTAAAAATCCAGGCCTTATACACGCCCCCTGATAGGTGACGTTACCAGTATTAAACTGATAAGAGTAGTACTTACAAACACGCCACTCCTATCTGGTGGCGCCTTTGATTGCACTGCCGTGCCCCAAAATTGAAGTGATACGACCAACAAAGCATCTTTTTCCTTCTCACGGTTCTAAAAATCCAGGCCTTATGCACGCCCCCTGATAGGTGACGTAACAAGTATTAAACTGATAAGAGTAGTACTTACAAACACGCCACTCCTATCTGGTGGCACCTTTGATTGCACGTGCCGTGCCCCAAAATTGAAGTGATACGACCAACAAAGCATCTTTTTCCATCTCCTGGTTCTAAAAAAACAGGCCTTATACACGCCCCCTGATAGGTGACGTAACAAGTATTAAACTGCTAAGAGTAGTACTTACAAACACGACACTCCTATCTGGTGGCACCTTTGATTGCACGTGCCATGCCCCGAAATTGAAGTGATACGACCAACAAAGCATCTTTTTCCATCTGCCGGTTCTAAAAATCCAGGCCTTATACATGCCCCCTGATAGGTGCTGTAACAGGTATTAAACTGATAAGAATAGTACTTACAAACACGCCACTCCTATCTGGTGGCACCTTTGATTGCACGTGCCGTGCCCCAAAATTGAAGTGATACGACCAACAAAGCATCTTTTTCCTTCTCACGGTTCTAAAAATCCAGGCCTTATACACGCCCCCTGATAGGTGACGTAACAAGTATTAAACTGATAAGAGTAGTACTTACAAACATGCCACTCATATCTGGTGGCACCATTGATTGCACGTGCCGTGCCCCAAAATTGATGGGATACGACCAAAAAAGCATCTTTTTCCATATCCTGGGTCTAAAAATCCAGGCCTTATACACGCCCCCTGATAGGTGCTGTAACAGGTATTAAACTGCTAAGAATAGTATTTACAAACACGCCACTCCTATCTGGTGGCACCTTTGATTGCACGTGCCGTGCCCCAAAATTGAAGTGATACGACCAACAAAGCATCTTTTTCCATCTCCTGGTTCTAAAAATCCAGGCCTTATACAAAACCCCCTGATAGGTGATGTAACAAGTATTAAACTGATAAGAGTAGTACTTACAAACACGCCACTCCTATCTGGTGGCACCTTTGATTGCACGTGCCGTGCCTCAAAATTGAAGTGATACGACCAACAAAGCATCTTTTCCTTCTCCCGGTTCTAAAAATCCAGGCCTTATACACGCCCCCTGATAGATGACGTAACAAGTATTAAACTGATAATAATAGTACTTACAAACACACCACTCCTATCTGGTGGCACCTTTGATTGCACTGCCGTGCACCAAAATTGAAGTGATACGACCAACAAAGCATCTTTTTCCATCTCCCGGTTCTAAAAATCCAGGCCTTATACACGCCCCCTGATAGGTGATGTAACAAGTATTAAACTGATAAGAGTAGTACTTACAAACACGCCACTCCTACCTGGTGGCACCTTTGATTGCACGTGCCGTGCCCCAAAATTTAAGTGATACGACCAACAAAGCATCTTTTTCCATCTCCCGGTTCTAAGAATCCAGGCCTTATACACGCCCCCTGATAGGTGACGTAACAAGTATTAAACTGATAAGAGTAGTACTTACAAACACGCCACTCATATCTGGTGGCCCCTTTGATTGCACGTGCCATGCCCCAAAATTGAAGTGATAAGACCAACAAAGCATATTTTTCCATATCCAGGTTCTAAAAATCCAGGCCTTATACACGCCCCCTGATAGGTGCTGTAACAGGTATTGAAATGATAAGAATAGTACTTACAAACACGCCACTCATATCTGGTGGCCCCTTTGATTGCACGTGCCATGCCCCAAAATTGAAGTGATACGACCAACAAAGCATCTTTTTCCATATCCTGGTTCTAAAAATCCAGGCCTTATACACGCCCCCTGACAGGTGCTGTAACAGGTATTAAACTGATAAAAATAGTACTTACAAACACGCCACTCCTATCTGGTGGCACCTTTGATTACCCGTGCCGTGCCCCAAAATTGAATATATACGACCAACAAAGCATCTTTTTCCATCTCCTGGTTCTAAAAATCCAGGCCTTATACGCGCCCCCTGATAGGTGACGTAACAAGTATTAAACTGATAAGAGTAGTACTTACAAACACGCCACTCCTATCTGGTGGCACCTTTGATTGCACGTGCCGTGCCCCAAAATTGAAGTGATACGACCAACAAAGCACCTTATTGAATCTCCCGGTTCTAAAAATCCAGGCCTTATACACGCCCCGTGATTGGTACTGTAACAGGTATTAAACTGCTAAGAATAGTACTTACAAACACACCACTCCTATCTGGTGGCACCTTTGATTGAACTGCCGTGCCCCAAAATTGAAGTGATACGACCAACAAAGCATCTTTTTCCATCTCCTAGTTCTAAAAATCCAGGCCTTATACACGCCCCCTGATAGGTGACGTAACAAGTATTAAACTGATAAGAGTATTACTTACAAACACGCCACTCCTATCTGGTGGGACATTTGATTGCACGTGCCGTGCCCCAAAATTGAAGTAATACGACAAACAAATCATCTTTTTCCATCTCCCAGTTCTAAGAATCCAGGCCTTATACACGCCCCCTGATAGGTGACGTAACAAGTATTAAACTGATAAGAGTAGTACTTACAAACATGCCACTCATATCTGGTGGCACCATTGATTGCACGTGCCGTGCCCCAAAATTGATGGGATACGACCAACAAAGCATCTTTTTCCATATCCTGGGTCTAAAAATCCAGGCCTTATACACGCCCCCAGATAGGTGACGTAACAAGTATTAAACTGATAAGAGTAGTACTTACAAACACGCCACTCCTATCTGGTGGCACCTTTGATTGCACGTGCCGTGCCCCAAAATTGAAGTGATACGACCAACAAAGCATCCTATTCCTTCTCACGGTTCTAAAAATCCAGGCCTTATACACGCCCCCTGATAGGTGACGTAACAAGTATTAAAATGATAAGAGTAGTACTTACAAACACGACACTCCTATCTGGTGGCACCTTTGATTGTAAGTGCCGTGCCCCAAAATTTAAGTGATACGACCAACAAAGCATCTTTTTCCATCTCCCGGTTCTAAAAATCCAGGCCTTATACACGCCCCCTGATAGGTGACGTAACAAGTATTAAACTGATAAGAGTAGTACTTACAAACACGCCACTCATATCTGGTGGCCCCTTTGATTGCACGTGCCATGCCCCAAAATTGAAGTGATAAGACCAACAAAGCATATTTTTCCATCTCCAGGTTCTAAAAATCCAGGCCTTATACACGCCCCCTGATAGGTGCTGTAACAGGTATTGAACTGATAAGAATAGTACTTACAAACACGCCACTCCTATCTGGTGGCACCTTTGATTGCACGTGCCGTGCCCCAAAATTGAAGTGATACGACCAACAAAGCATCTTTTTCCATCTCCTGGCTCTAAAAATCCAGGCCTTATACACGCCTCCTGATAGGTGACGTAACAAGTATTAAACTGATAAGAGTAGTACTTACAAACACGCCACTCCTATCTGGTGGCACCTTTGATTGCACGTGCCGTGCCCCAAAATTGAAGTGATACGACCAACAAAGCACCTTATTGAATCTCCCGGTTCTAAAAATCCAGGCCTTATACACGCCCCGTGATAGGTGCTGTAACAGGTATTAAACTGCTAAGAATAGTACTTACAAACACACCACTCCTATCTGGTGGCACCTTTGATTGAACTGCCGTGCCCCAAAATTGAAGTGATACGACCAACAAAGCATCTTTTTCCATCTCCTAGTTCTAAAAATCCAGGCCTTATACACGCCCCCTGATAGGTGACGTAACAAGTATTAAACTGATAAGAGTATTACTTACAAACACGCCACTCCTATCTGGTGGGACATTTGATTGCACGTGCCGTGCCCCAAAATTGAAGTAATACGACAAACAAATCATCTTTTTCCATCTCCCAGTTCTAAGAATCCAGGCCTTATACACGCCCCCTGATAGGTGACGTAACAAGTATTAAACTGATAAGAGTAGTACTTACAAACATGCCACTCATATCTGGTGGCACCATTGATTGCACGTGCCGTGCCCCAAAATTGATGGGATACGACCAACAAAGCATCTTTTTCCATATCCTGGGTCTAAAAATCCAGGCCTTATACACGCCCCCAGATAGGTGACGTAACAAGTATTAAACTGATAAGAGTAGTACTTACAAACACGCCACTCCTATCTGGTGGCACCTTTGATTGCACGTGCCGTGCCCCAAAATTGAAGTGATACGACCAACAAAGCATCCTATTCCTTCTCACGGTTCTAAAAATCCAGGCCTTATACACGCCCCCTGATAGGTGACGTAACAAGTATTAAAATGATAAGAGTAGTACTTACAAACACGACACTCCTATCTGGTGGCACCTTTGATTGTAAGTGCCGTGCCCCAAAATTTAAGTGATACGACCAACAAAGCATCTTTTTCCATCTCCCGGTTCTAAGAATCCAGGCCTTATACACGCCCCCTGATAGGTGACGTAACAAGTATTAAACTGATAAGAGTAGTACTTACAAACACGCCACTCATATCTGGTGGCCCCTTTGATTGCACGTGCCATGCCCCAAAATTGAAGTGATAAGACCAACAAAGCATATTTTTCCATCTCCAGGTTCTAAAAATCCAGGCCTTATACACGCCCCCTGATAGGTGCTGTAACAGGTATTGAACTGATAAGAATAGTACTTACAAACACGCCACTCCTATCTGGTGGCACCTTTGATTGCACGTGCCGTGCCCCAAAATTGAAGTGATACGACCAACAAAGCATCTTTTTCCATCTCCTGGCTCTAAAAATCCAGGCCTTATACACGCCTCCTGATAGGTGACGTAACAAGTATTAAACTGATAAGAGTAGTACTTACAAACACGCCACTCCTATCTGGTGGCACCTTTGATTGCACGTGCCGTGCCCCAAAATTGAAGTGATACGACCAACAAAGCATCTTTTTCCATCTCCTGGTTCTAAAAATCCAGGCCTTATACACGCCTCCTGATAGGTGACGTAACAAGTATTAAACTGATAAGAGTAGTACTTACAAACACGCCACTCCTATATGGTGGCACCTTGGATTGTACGTGCCGATCCCCAAAATTGAAGGGATACGACCAACAAAGCATCTTTTTCCATCTCCTGGTTCTAAAAATCCAGGCCTTATACATGCCCTCTGATAGGTGCTGTAACAGGTATTAAACTGATAAGAATAGTACTTACAAACACGCCACTCCTATCTGGTGGCACCTTTGATTGCACTTGCCGTGCCCCAAAATTGAAGTAATACGACAAACAAATCATATTTTTCCATCTCCCAGTTCTAAGAATCCAGGCCTTATACACGCCCCCTGATAGGTGACGTAACAAGTATTAAACTGATAAGAGTAGTACTTACAAACACGCCACTCATATCTGGTGGCACCTTTGATTGCACGTGCCGTGCCCCAAAATTGAAGGGATACGACCAACAAAGCATCTTTTTCCATATCCTGGTTCTAAAAATCCAGGCCTTATACACGCCCCCTGATAGGTGACGTAACAAGTATTAAACTGATAAGAGTAGTACTTACAAACACGCCACTCCTATCTGGTGGCACCTTTGATTGCACGTGCCGTGCCCCAAAATTGAAGTGATACGACCAACAAAGCATCTTATTCCTTCTCACGGTTCTAAAAATCCAGGCCTTATACACGCCCCCTGATAGGTGACTTAACAAGTATTAAACTGATAAGAGTAGTACTTACAAACACGACACTCCTATCTGGTGGCACCTTTGATTGCACTGCCGTGCCCCAAAACTGAAGTGATATGACCAACAAAGCATCTTTTTCCATCTCCCGGTTCTAAAAATCCAGGCCTTATACACGCCCCCTGATAGGTGCTGTAACAGGTATTAAACTGCTAAGAATAGTATTTACAAACACGCCACTCCTATCTGGTGGCACCTTTGATTGCACGTGCCGTGCCCCAAAATTGAAGTGATACGACCAACAAAGCATCTTTTTCCATCTCCTGGTTCTAAAAATCCAGGCCTTATACACGCCCCGATAGGTGACGTAACAAGTATTAAACTGATAAGAGTAGTACTTACAAACACGCCACTCCTATCTGGTGGCACCTTTGATTGCACGTGCCGTGCCCCAAAATTTAAGTGATACGACCAACAAAGCATCTTTTTCCATCTCCCGGTTCTAAGAATCCAGGCCTTATACACGCCCCCTGATAGGTGACGTAACAAGTATTAAACTGATAAGAGTAGTACTTACAAACACGCCACTCATATCTGGTGGCCCCTTTGATTGCACGTGCTGTGCCCCAAAATTTAAGTGATACGACCAACAAAGCATCTTTTTCCATCTCCCGGTTCTAAGAATCCAGGCCTTATAAACGCCCCCTGATAGGTGACGTAACAAGTATTAAACTGATAAGAATAGTACTTACAAACACGTCACTCCTATCTGGTGGCACCTTTGATTACCCGTGCCGTGCCCCAAAATTGAAGTGATACGACCAACAAAGCATCTTTTTCCATCTCCTGGTTCTAAAAATCCAGGCCTTATACACTCCCCCTGATAGGTGACGTAACAAGTATTAAACTGATAAGAGTAGTACTTACAAACACCCCACTCCTATATGGTGGCACCTTGGATTGTACGTGCCGTGCCCCAAAATTGAAGTGATACGACCAACAAAGCATCTTTTTCCATCTCCTGGTTCTAAAAATCCAGGCCTTATACACGCCCCCTGATAGGTGCTGTACTAGGTATTAAACTGCTAAGAATAGTATTTACAAACACGCCACTCCTATCTGGTGGCACCTTTGATTGCACGTGCCGTGCCCCAAAATTGAAGTGATACGACCAACAAAGTATCTTTTCCTTCTCCCGGTTCTAAAAATCCAGGCCTTATACACGCCACCTGATAGGTGACGTAACAAGTATTAAACTGATAATAATAGTACTTACAAACACGCCACTCCTATCTGGTGGTACCTTTGATTGCATGTGCCGTGCCCCAAAATTTAAGTGATACGACCAACAAAGCATCTTTTTCCATCTCCCGGTTCTAAGAATCCAGGCCTTATACACGCCCCCTGATAGGTGACTGTGGCAGAGCGCCCCCTTCTGGCGGGATCAGCGCTCTGTTTATGCAACTTCTTATGCTCTTTATGGAGGACTCTGGAGCCTTTGTATGCTTTTTACAGGCTTTAATAAGTGGTTGGCATAATATAAATAAACATAGCTTGTGGTCAGCATGAAATAAACATCTACTCAAACAGGCTTACTTACTTGCAGGAACGCCACTGACTAGCCCTGGGACCGCTAATCGGCCTGCAGGTAAAAACAGTACCTTTTGTATCACAGAGGGGTGGTACCTTTAAGTCCAGTCACTTAGCTGCAATGGATCCTCTTCTGCTTGCAGCGAATGTTCTCCTTTAAATCAGGTGTAGTCACACAGCCTGATCCCACAATGGCAGCTTCACTTGTTGCTCTGGCACACTTGCTTCTCAGTCTCTGGAGCTCTCTCTCTCTCTCTGGAGCTCTCTCTCTCTCTCTCTGGAGCTCTCTCTCTCTCTCTGGAGCTCTCTGGGTCCACACCCAGCCTGAAACCCCCCTGCTGGTTGCTTCAGGAGGCCTTTTAAAGAAACTTCCAGCTGGGCCTGATTACACCTCAAGCTTAACTCCGTAGCTCCTGGTGTAAATAATAATGTCTCAGGGATTAGTCCTCTTCCTAGCGCTGCGTCCACACTGGCCTCTGGGGGCAAACCATCACATCTCCTCCCCCTCAGCTCGACACCATAGGGTTGAGCGACAACGCCGAGAGGCCGTGTATGCCACCATCCTACCTTCCGACTATTCTTGCGCCAGTAAGACCTTCCCAAAAGTGCTGAAGCGTCTGCTTTATCAGCTTTCTCATCTTGAAGCGCTCTCTTGTTTGCACCACCAGGGACATTGCCCACACATCGTGGGTAGGACACCGGCCCGCTCATCACTCCGAGTGCCCTCCTCCAGGGACCCTTCAAAAGTACTCGTCGTACTACTGTATGAGAACTCACTTCTCCATACCGTCTCTTCCCTGGGGTATCAAGCAGATCACTCAGTCGCTCCCTCCTTACAACCTGATGGGGTTTAGTGTAGGGCTCAAATATCAGAGAGTCAGCTGCCCTCGCCGAGTACAATTCTTGGCCAAATTTTGTGACCTCTTGAGATTGTCGTGCTTCCTTTCTCAGTCCATTCTGTAGGGTTTCCAATTCTCCCCCTGTAGGCTCATCAGTAGCATCCCTTTCAACTTTATTAAACAACAGCAACTTCCTGTGCTGTCTTTCTTCCCTCTGTTCCTTGCTCCCTCTATTCCAGGTGCTCCTATTGTCTGGCTGACAATTCTCACCAGAACGTATGAGCTTCATACAAGCACCTTGCTTCTGTTCTGGTCCAGGATCCGCTATAGACTCCAAAGCTAGGCCCCCTCTCACGGCTGCGTCTTGCTCTTGGGTCTGTACTTTATCTTTCTCTCTGTGCAGAGTAGGCATATTCTCTGTCTTTGCTAGAAAGAAGCTCTCAGACTCTTGTTTTTCCTGGAATATCTCCAGCTGTTTAGCAACGTCCAGCTGACGACCAACAGATAGGCTAGTATAACTCTTAGTAGCCTCTTGTATCCTGAATTCCTGTACAACATTTTTATTTTCTGCATCCTCGGCCTTCACCCATTTTATTTCTTCTTTTAGTGACTTCTCTAATAGCTTTGCCTCCAAGGCGTCCAGCTTTTCATGACCATTTTCTAAATTTTCTTCTTTAATAGAGTGGTCATTATGGATTACTTGTTGGTCATTGGTTTGTTTTTCTTCAATTTCTTTTAATAGGACCTGCAGTTCAGATAATTCTGCAGAGAGCGATTTGGTTGTATCATTTCTCTCACAACCGGTTTCTTTTACATAATCCTTGTAAAGATTTACCTTGAGTTCCTTACTCTTATGTTTCCATTCTTCCAAATTGTTTTCTGCTTTCTGGGCAGAAGGTTTGTCCTCCTCATCAATGGGTTTCTTTTCAGGTTTACGTGCTTTGACTTGAACGGCCTTGACAGAGGGACGTAAAATTCTCGGCGACCGTCTTAATGTCCGACCTATGCTTTCCTCTGCTTCAGGCTCCTCAGCTTTTGCAACTGCGGAAACCACAAATAATGCGTCACCTCTCTTCCTCTTGTTGGAGACCCTGATTGTCAACTTGAGACCATCTTTCTGCCTCTCCGATGTCATTTCCTTCCCTTCTGTTCCACTGTTTTCATCTTCAGGTACTAACTTGGATCTAGGTTTACTTTTTAAACCTGGAGCTTGCTTCTCTGATTTTGAAGACTTCTCTACTTCTGGAGTTGCAGCTCCATCCTCTGTCAATTGCGACTCAACTACTGAGTTTGCTCGGTCAGTCTGCTTGCTCTCGTTGGGAAGTAATTTATCTTTATGTTTATTTTTTGAAGTACTTGTTTTCTTCTCCGTTTCAGAAGATTTTTCAGTGTCAAGTGATTTTGTCTCCTTTTTTGTTGATGTTTCAGGTTGCTGCTCTGTATCACTCTGATCCGCTATGGTTGGTGAAACCTTTGTTTCCCTGCTTTCTTCTGGCTGATCTATCACAGCTGACTCCATAGTTTGCTTTGCACCACTCTCAACTTTACTAGATGCTTCTTTGCCTACACTCGCTCTCTCTTTATTAGAGACAGAAATAATGCCTTTCTTTTTCTCTGTCTCTTCATCCTTGGCAATGGTTTTGTTTGAATCGGTCTTACGCAGCTCTTCTTTTGAAAGTACTTTTTGGTTTGATTTTTCAAGATCTGGGGATTTTTCTAAATTCTCTGAGCTTGAAAGCTTACTGTTCTCTTTGAGGTTATGTAGACTTTGGTTTACGTCACTCTCTAAGAGATCTTTCAGATTTTTCACAGTCTCTTCCATAGCAAGCAATTGTTCTTTTAGGTGAAGGATTTCTTCTGTCATTACCTCCTTCCCAGAGATTCTCTGTTCATAAAGCCGTAACTGGTTGTCCTTCTCAATTAATTGCATCTTTAGAGACTCCATTGTGGCTGCGTGAGTCTTACTTTGCGCCTCATTCTCAGTGTACAGATTCTGGCATTTAGCAATTAAACCAAGGATGGTTGCATCCCGTTCTTGCACTTTATCTGCCAACTCTGATTTTTCCTTTTTTAGCTCCTCGGATGTGGCCAAACTTGATTGAAGACCTTTCTTCAGAATCTCAACAGCTTGGTTTAAAGAGTTTAATTCTTGTTCCTTTGTGGATTTGTACTCATTAAACACATTAAGAGTTGACTCTCTCTCACTAATCACCTTATTGTGCTCTACCCTTAACTGAACCATCTGCTGGGCCTTGCTCTCCAGTTTTCTGGTGAACTTTGCTAGCTTGTCCTCAGTTTGCTTCAATATACTGCTTAGATTGTCCACTTGGTGGTTGAGTCCAGCTATGTTTTGTCTTGATGACTCTTCATTTCTTTGCATGTCTTCAATCACCTGCTCCTTCTGCCTCTTCTCATCTTCCACCCGATATTGGAGTCCCTCAAGCTCCTTGTCCTTTTGCGTTAATACTGTTTTCAGCTTGGAGATTTCCAGTTTCAATATGGTTATTTGACAAATCAGCTGCTCCTCTTGAGTTTTAGCCGCTTGGTCTTGTCTCTCCTTCTGTACAGTGTTCTCTGAAAGGGATGTCTGCAGATTGGTAATTATTCCCTCTAGCTGCAGTTTCTCAGAATCAAACCGGGCTCTCTGGGTTTCTAGTTCTGCATTGGTGGAGCTCTTCTCTTGTTCTAGCTTGGTGATCTGTACTTGGAGGGCTGTACACCTAGCAGTGATTTCAGCTACTTCCTGGGTCAATCCTTCCATCTTCAGGATGTCCCCCATGTTTTCCAGCTTAGACTTGGGAGTATTCTTCCTCTGCTCCCAAATTGGCATCAGTTTCTCATTCCTGTAGGACACTCTGTAGTCCTCAAATGCAGGCATCCTCCGCCATTCAGGAATATAGTCTGGCATCATCTTTACCTCTCGCTGGTCTGGTTCGGTATGACACCTCTCCATGCTATGCGTCATATGTCCTGTCTGGGACAGTGTGTACTCCTTGAGTTTTTCTGCATTGCGGTCAGCCCGTTTCTTTTCTCTGTTATAAGCAGCTTCCACTTCTCTGAACTGGTTTTTTATCATCTCTAAGTCGGATGCACTTTGCGAGTAGCTGGCCTTTTCCACTTGAAATGAAGACTCAAGGTCCAGGATCCGCAACTGGATAACTTCAGAGTTAACCTTAGACTCCCGATGGGCTGCTCTTTCCGATTCAATATCTTCTTCCAGTCTTTTTACTGTGTGTGCTGCTGTCTCCAGTTTCAGAATCAGTCTCTCCTCTTTCTCACGACTGTATTCCAGCTCACTCTTCTGACGTGAGAAGTTATCCATGGAGACATTTTTCTCTGCTTCCATTTCATGTAGCTGCTTGTGCAACTCTTGAACCTTCCTGTTTTTGGACTGGATGACAGATTCCATTTCTTTCTTCATCTCCTGCTCTCTCATCTGAAGCTCCTCAAGCTTGACTTTAAATTGTCCTTGGAGCCTTAAAGAATGCCGTTTCTCCTCCTCTAAGGCCATTCTGTCTGCACTAGCAGGCTCTTTTGCTTTCTCAGCAATATCTGTTACTGTCTCTGCAGTTTCTTTTGTGCACTCTGCATTCTCATCAGCAGCTTCTGCCGTCTCTGTGGCGGCTCCTGCCGTCTCTGTGGCGGCTCCTGCCGTCTCTGTGGCGGCTCCTGCCGTCTCTGTGGCGGCTCCTCTGTCAGCCCGCCAGTTCCTTGCTTGTCTATCTTTGACAATATCATCAAATGACTTATGAACGCCAAGCTCCAATGTGGTGTCCATAATATTTGGATGGAAATCTCTCCTTGTCATGCCAGTCGCACCTTTCTCGTGTGGTTGAAGTATAGGAGCACTTCTCCGGCTAGCTTGTTGCACCCCCAGCGCCTTTATGCTGGCTGTAAAGTACGCCTTCTGTTCATTCTGGGTACTGATTCTCTGTGCTCTGACATCCCGGGTAACTCCAACTCTGGCAAGGATCTCAGCTTTGAGGTCATCATAGTTTTCTTTCTTTTCTTCATTCAAGCTCAGATAAGCTTTCTGAGCTTCGCCCGTCAAATACGGGGCAATGAGGCTGACCCAGTACCGCTTGTGCCACGCCTCCCTAATGGCTGTTCTCTCAAAAATGGGGAGGTATATGATCACATCATCATCCTCTGTCAGCTCCAGAAGAAGTTCATTGGCTCTAACTCTGGCCGCATCTTTTCTATATTTTTCCAGTATAGCTTCACTCTGGGCTAACTGGATGGCCCACTTTCTATTGTACTCTTGCTGAGCAGCTGTGGCCTCTATCATGCCGATTATTCTCTCCTCTGCTTGTCGTTGCCACTTCTCTGTGGCCTCTCTCATGCAGATTATTCCCTCCTCTGCTTGTCGCCGCCACTTCTCTGTGACCTCTCCGAAACATGCAGCAGCACCTCTTAGTTTACCCTCTTTTGCAGCATGGGCTCCGTCCGCTGCAATTACTTTTTGCCATTCTTGCTGACAAGCTCCGCCCACTTTCTGGCGTGTAGTGGCATCTACCAGGGCTTTCACTAGTTCCTCCATGGACATCTTGTAAGGTGGGCTGTCTTCTTAATACAGACAATTTAGCATCCCACTTCTGACACCAACTGTGGCAGAGCGCCCCCTTCTGGCGGGATCAGCGCTCTGTTTATGCAACTTTTTATGCTCTTTATGGAGTACTCTGGAGCCTTTGTATGCTTTTTACAGGCTTTAATAAGTGGTTGGCATAATATAAATAAACATAGCTTGTGGTCAGCATGAAATAAACATCTACTCAAACAGGCTTACTTACTTGCAGGAACGCCACTGACTAGCCCTGGGACCGCTAATCGGCCTGCAGGTAAAAACAGTACCTTTTGTATCACAGAGGGGTGGTACCTTTAAGTCCAGTCACTTAGCTGCAATGGATCCTCTTCTGCTTGCAGCGAATGTTCTCCTTTAAATCAGGTGTAGTCACACAACCTGATCCCACAATGGCAGCTTCACTTGTTGCTCTGGCACACTTGCTTCTCAGTCTCTGGAGCTCTCTCTCTCTCTCTCTGGAGCTCTCTCTCTCTCTCTCTGGAGCTCTCTCTCTCTCTCTGGAGCTCTCTGGGTCCACACCCAGCCTGAAACCCCCCTGCTGGTTGCTTCAGGAGGCCTTTTAAAGAAACTTCCAGCTGGGCCTGATTACACCTCAAGCTTAACTCCGTAGCTCCTGGTGTAAATAATAATGTCTCAGGGATTAGTCCTCTTCCTAGCGCTGCGTCCACACTGGCCTCTGGGGGCAAACCATCACAGTGACGTAACAAGTATTAAACTGATAAGAGTAGTACTTACAAACACGCCACTCATATATGGTGGCCCCTTTGATTGCACGTGCCGTGCCCCAAAATTTAAGTGATACGACCAACAAAGCATCTTTTTCCATCTCCCGGTTCTAAGAATCCAGGCCTTATAAACGCCCCCTGATAGGTGACGTAACAAGTATTAAACTGATAAGAATAGTACTTACAAACACGCCACTCCTATCTGGTGGCACCTTTGATTACCCGTGCCGTGCCCCAAAATTGAAGTGATACGACCAACAAAGCATCTTTTTCCATCTCCTGGTTCTAAAAATCCAGGCCTTATACACGCCCCCTGATAGGTGACGTAACAAGTATTAAACTGATAAGAGTAGTACTTACAAACACCCCACTCCTATATGGTGGCACCTTGGATTGTACGTGCCGTGCCCCAAAATTGAAGTGATACGACCAACAAAGCATCTTTTTCCATCTCCTGGTTCTAAAAATCCAGGCCTTATACACGCCCCCTACGCCCCCTGATAGGTGACGTAACAAGTATTAAACTGCTAAGAGTAGTACTTACAAACACGCCACTCCTATCTGGTGGCACCTTTGATTGCACGTGCCGTGCCTCAAAATTGAAGTGATAAGATCAACAAAGCATCTTTTTCCATCTCCCGGTTCTAAAAATCCAGGCCTTATACACGCCCCCTGATAGGTGACGTAACAAGTATTAAACTGATAACAGTAGTATTTACAAACACGCCACTCCTATCTGGTGGCACCTTTGATTGCACGTGCCGTGCCCCAAAATTGATGTGATACGACCAACAAAGCATCTTTTTCCATCTCCTGGTTCTAAAAATCCAGGCCTTATACACGCCCTCTGATAGGTGCTGTAACAGGTATTAAACTGCTAAGAATAGTACTTACAAACACACCACTCCTATCTGGTGGCACCTTTGATTGCACGTGCCGTGCCCCAAAATTGAAGTGATACGACCAACAAAGCATCTTTTTCCATTTCCCGGTTTTAAAAATCCAGGCCTTATACACGCCCTCTGATAGGTGCTGTAACAGGTATTAAACGGATAAGAATAGTACTTACAAACACGCCACTCCTATCTGGTGGCACCTTTGATTACCCATGCCGTGCCCCAAAATTGAATTGATACGACCAACAAAGCGTCTTTTTCCATCTCCTGGTTCTAAAAATCCAGGCCTTATACACGCCCCCTGATAGGTGACGTAACAAGTATTAAACTGATAAGAGTAGTACTTACAAACACGCCACTCCTATATGGTGGCACCTTGGATTGTACGTGCCGTGCCCCAAAATTGAAGTGATACGACCAACAAAGCATCTTATTCCTTCTCATGGTTCTAAAAATCCAGGCCTTATACACGCCCCCTGATAGGTGACGTAACAAGTATTAAACTGATAAGAGTAGTACTTACAAACACGACACTCCTATCTGGTGGCACCTTTGATTGCACTGCCGTGCCCCAAAATTGAAGTGATACGACCAACAAAGCATCTTTTTTCATCTCCTAGTTCTAAAAATCCAGGCCTTATACACGCCCCCTGATAGGTGACGTAACAAGTATTAAACTGATAAGAGTAGTACTTACAAACACGCCACTCCTATCTGGTGGGACATTTGATTGCACGTGCCGTGCCCCAAAATTGAAGTAATACGACAAACAAATCATCTTTTTCCATCTCCCAGTTCTAAGAATCCAGGCCTTATACACGCCCCCTGATAGGTGACGTAACAAGTATTAAACTAATAAGAGTAGTACTTACAAACACGCGACTCATATCTGGTGGCACCTTTGATTGCACGTGCCGTGCCCCAAAATTGAAGGGATACGACCAACAAAGCATCTTTTTCCATATCCTGGTTCTAAAAATCCAGGCCTTATACACGCCCCCTGATAGGTGACGTAACAAGTATTAAACTGATAAGAGTAGTACTTACAAACACGCCACTCCTATCTGGTGGCACCTTTGATTGCACGTGCCGTGCCCCAAAATTGAAGTGATACGACCAACAAAGCATCTTTTTCCATATCCTGGTTCTAAAAATCCAGGCCTTATACACGCCCCCTGACAGGTGCTGTAACAAGTATTAAACTGATAAGAATAGTACTTACAAACACACCACTCCTATATGGTGGCACCTTTGATTGCACGTGCCGTGCCCCAAAATTGAAGTGATACGACCAACAAAGCATCTTTTTCCATCTCCTGGTTCTAAAAATCCAGGCCTTATACACGCCTCCTGATAGGTGACGTAACAAGTATTAAACTGATAAGAGTAGTACTTACAAACACGCCACTCCTATCTGGTGGGACATTTGATTGCACGTGCCGTGCCCCAAAATTGAAGTAATACGACAAACAAATCATCTTTTTCCATCTCCCAGTTCTAAGAATCCAGGCCTTATACACGCCCCCTGATAGGTGACGTAACAAGTATTAAACTGATAAGAGTAGTACTTACAAACACGCCACTCCTATCTGGTGGCACCTTTGATTGCAAGTGCCGTGCCCCAAAATTGAAGTGATACGACCAACAAAGCATCTTTTTCCATATCCTGGTTCTAAAAATCCAGGCCTTATACACGCCCCCTGACAGGTGCTGTAACAAGTATTAAACTGATAAGAGTAGTACTTACAAACACGCCACTCCTATATGGTGGCACCTTGGATTGTACGTGCCGTGCCCCAAAATTGAAGTGATACGACCAACAAAGCATCTTTTTCCATCTCCTGGTTCTAAAAATCCAGGCCTTATACACGCCCTCTGATAGGTGCTGTAACAGGTATTAAACTGATAAGAATAGTACTTACAAACACGCCACTCCTATCTGGTGGCACCTTTGATTACCCGTGCCGCAAAATTGAAGTGATACGACCAACAAAGCATCTTTTTCCATCTCCTGGTTCTAAAAATCCAGGCCTTATACACGCCCCCTGATAGGTGACGTAACAAGTATTAAACTGATAAGAGTAGTACTTACAAACACGCCACTCCTATCTGGTGGCACCTTTGATTGCACGTGCCGTGCCCCAAAATTGAAGTGATACGACCAACAAAGCATCTTTTTCCATTTCCCGGTTCTAAAAATCCAGGCCTTATACACGCCCTCTGATAGGTGCTGTAACAGGTATTAAACTGATAAGAATAGTACTTACAAACACGCCACTCCTATCTGGTGGCACCTTTGATTACCCGTGCCATGCCCCAAAATTGAAGTGATACGACCAACAAAGCATCTTTTTCCATCTCCTGGTTCTAAAAATCCAGGCCTTATACACGCCCCCTGATAGGTGACGTAACAAGTATTAAACTGATAAGAGTAGTACTTACAAACACCCCACTCCTATATGGTGGCACCTTGGATTGTACGTGCCGTGCCCCAAAATTGAAGTGATACGACCAACAAAGCATCTTTTTCCATCTCCTGGTTCTAAAAATCCAGGCCTTATACACGCCCTCTGATAGGTGACGTAACAAGTATTAAACTGATAAGAGTAGTACTTACAAACACGCCACTCCTATCTGGTGGCACCTTTGATTGCACGTGCCGTGCCCCAAAATTGAAGTGATACGACCAACAAAGCATCTTTTTCTATCTCCCGGTTCTAAAAATCCAGGCCTTATACACGCCCCCTGATAGGTGACGTAACAAGTATTAAACTGATAAGAGTAGTACTTACAAACACGCCACTCCTATCTGGTGGGACATTTGATTGCACGTGCCGTGCCCCAAAATTGAAGTAATACGACAAACAAATCATCTTTTTCCATCTCCCAGTTCTAAGAATCCAGGCCTTATACACGCCCCCTGATAGGTGACGTAACAAGTATTAAACTGATAAGAGTAGTACTTACAAACACGCGACTCATATCTGGTGGCACCTTTGATTGCACGTGCCGTGCCCCAAAATTGAAGGGATACGACCAACAAAGCATCTTTTTCCATATCCTGGTTCTAAAAATCCAGGCCTTATACACGCCCCCTGATAGGTGACGTAACAAGTATTAAACTGATAAGAGTAGTACTTACAAACACGCCACTCCTATCTGGTGGCACCTTTGATTGCACGTGCCATGTCCCCAAAATTGAAGTGATACGACCAACAAAGCATCTTTTTACATCTCCTGGTTCTAAAAATCCAGGCCTTATACACGCCCCCTGATAGGTGACGTAATAAGTATTAAACTGATAAGAGTAGTACTTACGACTGGTGGAAATGCGGCATTGCGGGGCCACGCCCAGGAAGGGGTTAGTTTGTATGTGGGACTAGCCGGGCAAACATCGCCGAAGCTCTGCTAGAGTGTCGTGAAGGCTGTCCAAGCTTTGTATCTCAAACATGCTATACAACGGCCTAATAGGCCTGAACCCAGATGCAACAACTCTTTGAGGCTGACCGCCTGAGGCCGGGTCCAAAACAAAGTTTATAGATATCTGAACCACATTACTGGGGCATAGCGGTTCTAAAGTGCTGGTGGAAACTGACTGAGCCTGTGAGGAGAATATCCGGGGTGGTTCGTGAGAGGAGCCAGTTAAAGGAGACCTCAAACCATAAGGTGAACGTGAGCTTGTGTTATGCCCCAGGTGAGGGAAGCCAGTGTGCCGTGCTGATGTATTCTACTGGGCACCGGGGGCTGGTGAGCATTTGCCGCTGAGAGGGGGTTTACTCCCTTATTACCATTGTGGGGACTGGCTTCAGGTTAATCTATCCCGCAGCAGGTAACGCTGCCAACGCCCTGTTGCTATGAAAGTCTGACGTTGCAGAGGGTGAGTGCATGTTTGTATTGCTTCTGCTGCAATTACTCCCAGAATATAACACCTGCATGTGAGGGACAATTTGAATGATAGAAGTGGAGGAAAATAAGAAAGCTGCTGTGAAGTGTCCCCCATATGATGGGCTTTGAAGAATAAGATGGGAATTTTTTAGCCCATATAAATAGGCCCATTGGGTCTTATTATCCAACATTGTCCAAGTTACACCTATTGTGACATTTCCCATCGGTCTCATGAGGCTGGGGTGAACTTGATGGGAGAAAAGCGACTCTGCAAGCAAGATATATTATATATGCCGTTTGGTATTTAAAACTGTTCAGCAAAGAAGAGCAAGTTACAAAGTGGACTATCTGTATACAATTTTTTATACACTCCTAGTCTCCCATTTCTCTTCTCTCTTTCCTTTGGTTTTTGATATAGCCCTGTGGTATCTATGCAAAGGTCTAAAGAACAACAAGCCCCTAGGGGTAAAGGCTCTAAAAAAACATTACAAAACAACAGCTCAAAAGCTATAGCTAATTTTCTCTCTCCTGTAGATAAAGAGAATAGACAGTACAAGAGAGAATCATATTCACTCTCTCAGTCCACGTTAGACTTTTCTGAAACTCCTATAGAAGCTGAGGTTATTATAGGAGATTAATCTGTGAGAGAGACCACTCCTGAAGAACCTCTAACAGCTTCAGCGTTAAAGAAAACTATGACAGCTCTTTTAATGGAGTTTCAGATATCCATCAGGGAAGAATTGATAGGCGAAATTAAAAATCATGCTAAGAATATAAAAACATTAACAGATAGAACAGAAATTGTAGAACAGACTCAAGAGGTTATTTTGAAGAATAATGATGAATTAAAGAGAGAGATAATGGGACTTAAAGAGGAGATCCAAACGCTAAAGAGCCAAAATCTCAGATTAGCGGAAGCGGAAAAACGATATAATATTAGAATCCGTGGTATATCAGAGTCTGTTACCTTTAAAGACCTCCATCAATTTGTGGAAGCCTTTCTGTTAAGCTTAGTGGAGCGCCAGAGCGAGAAGCCTATAGAGAGATTATACCGAATTCCTCCTCCACCTAACATGGGCAAAGAAATTGCTAGGGATGTAATTGTAAAACTGCATCATATGTCCTATAGAGAAGCAATACTAAAAGCTTCATTCAATAAAAAATGTTTTGAGAGTCCATATGAAAATCTTAAAATATTCCCAGATTTGACAGGAGAAATTTTATTTCAACGTAAGAAACTTCAATTTGTGACTAAAGTTTTGAGAGACAAACAGATTTCCTATAGATGGGGAAATCCCCCAAAATTGATTTTTTGGTATGAGAATCACAGATACATTATTAATGATACTTTGGAAGGGGGGAATTGACAAAATTAAATAAAAGTCAGTAATTATAGGTTGGTTCACAGCGGTTATTTAAATATGTATTGGAATATAAATATTAGATTGTCTTCAGTCAAAAAATTTTTGTAAAGAGTAGTGTATATGTATTATTTTGATAGAAAAAGGAAAAAAAAAAAAAAAAAAGGGAAAAAAATTGAATGATATTTTTTGCTACTAATTTAGAAGTAACATACAGATGGTACACTTTAATGAATTTAGATAATGGGGAAAATACACCATGTTTTGATTAATATTTTTAAATTACTGTTTTACTACGGGAAATTTAAAGAGTAAAATATAAACTCACTAGTTGTTGGGTAATTTTTTAGATGTGAATATATATTCTCACTTTTTTTTTATTATTAACACGAGGGAAACAATAAAGAAAACACTAACCTAGATAATGGGTAAAAATATATTAGTATTTAATAATGACACTAAGAAAATTTACTTTTATAAATTAGTGAGCAAAATACAATTCAGTAGTTGATTGCTATAAGGGAAGGGGTTCACAACTGGAGTAGGGAATTTAAAGGGAGAGTTCTGTTGGAAATTCTCTCAAATTAAAAGGAATAATATAAACATCTAGAGTAGGATTTAAAGCTTGGACACCCAAGATAGTAGTAAAAAACAGATAGAGGGTACAATAGAGCTTCGGCTAAGGCTTTCAGATGTATTTATCTGACATTGTTGCATCACAGGAGGGACTCTTCCTCTTCAAGGAGGACTGCCTCCCGATATGCCTCAATGAGTGGAGGAGGGATGAATGTTTTATGTTTGGTTTATGTATTGGTGTATATTTGTATTTGTGGACTGGAATTAAATTTATTCCAGGGGAACGGGGACTGACCATCATTTCTACTGTGATACTAACAGCATGTCATTAAAGATAGTAACGCAAAACGTTCAGGGACTGAATCATCCAGCTAAACGTAGTTTTTTTCTAAAGAGCTTTCTGCAGCAAAAAGCAGATATAATCTGCTTGCAGGAGACTCATTGGCAGGGAGCTCCAATTAAGTTTTTTAATACACATTATAAAGTCGCATACAATTCAATGTATAAGAAAAAGGCAAGGGGTACCTCAATTTTTTTTAGTAACAAACTTATGGTCACAGAGGAATTTGTGGAAATAGATCAGGAGGGTCGTTATATAATATGGATAGGCACAATTAACCACCAAAAATACTCAATATTGAATGTATACGTGCCGAATAGATCCCAAATTAAATTTCTTAGTAAAATCTTAAAAAAGTTTAATAAACTGATACAGGGATCTCTTATCGTTTGTGGAGACTTCAATATGCTCTCAGACCCAATTAAAGATAGAAAATCTGAAAATCATTCACCTCCAGACTCATCAGTTATAAGATTGTCAAAACAGTTTATTTCTCTGATGACAAAATATCATTTAATTGATGTTTGGAGAGTACTGCACACCAATGAAAAGGATTTTACTTGTTTTTCTCCAAGACATCATACATATTCTAGGTTAGATTATTTTTTTGTTGATATCAATACACTTAAAAGAACTTTGAGAGTTGATATTGGGCCAAGAGTGTGGTCGGATCATGCTCTAGTTAACTTGGAATTGTTTTCGAAAAATTCTTCCATTAACTCCAAATCTTGGAGACTTGATTCCTCACTCATTGATTCAGAGACAAGTCGGGATTATTTTAAAAAAGAAATTGATTTCTTTTATCAAGTAAACTCGGCTTCAGTAGAATCTAACATTACACTTTGGAACACACATAAGGCTTTTATAAGAGGGATCCTGATTAAATTGCAAAGTCAAAGGAAAAGAGAAAGAGGAACTCCTTTGAGAGAATTACCGTATTTTTCGCCGTATAAGACGCACTTTTTCTTCCCCAAAACTGGGGGAGGAAAGTTGGTGCGTCTTATACGGCGAATATAACTTTTCAAACTGCCTCTGTCCTCTTGATTTCACCCCAGCGCTTCCTACCAGCATCGCGTCGGCCGGTGCGTCCTAGTGACGTCACACACGCAACGCTGCAGTACACGTGGAGTGCTGGTAGGAAGCGCTGGGGTGAGATCAAGATGGCAGAGATCAGAAGGAAGGTGAGGATCAGGGGGATCAGGGGGGTCAGGGAGGATCAGGAGGGTCAAGGGCTCCCAAATGCTGCAGTATATGGATATGTATGTGTATGTGTATATGTATGTGTGTATGTATGTGTGTGTATATATATGTATGTATGTGTATGTATATTTATGTGTGTATGTATATGTATGTATGTGTATCTATAAAGGTGAGGATCAGGGGGGTCAGGGAGGATCAGGACGGTCAGGGAGGATCAGGAGGGTCAAGGAGGATCAGGAGGGTCAGGGAAGGTCAATGGCTCCCAAATGCTGCAGTATATGGATATGTATGTGTATGTGTGTGTGTGTGTATGTATGTGTGTATGTATGTGTGTATGTGTGTGTGTATGTATGTGTGTGTATGTGTGTGTATGTGTGTGTATATATGTATGTATGTGTATGTATATTTATGTGTGTATGTATATGTATGTATGTGTATCTATATATATATATATATATATATATATATATATTTGTGTGTAATGTAGGTGTGTATCTGTGTGTAAAGTGTATTTGTGTTTGAGTGTATTTGTGTTTGATTCAGATTTTTTTTTTCTTGTTTTCCTCCTCTAAAAACTAGGTGCGTCTTATCTGCCGGTGCGTCTTATAGGGCGAAAAATACGGTATATATCCAATTATATAATCTGGAACTAAGAAATAAAATTAATCCTAATGCTTCTGACTCGATGTTGATTAAAAAAATCCAATTACAGATTAAATCCATTAATCAGATGAGAACTGATAAGTCTATATGGCTTTTACAACAAAAAGTTTACCATTATGGGAGTAAACCAAGTAAAGTCTTAGCAAATAAACTTAGATCTCATGCTAATAAAAAAAGGGTTGATTATATTTATCACAATGGAACCTATCTTAATAACCCAGTCCAGATAGCAGAAGCATTTGAACAGTATTATTCTAGGTTATATAATTTGGAATTGGATCCTTCTTTTCAGAAGCCATCTCTGGAGGTCATTCAACATTTTTTGAATGAAATAGATTTGCCGCAAGTTTCACCAGAGGAAGTTTTAACACTAAATAATGATTTTTCTGAAAAAGAGATTTGTGACGTTATTTCTAAATTGAAGTTGGGTACGGCCCCAGGCCCAGATGGTTTTGGAAATCATTACTATAGGTCTTTGGTAACAACTCTAGTCCCCCATTTAAAAAATCTTTTCAATGAGATTAAAAGAAAGGGACATATTCCTTCAGAAATGTCAGAGGCGCTGATTATCACTATACCAAAAAAAGACACAGGTATATTGGAATGTAAAGACTTCCGCCCCATTTCACTTTTGAACGTTGATGTAAAAATTTATGCTAAAATGCTGGCGAATAGATTGAGTGAGGTTATTCACAAACTTGTATCAATAGATCAAACTGGATTTGTACGGGGACGTTTGGGCTCTGACAATACCAGACGCATGTTGGATTTGATTTCATATTCTAAACACAAACTTCTCCCAACAGTGTTTCTATCAATGTACGCAGAGAAGGCCTTTGACCGGGTCGGATGGGATTTTATCAGGTGTGTACTCCAGAAATATGGCCTTGGCTCTTTTGGGTCTAAGTCCATTGGAGCATTATACTCTTCCCCATCCGCTTCGGTCATTGGAAATGGGTTTAAAACTCAGAGATTTGCAGTTACTAATGGAACGAGACAGGGGTGTCCCCTTTCTCCGATAATCTTTGCATTGATAATGGAGCCCATGGCGGTTTCTATAAGAGATAACCCCTCTATTCATGGAATTACAGTTGGTGGGATACAGCATAAAATAATGCTGTATGCCGATGATGCGGTTGTGTTTGTGTCTAACCCCATTGACTCTTTGAAAACTTTGCATGTAATAATAGATAAATATTCCAAAGCCTCTAACTATAAAATTTATATCTCCAAGTCACAGGTTTTGGCTCTTAATTTAGCCAGTCCGGAAAAAGATTACTTGAAATCCATCTACCAGTATAATTGGCATTCTAATACCATAACTCATATGGGAATCAAATTTTATAATTCTATCCAGTTAATAATTTAAAACAACTATAAGGAGCTATTAAATAAACTTACGAAAATTGTTTCCTCTTGGAGACCTTTGAATTTAACTTTAACAGCTAGAATAGCAGCAGCCAAAATGTCGCTTCTTCCAAGATTAAGCTATATATGTAGATCTATTCCTATACCTTTATCCAAAACTTTTATAGTACATTTTCAACAAATAATAGACAAATTTTTCTTTCAGGGGAAAAACAACAGAATAAAGAAAGTTATAATTTCCAGAACATTTAGAAAAGGGGGACTAGCATACCCAATGATTCAGACCTATCATGATGCTACAATGTTTTCACATGCAGTCAAATGTATAGAAAGTGTGAAAGTGGCAGGTTGGCTGCAGGTTGAAAGATGTTCAATAGTTAAGGATTCTTTAGGCTGGTTGATGTTTAGGAAGGAGTTAAAAAAAGAACTCTTTTTAGATGGTTCTGATATTGTTCGTGAAACACTTGAATTTTGGGATAAACATAAATTGAGATCTCAATTAATGCCTTTTCCTAGCCCTATCCTTCCGATTTTATTATTAGAGAGAGAATTGAACTTATCATTTTTGGGTGGATGGAGAGCATTTGGCATTTGTTGTTTGAGAGACTTATATATTGGCAACTCTTGGGCTTCTTTTGAAGACTTGAAGGAAAAATTTGGGCTTCCTCATAAAAGTTGGCTTGAATATAATAGACTTCTGGCTGCGTTCAGAGATTCAATCTATTCTAGTTTTAAAGTTAGATCTTTAACTTCTTTTGAAAAACTAATGATTCTAGAAGATAGAAAGCACTTAATATCTAATTGTTATAACATCTTGCGGGAGGAAATGGATAAATGCCCTTTTAACAAATCTAAAATTTGGCAACATTCTTTTAATCTCTCTTGGTCAGAAGAAGAATGGTCCGATTAATTTATTCTCACAGATCAAATAATTAAAAATACATCATACAGAGAACTACACTTTAAATTAAGTACTCAATGGTATTATGTTCCAACAAAAATGGCTCAGATTACTAAAAAAGATAATCTGAAGTTTTGTTGGAGGAACTGTGGTTTGGTGGGTTCACATGCCCATATATGGTGGAGTTGCCCGATAATTCAACAATTTTGGGAAACTTGTTTTGGGCATATTAGGAATATTTTGGGCATTACCATTTCCTTTTCTGTAGAAAATGTTTTATTTCACATTTTTTCGAATCAGCTTGCTCTGGACGTAAATTGCGTTTTTACTTCAGATATTCATGGCATCTAAACTGTTGATAGCAAGGAGATGGGGTCAGTCTTCCGTTCCCTCTTGGGGTGAAATCACATATATGGTAGATAGAAACAGAAATCTTGAAAAATCTCTTCAAGAGCAAGGTCTTATAAAAATAAAACTTTACAAATGGAAAATTTGGGATCAAAATAAAGATCTTTCTCGGTTATGATCTAAGTTTCAATATCTCTGGGATTTAGCTCCCAGCAATTATAATTTCTGGTACAAGTTCCCAATATGTATTGTAAATGTATGTCTTGTCTTTTTCTTTTGTCGTTTTTTTTTTTTTGCTGTGTATTCTGTTTTATATATTTATATTGTAATTGTCTACTTTTGATACCAATAAATAAAAAATAAAAAAAGAGTAGTACTTACAAACACGCCACTCCTATCTGGTGGCACCTTTGATTGCACTGCCGTGCCCCATAATTGAAGTGATACGACCAACAAAGCATCTTTTTCCATCTCCTGGTTATAAAAATCCAGGCCTTATACACGCCCCCTGATAGGTGACGTAACAAGTATTAAACTGATAAGAGTAGTACTTACAAACACGCCACTCCTATATGGTGGCACCTTGGATTGTACGTGCCGTGCCCCAAAATTGAAGTGATACGACCAACAAAACATCTTTTTCCATCTCCTGGTTCTAAAAATCCAGGTCTTATACACGCCCCCTGATAGGTGACGTAACAAGTATTAAACTGATAAGCGTAGTACTTACAAACACGCCACTCCTATCTGGTGGCACCTTTGATTGCACGTGCCGTGCCCCAAAATTGAAGTGATACGACCAACAAAGCATCTTTTTCCATCTCCCGGTTCTAAAAATCCAGGCCTTATACACGCCCCCTGATAGGTGACGTAACAAGTATTAAACTGATAAGAGTAGTACTTACAAACACGCCACTCCTATCTGGTGGCACCTTTGATTGCACGTGCCGTGCCCCAAAACTGAAGTGATACGACCAACAAAGCATCTTTTTATATCTCCCAGTTCTAAAAATCTAGGCCTTATACACGCCCCCTGATAGGTGCTGCAACAGGTATTAAACTGATAAGAATAGTACTTACAAACACGCCACTCCTATCTGGTGGCACCTTTGATTGCATGTGCCGTGCCCCAAAATGGAAGTGATACGACCAACAAAGCATCTTTTTCCATCTCCTGGTTCTAACAATCCAGGCCTTATACACGCCCCCTGATAGGTGACGTAACAAGTATTAAAGTGATAAGAGTAGTACTTACAAACATGCCACTCCTATCTGGTGGCACCTTTGATTGCACTGCCGTGCCCCAAAATTGAAGTTATACGACCAACAAAGCATCTTTTTCCATCTCCCGGTTCTAAAAATCCAGGCCTTATACACGCCCCCTGATAGGTGCTGTAACAGGTATTAAACTGATAAGAGTAGTACTACTTAACACACCTTATAATAATGCAGAGAGAGGCAACGCAGTGAGAGGAGTCTGAAGAAGAGGAGTCAGAGGAGGAAGGTGGCTTTGAGGAGGTGGAAGACCAAACACAGCAGGCGTCCCAGGGGGCTTGTTGTCACCTTTCGGGGACCCTTGGTGGCTGGGTGGAGGAAGAGACCTTCAATGACATCAGTGAGGACAAGGAACGGGACATGGCTAGCTTGGTATCCAACCTTGTGCAAATGGGGAGTTTGCGGTTATGCAAATGGACTGTTTGCGGTTGTTTGCGGTGCGTTAAACGGGGACTTTGGTCTGTCACTGTGAAGCGGGCCTAACCCTTACACTACCTAATCGATACAACATCATACATGATGTTTTAAAGCACGTTATTCAAAACAGTTTAGGAATGTTAGGTAATTTATGCCCTTTATGGCTTAAAACCAGACTCTGCATCAACTATGTAATTTTCCTTGGGAGTTTTGCCATGGATCCCCCTCCGGCATGCCACAGTGCAGGTGTTAGTCCAGTTGAAACAACTTTCCCATCACTCTTGTGGCCAGAAAGAGTCCCTGTGGGTTTTAAAATTCGCCTGCCCATTGAAGTCTATGGCGGTTAGTCGGGTTCGCCGGTTCGCGGACATTTGCCGCGGTTCGCGTTCGCAGTTCGAGAACCGAAAATGTTATGTTCGCGACATCACTAATCGTGACAGCTGGTGGCAAGCGGTGGAATCTCTTCATCAATAAGCTAAGACAAGCAGCATGTCCAGAAATGACAGCATGTCCATTGAAGGCCTCAGGGACCTGTACCGGGAGAGAGGGCTCCACAGAACAGCGACCACCAAAAAGGCAGAGATGATCCAGGAACTCCTGCTGAATGATGAGCTCCGTCAGGTGGAGGAAAGACAGGAGACAGAGGAGGAAGGTGCAATAGTCACACCATATCCAGCCCTTGCTCTGGAGATACCTTCTAATGAAGAGTAAGACATTTGTAAGATATTTAGAAAGTGGAGGGCTATGATGCCGGCGATTCTGTCCGGTGATCAGCTAGTGGCCCTTCGGACCCAGATCAGCCAAGAGGTCCAGCGAGTGAAACCACAGAGAGTTACCTGTCTGTCATCTGGTCCTACTGAAGTAAGGGATCCAACAGCAGCCAGGATAAAGACAGCGTATAATAGCTTTAAACACTTCTGTGATGAAAAGGGGGACATAGATGGGTTCCTCCAGGACTTTGAGCAGCAAAGTGAGCTACACCAAATACCCAAAGCCGAGTGGATTAGGCTTCTGGTCAGCCGACTAAGTGGAAGGGCTAGTGAAGCATTCAGAGCTATCCCTAAGGGTCAGCAGATGTATGAGGAGGTGAAAAAGGTGCTGTTGGCCAGATATGCGGTGACCCCAGAAACCTATATGAAAAAATGTCGAACCTTGACCAGGGGTGCTGGCGACACTTATACTGAAGTTATCTTTCGGATGAGGCATGCCTGTCACAGTTGGTAGAAGGGGAAGGAGGTAACTACCCTGGAGAAAGTGATGGACTTAATACTGCTGGAGCAATTTTACTCAATTTGTCCTGAGAGGTTAAAGGTTTGGGTACAGGATCGAAAACCCACTACAGGAGAGGAGGCTGCTCGTCTAGCAGATAATTTTGAGGCTACTAGAGGTGAGACAGGAGTTAAGGGCCCCAGCAATGCTACTAAAGTGGGACCTCCAACTCCAGCACCTGAAACATATTGCCCTATAGCCACCCGACCTAGCCCTGCAGCTCCACAAAGTGATAGTCGCCCTGGGGGAACCACAGGAGTGGCCCCTCGACCCACAGTACTTACCAGCTCTCGTCATGTCACTCGGAACACAAGGGGTTTGGAGTGATATGGTTGTCACCAACCAGGGCATATGAAAAGAGAATGCCCCAATGTGCCTCGCAGGGTGGACAGCCACCCCACTAAGCCAGTCTACTATCTGGGGAGTGGAATGTGGACATCGATGAGTCTGGAGTGACACAGACCAGAACCAGAGAGGTGGGCTTCTATCACCCCATCCATGCTGTGCAGACTGGTTCAGGAGGCAACTGGAACCAGCATTTGCAAAAGGTTTTGGTCCAGGGAAAGGAGGCAAGGGGACTTTGAGATACAGGAGCTGCAGTGAAATTTTCCATCCGGAAATTGTACCACGTACAGTCATTTTTCCTAAGACCATAGAGGTCATGGTGGCTGGAGGCCAAAAAATTTCCATCCCAGTCGCCTGTTTGCAGTTGGATTGGGGCACTGGGAAAGGAGTTTGTGAAGTCGGAGTTATGCATGGACTCCCAGCTGAGGTTTTGTTGGGCAATGATTTGGGGCATCTAGAGAGCCGATATGTCACTGCTGTGACCAGATCGCAAGCTGCCAAGGTTACCAGGTCCAAGCAACGAGGTTAAGGCCGGTCACCTGGAAACTGGGGTAAGTCCATTACCTGCTGGGGAACCGGGTTTGGGTTGGGCTACTCTAAGGGAAGTGAAGGTAGCATTATGGGAGGATGGGACCTTTCCTGGGGTTAGGCAAAGGGCTGACAAGCGAGAGAAGGGTCCTGAAGGAGATGAGTATGTGTGGGAAGAAGGATTGCTGTACAGAATTACCTCTGAACCTGAGGGAAATGGGATGAGAGAGGTTAAGAAGCAGATGGTAGTTCCCCAAAAGTTTAGAGGGAGGTTGCTAGAGATAGCCCACGAGGTACCCTTAGCTGGACATATGGGGGTGAAGAAGACACGGCATCACCTTACTAGGGTGTTCTACTGGCTGGGGTTGAACAGGGATGTATCTAATTACTGTAATTCCTGTGATGCCTGCCAGCGATATGGCTGCCCAGGAGGGGGTACCCGTGTCCCTCTTCAACCATTACCAGTAATGGATACCCCATTTCAGAGAGTGGCTATTGACCTGATAGGACCCTTGGCTAGAAGCAGCAGGACTGGGAAGCAGTTAATTCTGACCATAGTAGACTATGCCACCGGATATCCTGAAGCTGTTCCCTTGTATAAGATTTCAGCTACGAAGGTAGCAGAGGCTTTATTGGGGGTGTTCTCACGAATGGGGTTCCCTAAAGAGATCTTGTCTGACCGAGGTACCCAGTTTATGGCTAAAGTAACCCAACAGTTATGGAAGTTATGTGGGATCAAACACCTGAGTTCTTCCCGATATCATCCTCAGACCAACGGTCTTTGTGAGAGGTTTAATGGTACCCTGAAGAAAATGCTCTGTACTTTCACAGAACAAGAGAAGGATTGGGAGCGTCTACTTCCCTACCTTCTCTTTGCCTACCGGGAAGTAACGCAGGAGTCCACGGGGTTCTCTCCCTTTGAACTCCTGTATGGTAGACAGATAAGGGGACCTTTGAACGTGATCAGAGAAGCATGGGAAGGTGACTATGGGCAAAACCAGGTTTCGGTGGCCTCATACGTCCTGGCTTTCAGGGAGAAACTAGCCATGTTAACTGGGTTGGTTAGAGACCACATGCAAGAGGCTCAAGCCAAAGCCAGGAAATACTATGATAGGGGAACCAAGGAGAGGGAACTGGAGGTAGGACAATAGATTTTGATGTTAGTCCCTCATCCACAGGATAAGCTCAAAGCAATCTCGGGAGGGCCCTACCCCATTACTAAGAAATTGAAACCTCATACATATGTGGTAATTGTAGACCCTGAAAGAAAGGTCACAAGGGTGGCCCACATAAACAGGCTGAAAGAATACCAGAGGTGACCTCAACATTTGCTAGCTAAGAAGGAGTCCTACCTGACCTGTTAGCCCCAGCTGGGCTCAACAATCAGAGGGAGGTGGTAGGACAGTCCGTGAATTTAAGTGCAGACTACCAAAGACAGCTGATTGAAACCCTGGCCCCCTACCATGCCCTATTCTCTACTAGCCCGGGGTGTACCCCTCTAGCAGTGCATGAGGTCATAACAGAAGGTTGCCCACCATTAAAACAGCCCTCCTAGCAGGTACCAGAGACAGTGAGGGCTAGTATCTTTGATGAGCTGCGGGAGATGCTAAGATTAGGGGTGATTGAATGTTCCAATGGCCCGTGGGCTTCCCCAGTAGTACTGGTGCCTAAAAAAGATGGGACCACTCATTTCTGTGTGGACTAACTTAAGCTAAATGACAGGACCAAGATTGATGCTTACCCTATTCCCCGCATGGACGAGTTGTTGGACCGTCTAGGTACTGCCAAGTACCTCACCACTCTGGATCTCTCCAAGGGGTACTGGCAAATTCCCCTTGCTGAGACAGCCAAAGAGAGGTCAGCCTCCACCACCCCCTTTGGTCTTTACCAATTCAAGGTGATGCCATTTGGGATGAAGAATGCCCCTTCAACTTTTCAGAGGTTAATAGATCAATTATTACAGGGGCACCAAGGGTATGCTCAGGCTTACTTGGATGACATCGCCATATTCAGTAATACTTGGGAGGATCACCTTCAGCATATCAAAAGTATACTGGATACTATAAAGTAGGCCAGATTGACTATTCGCCCAGACGAATGTCAGTGGGCCAGGGCTGAAGTGCAGTATTTAGGCCATTGGGTGGGCAGTGGGCAGATTAGGCCAGAACCAGCCAAGGTTGAGGGGATAGCTGCATTGCCCACCCCCCAAACTAAGAAGCAGGTAATGGCTTTCCTGGGGACCACATGATATTGTAGAAAGTTTATTCCTTTGTACAGTGCCATGGCCAAGCCTCTGACCGACTTGACAAAGAAGAGGATGCCCAAGTTGGTGGACTGGACCTCTGCTTGTGAAGTTGCCTTCCAGGCCTTGAAGGATGCTCTCACCTGCTCCCCTGTATTAGCTGCTCCAGACTATCAACAGCCCTTTATTGTACAAACGGATGCTTCCACATATGGGGGCTGTGTTGTGTCAGAAGGATGAGCAGGGATGTGAGCACCCCATTGCCTACCTCAGCCGAAAGCTGCTACCCAGGGAGGTGGCATATGCAGCAGTTGAAAAGGAGTGTTTGGCTGTGGTATGGGCCCTTAAGAAGCTACAACACTACTTGTATGGAAGGGAATTTACTGTGGTTACAGACCATAATCCCCTATGTTGGTTATCTAAGGTGGCTGGGGATAATGGCCATTTACTGAGGTGGAGCTTATAAGTTTACTATCCAACAGACTTATAAGTTTACTATCCAACATAGACAAGGAAAAGTCCATCAGAATGCGGACGGACTTTCTAGACAGGAGGACAAGTAAAAACAGCGTAGCTAGATAATTATCCATCAGGATGATCCTCTAGGCTACACTAATAAAAGGGGGAAGTAGTTGTCATGATTCCTCTGAACCCCCTTTGGGGTCAGTAAAAGTTTAGTTGTTTAATATGCTTTTATGTTAATTTGATTATCCTATATGTGTTATGTCATGTTAATTAATATGTAAAATGTTATGCTATGTTATGTTATGTTGATGACTATATGATTAATTGTGTCCAGTGTGTAAGGAGTTAAATGGTTTAGAATGTTGTGTGGTCGGTGGTAACTGTCAGAGAGGGGGGAGAGCAGTTGGCAGTTGAGTTTTTTCTGACAGAGAGAGAGATGTATTGGTGTCTCTGAGGGCAGTTGAGATATTGCTGGGTTGAATGTCTTAAAGTATATATATATATATATGTTCCTAAGCCAAGGGAAGAAGACATATATTGAAGACAGATATGCTCCTATCTAAAAAGAGGTAAGAAGATAACCGCAATGACTGTATGAATAAAGTTGCTGTTATGATGCCCTATAGATGAGCCCTTGTCCACAGAAATAAAGAGTTTCTGATTTCTTATAATGCTGAGCCTGCATTCATATTCTTAAAGACTACATCTAATTTAAGAGACATCAGCTGTCTTAGTGAAGAGATCAAAAGAATCTGGTAGATCTGCTGGGTAGGTTTGGCAATAACAGCCTTATCAAGCCCGACTGAGAAGCAGTAGATCGTAACAGCTGGCATCTTCCTTTTTTTTCTACTTTGTATTTTCCTTTATTAATTTTGAGGGTTTTGTGTTTTTATTGTGTTTTTTGTTTTGTTTTCTGGATGTATGGCTCATTTGGCTGTGAATTTAATCCAGGTGTTATTTATCAAGTGGTATGTAATAGGTGTTTTGAGAATTAAGTTATATGTATTGTATTCTATGCCATGTAGCAGATGATTGTATACCTGGACGTTGATTTTGTATGTAAATAAAATAAAAACTTTTGAATATAAAAAAAAGGCTTTAGAATAGTCTATGAAGCAAATGTAAATGTTTTTCTGGAACTCTCTTGCCTTCTCTGTGTGCAATTTGATCTCCTGTGCCTCTGCAAAACCCAACGCACACCTCTGGTAGCTCTTGGCCCATATATTGTTGAAACTGAGCTTGCAGGATCCTAAGGAATGAGTTTATTTGGATGATAATTGAAGCACTCTTTGGCACTGCCTTTTATGGGATTATCATATAGACTGACCTCTTCCAATATACACACAATTTGTTGAGTTTCCCAAATGTTTTGGCATATTGAAAATAACAACTCCACAGCAACATCCTTTAGGATTTTGTACAGATCCTATGGGATCTCATCAAATTCAGAAGCCTTGTTTTTAGCAATGCTTCCTAGTATGCATCTCACTTCTGGCTCTAGGTCATTGGACAAACTATTGAGGTTAACAATGCTGTTAAGCTCCTTCCTGTATAGATCTTCTGTGTATTCCTGTCACATCTACTTTATCTGATCTCCTTCTCTTAAGTCCCTACCATTTTTGTCTTTTGTCACTCTCACTTTGGTTTCTCGTTTTGATTTCTATATTGTCCATCAAGTGATATCCATGTGTAGAGTCATATTTCAGACAATTATCTTGACATAATTCTAGTAATCTCTAACCTGCTTCATTTTGTACTCCAAGATCAAATTTGCCCAGTATTCCATGTATCCTTTGATTCCATACTTTAGCCTTCCTATGATAATAGTAATATATTTGTTGGTGTTGTATCTAGGAGGTGTTGAATCTCTTCATACAATTTGACAACTTAAGCCTCTTCAGCATCCATGGTTGAGGCATAGTCTTGGATCACTGTGATGTTAAATGCCTTGGCTTGAAATCTAATTGCAATCATTCTGTTGCTTATTGTGTTGTATCTGAGCACTGCATTGGCCACTCTTTGATAGATTATGAGGGTTACTCCATTTCTCCTGCTGGATTCTCGACTGCAGTATAAGATTGGGTGGTTGTCTGATATGAAATGTCCCATTTGAGTTCACTTATTCACGGGATATCAATGTTTAACCTTGTCATTTCATGTTTGACCACATCCAGTTGGCCTTGGTACATAGTTCTAACATTTCAGGTTCCTATGCTGAATTGTTCAAGTAGGTAGCTTTACACCCACTGGTGTCTCTCTGACTTCTATTATGTAGCTCACTGACACCATGATCTAGCAAAATTCTTTACAATCTATGTTTATTAAATAGGCTAAACAGATAGCTTGCAACCTGTTTTAATTTATAGTTTAGTAAAACATTTTATTCTTTCAAACATATTTATATTTTAGGAACTCACAATATTTATCTTTTATCAGAAATAGATATCATTAAAGAGTTAGAATTCCATGACCAGCTTCCTTGACATTGAAAATTTATTCTATCTATCTTTGAACTGTGTTTGCATAAAACATCAATATGTCCAAGTATGTGCAGCTTGTCCTAGTAGTGTGTAGCCTTTGAGTTGTCATAGAGTACTTTTCACTCATGTTCAAAGTCCGTGGTTGACCTTTACCTCCAAACCTCAGTCAAGACCCCTTTGAAAACTTTATGACGTATGGGGGTCTTTCTTAAGTGGCAATGTGCTAAGGTGAATACAAAAAAGGATTTGTAAGTGGTAACCTAACAGTAACTCAGATGTTACAGCTTCTACTGAAAGCTAGTTGTCAGCATCAGGACTAGAAGGTGTAGCTTAAAAGTCTCCAATGAATCTGTTTTCATGAAAGACACAAAGTGTATAAAAGATATCACACTGTGACCAGGTCTTCACAAACAGAGAAATTGAGCCCTATTTTATTAGAAGCCCATAAATTACATCAAGCCGTAAATTTGGCTGTGGGTGCTTTTCTTCTAAACTTCTAGATGTATTCTATTTATCTCTAACACGCATCTTAAGTCTCTCAGCCTCTATGTGTAAACCATGCCTTCGTAAGTAAGATTTCAGGGGGCGTGATTATACTTACTTTACTTCTCACACACAGCCAATAGAAAATTAGAATGTCATCATAATGTCTGTACATAACACAAGTTATACGTAACCTTTGATTGGAGCCTAAGCATTAATGAGAGCCAATAAGTAAAGTTTGTTCATTGGGCTACCACTCTAGCACTGTAGACAATGCATTAGAGCATTTGGTTTAGTCCGAGTTTCATGATATGTATTAAAACCTTACCAGGATCGATATTACACATAGATAACAGTTAAAAAAATAATATTGTTGTATATTTGTGAGTTTGAGGCTGTTCTGTAATTAATTTTAAAATCTTTCAAAGTTTTCCCACACATTTAAAGTGCTACTACAGCTATCAGAACTGACAATAAAACTATTTGCAAATCCTTCAAGTATGTTGCACTCATAATGTTTGAGATGTCCAAAAAGCAATGGAGAGTCTATAGCCCTAACTTGCATCTTTGTCTTGTCAGTAGTGATTGTGGGTGGGTAACTCGCAATCAGGATGCAAGTAGCTAATAGAATATGTGACAACTTTACTTACGACTTTAAGTATGTGTAACATTACGATCTGGTCAATAGAATAGGGCCGGTTGCTTGGGAGGTAGATCTTTATTTCCTGAAGTAATTACGTTTCCACTTGGTAATCATTTTCAAAATATTTATCCTTAAGTAATGTAATCTTTTTCTATGCATGTTGTACATATTGTCAAAAAGCTAAAAACACATATTATGTTTATTATATTAAAATGTAAGTGCAATATGAAACAACTTTTAGGTTAGGTAATTGCTACTAAGTTACAATTAACAGAAAGGTCATATAAAAGAAAAGAAAAGCACGAATGACACACATGGAACTTTATAGGGTGTCTATGAATAAAAGCCACTGTTATACATTATAAAGGTGGAAGAGTGCATCAAGAGCAAAATGTAAATCTGGAAGATTCACAAGTAATGGTGTGACCTTAAAAGAGAAGTGCCTCTGCAAGTGGCTTGATGATCGGTCAAACAGATATCAACTTCATCAGAGTGCAGGAAGAACCTTACTGTTGTTAGAAGGGAGAGGGGTCATCTGCCATCAACACAAGAAGTGGTATGGTGATGGGGGTGGTTGTAAGTTGGCAGCTGACCTTGGGCCTCATTCTATTAGCGGCCGCAGCCGTTGCGGGGCCGCAAGGACCGGCCGCAAGCTATTCGGCTATTCTATTCCCTTACGGCCGGGGGCTCCGGCAGGCTTGCGGCCGGCGCCATGCTATCCTTTGCGGCCGCTCGCGCCGGAGGAAAGCCTTTGATCTAAAACGGCCGCAAGAGTTTCGGCCGCAAGAAAGCCCCGGTTGCTATTCAATTGCTACGGGAAACCTCTCTGCAAGGCTAAAAGCGAGCCGCAGCTTACTTGCAGCAAACAGGTCCCGCTAGCACCAATTAAGCACATAATAAAGCCCAAATAAAGCCATCCTGCACTCTGATGAGACAATAAAGTGATTGTAGGTGTTAGCAAAAATAGCACAACATTCCCCTATACTCAAATCCGCAATTTTTGTATTTTCAAATTCTTGTCAAATATCCGTGGACAAAGTCCCGAGGGCTTGGAGCACCTCAGACCCGCAAAGGCTGCGGGATTAGCCTCCGTCAAGTCCGGAAATGGGTAAAATAGACCTACGGGTCGTAAAGGGCTAACTTACAAGTCGTAGCATAGAAAAGCCATCCTGTACTTTTATTAAAAGTGAAAGTGATGTTTGGTTTCAGAATTAATAGCTCAACATTCCCCTACTCTCAAATGTGCAAATAAAGATATTTAACTTCATCTATCATGCAAGCCCGCACGGGTTTGAATAACGAGCTACGGGCTTGGAGGGCAATCATCCGCCAAACCCGTACGTGCTTCACTAAGAAGCTACGGCCAAGTCTCAAGCCCGTAATCCTAAAATCAAACCTGAAATCAATTAACCGATAGGAAGATGACAATCAAGGGCACAAATAGTTTAAAAGGGAGTGAAATTCGGTAATCTGTGACTGTGTTGTATGCTGTGCAAGTGGACACACAGGTCTTGGAGTTGGAGGTTTTGTGAGAGCAAGAGAGATAGAGGAGGAGAGATGGAGGGAGAAGGCAGTGAAGGGAGAGGTCAGGGAGAGCAGGGCCCCCAGCCACAGGCTGGCCAGCAAGCTGCTGCGGCACGCAAAAGGGCAGCAAACTTTACCATCCAGGAGATCGAAACACTGGTTAGAGGAGTGCAAGCCCGACACTCCATCCTAACCGGTGGGAGTGAAGTGAGGCCCAGGCAGAGGACAGATGCCTGGAAGGAGATCGCGGCTGAGGTCTCCTCGCTGGGGTATGCGAATCGTCCCTGGCAGTCTGTCCAGCACCGGTTTCAAGACTGCCGTATTGCTGTAAAATCGAAGATGGCTGATGAGGCCAAAGCAGCACGTGGAACCGGTGGTGGGCCGCCACAAACGTTCACATACCCCGGTTGGGAGGCCACAGTCCGCGACATGATCCGGCCAGCGTCAGTCGTGGGCCTCCCTGGCCTGGTGGACTCCGGTCGGCCTGAAACCCTGCAATGTGAGTACCATGTACACCTTAACACCCTCATATGTACGCACATGTACCCCACACAGATAGATAACTGACGTTGAATTGCACTGTAAGATATCTGGTTGTGACTACAGATATATGAGGCTGCGAAAATCATGTAAATCCAGTGTAAAGAAATATACTTGTCAGAATTGTTAGCAATGAAATATATGTCCAATACCTCCTCCCACAACTGATTATGATACCGTTTTGCAAATCTATTGATGTTACTGTTATGTTTGCTGTTGGTTCCCAGTGCATATAAAGCATACATGACAACTCTATTGCAATTGATTTTTTATTGTCATGAGTTCCCCTGTCACACTCTACTCCATGTTAAACTGGCCCATCCATAGCTGTTTGGCTTAACCCTCCTACTGCTTAGAATTCATGTACATTTTGATTATAGGTATAGCGGATGTATCCTGTTTTATGTGGGCATTTCAGTATGTGCTGGAAGAGTGCCGCCGCCGACTCTAGGGATGCGGCTGCGCTTGCGTCCCCATGTAGCCGTCAAAAATAGTTGGTACACCCAAAGCCCGTAACCCTCTAACCCTAACCCCCTAAACACCACTTTCTAACTCTAACCCATCCCCCCTAACTGTAGCCAGAACCTGAAACCAATAACAACTTACCTGGCCTGCTGGGCTGGCGTAGCTAGAGTCGTTGGTGGGGCACTTCCAGAGATGCGCACATATGCGCACATACAACAGGATAGGTCCGGTCTAGCTGGTACATCCCCATGAGAGTACATGTATGGATGTGCACACTGCAGCATATGCGGATACAGACTCTGATGGACTGCAAGTTTGTGTTGTGTAACAGCATAATCTGGACCATGTTACATTAACATGTTAACTCACATTGCTGAGGATTGGTCACAGATTGGTCTGTCTCACACACTGGCCAACAGATTCAGATGAGCACGTGTCCTAATTAACTGCAGTTGGCACACCGCACCAGCGATACATATAGCCATGGGCCCTTTCCTGTTATCTGACCGTGACTGCTGGTAGCAGCAGTGAGCAGCCTCTACATGTCACAGCATTTTCCTGGAGATTATATAATCATGCATATTTAGTGGGTTATGGTGTTGTTAAGGTAAGGGGTTCGGATAAGTGTGAGGGCTAGTGCTTTTGGGCTTCTGTGTAAGTTGAAAATGATGTATATAACAGTGGCAGCGCCATCTATCAGCCCCTTGGTCCAACTGCTGCTGCCAGTAGTCGGTGTCACATAACAGGAAAGATCCCAGCCAGGATCCACAATACTAATGATGCAAATCAATTTTGATTGGCGTCAAACATTCACAGCCAATTGCAAGTCACTCTGATCTCAGAGATATGGAAACAACAATACTCAAATCAAAATCTTGTCTCATTTCAGTACCATCCAGGCGTCCCCTGCCTCCGCAGGTTCCTGCACCTTCTGAAGATGCAGGACCACCTGCGTCAACTTCACCTGTAGCAGGGCCCTCCTATCAAAGTCCGCCTGGGCCATCCACAAGGTGCCAGCAATTGCCTCCAGCCAGGATAATGGCACCGCCTGGCTCCCAGACAATGTGGGCTGGCCAAATGTGGGGCCACCCAATGTGGTCCCATTCCGGTTGGGCCCCCAATATGGATTCCCAAACAATGCTGCCCTGGAGCATGGGCCCCCGGCAGGGCATGTGGCCCCCGCAGGACCAGCAGGCCACTGTGGCCACTCCGGCCCAACAGGCCCCGCAGGCCCAGACAGCCGCTGTGGCCACTCAGGACCAACAGGCCCCGCAGGCACAGACAGCCGCTGTGGCCACTCAGGACCAACAGGCCCCGCAGGCACAGACAGCCGCTGTGGCCACTCAGGACCAACAGGCCCCGCAGGCACAGACAGCCGCTGTGGCAACTCAAGACCAACAGGCCCCGCAGGCACAGACAGCCACTGTGGCCACTCCGGCCCAACAGGCCCCGCAGGCACAGACAGCCGCTGTGGCCACTCAAGACCAACAGGCCCCGCAGGCACAGACAGCCGTTGTGGCCACTCCGGCCCAACAGGCCCCGCAGGCACAGACAGCCACTGTGGCCACTCAGGACCAACAGGCCCCGCAGGCACAGACAACCACTGTGGCCACTCCGGACCAACAGGCCCCGCAGGACCAGCAGGCCCAGCCAGCCACTCCAGCCCCGCAGGCCCAGCAGGCGTCTCCCAGGCAGGACACACCAGTCAGCAGTGCCTCCACCCAGAGGACACAGTGGTCTGGGTTGCTGCCAGTTAGTCCTGCTCTGTCAGCGGCCCAGTGCCCGGATTTCCTGGCTCATCTCCAGCATGAGCGTGAGCAAAATCAACAGTTCATGCTGGAGATGAGACGCCATGATGCCAGGAAGCTCGAGGAGAGGAGACGCAATAACGCCCGGAACTTCCAGGAGAGGAGACGCAACAATGCCCGGAACTTACAGGAGAGGAGACGCAACAACGCCCGGAACTTACAGGAGAGGAGACGCCATAATGACAGAGTCTTTGCTCAAATGACACTTCAAAATCAGCGGATGTTCCAGGAGGCGAGGCGTCATAATCAGTTAATGGAGGAGTACGCCCGAAGGCCTGAAATGGCCCGAGAAGGTCAGCACCAAGACCGGGCTACCCCTTCCAACTCCCCACCTTCCACATCCCAGACCCTTTCCCCAGCATCCAGGCCGGAAGACCCTCCAAACATTAGAAGAGGTCGGGGCCGGCCTAGGGGAACATCTTCCAAAGGCCAGGAGAGTCAAGAAACACACAAGCGGAAGCGTAAATAGGTGAGAACATGTTCATGTTGCATATAGAAGCAATTGATGTCCAAGATGTATTGACGTTGAGGTGTTGCAGTCAATGCGTATATTGTTCTAATTGATGTCTTGTTCTTATCTCTTTAGGTTCCATTTTATTGATGTTCATGGATTTCTGACTCCCATTTTTTTTTTTTTGTAAATATTTGGGAAAGCAACATAAGATTAAACATTATGTATTGCTCACATTATCATTGTTTGTTTTCGTTTGTACTGTACCATGATTGGTAAACACCACATGAATGCTACACACCAACGTTATTGGATTAGTACATACATCTTCCTTCAATATACCAGCCCTGTGTTAATGTAGGGTTGGGGTAACAGCCACTAGTGCAGCTGAGGGTGGAGGTAATATTCAGGAGTTTGATTACAGTAACGGTGATGCATGATATTTATGTTCATGACACATGGATAGATTAATTCAGGGGAAATATCAAAAGTGAGTCCACCCCTAAGTGAAATTGGTGATTATTTTGTGTGGCCACCATTATTTTCCTGCACTGACTTAACCCTCATGGGGATGGAGTTCCCCAGAGTTTCACAGGTTGCCACTGGAGTCCTCTTCCACTCCTTCATGAAGATATCATGGAGCTGGTGGATGTTAGAGACCTTGCACTCCCTGTAATGGAGTTGGAACACGCAGTCCAATATCTCCGCTGGTATACGGTACAATATCCAAGAAGCACTACAGTCTCACCATTCCCAACCTCCAATATTTGCCCACACTCAATTGGGAGTCAAATGAATACTGACTTTATTTTGTTGCCCAGAAATATATATATACACATCTCTTCCCACAGGCAATACACACATCCCCCATAGTTGGCCACTTAATACACATTGAGGGACAACAGGTGGGTCACACCTCCCGGAGACTACCTGGCTACTTTGATACAATCAGACATTGCTTAGATCATCCTTCTTTGTTATGTCTGATAATGAAAACACTTTATACAATAGACTTCCTTATCCTATGATGAATCTCTGTACTAGGATTATCTATTATGCCAAGGTCTGCAATAGTCTGGGCTAAGATTTTGCTGAGCAGAAACCAACATACATACAGTATAACAGTATGATCATATTTTAACCATAACCATAAAACAGGGTAAAACAGTGATGGGTTCCGTTACACTCCACACCTTCCATTTGAGGAGTACCCCACAGATGCTCAATAGGGTTTAGGTCTGGTGACCTACTTGGCCAGTTCATCAACTTTTGACCTTCAGCTTCTTTAGCCAGGCAGTGGTCGGCTTGGAGGTGTGTTTGTGGTCGTTAGCATGTTGGAATACTGCCCTGCGGCCTGTTCTCCTATATGAGGGATCATGCTCTTTCTCAGTTTGTCACAGTACATGTTGGCATTCATGGGTTCCCTCAAAGAACTGTAGCTCCTCAGTGCTGGCAGCATGCATGCAGGCCCAGACCAAACATATATGCATGTGTATAGATGTTTTCGCTAATATGTTGTGTGGATTCCCACTATATGCATTTACCTAATGATGTCAGATGCTGCCTCCCCTCTCTCTGCATCACTGTTTTGGTTCAAAATGATGGGTTCATCTCATATCAATGTTTTTGTGTTCGTTGTGACTTATCCATTTATCTCTGGCACTGGGGAGCTACAGTCCATTGAGGGAACCATGAATGAAAACATGTACTGTGACATACTGAAGCAGAACATGATCCCCCCCCTTGGGAGACTGGGCAGCAGGGCAACATAACATAACGACCCTAAACACACCGCCAAGACGACACTGCCTTGCTAAAGAAGGTAAAGGTGATGGACTGGCCAAGCTTGTCGACAGACCAAAACCATATTGAGCATCTGTGGGGCATCCTCAAACTGACGGTGGGGGAGTGCAAGGTCTCTAGTATCAACCAGCTCTGATGTATCATTAAGGAGTGGAAGAGAACTCCAGTGGCAACCTGGGAAGCTCGGGTGAACTCCCTGGCCATGAGGGTTAATGCAGTTCTGGCAAATAATGGTGGCCACACATAATTGACATTTCATGTCAATTTTGACATTTCAAATTAAGGGTGTACTCACTTTTGGTGACAATGGTTTAGACATTAATGGCTGGGTATTGAGTTATTGATGGGTCCGAAAAATTACTTTACATTGTAGCAGAGTGTCATTTCTTCAGTGTTGTCACATGAAAAGATATACTAAAATGTTAACAACAATGTGACGGATGTACTCACTTATGTTAGATACTGTGGCCCTCATTTAATTGCAATTTGGCCAATTGAATAGGGCTTGAAATAAGCACATAACATATATTCTCTGAAAAATGGTTGAGTTAGTAAACATCTCTCCCAAATCAAGGTTTTCACTAACTAAAATCTGTTTGACACAATATATGTTCTGTGCTTATTTTGAGCCCCATTCAATTGGCAAAATCGCAATTGAATGAGGCCCTGTATGTTCACTATTAGGATGTGAGCCACTTACAGAAACCTGTCTCATTTGTCTGTTTCTGCGTCATATAGATTGTTAATACCAACCTTCCCTTATGTTTGAAATCAGTAATGCAAACACACTGTGAGAATTCTATTGACACCCCTAACTGATGGTGCAGAGCACAGATGTGGAGTCTGAAGGTCCTTTTATTGATGTTCCGGAAATGCTATGGTATCAACATTGACGAGGCAGACACAAACAACATCGCAGATAAATCATATTTAATTTTGCCCGAAATTAACAAGGCAAGCTTGCCACAAAGCCAAAGGTTGACTAATCAACACAGGTATGCAAAGGATCATGGTGAAGGGGGGTAGGATACAAAATCCAAGTAACACAGGGAAATAGGGATATGAGAGCAGAATGCAGGCATGGAAAATTACATTGATATGGATGATCAGGGGATGTACAGTATATCAACCAACATTAGGCAATATAATAGATCTCATTATTGTTCCGACATATATATAACAGTCAATAAGGAAACACCATAATAATCCAGAATAAGGTGATATACATATGGGGAGAGCAAAATGTATGCTTGGGTGTTAAACGGACACTCTGATGCCACATCAGAAGTATAAGTGCTCAATCAGTGAATGCTATGAGCCCATAACGTCAGTTCTCACGCAACAATAAGCAGCACATAGATAACCTTGGTCAAAAAGATGGTGACCTGACCAGGACCATATCACTCAGATGTTACTTATTGCAGAGAACTCACAACAAACCAGGCAATATCAGTGATAGTTTGTTCTCTGATTGAGCATCTATACTCACTGTTGTATATGCATAACTGAAGATTAACGTAACCTCCTTAACTGTTAAGTCCCAAGCCTGGATTTACTCTTCCCCATATGCACAGGGAGGGTCACATCAGCACTGAAGAAAAGATCTTGAAGGGTTGGTGCTGCAGGCTTCACAACAGTCCAAGTAGAGGAGAGGATAGAATGTCTAAACCAATTGGTACCTATGAATCGAGATAGACTATATGAGCATACACATGCTGTGGATATACCAGGAACATCAGCTGACAGATGTCACATCACATCTGCATTGTATATTGAAATTGTCTCGTGACACATATCGGCTATTCAGTCAAGGTCATCAGATATCAAACTGGATCCAACAAAGCAATGAAACGGACACATGCACATACATGAGGACATTGACATGGCCACGGAATGTCAGGATGTTTATCGTCATGCCTTGTTCTGACCGGGATCTGGAATACAAACACACAAATAATATATTAGTGGAAACCTTACATATGGCATATGAGCAGCCACCAACAGATGTAGGTATGTCGGCACACATGTTAGGCATTGGGATCTCGTACAAGCTAACCATCTATACGATGATAATGATGGCCCAGACAAATTTGTCCTGATGTGGGAATATTATGATTAGTCGAATTCTCATTTATTTGTATTGTGCAAACATATTCCGTAACGCTGTACAGGAGAGAAGAACCCGGACATATACAGTATGTAATATTGACAACGCAAGAAAATGGAGGGCCCTGTTTGGAGCGTAAAGACTGTTGATAAATGATTTGTTCACAAAGGCCCACACAAGATTAGAAAATCACCACTTCCAAGTTAAAGGTAATGGACATGGGGAAGAGTAGATAAGGAATAGCAAGGTTAATAAGTAAGTGAGAGATACATAGGAAGGAGTTTGTGTCAAGTAGAAAGATATGCATTAGTCGGAGAGGAAAGGGATCAGATGTAAAGTGCGATGCACTATTTTGTAATAAGGTATCTGCCCCATGTGGACAGATAATGTAATCTGCAGATGGGACAGTCAGGAGACACATAGTTTAACCACAGCTTGAGTAGGATTAGGTGATGGGCGAATAAAAGGAGAGAGGTGGGCATGAGAGTTGAAATGAAAATGATGCAGACAAAAAGGGGAGAAGTAAAGAAGAGTCTGAGGAAAAGGCAGGGGATGTGAGGAAGAAGACAAGAGAAAACATAGTGGAAAGGGTTAATTGGGATAGTTAGCAGAAGACTTGTGTGACTCAATAAATTAAGGGTAAACAGGGATGGAGAGAGAGAGAGAGAGAGACACCAGTGCATCCTGTAATAGAAAGGGAAGATCACAACTATCACACATTGATACATGTTCGGACATCTACATGTGGTTCTCTACCTTGGATAGATCAAGTAGAGTATTCAACGAAGAGATCTGTTCCCCCAGGACACGTCTGCATGGTCCGATAAACATTTCGGACCGCTTCAGCAATACATAGGGGATGTCTTGGGGAAAAAGAAAGTTAATCCTACATTAATGTAGTTATTAGTCATTTCCTCTCATGCATACATGCACATGTTTCCCGCAAATACTCACTTACAATGTAGACGCCATTGATGTAGCTGATGTTCTGTTGCTGGCAAGGTCGTTTCCCATGTCTGTGTGGGTAAACAATGTGTTGACACACGGCAACAGTTCTGTAATGGCAATATGATGAGATGAGTCACACAATCCATATGATATATTGCACAATGATTCCTAGTTAACACATCCTTGAGACTATTCCTGTTATCTGACTGAGAATGCTTTTACCAGCATTCGCTGACAAAGAACAGGGGACATCCCCTCTTTGCATCACATGAGGTACATTTCTTATGGTTTACAGTATGCTGTTATGTTCATATATCCAGATTGCTAGGAATTGCATTGACCTCCATGGGATGTGGAATAGCATGATCAGACAATGTGAACATTACTGTTCTGGGCAGATGTTTTCAAATACGATTGTGAGGCCTATATACATTGGCATTGTGGAATACATCACACCATCCATTTAGCTTAGCTTCTTGAGGTTGGCAGATATCAATATATATGAGGTGTATGGGAATGTGCGCATACTTACCAGAAACTGATATCAGAGCAGGCTGTATTTGATCCAGTATGAAGAATGCGTCACGAGACATATGTTACATCACAAAGCTATCCTCTACTGTGGACTGTTGGATATTCTGGAAGACAATGGGGAAGGAGAAAAGAGATGTATTAGTAACCATAAGCCATGTACATTATAGTTGGTTGTAATTAGTTTCAGACTTACATGGGAAGTACTCACGAATGACGTGGGCACGTAGTTGTGACCCCTGAACGTTATCCCCACCATCGGGAGGTACTGGACACTCCGCCGGTTCAAGCGGAGCATCATCAAAGACAGTTTGCCTGTACTGCTATATTGTGCAGAATACAGCAGGCCATGATGATGTGACAAACCTTCCCTGGTGTATACTGTAGCGCCCCGCCAGTGGAATGTAAACATCTGAAGCACATCTTCAGGAGTCTAAAGGTGCGCTCTATTACATTCCGGGTTCTGGCATGGGCCGCATTGTACCTCTCCTCCCCCTCTGTGCGTGGATTGTTCACAGGGGTCAACAACCACGGCAAACACCTATATCCTGCATCACCTGAAGGAAACAAAAATGGGAGATGTAGATATGAATGGGAGTTTGTGCTGCTCGTTAAAGCATCTGTAAATATACGCAATGATTAATGTGACGTTAGTTTAGGGATCTCTGGCTTGGAACTTCATACTCCTATGACCACGTCACATCGGGTTAGGCACAGCAACAAGCTACGATGCAATGGCTCAGTCGGCACACCTTCTTTATGGCGCAACAATGGAATAACATTACAGTGGAACATTATGTATATTTTAGGGGATCCTTTATGGGTACTCACCCAGTAGCCACCCAGGTGGAGCTTCTCCAGACTCAAAATAACGATGGGTGGATGACTGACGCAGGATATGGGCATCATGAGTACTTCCCGGGAAGCCGGAAACCACATTTTGTATGCACATGTCTGCATCACAAACAGCCTGTACATTGATGGAATGATAGTGTTTGCGATTTCGGAACATGGCTTCTTGCTCTCTAGGAGGTATCAATGCTACATGTGTACAATCTATAGCACCGAGCACATTGGGGATACCTCCCATTCGAAAGAAATCTGCTTTCACCTTCAAGATCTCTTCCCCAGTGTGGGGAAAACTGATGTATCTGGCAGCTTTCGGAACGATAGCATGGAGGAATGTGCTCAGGCACCTTGAAAGGCTTGCTTGAGACATTCCTCCTACTATGCTAGCAGTGTTCTGAAAACTACCAGATGATAGGATGTGTATGGCGGCTAACATCCGTGTCATGCCTGGGATGGCTCTATTGGTCCGTGAGGAAGGCTCCATGTCCTCCCTCAGGACCGCATAGAGCTACTCCAGGCTGGCACGGGTTAGCCTAAAACGCTCATACACTTCCACATCAGTTAACCCCTCTAATGTGACTCTCTCTGTGTACACCCTGGGTGCACGAAGCCTCCTGGCAGGCTCCTGGGCCTGCTCACCCCCCTGTGGGTCTGGCTGTGCAGGAGCCCCCACTTCATGTGCCACACCCTCTAGGGGTCTCTCATCTGGCACCCCCATCAGCTGATCACCCACATCAAGGTCCTCCTCCCTGTCTGCAGGTGCCCTCATATCCCCCTGTCCCTGTGCCACTGGAGCTCTCTCCCCTAACTGACCCCCACCATGACCCTAGGCATGTCCTGTGATGAGCCACTTGCCTGGCTTGGTTCCGGACCACCATGGATTGCATCAGCACGCTCACCCACATTCACTCCCAGCCGCCCCTCTCTGTCACGCCTCAGCCACTCCACAGTCGCACGCCTGACATCCCGGTTTCCACTCTGCAACATTCGAAACAAATATCCATTCCTACGACGCTGCGCTCTCCTCACATACCTATACGCTGTACTCGGGTTGCTGCTATCCATGATGGTTCAGACTTGCTAATTCATGGATGATGGTGTGGTTATATAGCTTGCTAATTACCCCAGCTGTGATTATCCGGGTTGATTTCACAAATGGAAAAGCTCACTGGTGTATCTAAGCTTCATCATGTTATGAAGTTCCCTGATTATGGATTTGTTGAGCCATTTTAATTAGTAACCCCTAATATTCTGGCCCACATTTGAATTTGGGCCCATGCTCCATGATCTATGTAATGTGGCGTGAAAATATATACAATATTTGTGTTCAAAAATCTAGATGTGATAAAAGAGATGTAAATCAGATAATGTTGATATGTTTAGGGGACACATTCTATTCTTTCTGAGTGCTAAAGGGTTAATTTGGCCGCCATTTTGAGGATGTACATGACACCAAAAAAATCTCTTTTATTAACATATTTGATCATTGTGGATTGTTTTTACAGTAATTCGAATGCCTTTTATTGCTTCCTTTACACTTTTAGGGCCCTTTCAGCCCTGTTTCATTACAATGCCGTAAGTGCATCGTGTGGACTTCAACGGATGCGGCCGTAAATTAAATCTAGCCAGGCGTGAATCGCGGCCTTCAGAATGTAGGAAGGCCGTGACGTTTAGGCGCGCACGCAAGCTGGAAGGGGGACGGACTAGCCGCGCCCGGCACGAACCATCCAATAGCGGAATCACGCATCGCGCCACAGGTCGCACAGCCAATCACTTACGGGATAGAGCATTTGATTGACAATGGGAGTGAATAAATAGGAATGACACGCACCCACGCCTCGACTGTGTTGTGATTTCTGACGAAGTAGCACGCGGTTCCAGGAGCTAGGTGGTTGAGAGTAGGTAAGTTGCTTTATTATCAAGTCGCGGTTTAAGTTCTTTTTACGGGAATCCGTTACTACATTTACGGATGCCGATGTAAAGAAGTACAATTGTGTTTTTGGCTTGTTTATAGGTGTTTGGAGGTAGTTTGGAGAGTTTGGGAGTTTATATCCGGCCCATAGGAGTTTGGAGGGAGGTAAGTTGCATTGTACATGCTTTTCATCCTATAAAGCTGTCTTTTATTTGTATGTTTTTCCAATTTCTATATTTACTGAATACACTGGCGAGAAGTAAAATTGATTTCTTTGCTTGTTTATAGGTGTTTGGAGGATTTGGGATCTTTGATCCGGCCCTTAGGGGTTTGGAGGGAGGTAAGTTGCATTGTACATGCTTTTCATCCTATCAAGCTGTCTTTTATTTGTATGTTTTTCCAATTTCTATATTTACTGAATGCACTGGCGAGAAGTACAATTGTGTTTTTTTTGCTGTTGGCCTATAGGTTTGGCGAGTTTGTTTTTGTGGGGAGAGGAGTTTTGTGGAGGGAGGTAAGTTATTTATATTTTTCTGTTTAATATTAGATCTGGCTCTCTCTCTCAAAATCTCTCTCTATCTCTCTCTATATATATATATATATATAGAGAGAGAGAGAGAGATTGATTATGAGTTTGAGTTTGATTCTGAGTTTGATTGAGTTTGATTTTGAGTTTGAGATTGAGTTTGAGATTGAGTGTGATTGAGTTTGATTGAGTTTGATTGAGTTTGATTGAGTTTGATTTTGAGTTTGAGATTGAGCTTGATTTTGAGCTTGATTTTGAGCTTGATTTTGAGATTGAGTTTGAGTTTGATTTTGAGATTGAGTTTGATTTTGAGATTGATTGAGTTGTAGATTGAGTTTCAGTGAGATTTCTACACATATTTGCAATACACATAGGTGTTCCAAACTGCTTCTTCAATGGGGCTTGACAAGAACTTTTTTTTAGCCTAGAACAGCAGGACCATGTAGTTCCTACTACCTCTGGTACAGAGGATGGCTTCAGGATAGGTACCATGCCCATGAATATGTGCAGAATATAATGCAGATAGGATATTAGTGGCCTCAGACATGGTCCACTCCCCACACATGATAGAAGCACACAGTAAATAGCCGCATGCCTTGTATATATGCAAACTGTAACTGACCCTTCCACATTGTTTATGAAAGTATTGATCTAGCGTGTTTCATCAGCGCCTCTCAGGTCCAGAGTGAGAGGTGCTGTACACCCCTCCCACTGCTGTCACAGGCTCTGTCCACTTAAGGTTGATTACTGCAGTTAGTTCCAACATTGATATCCAAGCAGAAATAGTGTTATAGGCGATCAGAATGGGGGACGAGCGTGGAGCAGGCAAACCCACTAAAACATTTCTTTATTTCTCTTTCTTTTCTTTTCAGGTGGTGATGGAGGGAAAGGAGCAGAGGGTGGAGGAGTGGCAGGGAGTCCTTGGGCGTGGAGGTGGGGAAGAGGAAGGGAGGAGTGAGGAGGAGGTACTAGTGGAGGAGTGGGAGGTAGTGGAGGAGGAGGTAGTGGAGGAGGAGGTAGTGGAGGAGGTAGTGGAGGAGGGAGGAGAGGAGGAGGGAGGAGAGGAGGAGGAAGGAGGAGGAAGGAGGGAGGAGAGGAGGAGGGAGGAGAGGAGGAGAAGGAGGGAGGAGAGGAGGAGAAGGAGGGAGGAGAGGAGAGGAGGGAGAAGGGAGGAGAGTAGAGGAAGGAGGGAGGAGAGGAGAGGAGGAGGGAGAAGGGAGGAGAGGAGAGGAGGAGGAGGGAGAGAGGAGAGTAGAGGAAGGAGGGAGGAGAGGAGAGGAGGAGGAGGGAGATAGGAGAGTAGAGGAAGGAGGGAGGAGAGGAGGAGGAGGGAGAGAGGAGAGTAGAGGAAGGAGGGAGGAGAGGAGAGGAGGAGGAGGGAGAGAGGAGAGGAGGGAGGGAGGAGAGGAGAGTAGGAGGAGGAAGGAGGAGGAGGAGGGAGAGTGGAGAGGGTCCTCATCCCCAGGCAGAAGAGCAAGAGGCTGGCGGCAGGTCCAGGGCCCACAATTATAGCCGGGAGGAAAACAGGGTCCTCCTGGAGGCCATCCGTGCCCGCCCCGTCATCACCTCGGGGGGTAGGGAAGTAAAGGCTGGGCCCCGTGCTACTGCTTGGCAGCAGGTGGTGGATCTGGTCAATGGTGTGGCGGGCCGTGGACGGAGTCTGCGGTCCATTAAGCACCGGTTTGAAGACATCAGGGCCGCGGTGAGGAGGAAGATGGTGCAGGAGGCCGAGGGGCGGAGGGTCAAGTACCTTGCCCATGAAGGGATTGCAAGGGCCATGCTTGCACCCTCCGACGCAGCTGGAGCATCAGGCCCGGTGGAGCAGCAGGACCCAGCCTCCATGGCAGGTGAATATGACATACAGCAACAGGCCACCACATGTGCATCACACACACTACACATGGCCATGACAATGACATGTCAGCTCCATGAAATAACAAGGGATAGATGGATGCATCCTTAAATTCATGAAGCTGACAAATCACTGTCAGTAATCAAGCAATAGAGCAGGTGTGTCCAAACGCGGTCCTGGTGGGCCACACACATGGCTGGATTTGATAACCCTGCTGCGCACAGGTGAGTCAATCGCTTCTTCATTCATCCTGATTGACTCACCAGTGCACAGAAAGGATATCTTCCAATCTGGGAAAGAGTTTGGACACCCCAGTAATACAGAGTCCATGTATTGGTGTGCCCGTTCAGCCTACGCAGTTACAGACAGCAACCGTAATACAGATAGAGTTGTGAGCCGAGAACCATCCAGAACAGAAACCTAAGAATAGATAACAGCTAGTATAAGATAGCTAATCAGAGTTGCAAAGAGGAGAATCATCCATATTCAAGGCTAGATGTCAGATAATTAGAAATGAACACCTATCAATGAGCTAATCAACATACTAATGACATGTACCTTTCTTCTCTTTCTCTCAGCATCCAGGAGGAGCTCTGGGTCCTGTGACCATAGCGAGGAGGCGGGGCCATCAGCCCCGTACCAGGATCCTCCAGCACAGGGGGAGGAGGAAAGGAGATCAGAGGGCTCTGGGTCAGAGGATGGGCTGGTCATTGACCTTGCGGGGTCACCTGCCCCAAGCCCTGGGCCTATGCCCATCCTCGAGAGGCTTGCTCTGGGGCCCTCATCCCCCCAAGGGACAGCACCTCCTTCCCCACAAAGTGTGCTGGCCTGGTCACCACCGGGCACATTCTCCCCACCGGCTCCAGCTGTGGACCTCCCCGCATCACCTCACCACGCCCACCCAGCGGTGTCGTCGCCGCAGAGCCAGGCTGTGCAGGTGGAGACACTGGCCATCCTGAAGGAGCTGCTGGCCAGCTGCCAGAGGATTGAGGCCAACCAGCTCCGGATGGATGCCAGCATCTCTGCCCTCAGGTCACAGATGACCCACAGCCTGGCCAGGCTGTCCAGGGAGGTGAGGAGGCACCACATGACATCGGAGCACCTTCAGGTCAGGCTGCTCAGACATGCCATGGTCCCCAGCCCAGCATCAACGGGGATCTCACAATCCCCCAGCCAAGAGCAGCCTGGCCCCTCCTCTCCTCCCATGTGTCCGCCACCGCCCAGACCACCGCTGCCTGGCACCGCCCGCCCCCCCTGCCCTCCCCCCCCACCATCACCACCAGAGGGGAGACGGAGGATGGGCACAGGTGATGTGGGTCCTGGGCCCAAGCGGAGGAGGACATAGGGCCTCATTCAATTGCAATGTGGACGATTGCTAAGGGATCAATTTGAGCACAGAGCATATTTTCTACAGATGTTTGTAGTTAGTGAACTTCTCTCCAAAAGCAAGGTCTTCACTAACTACAAACGTCTGTAAAGAAATATATGCTCTGTGCTTATATAGAGCCCTTTTCAATCGGCCATATCGCAATTGAATGACGCCCATAGGGTCTGCAGACATGTTTTCGCCTTCTCAACAGCACTCCTCAGTGACCATCAATTGGTCACAGGTTAAACACAACACAAAGGGCCTCATTCAAATGTGATTTGGGCAATTGAATAGGGCTCTATATAAGCACATAGCATATTGGTTTTACAGAAGTTTTTAGTTAGTGAAGACCTGGCTTTTGCATAGAAGTTCCCTAACTAAAAACTTGCTTTCAAAAAGATGCTGTGTGCTTATATAGAGCCCTATTCAATTTGTTACATAGCAATTTAATGAGGCTGTTAATTAGTAGTGTGACCAATACATTGTCACTAAGGAGTGCTGTTGAGAAGAGATGCTGCAGGCCCTATGATGTTTTCAGGCCTTATTTTTTAGGTTTTGTCTTTTTTTTATTTTTTTTATTTTAGGTCCATGAAGGCATCTCCTACATCTGCAAGCATTGTGGAGTAATTATGAGGTGGAGGGTTTTCCTAGTGCCTCTCAGGTAGACATGCCTTCAATGGCAGCTCCCTTAACATGTAGCTCCCACAATCTTAAAGCTATCATATAGCCACATATCTCCAACATGATTGTTGGTAGCTTAAATGTAGACTAATACCGCTATGGCGGTGGACTTGCAAAGTCTCACAATGGCATGTTAATAACAGCCAGCATTAATATATGCACTAGTGACGCATGTGATCCTGACCTCAATAGCAGTCTGAGAACAGATCTTTGGGTCTGATGTAAGAAACAGTGAATCTGGCTGCTGACCTTTGTGTCCTCTCCATAATAATGGCTATTTGCCCATATTTCTGATTATCCACAGACCTAGCTAATGGTTAGTAAAGCTTGCAGATGGGAATCAGGTGAGTTGGTATATTGGTACAGTATTTAGAACTGTACTGTACATACATCGTGATTCTAAATTGTTTTGGATCCTCCTCCGCATTTTTTGATTTGAACACTTCTTTCAGATTTTTGTTTGTTCAACACACTGTATGTGTGAAACTGGATTGGATTACACAGTCCAAAGGTTGAATCATCTGTTTAATTGAGCAGATCTAGTTACAAGTTGTAAGTGCTATGCACATAAATGGTTTCTTCAGTTAAATGAAGAGATTTCTGGTTCCGGTTGCAGCATGTGACCCTGGTAGGTGCTATGCATCATGCTTATTCTAAACTATTAGATTGACCCCTGTAGGTTTCCCCTTTTTTCCAGCCTCTTGCTCTTCAAGGACCCGCCCACACCACACCCATGATATTAATGCAGTTTTGACCACTGCTGATTGTGGTCTGTGTATCAAATAAAGCTTTGTTATACTGTTATGTGAATGCACAATCTTGACCACTGCTGATTGTGGTCTGTGTATCAAATAAAGCTTTGTTATACTGTTATGTGAATGCACAATCTTGACCACTGCTGATTGTGGTCTGTGTATCAAATAAAGCTTTGTTATACTGTTATGTGAATGCACAATCTTGACCACTGCTGATTGTGGTCTGTCTATCAAATAAAGCTTTGTTATACTGTTATGTGAATGCACAATCTTGACCAATGCTGATTGTGGTCTGTGTAAAAAATAAAGCATTGTTAGACCTTTCTGACTGCGTCCATGTGTTATGAATATGTTTGGTTCAGGGAAATCCACATGCATTACATTAGTGTCACATTCCTCTAAATGTAAACTGATGATCCATAGTTAACATGCAATAGATCAATACATCTAAAACTGTTGAGGAGTCAGAATAGCTTGAGATATCATCTGATCCCAAATATCATATCTACTACTAATATAGGGTTAATACCCATGACAAGTCTGATTAGCGATACTGTGGAGTAGGAACATTCCCCTGAGGGCCTACAATGAATAGGACAGGTGACACTGGAGTGCTTTTCCAGTTCCTTCTCTAGTTGATTGGGATTAGTCTGACCTCTCTGATAAGACGTACCCCCCTACACTGGCCCGATGTAGGCTAGCTCACAGCTTCATTGAAGTACACAAACCCCTTCACCCACATCTGTTAGCATATGTGTGAATACAGTTAGTTGCCCAATAATGAACATGCATTGGCTAAATATCCTTTGGTTATCATATGTTGTAATGGTCATGCACATGCCAATCTGACAAACCATGCTGCAACATGCATAATATGATTAAAGCCACACTACCCAATTCAATATCAAGAGTAAAACATGAGTCAGGTCATATGAACCCTTTGCCACGCACATGAGCTCTATTGGGATCCCTTAAATCTCTATCTAATTGCATATACATCTAGCTCATCACATCTACATTAGAGAATACAAATAGTGGCCAAATCAGACCGCCACTTGGCATATATCAAGTACCAGGGGAATATTTCATTATATGTGGTTAAGTTCTTCAGTTGTGTCCGACTCTCCGTGACCCTATGGACTGCAGCACATTCAGCTAGGTCTCTGCCTTTGCTGTTCTCCAAAGTTTGAAGGCCAAAGAAATTGGAGTGGGTTGTCAGTTCCTTCTCAAGTGGATTGGATCTTGTCTGATCTCTCTGCTATGACCTGCCCACCTACAGTAGCTCCCAGCTTCATTCTGGTGAAGTCCGTGGGACTTGTATGGATTTTAAAATCAAAGTACAATTTGGCGATGTGCAAGCTTGAGAATGTTTGGCTAGTAATCCTCATGCCCCCCCCCGTTATGTTCCCCATCATTTACAGTGCTTTGCAGTGCTGGATTGAATATATATTGGCTATTACAATGCTTGGTTTGCGGCCCTCCATCTCCAAATATTTTTGTTAATTTGTTTAGAAATGATAATCAGTATTTTGAAGGACCACTATAGTTTGAGAAAAGTGTTTGTGAAGTATGTAACAAACTATTAACATGAGCAGTTCAAAAGCCTAAGAGCATACATTTTTTTTTACAAATCTTCAGTTTAGCAATTGTGCCATGGATGATTCCATTTTAGATAGCTGGTCTGCTTGTAGCTTAAGGGGGTGATTTATTCCACTGGGGTGTGCTCCCTATTTTTCTCTATTCAGTTCTACTGTCTAGAGTCAACAAAACTGAACAGAGATCTTATCTGAATACATGACTAGTCCCATTCCTCCATAATTTCTAATTCTGTTAAAAACACAACAAATTGTTTGACATCATTATATCAATACTAGAATATTGCCCGGGACGGGAATCAAATTGTAAGTGAGCTAATGCTGTTTGGTGTATGGTAATGAACTAAATAATACATTAATAAAGGAATAACTTTAAAATGCAGGAAGCCTTATGCTGAAGAGCTGTCAATCTGTTTTGATGTTCCTGCAGCATACAATGTGTGTTTTCACTGCTGTGGAGCTGCTGTGTAAATGTGAGCAGTGTGTGCAGTGTATAGTGTAAATAGTGTGCATGCACGAGGAAAAGCCGTTAGGGTAGCTGTGTATTTCCGCATTATGTAAGTTAGTGTTGTAAAATGGCGCCTAATGTGTGGTACGCGGCTGTTGGTGATTTAGCGACCTTGTTATTGAACCTCGTCCGTTTTTTTCAGAAAATCTGTAGGTGTTTGGTGGTGTTTTGCGTCTTTAGGGTGCTGTAGCCTCATTTTTGTTTTTTTTCGGCAGCCATTTTTTCTCTCACTTAGGTGATTTTCGAGTGTCTAAACTCTTGAATTTGGACTTAAATGGAGGTGTAACTTCACTTGCAGAGGTCCTGGGTGCCCCCTCTTACTATGCGTAAGCTTTTTATGTGTTTGTTGTGTGTATTTATTGTGTTTTTGAATGTTTTGAGGTTCGCGCGGGTCGGGCGTTAAACTGGTAATTTTGTGTGTTCGTAATTTTTTTTTGTCTAAGTCCCGCGTCTCGTATTTGTGTGTCATAAGTCCGTAAATGTTGCAAGGTCCGCAGTTGCAGGCAAGGAGCGTCTTCGGCGCTCCATGCCAGCAACTGAGGCCCTCGCTTTGCGAGGGCCGCAGCGTTAGAAACAACTTCTGACAACCCACAGTTATGACAACTATATATGTGATTGAATGTAGTGACTAAAAATGAAATACTGTACGTTTCGTTAAATTTTGTTGGCTCTGTACTAATAAATTAATTTGACACCAGTCACAATCAATAGACTTGAAAAAACATTATTACCATTTAATTAGGCACATCATATTCTCTAACAATACATTTTGTTAACTCACATTTATTTACATATGACTTTATAGATACTTAAACAAATAAATATACTGTACTGTGATTTAATTTAATTTAATAACATTCATTACAGGGTGAACACAAACTGAATTGATTAATAGTCTATCTTATTGGCCTCCTAGCAAGTAATTAAACCTCAGATATTCATTAATAAGCATTGCTGTCAAAATGTAATTTACTTAGCTACAGGTAAATTAGTTTATACCTAGTTGAAATGATGTACAATTTAAAATGTAGCTGTGGTATTTGCCTTGCTTTTATTTTGATGTGTTAATTGGTTGGGATTTTAAATCTTGAGGTAAAGAGAACCCTAACAAGAGCAGAGATTCACAGCAGAAACATTTAAAACAAAAATAAATCAGACATTTTTGATGAAATTATCAGTTACATTAGATACCAACTAAACTTGTAAATAAAAAGTGTACTGACTTATGTGGAGGGATATATATTATTACATTGCCATGACATTATTCACTTGTTTTTCAAATGATATGTATTCGAAAAATCTGTGGCAAGGCAAAATACTGTAAATAAAACCAGATTTATATTAAATTTGTAAAACTGAGGTTAAAGTAAGGAAAAGAAATATGCATGTTGTGGTTAATTAAGACAGACAGTCTGAGTGCAGATGTAGTAATACCTTTTCACAAATCTGTATGATTATAATCTTAACGCAATCACCATCTGGGCAGTTAATTCTCAAACTAAAGAACATTCCTGGTCATATACTGTTAATAGTAGATATATATGAGCACTGGGACAAATAATGAAATGCACTGTTTTTGAGATATAATTTTTTTTAAGCAAATACAATAATAGCAATTTGTATCATTTATCTTCTTGACTCAAGCTCTGCCCACTAATTTATATCACTATAGCTCCCAATTTCTTATAGCTCTGCATGAGCTGTGCTAGCAGATCACATTATTTCAAACCTGTGGCATTATGCAGCTACACTGTAAATTGACTAACAGATAATAAGTGGGTAGAGCTTAAAGACAGCACAGGCTGTGACTTTTGTGTAGTTAAGCATTTAATATCTTTCTTTTTTAACTAAGGTTAAAATTTGATTTTTGCTTATAAAATAAAACCAAAATACCAATACCATCAATGAACAACAAACTTACAAAAAAGAGCATGGTCCGTCCTAGACCACATGGGACCACAGGAAGAAGAATACAAAGGTGCCCTCTCTGTCTAGTATGGGTGTATTTATAAAGAGAAAGGCTTTATCGTTCTTATCTGGAACAGTATGCATGCTTGTAGATTACACAATGTAGTGGGGGGGGGGGGGGGGGGTTCATTCTCAATGACTGAATTAGAAAACACATACCCAGTTGCCTTTCTCTGACGTAAAATGAATCTTCCATGCTTGTCACCCAGTGTAAACAGCTGACTCAAAGACCAGCCCTGAGGAAGATATGTTAGAGTATAACAGTATATGTTCTGCCCCTTTTGGATCGCTAACTTGTCGTGGTGAAGGGGCTTGTGTTCTTCAGTAAAGCTGTAAATAGATGGGTAGGTCATAGCAGAGAGTTCAGACAAATCATTCCACTGGAGAAGGAACTGACAACTTAGTCCAGTATCTTTGTCATGAAAACCTTATGAATAAGCACAACCAGACATGAGATGTGCCTGAAAGCTTTGGTCCTTAAGGTCACAGAGAGTTGCACGTGACTGAATTACTAAACATCAACAACAAATAAGTTCTGAATGTTTTGGGTTGCATGTGTGATTTAAATTAGTACTGCTGAAGAAAACTAATAATTCTCCAAGCATTGATAGGGATATCTTCCTTCTAGGAGAATTACTAGATCTATGAATAGAAGCCATATAGTACACATAGGAACACTCTATCTCTGTACTTTTAGTTCTCACATTTAGTCCTCTCTTACACTACCCTCACTAAAGTGCTTGTTAAGCAAAATTTGCTAAATTCAAGCTACCGTATATACTCGAGTATAAGCCGAGTTTCTCAGCCCTTTTTTTAAGGCAAAAAAGGGCCCCCTAGGCTTATACTCGAGTCACTCTCCCCCCCCCCCCCATGTGTCTCTAACCCCCTGTGTGTCTCTCTACCCCGTGTCTCTTTCCCTCCCCCCTCCTCAACCTAAACCCTCCTCCTCAGCAAAAAAAACCCTCAACCCCCCTCCTCCACCTAAACCCCCCTAAATACCTCCCCCCTCTCCCCTCACTTACCTGCTTGTGCTCTGGCCTCCGCTCCTTTACCCGGCGCCGGCGTGCATGACGTCACATGCGCGACGCGTCATTAGCATATACCGGGTGCCGGCAACTGGTATATGCTAATGACGCGGTGCGCCGGGTCAAGGAGCGGAGTCCGGAGCACAAGCAGGTAAGTGAGGGGAGAGGGGGTAGGTATTTAGGGGGGTTTAGGTGGAGGAGGGGGGTTGAGGGGGGTTTAGGTTGAGGAGGGGGGTTGGGGTTGAGGGAGGTTGAGGGGGGTTGAGGTTAAGGAGGTGGGTTGGGGTTGAGGGGGGTTAAGGTTGAGGAGGGGGTTTGAGGGGGGTTGAGTTTGAGGAGGGAGTTTGAGGATGGGGGGTTGAGGATGAGGATGGGGGGTTGAGGAGGGGGTTGAGGATGAGGAGGGAGGTTGAGGAGGGAGGTTGAGGATGAGGAGGGAGGTTGAGGATGAGGAGGGAGGTTGAGGAGTGGGGTTGAGGAGGGTGATAAGGGAGGGGGGAAGAGACACAGGGAAGGGAGAGGTTGGAAGAGACACAGGGAAGGGAGAGGGGAGAAGAGACACAGAAAAGGGAGAGGGGAGAAGAGACACAGAGAGAGAGGGGGACACAGAGGGCACAAGAGGGACACAGGGGGCAGCACATTTCCCACCCTCGGCTTATACTCGAGTCACTCATTTTACCCAGTATTTTCTGGTAAAATGGGTGCCTCTGCTTATACTCGGGTCGGATTATACTCGAGTATATACGGTAATGAGTGGATTTTAATACACCAGTTCTCTAGTAATAACTCTCATAAGAAATCTTCTCACTAGCAAATCATAATAAATAATTTCACTACCAAACTACTCACTTATGCTAACTAGGCAATCAGAAAATTCTGAAGGAACATGTACATGCTAAACTGACTCTCTAAACTAACATGAACACAACATGTTTTATTGGAAGTGACAAGCTTCTGAGAAAAGTGACTTTTATTTATATATATATATATATATATATATATATATATATATATATATATATATATATATTTGGGTCGAGAGACTGAATGAGGCCAGTGTGGCAACGAGGGGTAGCAGAAGTATGGCCAAATGCTACACAAAATCTGCCCATCTGGCCTGCTTAGAGGGCCAGATGGATTGGGCAATGATGGGAGGCTGATTGGCTGAATCAACACAAGGGGAAGAGGAATTGTATATGAATTATGCTGTTTAGGACTAATGGAAAGCTGGGAGCTCAAAGTGAGGTGATAAAGCAGCCAAAATATGATGTGAGCTGCTTAGCTGAAGGCTGGTAGTATTGATTACTTAGTGAAAAATGTGCAAATGATCAAGAAAAATAGGTGATGAAGGCTGATTTAGGACTAATTTGAAAGCTGAAGGCTCAAAGCAAAGTGATGATGTGAGCCAAAAAATGTTGTGAGAGCTTGCCAAAGGCAGACAAGCTTGCTTTGCTTAGTGAAAAAGGCCCAAAACAATTGTAGAAATGCTTAGCGAAGGCGATTTAGGACTGATGTAAGGCAGACACCTCAATTTGAAGTGATGGTTAAACCTATGAAAGAAATGCATGTAACGGTGAGAAGGGCATGTGTTAAGGTGACAAGGGGCAGATTGGTCAGAATGATTGGGTGGAGCCTGCAAAGGCTGATGTGTGTCTGTTATTTTGTAGATTTGGGCCAAACCTCACCGTGGAGGCGCAGGAGCCAAAAAACAGTACCTTGGCTGCACAGTGGATTAGGGCCAAATCTGAGACTTACCTTGCTTAGTAAATGTCCTTCTGAAACCACAATTTCCAGTGATGTAGGAGCCATCTTCTGAAACTGTGACTCCACATCACTCTCCAGTGATGTGCATGCCCTCGCGGACATAGGTGCAGGAGGGCTGGACAATGGTAAGTGCTTGAGAGACCTAAGGAAGCAAAGCGACAAGAGCAGGCTTAGTAAGCCTGAGGCAGGAGAGTGGTGAGAAAAGACCTTCTGGCACAAACTCATTGCTGGACTGAGGCGCAGTAGAGAAGTAGATAGGCAGTGCTTTAAGAAGGCTGAGAAAGCCCTGCCCACAGATGAGACAGAAAGAGGGGCCCTCTCACGATACCAGGTAACTAATATAGGGCCATATTAAATTCCAGCCACGTAAGTCCAACGTGAAACACATAACGGCAGCAGGGTCGAAATTTGCCCTACTTACATTGATATTAAATTAGAAAGGGCTGCGAGCTACTAGCGAGAGACACAATTTCGTAAACCAGTTCACGGTCATCAGGGTTGCATGCTCGATTGCAAACAATTTAGCAATCACGTTGTTATGGATTCAGATGGAGCAATGGAAGAAGAGATTGTTAGCGTTACGTCACTGAAAAAGGGGAGGGTAGATTTCGAAGTCCTACGTGCAGTTTGCGATCTGCCCTGAAGTCCATATACAGTATAATGCAATATTAGGAAAGTAGTAAATATGATATTCTATTATATGCGAGTATATGTCCTAACACATGGATTGCAGGGATCGATATAACACAAAATATAAACATTAACAGCCTTAAATTGCGATTCAGCAAATTTAAAAGGGCACTATTTAAGCACATAGCATATTTTTTTACAGAAGTTTTTAGTTAGTAAACTTCTATCCAAAAGCAAGGTCTTCACTAACTAAAAACTTCTGTAAAAAAATATGCTATGTGCTTATATAGAGCCCTTTTAAATTTGCAGAATCACAATTTAATAAGGCTGTATATAAAGTATTTTTCGCTACCAATTTGCAGGCTTGAGAATGTTGTGCTATTAATTCTAAGACCTAACATTGCTTTCCCTTTTATTAAAAGTACAGTAGTGTGTTTTTATTGGCATTACAAGTGCTACGTATTGGACTTTACCACCCTTGCGGGTGCTCTAGAGCACACGTTGGCCTTTGGGCTCCATTTGCATGTTACGTATTTTGCTTGCGAGTACCCATGTTGCAATTTAAAAGCTTAATTAAACAATTAGTGGTTACGGGCATGACAGATCAAAGGATTTACGTGTGCAAAGTTCAACGTTGTCAGCACCTATTCAAAGGCCGCTGCGAGCAACGTTACAGGTCTAATTTAATACCCATAACCCACCCGTAAAGCTCCAATTTAATAGGGCTGCTGTTCATATATATATATATATATATATATATATATATATATATATATATATATAGAGAGAGAGAGAGAGAGAGAGAGAGAGAGAGAGAAATCTTTCTGGGCACTCGCTGAATAATATTGTCTCATATAATAGTGAGACTTGTTATCAGTGGGTGTGTTTGTTTGTTTTTTACATGCAGGATGTGTTTTCCCATTTTTTATGTGTGATTTCACAAGTAAAAAATGATCAGGAATCATGTTATCAAAGTCTGTCAGTATAAGACTGTAACTGTAAGTAAACTTTCTCCAAAGTCTAATAAAGATAAAATGTACTTTCGCTCTCTGCTATTTAGCCCTTGAATGGTTCCAGACTCTACTTAAATACCATTCAGCATTGGAATGAACCCAGGCCACATATGACGATAGATACATGACCACTGGCTTTATTTATTTATTATTTTATAGAAATTCAGTTTGTTAGCTGTTCTGACAGTGTCCATGAAAGTGCATATGAAAGTGTTTGTGGGGGTGAAGTAATTAAGTCTTAGGGTTTGTCTTTTAGAGTTTACACCATATTAATCACCCTACTTTGAATTGTGTATGATTGTATACCTGGGTCTATGTTTTGCCTCACCAGTGACTATTATACTATGAGTGAGCAAATACATTAGTGGACATCAATTGAAAGGAACCTAAGTATCTTGTTTAGAGGGCCTTGCACCCAAAAATAATTTAGATTGTGAATACATGCACATTACTGAGATGTTTTGGACAATGTTGAAAAGTAGCATGGTTAAATATAGCTAAACTATAACATAGTACAAAAAAATTATGACTATATATGTTGACCATTATAAATGGCTCACCAGGGTTCAAGAAAGAAAAGTGTAACAATTTCAAATGTTGCAATATATTTTATATGTTTCCCAATTGCTGCACTGATCTGAAAGCCTAAACTTCTTTATGAATGATTTTTTTTAAAAAGTAGTGTGTGTTATTAATGATTATGCTATTTTAATACTGTGCTTGAAAATAGTTGTGTTGCTTATACAAAATAAAATAAAGAATCTGGAAGATGTGCCAACATATTTACAGAGATTGGCAAATGTTAGTGGGCTGACTAGTTAGGGTTTTTAATGTGTAATACAGAATTCAAATAGATTTTTTTTAGTTTACCAATGTGATCATTTATTTTTAAAGTTTTCTGGTGAGTTAGTGTAAGATTCGGTACACTGTGGTAAATTGCACATTTTTGTACTTTGGTTGCTTATCAAGTACTGTAAAATAAAATGGTAAACTAGAACTATCAGAATAACAAAATGTAGGAAGTTTCTAAAAAAAAGATATTACATCTAACAATCTTAAATTATGTCTCTAGAGTTTAATTATCTTATCGTAAAGATAAGGCGGCTTATATCTCACACTGTGGTATCAGGAAGATTGCCTGTCTGGTACACAACATTACTGTTGTTTTTGGAAAGACACCTCACCAAATAGAAGATTTACCAAAGTATCACAGTGTATTGTGTACATTACATCTTGGGAGGTAACCTAATAAGCAGAGGTAGAGTATAAGATCGCTCACAAAACAGTCCAGATCAAGTAAGAAAAATTCAGAAGACTGAGCAACTTATTTATAAGATAAAAACTATGGTTTTATTTCTCAATTTTATTTGTATTATGAAATAAAAAATATTTTACAATATTTGTATTTTTATTTGCATATCACTGCTTGTGACGTGTGCATGCTTTATATAAAATAATCTGTGTATAAGGATCTGCATATTACTGCTTATGACTTGCATAGTTGTGTGCGTGCCTTATACAGAGGACTCTGTATATAAGGGTTTGCATATTACTGCTTGTGACTTGCATAGCTGTGTGCATGGTGTGGATGGAGGGGTCTCTGTGTATAAGGATCTGCATATTACTGCTTGTGCCTTGTATAGCACTGAGCACACTCTATATAGTGGACATTGTATAAAAGGATCTGCATATTACTGCATGTGACTTGCATAGTTGTGTGCGTGCTTTATATAGAGGACTCTGTATATAAGAGTTTGCATATTACTGCTTGTGACTTGTATACCTGTGTGCATGGACTGGATAGAGAGGTCTCTGTGTATAAGGATCTGCATATTACTGCTTGTGCCTTGTATAGCCCTGAGCACACTCTATATAGTGGACACTGTGTAAAAGGATCTGCATATTACTGCTTGTTAGAGATGTCGCGAATAGACTGTTCCCGGCGAACATAGCATGTTCACGTTCGCGGCGAACAGCGAACATATGCGATATTCGACCCGCCCCCTATACTTTATTATTGAGCAAACTTTGACCCTGCATGTCACAGTCAGCAGACACATTCCAGCCAATCAGCAGCATACACTCCCTTCTAGAGCCTTCTACCTCATGAACAGCAGCCATTTTGGAATCATATCTAACTTGCAGTCTTACTGAGAGGAGGCTGAGTGTAGGTGATACTGCATCAATAGGGAAAACCATAGCTAGGCTACTGTACACAGTGTGCAATACAGTCCTGAAGGACTCTTTTGATCTCTGCTGCAAGGACACCCCTGTGTCTCTTCCCCACCTTATCATCATCCTCCCCTCACCTTAGCACCCAACCCTAACACCCCTCACACTTATCCATAACACCCATCAACCTAACACCTAACCCTAACACCCCTCACAATTATCCCTAAGACCTAACACCCCTCACACTTATTCCTAACATGCCTCACCCTAACACCCATTACACTTATCCTTAACACCCCTCACCCTAACCCTAACACCCCTCACACTTATCCCTAACACCCCTTACCCTAACCCTAACACCCCTCACACTCATCCCTAACACCCCTTACCCTAACACCTAACCCTAACACCCCTCACATTTATCCCTAACACCCTTCACCCTAACCCTAACACCCCTCACACTTATCCCTAACACCCCTCACCCTAACACCTAACCCTAACACCCCTCACATTTATTCCTAACACCCCTCACCCTAACCCTAACACCCCTTACACTCATCCCTAACACCCCTCATCCTAACACCTGACCCTAACACCCCTCACATTTATCCCTAACACCCCTCACCCTAACACTAACACCCCTCACACTTATCCATAACACCCATCAACCTAACACCTAACCCTAACATTCTCACAAGTATCCCTAAGACCTAACACCCCTCATACTTATCCCTAACACCCCTCACCCTAACCCTAACAACCCTCACACTTATCCCTAACACCCCTCACCCTAACACCTAACCCTAACACCCCTCACACTTATCCCTAACACCCCTCACCCTAACCCTAACACCCCTCACACTTATCCCTAACACCCCTCACCCTAACACCTAACCCTAACACCCCTCACACTTATCCCTAACACCCCTCACCCTAACACCTAACCCTAACACCCCTCACATTTATCCCTAACACCCCTCACCCTAACCCTAACACCCCTCACCCTAACCCTAACACCCCTCACCCTAAAGCCTAACCCTAACACACCTCACACTTATCCCTAACACCCCTCACCCTAACCCTAACACCCCTCACACTTATCCCTAACACCCCTAACCCTAACACCCCTCACACTTATCCCTAACACCCCTCACCCTAACACCTAACCCTAACACCCCTCACACTTATCCCTAACACCCCTTATCATAACCCTAATACCCACCACACTTATCCCTAACACCCCACACCCTAACCCTAACAACCCTCACACTTATCCCTAACACCCCTCACCCTAACACCTAACCCTAACACCCCTCACACTTATCCCTAACACCCCTTACCCTAACCCTAACACCCCTCACACTTATCCCTAACACCCCTCACCCTAACTCTAACACCCCTCACACTTATCCCTAACACCCCTCACCCTAACACCTAACCCTAACACCCCTCACACTTATCCCTAACACCCCTCACCCTAACCCTAACACCCCTCACACTTATCCCTAACACCCCTCACCCTAACCCTAACACCCCTCACACTTATCCCTAACACCCCTCACCCTAACCCTAACACCCCTCACACTTATCCCTAACACCCCTTACCCTAACCCTAACACCCCTCACACTCATCCCTAACACCCCTCACCCTAACACCTAACCCTAACACCCCTCACATTTATCCCTAACACCCTTCACCCTAACCCTAACACCCCTCACACTTATCCCTAACACCCCTCACCCTAACACCTAACCCTAACACCCCTCACATTTATTCCTAACACCCCTCACCCTAACCCTAACACCCCTTACACTCATCCCTAACACCCCTCATCCTAACACCTGACCCTAACACCCCTCACACTTATCCCTAACACCCCTCACCCTAACACTAACACCCCTCACACTTATCCATAACACCCATCAACCTAACACCTAACCCTAACATTCTCACAAGTATCCCTAAGACCTAACACCCCTCATACTTATCCCTAACACCCCTCACCCTAACCCTAACAACCCTCACACTTATCCCTAACACCCCTCACCCTAACACCTAACCCTAACACCCCTCACACTTATCCCTAACACCCCTCACCCTAACCCTAACACCCCTCACACTTATCCCTAACACCCCTCACCCTAACACCTAACCCTAACACCCCTCACACTTATCCCTAACACCCCTCACCCTAACACCTAACCCTAACACCCCTCACATTTATCCCTAACACCCCTCACCCTAACCCTAACACCCCTCACCCTAACCCTAACACCCCTCACCCTAAAACCTAACCCTAACACACCTCACACTTATCCCTAACACCCCTCACCCTAACCCTAACACCCCTCACACTTATCCCTAACACCCCTAACCCTAACACCCCTCACACTTATCCCTAACACCCCTCACCCTAACACCTAACCCTAACACCCCTCACACTTATCCCTAACACCCCTTATCATAACCCTAATACCCACCACACTTATCCCTAACACCCCACACCCTAACCCTAACAACCCTCACACTTATCCCTAACACCCCTCACCCTAACACCTAACCCTAACACCCCTCACACTTATCCCTAACACCCCTTACCCTAACCCTAACACCCCTCACACTTATCCCTAACACCCCTCACCCTAACTCTAACACCCCTCACACTTATCCCTAACACCCCTCACCCTAACACCTAACCCTAACACCCCTCACACTTATCCCTAACACCCCTCACCCTAACCCTAACACCCCTCACACTTATCCCTAACACCCCTCACCCTAACCCTAACACCCCTCACACTTATCCCTAACACCCCTCACCCTAACCCTAACAACCCTCACACTTATCCCTAACACCCTCACCCTAACACCTAACCCTAACACCCCTCACACTTATCCCTAACACCCCTTACCCTAACCCTAACACCCCTCAAACTTATCCCTAATACCCCTCACCCTAACCCTAACACCCCTCACACTTATCCCTAACACCCCTCACCCTAACACCTAACCCTAACACCCCTCACACATATCCCTAACACCCCTCACCCTAACCCTAACACCCCTCACACTTATCCCTAACACCCCTCACCCTAACCCTAACACCCCTCACACTTATCCCTAACACCCCTTACCCTAACCCTAACACCCCTCACACTTATCCATAACACCCATCAACCTAAAACCAAACCCTAACATTCTCACACTTATCCCTGTGTCTCTTCCCCCCTTATCATCAAGGGAGGGGTGAGGATGATGAGGGAGGGGGCAAGAGACACAGGAGAGGATGATGAGGGAGGGGGGAAACATACACAGGGGAGGATGATGAGGGATGGGTAAAGAGATACAGGGGAGGGTGATGAGGAAGGGGGGAAAGAGACACAGGGGAGGATGATGAGGGAGGGAAGAGACACAGGGGAAGATGATGAGGCAGGGGGAAAAGAGACACAGGGGAGGATGATGAGGGAGGGGGGAAGGAGACACAGGGGAGGATGATGATGGAGGAGGGAAGACACACAGGGGAGGATTATGAGGGAGGGGGTAAAGAGATACAGGGGAGGGGGATGAGGAAGGGGGCAAGAGACACAGGGGAGGATGATGAGGGAGGGGGTAAAGAGATACAAGGGAGGGTGATGAGGAAGGGGGGAAAGAGACACAGGGGAGGATGATGATGGAGGGGGGAAGAGACACAGGGCAGGATGATGAGGGAGGGGGTAAAGAGATACAGGGGAGGATGATGAGGGAGGTGGGAGGATGATGAGGGAGGGGGGATGAGACACAGGGGATGGTGATGAGGAAGGGGGGAAAGAGACACAGGGGTGGATGATGAGGGAGGGGGAAGAGACACAGGGGAAGATGATGAGGGAGGGGGAAAAGCGACACAGGGGAGGATGATGAGGGAGGGGGGAAAGAGACACAGGGGAGGATGATGATGGAGGGGGGAGGATGATGAGGGAAGGGGGATGAGACACAGGGGAGGGTGATGAGGAAGGGGGGAAAGAGACACAGGAGAGGATGATGAGGGAGGGGGTAAAGAGATACAGGGGAGGGGGATGAGGAAGGGGGCAAAGAGACACAGGGGAGGATGATGAGGAAGGGGGAAGAGACACAGGGGAAGATGATGAGGGAGGGGGAAAAGAGACACAGGGGAGGATGATGATGGAGGGGGGAAGAGACACAGGGGAGGATGATGAGGGAGGGGGTAACGAGATACAGGGGAGGATGATGAGGGATGTGGGAAGATGATGAGGGAGGGGGGATGAGACACAGGAGAGGATGATGATGAAGGGGGAAAGAGACACAGGGGTGGATGATGAGGGAGGGGGTAAAGAGATACAAGGGAGGGTGGTGAGGAAGGGGGGAAAGAGACACAGGGGAGGATGATGAGGGAGGGGGGAGAGACACAGGGGAAGATGATGAGGGAGGTGGAAAAGAGACACAGGGGAGTATGATGATGGAGGAGGGGGAAAGAGACACAGGGGAGGATGATGATGGAGGGGGGAAGAGACACAGGGGAGGATGATGAGGGAGGGGTAAAGAGATACAGGGGAGGATGATGAGGGAGATGGGAGGATGATGAGGGAGGGGGGATGAGACACAGGGGAGGGTGATGAGGAAGGGGGGAAAGAGACACAGGGGAGGAAGATGAGGGAGGGGGTAAAGAGACACAGGGGAAGATGATGAGGGAGGGGGAAAAGAGACAGGAGAGGATGATGAGGGAGGGGGGAAAGAGACACAGGGGAGGATGATGATGGAGGGGGGAAGAGACACAGGGGAGGATGATGAGGGAGGGGTAAAGAGATACAGGGGAGGATGATGAGGGAGGTGGGAGGATGATGAGGGAGGGGGGGTGAGACACACGGGAGGGTGATGAGGAAGGGGGGAAAGACACAGGGGAGGATGATGAGGGAGGGGGTAAAGAGACACAGGGGAAGATGATGAGGGAGGGGGAAAGAGACACAGGAGAGGATGATGAGGGAGGGGGGAAAGAGACACAGGGGAGGATGATGATGGAGTGGGGAAGAGACACAGGGGAGGATAATGAGGAAGAGGTAAAGAGATACAGGGGAGGATGATGAGGGAGATGGGAGGATGATGAGGGAGGGGGGTGAGACACAGGGGAGGTTGATGAGGAAGGGGGGAAAGAGACACAGGGGAGGAAGATGAGGGAGGGGGAAGAGACACAGGGGAAAATGATGAGGGAGGGGGAAAAGAGACACAGGGGAGGATGATGAGGGAGGGGGGAAAGAGACACAGGGGAGGATGATGAGGGAGGTGGAAAAGAGACACAGGGGAGTATGATGATGGAGGAGGGGGAAAGAGACACAGGGGAGGATGATGATGGAGGGGGGAAGAGACACAGGGGAGGATGATGAGGGAGGGGTAAAGAGATACAGGGGAGGATGATGAGGGAGATGGGAGGATGATGAGGGAGGGGGGATGAGACACAGGGGAGGGTGATGAGGAAGGGGGGAAAGAGACACAGGGGAGGAAGATGAGGGAGGGGGTAAAGAGACACAGGGGAAGATGATGAGGGAGGGGGAAAAGAGACAGGAGAGGATGATGAGGGAGGGGGGAAAGAGACACAGGGGAGGATGATGATGGAGGGGGGAAGAGACACAGGGGAGGATGATGAGGGAGGGGTAAAGAGATACAGGGGAGGATGATGAGGGAGGTGGGAGGATGATGAGGGAGGGGGGGTGAGACACACGGGAGGGTGATGAGGAAGGGGGGAAAGACACAGGGGAGGATGATGAGGGAGGGGGTAAAGAGACACAGGGGAAGATGATGAGGGAGGGGGAAAAGAGACAGGAGAGGATGATGAGGGAGGGGGGAAAGAGACACAGGGGAGGATGATGATGGAGGGGGGAAGAGACACAGGGGAGGATGATGAGGGAGGGGTAAAGAGATACAGGGGAGGATGATGAGGGAGATGGGAGGATGATGAGGGAGGGGGGATGAGACACAGGGGAGGGTGATGAGGAAGGGGGGAAAGAGACACAGGGGAGGAAGATGAGGGAGGGGGAAGAGACACAGGGGAAAATGATGAGGGAGGGGGAAAAGAGACACAGGGGAGGATGATGAGGGAGGGGGGAAAGAGACACAGGGGAGGATGATGATGGAGGGGGTAGGAGACACAGGGGAGGATGATGAGGGAGGGGGTAAAGAGATACATGGGAGGATGATGTGGGAGGTGGGAGGATGATTAGGGAGGGGGGAGGAGACACAGGGGAGGGTGATGAGGAAGGGGGGAAAGAGACACAGGGGAGGATGATGAGGAAGGGGGTAAAGAGATACAGGGGAAGGGGATGAGGAAGGGGGCAAAGAGACACAGGGGAGGATGATGAGAGAAGGGGAAGAGACACAGGGGAAGATGATGAGGGAGGGGGAAAAGAGACACAGGGGAGGATGGTGACGGAGGGGGTAAGAGACACAGGGGAGGATGATGAGGGAGGGGGTAAAGAGATACAGGGGAGGTTGATGAGGGAGGTGGGAGGATGATGAGGGAGGGGGGATGAGACACAGGGGAGGGTGATGAGGAAGGGGAAAGAGACACAGGGGAGGATGATGAGGAAGGGGGTAAAGAGATACAAGGGAGGGTGATGAGGAAGGGGGGAAAGAGACACAGAGGAGGATGATGAGGGAGGGGGGAGAGACACAGGGGAAGATGATGAGGGAGGGGGAAAAAAGACACAGGGGAGTATGATGAGGGAGGGGGGAAAGAGACACGGGGGGATGATGATGGAGGGGGGAAGAGACACAGGGGAGGATGATGAGGGAGGGGGTAAAGAGATACAGGGGAGGATGATGAGAGAGGTGGGAGGATGATGAGGGAGGGGGGATGAGACAGAGGGGAGGGTGATGAGGAAGGGGGGAAAGAGACACAGGGGAGGATGACGAGGGAGGGGGGGAAGAGACACAGGGGAAGATGGAGAGGGAGGGGGAAAAGAGACACAGGGGAGGATGATGAGGGAGGGGGGAAAGAGACACAGGGGAGGATGATGATGGAGAGGGGAAGAGACACAGGGGAGGATGATGAGGGAGGGGAAAAGAGATACAGGGGAGGATTATAAGAGAGGTGGGAGGATGATGAGGGAGGGGGGATGAGACACAGGGGAGGGTGATGAGGAAGGCGGGAAAGAGACACAGGGGAGGATTATGAGGGAGGTGGGAAGAGATACAGGGGAGGATGATGATGGAGGGGGATCTTAGGTTATTTATGTCCTTTATGGATTAAAACCAGACTCTGCATCAACTATGTAATTTTCCGTGGGAGTTTTGACATGGATCCCCCTCCGGCATGCCACAGTCCAGGTGTTAGTCCCCTTAAAACAACTTTTCCATCACTATTGTAGCCAGAAAGAGTCCCTGTGGGTTTTAAAATCCGCCTGCCCATTGAAGTCTATGGCGGTTCGCTGGGTTTGCATGTTCGCGAACATTTGCGGCGGTTTGCGTTCGCGGTTCGCGAACCGAAAATGTTATGTTTGCGACATCACTACTGCTTGTGACTTTTATACCTGTGTGCATGGACTGGATAGAGGGGTCTCTGTGTGTAAGGATCTGTATATTACTGCTTGTGACTTGTATAGCCCTGCACACACTCTATATAGAGAACTCTGTGTAAAAGGATCTGCATATTACTGCTTGTGATTCGTATATATGTGTGCATGGTCTGGATAGAGGGGCCTCTGTGTGTAAGGATCTGTATATTACTGCTTGTGACTTGTTTAGCTTTGTGCATGGTCTGGACAAGGCGTCTCTATGTATAAGGCTCTGTATATTACTGCTTGTGACTTATATAGCTGTGTGCATGGTCTGGAGATAGGGGTCTATGTGTAAAATGATCTGTATATTACTGCTGGTGACTTGTATAGCTGAGTGAATGCTTTATATCAAGGACTGTGTATATAAGGGTTTGCATATTACTGCTTGCGACTTGTATAGCTGTGTGCATTGTGTGGATAGAACGGAACCTGTTAATAAGGCTCGGCATATTACTGCTTGTAACTTGCATAGCTGTGTGCTTAGTCTCGATAGAGTGGTCTCTTTGTCTAAAGAACTGCATATTACTGCTTGTGACATATAGCTGTGTGCATGGTCTGGATATAGGGGTTTCTGTGTATAAGGCTCTGTATATTACTGTTTGAGACTTGTGTAGCTCTGTGCATGGTCTTTATAGAGTGCTCTCTGTGTATAAGGATCTGCATATTACTGCTTGTGACTAGTGTAACTGTTTGCATGGTCCGGATAGAAGGTCTCTGTATATAAGGATGTGCATATTACTGCTTGTGACTTGTATAGCTGAATGCATGATTTATAAAGAGGACTCTGTGTATAAGGATCTGTATATTACTGTTTGTGACTTGTATAGCTGTGTGCATAGTCTGGATAGAGGTGTCTCTGTGTATAAGGATCTGCATATTACTGCTATGTTTTAAAAAACATTATGAACCACACGCTAAAAAAAGAAATTACGAGCTTTATTCATTGAACAGCTCTCAGTGTTTTGACTTCTCATAGAATTGTATCGGGGGGACACCCTTGATTGATTGAAGTAATTAAGGAGGAGGAGGAACAACCCTCCCTCTGAGCTCTGAATGAGGAATTAGGCAGGTAGAAAATTATGTTAACAGATAAATCCACAAAAATTAAAATGTGTTGTTATATCAGTAAAAAATGCACATATTTAAAACATTCTAAAATTATTTCAACATGCTTTTAGGAGATCTTAACTGTGATATGGTCCAAACATTTTTAATTTAAGGGGTTCTTTGCCTGCTATTCATTATTGGTTAATACAGTGTTTGTTTTTTAAATGGCCTTGCTATTTTACTTATATGGGTGAAAAAACTAAAAGATAAATTATGTAAAAAAGATACGGTAAGTGATAAAAGCAAGTATTTCTAGAGTTTTAGTGTTAGTTGACATTGCACTTTATTCAGATTAGAATTATAGTCAAGTATTGTGATAGGCATAAACAGTAATAATGTAAATGTAATGCATTTTAACAACTGGGATATTAATGGATGCTTTCCAGAAATAACATTGCATTGTTCATATAGAGTTTAGGAGAACTTTGACAAATGCCACACTAAATATGCCCTGTTGGATAAAATAGAAACTGAAGAGGTTTTCCACGTGCAGAATAGCCCTAGAATGTCACCTAAGTACACCCAACAGATAATAAAGTGATAATACAGATGTAGCGCTAACAATTAAAAGGAACAGCATTTTAGCAACATGCTGCTGAGGCATAGTATGTCAATGGATAGTACATCTAGTACTATAGAAACATGAGCATGCAAAAAAAAGTCTGCAAAAGGTCATACTTTTGCAGGATTTCAGTAAGTAAAATCAAAATTCTTAAACATTTGTTCATAAAATTATATTTAAGTATGCAAACTAATACTTAGGTAGTTTATTTTAAAATTAAAATCAGGGAACCTTCCATGTCCCTTCAAGAGGATCAGCCACAAATTGTGTAAACCCATTTTGTTAACCATTTTTGTTTCTCATTACTAAGAGAGTGACTACAGCAGATACAGATCTTGCCCAATGCACTCATTTGCAAAAATTAAATCTATTTATATTTAACATATGCACAGGAATGCCATTAACCTGCTGCCTATAATTACATACTATTAAGTTGAAAAAATATGCTATTTTGTTTATGTTCTAAATTGTAAAGTGAGTTGTCTGCAATATATAGGGCCTCATTCAATTGCAAGCCCCCAGTTTGTTTTGTACAGGTCATCTGCGGGCTTGAAATTTGCTACAATTACAGAGCAATTCATTTGAACAAGCCCGCACTTTAGCGCCAAAGGTGATCAATTCAAAACAGGAAAGTTGAAGCACATGGGGGAGAGGCTCGCGATGAGCACCAAAGGTGCTCAGAGGAGCAAAAGCCTCACATTGTGTGGAAAATAGCATTGCCTGCTTTACTATTTTAATCCCGTAATTTTTGACGGGCAAGTAGCTAATCATATATATAGTTGTGGTAACTGCGAGTTTGTGTGTAACGTTTGCAAAGTTGCGGGATTGTGCATGAGCATAGCGCATGCCGAAGGCACGCATTTAGCACCAAAGGTGCTCATTGTGAGGCCTACAATAGGTCAACAAGGTAGAGGGGGAGAGAGGCCCGCAATGAGCGCCAAAGGAGCTCATTGTGAGAGCCGCAATGGGCGCAGGGGGGAGAGGCCCAAGGGAGGGAGAGTGGGGCAAAGAGACACAGGAGAGGGGGGAAAGAGACACAGGAGAGGGGGCACAAAGACACAGGGGAGGGAAAGGGAAAGAGACACAGGGGAGGGAAAGGGGGGCATGGCAAGGCTCACAATGTGCGGCAGCATTGTGAGACTTGCAAATATTATGCCGTCATTTTTGACGGGCAAATGGCTAGCCTTATATATATTTCTTAACTGATTTCACCCCTCTGCAGCTCATGTCAGTGTACTTCTAAGTACAGGGTATGCAATGTCTTATAATAATCAATCAGTGGCAAAATTCTGCAATATAAATTCCTCTATTTAAAAAAGGGGTCTGCAACAGGTAATTTGAAACACTGTTCTCCATAGTCTGTGTATTCATATGCAAAATGAGCTACAGAGGCTAGACCCAAAGAGGTAAAAATTGTATGATTTTATGCATATTTTTAAGCACTTCTGAATAAAATAATATACATAAAAGTATAAAGTGAATACTGTACCTAGGTATATTATATTCCTTAAGAAATCCACAAACATGACATGTCCCTTTAAGAACCTACAAACCTATGTTATTCTAAAATACATTATTCAAACTTTGAAAAAATCCATTACCATTGAGGTAATGTAATTTCCAGCATTATAATGACATTTCTATATTTGGTCCTACTTCACTGTGATACTGTTCTTACAAGCTGGATTGCTCCGTAGGTATGAAAATCAGAACATTAGAATAGAGAAGCTTGGGTAAAAAAATATTTTTTTCACCTTGGTCAATTGGCTTGGTAAGTTGAACTTTTTGAGCTAAAAATACTAATTTTATTATAGAGATTGCGTATCAAATTTGAAGCTTACCATAAAAAGTGACAAAATTACTTAGACAAAAATTAGACTGTAGTGAGTAAAACTTTTGTATATTTAGAGAACTTTTCACAAAAAACATATGTTGAAAAACTTGCATGGAAAATTTACTGAGTAATCAATTATGACTAACACAATGACAACTTTTGAATTCACCCCTCAATCAGTAGTCTCCAGTGGATTTTAATAAGCAATGAAGAGGGCTAGGTGAAAACTGATGGTTTTTAATCATGTAAATTTAAATGACATCATTTGCAGAGATAGGCAGATGAATTATAAATTATTGACAGTTTAAAGAGACTGTGTCATGCTTTTTTTTGTCTGAATGGAATTGACAAAGTTGTCACAAGCAAGTTATGAAGAGTTTAAAAACTTGCTGCAGATATGCAGTGAATAGGGTTCTGTCAATTTATTTTTATATTCTTCTTAAAAAGAGCATGGAAAAGTGACTATACAATGCACTAGCTTTGTTTTTCTAAAGTAAACCATTGCTGGCATATTCACCACTGATTAACTCTGATGTGTTCATTAGTGACACACTGTTATTGCAAGCACACAACCAAGTAAGTATAACATACCCCCAGTGTTATTATGCAGTTATATACCATTACAATAATAACGCTGCAAAAAATATCCTCAACATCTCAGGATTTATATACTGTAGAGAAAAGTGATTATTATAATATCCAACTGGTTTTTAACGGCCGTTAAGAAGAAACAAGCTTGCTGTTAGGGGGTCAGTGTCCCGTTAAGTAGTTACACATAAGTGGCGAATTCAGCGAGTAGGAAATATTAGCAGCCTTATTAAATTGTGATTTGGCCAATTGAATAGGGCTCTATATAAGCACAGAGCATATTTTTTATACAGAAGTTTTTAGTTAGTGAACTTCTATCCAAAAGCAAGGTCTTCACTCTGTAAACTTCTGTAAAAAAGATATGCTCTGTGCTTATATAGAGCCCAATTCAATTGGCTGAATCACAATTTAATAAGGCTGTAGATGTGTACCAGTAGATATTTGTTACTTTCAAGTAAGACAACATCGTAGAATTAATTATTCTATATGATTTGTGACATTTCAAACTGGCTTCATTCTGCAGGCAACAGATAGTGAGTGGGAAAGTGCTGTCAAAGAAAGGGAGATTAATAATGGTCTACGTTTTTTTTTTTAAAATCTTAGATAATGGAGCAGTTCTTTATTTTGTGTTGGGGTGTGGCAGAATATTTGAGTGTGACCAGCTTACTGCTTGACAACATTATTTGAGATCCTATCCTATTTTTTGTAAGCCGCTGTTTGCGGCTGCATTTTGCCGCGCATGCACCCACTCGCCACCATCTAATGGTGAAAACAAGGTACTAGCCCACGTAAGGCACACTGACATAAGAGGCCCTAAGCTATGAGAGGTGGGCCCGAGGCTCTTGAGGGCTGAGTGCTCACTCCAAACATAGTGATGGCCTCGCTGTTGATTCATCTCCGTCAAGTTGCTCCACATCTGAGGGGGGAGTAATTCCAAGAGTCGGCGGCAGCTTGCTTGAACAACGGCACACATAAAACCGGATAGATCCTAATTTAATTTATCTGGAAATTGATCTTTTTCATGAACTGGTAACTGCATACAGTGACTTTTTATGTGTTAAGCCAATTTGTATATTATTAGGTGCTTGTGAAGAGGAAAAAAACTTGAGTGAATGACTTGTTAATTCTGCATTACATCTATTAATTGTACCAATGGTCCTGTCATCTACCTGTGCTAGTAATACTGTGCATTTGCCACCTATAACTTTTGAATGTTCTTGTATTGGTTTAGAACAAAAAGTTAATGCATGTTAAAGTAAGATGAATAGTGATACTTTTTACAAAAGGATAAGCCGACTCTGGGGAAAAACATAGAGGAACTAGTCAAATGATGTTTATTTAAAGTCAATCAAAACCACACTGGATTAAAAAAAATTGAACGGGTAGGGGAATCATTCATTCAATAATTCCAGAAAGCAACTTTCAGGTTGAACTCAAGCAGCAGGTAGAAGATGTAGACAGAATTAAAGACCATCAGCCTTATTAAATTGCGATTCGGTACATTTAAAAGGGCTCTACTTAAGAACACAGCATATTTTATTAACAGAAGTTTTTTAGTTATTGAAGACCTTGCTTTTGGATAGAAATTCACTTACTAAAAACTTCTGTAAAAAAAATATGCTGTGTGCTTAAATAGAGCCCTTTAAAATTTACCAAATCGCAATTTAATAAGGCTGCATATCAGGAGGGTCAACAATTAGACACAAATTAATTCACTGCACCAATTGCTCTGTTATCTAAAATTCTATGTAAAATAATAATCTTTTGAACTTATGTGTGACCCAACAACTTATACAATGGTAAAATAAATATCTGTGTGAAATGCAAAAATTTAAAATATATTAATATAACAGTATATTGAGTGAGGCATGTCTCTTTACAGTTTAAAGTAGACTTTATATGTGTTAATTCTGAGGAAAATGGGTAATATAACATTCTTCTTATTCTTGTTTTTATTGTTAATAAAGTTAATATCCTTAAACGCTTAACTAGAAGGCAGCAAAATTACAAAAACAGCTTAAAAGTAAGTGAGGGATACTGTAGGCTGATACACAAATCGAGGGTTTTTGGTCATGTTTGTTAGGGAGAATGAGCCTTAAGCGGAAGTACTTATGATATGGATAAAAGCTACAAAACTGCTGGTTTTAGAGATGGTAGGGTGTTATGACTACTTAAAAGTGGATTCCAAAAAGGAAACAGAAAACAGAAGTGACTTCTTCAGATTTGTTCAAATATATAAAACTTGCAGAAAAAATTGTGGTACTTGAAACTAAGATTACGAGGTGCATCATAAGATTTTGGAAGCAGATTGAGAGGATTTAATGAGACATAACATTGATCATGAAAATGTTTTTAGGTCAGTATGTGAAAGTTATTTTTTTCTAGATTGTAAACTCATAAGACCAGGGACCCTTGCAACATTTTACTTTCGGTGAATAATTAGTTGATTCTGTAATTTCCAAAATACCTACTGCCTAATTTTTTTATTATGTTTGAGCTATGTAATGTTTTGCAAATGGTTTTGAATGGATAAGATGGTTCACAAGTTAGCAAGCTCAAATTTTATAGAGGCAACTGACAGATGAGCTTTGTGATTTATTAGAACCATGTTAATTATATATATAGTAGCGACTTGCCCGTCCAAAAAAATGACAACAATTAGATGTGTATGCTTTGAATTCTGTTTTGCACTTAATATGAGTGTTTGACACTTTTGACCTTTTTATTATCGATAAAGAAGTACAACAATTATATTAAATGTGCTTATTTTTTTTAACATGCAACTTGTAGATGACCAACTGGTAAACCCTCTTTTTTTTAACATTAATAACATTTTAATGTAGGAGTAGGTCAACGTTGTATAAATGAGTATTGTAAATATTACATAATGGTTTGTGGCATGCAACTTGCAGATCAAAAATTGGTGAACTACATAGGTATTGAATCCAGAGGAAGGCAAACAGTAAAACACCCCATTGAAACTTAACCAATTGTATCAAAGGGGAAAAAACATATTTCCTTCCTGACCCATTAACTGGCGATCAGATTACTCCCTGGATTAATATTCTCCATTGAATTATACAGTTAAATTGTACAACAAAAGCTCCTCCTCCTCTTAACATGAAACTTTAAATATATACAATGAAACAATTTAGCACACTTTTTTCCAAAATGTATTAACATTACAAACAGTAATTTACTGTAGTAACATTTAAACTTGGATTGTTATAAAATGCATAAAAAAGTGTTTTGTGGGGCTAATCATGCTAAAAGGCCACTTCCACGAAATTTCAATATGTTAGTTTGTGTTTGTTGAATTTTTTTTGTTCACTTTTTTTTTGTTTTTGTTGTAATTCTTGAAAATGTCACATAGAGTTTCCTATGTGAAATAGTGGTCCTCTAAAATGAGACGGCCAGACATAAAAGTTTGTAACAGGGTATAACCACAATTCTCTATGTTTTTTTGCCATTTTAGAGAGTTTCTTATTGAAATAGTGGTCCTCTAAAAAGAGTCAGAGTAAAATTTAATCCTCAAAATAAAAGCACTGTTCTCTCTATTTGTTTTTTCTTGTGAATTTGTCCTTGAGGTGAAAGCATTTTTCTTGTTATTTTTTTGATATGTCTTGTAATGTTATCCTTTTTTGAATTTAAGTTATAGTACCTCATAGTAGACAATGTTTTTTGTAAAAATGCAGCCATCATCTAATAAATAACCCTGACTTTGGTTGTTTTCAATGTAAACTTTAATAGCCTCTGGATTCTTGCATCTTGAAAATGCAACATACAGTTGGTCATGGGCAAATACTGGTTCTTCTAAAAAGATACCCACAGATTTGAAAGTCTGTCCTTTTGATTTTTTAATGGTCATGGCAAATGCCATGATGACGGGAAATTGTCTCCTTTGAAGTACAAAAGGGAGGCTACTTTCACTTGGTGCCAAATCTTTTCATAGTATGAAAAATCTCTCTCCTTTATGGGTACCAGTTAGAATTTCAGCATATATGAAATGGTCCTTTAATTATTGAACAATTAATCTGATCCCATTACATAGTCCTTCTTTTGGGTTCATATTTCACAGTAACATGACAGTTGCAGCTTTCTTTAGCTGCAGTGGTATTCCAGAAGGAGTTGAAAAGTGTGTCTGACTTTCTTTGTCATCACCATGTACAGAATCAGCACTGTGATCATTTTTTTGTGGTGCATCTATTTTTTTTTATATTTCAATATTCAGAAACATTGCATCCTTATTTTTGCATGTTAGTGTTACTTTGTTTGCAAGCTCTGCATAACTGCATAGCTGATATGAGATCCTGTTTGCAAATCATATGAGATGGAATTCCATGGTGGTATCATCAGGTAAATTTTGTATTCCCTCTGTTTTTCCTTCTCTAGTTTTAATGAGCCAATAATTGACTTAATTTTCTCCTTCTCGTATTTTGTTGTAATTGAAGATGAGTAAATAGTTTCCATAGTGTACTTGACTTTATACATGTTTCGACAATGTCGGTGAGATTTCCATGTACACTGACAGGTAATGTTTGTCTAAAAATCTCCACCTAACAACATTACCTTTGCACCTAATGGCAAATCATTATGCATGACTCCACGTAGCAAATGGTCAATACATTGTAGGGCATGGCATGACATCATTGTAGTTTCATCTGTTTTAATTCATTTACTTTTTTAATTTATTTTTTGCTTGTAATGATGTCATTCGAATATGCAACGCTGATGTTTCCAGAATGGGAACTGGCAGTTTAAATCCACTATGCACAGTTCTTCCACCTTCTAACAAAAGTGCGCATTTCCAGTGGTTGCAAATGGCAGTGCTATTTGACCTTGTGCTCGAACAAAACTCATCAATAAATTGACCACTACAGTAGCTGCATCATAGCCTTTGTAAATATATTTGTAGACATATTTAATGGATTTTATAGAAGTGCAAGCTTCCACATTAATGTATGTATTATACTTCATGAGTAAATGTGGATTGTATGGTACCACATATCTGTTATCTACCTTTTTTTCCATGATTAATGACATTTTGGCCTTCTGTTTTTCTATATAACAGATAGCCATCACAATTAGCAAACGTTTTGTCTCTATAATCATTTTGAAATTCTTAAGTACATTTCTTATTTTCGATATATGGTGATTGTGGATTAATATCTCCACACGGTTCATGAACCATACTATGAGTTACAATCTTATACTGTATAGTCTACCATGTGTTTCTGGGTCTGGTAGTTCAGCAATAATCACTGAATCCAATTTGTCACCAGTATCCAATTTATCTTTCTCTTGAAGGATTATAAAAATGTGTGCATGGTGAAGGCCTTTTTTTAAATTCTGTAGTATAAACCTAAGCCAGACATTTGCCAAATAACTGAGTTATGGTTATGTCACGTATTAATTCAGTTAATTTGATTTTAAAGACTCCTTTAAGCAGTTTGTCCAATTAGCAGATTCTGTACAATCTCTGGCCATTGTGCATTACATGTAAATGTAATAAATAAATCTGGTTTTCCATATTTAGTTACAATATCCATGCCATCATTGTATCTTTCTCACATATTGCGAGGAGATCCTTGAAAAGAAGAAGGTAAAATTATGGCTTTGCTCTCTGGTTGTAGCCACCTCAGCGACAGAATCCATCAGTCCACAATACTGTTCTACATGATGAAGTTTAAATTATTTGCCTCAACTTGCAAATATGAATCAATGATCCATTGTTGTGTCAGTGTTCCTCCACATAAAATGGGATTGAATCCATCTCGAATGGGAGTTAGGGCCACTTTAAATCCAAGCATGGAAATATTATTTCTCACACGCACTTTTGAATTTGGGTAACTGTCAAGGGTTAATTTGGGTTGCCAACCTGCTTCCCCATGTGGAAACAAATATGGGATATGTCATTGGATCCAAATTAGTACTTAAGATACTTATATTAATTAAAGATTACTCATCATTTCTGGGATATATTCTAATATCCCTTTGAAATGGTGGTTATCCCTCGTCATTTTGAAAGACCATTGCAACCTCATTTGATGTTGATAAGTATTAATGGCTTTTATCAGTATAACGATTTCTTTTAAGAACCATATTGACTTTTGGAATTGGTAATTGATGTATTTCTCCATGAATTTGTTGTTCCTTTTCTACTTCTGACATTTTTTTATAAGCTTAAGTGTATGGGTTTTGGGCCATCATTTTATCAAGCTCTATAAAAACAATGGGTATGCATTTTTTATTTTCTAGAAGCTGCATACATTGTTCACCAGCTTCCATTGTATCTAGGACATTTAGTTGAGCAAATTTTCTTTGCCACCCTTCTTCTGGATGTAAATGAGAAGTACGATGGTAAATTTGTCCTTTTACTTTGAAACAGTAAGGGCCATGTCCTGGAACATTAGCAGCTAATGTTGCACTCATAGATGCGAAGGATATGGCACCATTATATGATCTGATGTTTAATTTAAAATGTTGGTAGTTGGGCAAAGAAGACTGTGTCATAATGCTTTCTAAATGTGTTGGGAATTGTGGAAGTCTTACCTTACCTTTTTGACAACAACTAACAAACTCGCCATCTCTGGGTCTTTCCTGTTTGAAATTATAAGCCCCACAAAACTGACAGACAATATTCATATTACCACAATTATAAACCTCTACTGCTAAAGATTTAAGTAAAGGACAATGGTGAGAACATATATCAATGTGACTGTGTAAATCTTCATTATAATTCTTATCTGATCAGCAACATTTTCTAAATTCTTTTGTTTTTTAGTAACCTTCTTGGGCTTGGATGTTAGTTTATCAGCCACTAATCTTTTGCTTGCGAGTCTCTCCCGTTATTTTTGTTGTAGAATTTGCTTCTGCTCAGGAGTCTGATGATCTGCCATGTTTTTTGACTTTCTCTAGTTTGTCTTTTCTTTTCCTGTTTTTTTGTCAGTATCTGCCATATTAATCTGTAAATAAAAGTAGTACATTAGTACTTTTGTTCCTATGTTTTTTTATTTGTTTTAACTGAACTTTTTGTTTTGTTTTCTCCTATCCTGTTTTGTGTGCACCACTGTTTCCAATATGAGTTTAGCTTAATGAGGTCCGACGTAGCAGATTAGTTAGGTTGCAGTCTATTTAGTGAAAGGCGCACAGCAAACATGATAGGTTTTTCTACTTTGTATGTGTTAACAGCATTTCTTGTGTTATCCTGTTTTGTGTGTGGCAGTGTTGTGATTATGGGTTTAGTTGTGTTTTTATTTGTGTCATTAGGTGTTTAGGGTATGGAGATGGGCTTAGAGTGTTGCGCACCACAAATAGTGTATATACTTCCATTTTGTATATGTTGAGAGCATTGTCGTTTTCTGATTTGTGTGCAGTACTGTTGGCATTAGGGGTTAGGGTAGGCCTTTTTTTGTTGTTGTTGATATCCTGTTTTGCATGCGCCAATGTTGTCATTAGGGGTTTATGGTTATGGGGTTAGACTTAGAGTGTTAGTTAGGTTGCAGTACGTTTCCACAAAGGCAGACACAAAACAGGATAGGTCCTTCCATTTTAAATGTATAAACACTAGTACTTGATGTAAATTTTTTTTTTTTTTAACTTGTATTACTGTACCTCTTTTCTTGAAATGTATTGTGTCGATATTGCTGTAGAGATGATGAGAGCAGTGTCTGTTGAGAATTAAAGAGAGAGATGCAAATGTTAAAATTACATTTAAATCAATGTGTTGTTGTACTAAGAGCATATAAAACAGGATATACTTCCATTTTGTATCTATTCAGAGAGGTTTAGCTGATGGGATTAGGCTTAGAGAGTGGTGCCTATAAATAGGATAGATCCTTGTATTTCTTATGTTTTAAGAACATTTGTTGAGTATTCTGGTTTGTGTGCACCACTGTTGTCATTATAGGTTTAGGTTATGGGGTTAGGCTTAGAGGTTGGTGCACACAAAACGGGATATATTATTTTATTTAGTATGTGTTAGCAATTTTTTTTTAAGTATCCTGTTTTGTATGCACCATTGTTGGTATTAGATGTTTAGGTTATGGTGTTAGGCTTATCGGTTGCGGCACAGAAAATAGGATATATTCTTCCATTTTATATCTGTTAACAACATTTGTTGTTGTATCCTGTTTTGTGTGCTCCAGTGTTGGTATTAGGGGCTTATGATTTTTTTTTTTTTGTGATATTATGTTTTGTGAGCGGCACTGTTGCCATTAGGGTTGTAGGTTATGGGGTTAGGCTTAAAAGGTTTGTTCTGTTGCAGTGCATTTTGACATTGGCGCACACCAAAAAGGATAGATATTTCTTTTCTTTTTTACTTGTTATACTGTACCTGTTGTGTTGAATTATTAGTTGTTTAAATGATAGAGGGTCCCCTGTTGCCAATCTTCCTGCAACCGTCTTCAGGCAGTGTATGTTGAAAAAGATAGACAATTTTTTTTTGATTAAGACCATAGTATTTTTGTGAAGCAAATGTATTTTTGTACATTACCTTTTGGTTTTGATTTGTTGTCTGTAAATTGCTGCATATTTGAGAGTCCGTGTTAAAGCCGTTCAGTGCTGCAAATTTTATTATTCAGTGACACTGTTGAGACAGAGTCTGTTGAAAATGACAAAAAAATGGAAATGTTGAAATGCAGTGTAAATACAGTATATACTGTAGCTATATGTTGTTGTTTTTTGCTAAAAGCAACAAGATATGTTCTTGTTTTCCTCCTTTTATTCTTTTATTGAAATTGACAGCATTTTACCCCACATACACATTTATCTGTGTTTGAAATCTTACTATACATGAATAATGTCTTAAAATTGCTACTGTACATTAATATTTTTTTGGACAATAATTGAAAGGCATTTTTTGTTTTGTTTTATAAATTATTAATTTATTAATGAATGGTCAAAGTCTATATATTTGTGAAATGTTGCTGTACATGAATAACGTTGTTCTTGTCAATATTTGAAATAATTTTCTTTTTGTTTCAATTATGAATGAACTAATTAATTAATTATAGCTTACCTGTTTGCTGTAATTGTTAGATTTTAAACTTCTAAAGTGATAATGAAGTTGCTTCAGAAGTAACACCACCAGTGAAATGTCCAGTCACATTGTTCAACACCTGAGGAGAAATGTAGAAATGTCTGGAAAGTTTGCAGTATTTATAGACTTTGAGCTGAAGTAGAAACTGTTAGAACGCAATACGCATTCGCTATTTGCGTTTCATCCGTCAATTTGAGTTCCAGACGCCATTTTGCGCAAGGTTGTTACTTCTTGCATAGAAAATTTATGCTATTTTATATGTGCTAAGTGCTGCAGGATGTGTGTTACGTGCCGCATGAAGTGTTATTGAGATTGGGTAAGTTTTCCGAGTACGTGTTTTTATTTTCGGTGCTTAGCCTCATTTTTTTTTTTTTTTGGTCGCCATTTTTTTTGTCGCTTAGCCGATTTTTCAATCGCAAAACTGGTGAAATGCAACTTAAATTTGCAAGCAACCTCACTGACAGACGTCCTGGCTGTCCCCCGTGGTGTGTTTGATGTTTTTTAATGTTTAAAAAACAAAAAAAGTTTTTTTTGTGTTTTTCGATGTGCGCGGTTCCGCTGTTAAGTTCGTATTTTTTTCAACCTCATATTTTTTTATATGCCCCTCTTTCCTGGCGCTTTTCTTTATAAAGTGTTAAGGATCGTAATTTTTAAAGTCTATATATTTTTTTTTCAAACTGCTACGGGTCTCGCAGTGTGAATTAGATAATGAATATTTCTGTTGAACTGTAGCCTCTGGCGCTCCCTGCCTAAGTCGTACGGGGTCATAGGGATGAGCACCTATGGTACTCATCCGAAGCAAGCACAAGGAGCGCCTTTGGCGCTCCTTGCCAGCAACTACGGCAGTCGCTTCGTGAGGGCCACAGTTGCAGCAGGCTTGCTATGCGAGCCCCCAAGCATTAGCAACAATCCGTATTGCTGAGAACTATATATGTGACTAGGGACTTGCCCATTAAGAAATGACGGCAATAAGATTGTAAGGCAGGTAATGGTGTTTGGTTGAGACATTCATTTTGTTGGTGTTCCAAGATGCTTCGGCGCTCATTGCGAGGCTGTTGGTTGTTTGTGTGCTATGAGCAGCGTTGGTGTTTTTTGTTTGTATGCTAATGAAATAATGAATAAAATAATAAATGAATATACTTTACCTATTTTCAAGTAATATATGCAGAAAGCATTGTGCTGAAGAGCTGGCAATCTGTTTTCATGTTGCTGCAGCATACAATGTGTGTTTTCACTGCTGTGGAGCTGCTGTGTAAGTATCAGCAATGTGTGCAGTGTGTAGTGTATATAGTGTGCGTGCGCGAGGCAAATCCGTTAGGGTAGCTGTGTACTTCCGCATTGTGTAAGTTACTGTTGTAAAATGGAGCCTAATGTGTGTTACGCGGCTGTAGCTGATTTTGCGTCCTTGATCTTAGACCTGGTCCTGCTTTTTCAGAAAATCTGTATGTGTTTCGTGGTGAAGCCTCGGCTGACATTTTTTCTCTTGCTTAGGGGATTGTTAGGTGTCTAGACTCGACTTAAATTGACGTGTAACTTAACTTTACGAGGTCCTCAGTGCCCCCCCCCCCCTTTGCTGTGGGTAAGCTTTTTATGTGTTTGTTGTGTGTATTTATTGTGTTTTTAATGTTTTCAAGTGCGCGTGTTTCAGGCGTTAAGGTCGTATTTTTGCAAGGTCGTAATGTTTATTTTTCTAAGTCCCGCGGCTAGTATTTGTGGATGCTAAGTCTGTAAATTTTGCAGTCGACGCGGGAGCCGCCACCTCCGCAAATGCAGCCCCTCGCTTCTCGAGGGTCTGCATTTGCGGCCCTAAAGTCCGCAGTTGCTGGCAAGGAGCACCTATACATACAAAATAAAAAGTTACATAGATATTATTAAATATACAAAACGATTTAAAATATTTTATTGCACAGTATACATTATTATCTGATTTATTTAGAGTGTGTCAACATATTCCTTAGTGCCGAAGATCATTGCTTTGTCTAACCTTTCTAAATGCATGACTAAATTAGTTTTGTAAGCTTCTTATAAGCAATGCTTGAAGCAAGAAAAAATAGCTGTTCAATTTAATGTGTTCTTATGCATAAATGTACTGATTTAAAGAATAGCTTACATGAGCAGACAGAATCTGATGTGAATTCTATGCCAGGGGTTTAATAAAGAGGCAATAGTGTTTTTTTTGGAATCACATTATCTGAATAAAAAAACACATCTAGACACAATGTGCAAATATTTATCTCTAAAGAAGTATATATATATATATATATATATATATATATATATATATATATATATATATATATGTTAGATGATATAAAGTGCTGTAGAATAGAACATAAATGTTACTGTCACAGTTTATAAATCTCTTGCATTTTGATTGGCTCTTAATCAGGCTCTTGAACTTTTGACATCGCAGAGCTAAGTGATGCAAATTGAGTTTAAAATTATATTACACTAGCGAATTGCCCGTCAAAAAATGACGGCAATGAAATTGTAAGGTAGCTAATGTTGTTTGGTGTGTAATAGTAAAGATATAATACATTAATAAATGAATATACTTTACCTATTTGGAAGCATTGTGTTGAAGAGATGTGAATGTGTTTTGACATTGCTGCAGCATTAGTGTTGTGGAGCTGCTCTCTAAGCGTGCTGAATGTGTGCAGTGTAATAGTGTGCGTGCGCGAGTCGAAACCGTGCGCGTAGTGTCGTACTTCCGCATTTGGCGGTTTATGTGTGTTGTGCGTCTTTGCGTATTGTCCGTTGTTGGTTTGTAGTGGTTTTCGAGTTTCGTGTGGTGTTTTGCGAGTGTGGTGTGGTGTTTTACGTCTGGAGAGTGCTGTAGCCTCGTTTTCGTTTTGTCCGTCGGCCATTTTTTCTCTCGCTTAGCGATTTTATTAGTGTCTAAAGTGTTTTATTTTTATTTAAATGAAGGTGTAACTTGTTTTTTTGAGGTGCTGGATGGTTCCTCTTGCTGTAGGTAAGCTTTTTATGTGTGTGTTGTGTGTATTTATTGTGTTTTAAATGTTTGTATGTCGGCGTGTTGCGTCCGATGTTTGCGTTCCTCGTAAAATTTAGCGAGTGTCGTAAATTGTGTGTCGTGTTTTTTGAGTAGCGACGTGAAGTTTGCGAGGGTTTGAGGCCCTTGCCCAGTGACCTCGCCAGCAACTGAGGCCCTCGCTTCAAGAGGGGCCTCAGTTGGTGGCATGGAGCGCCTTTGGCGCTCCATGCCAGCAACTGAGGCCCTTGCCCAGTGACCTCGCCAGCAACTGAGGCCCTTGCCCAGTGACCTCGCTACGCGAGGGCCGCGGCTCGCTACGCGAGCCCGCAAGCGTGAGCAACGACCCGTACACTCACAACTATATATGTGATATTAGTTAATCTGCTATAATAGCGATTTTTAACAGAAAATAAAGTTAAGATTAGGTGCAAATTGCCTTAGTTTTTGCAGGTTCCCATATTTTACAATGCAATTTTAAACTTGAACCATTGACACATTTAAAATTGTGGATATATATATTTATTGATTTATATCATGTTATGCCATTTATCAGCTTCACTGGACAGTTCTGTAGTAGATAATCATTCTGTAATATAACACTAGAACAAAATGTCATAACTTGGAGTGAAATAGATTATAAGAGACTTTGCACAAATACTAGAGCCCTATTCTATTGCCCTATTCATAAATTTAGAAACATTTAAAATCACTCTTACTATTGTCACATATTCTATTAGCTACTCACATTCTGATTACGGGTTCCCCACCCACAATCACTACGGGCCAGCCAAAGATGCAAAAAAGGCCTTAGAAGTCCATTGGTTTTCGCATAGCTCGAATATTATGAGCTGTAAATAATTAATCTTACACAAATCGATATTCAATTAGACCCGAAGCTCAGGCTCACAAGTAAAGTCTAACCCGCAACTGAAAACGTTTCTATCAAACATATTATGAGCACTAAATAGGACCCGCAAGGGCTTTTTCGAACACTTATTATAGCTGTTGCAGCAATTAAACACACAGTACTGTATTGTACAGTAAAAGCATTGGTAAGGCATGGAAATAAATTAGAATTAATTGCAGAAAAGACTCAAACCCACAAATATGCAATAAAAAAATATTTGAATATAAATTTCGGGACTCAAGGGGTTGATACATATCATGGACTAAGATAGATGATCTAATGCATTTTATAGAATGCTTGATTGCGAGCTGATTGGCAAATATTACTTATTGGTGCATTAATTTGTAGCCTCAGATTTCAGATTACATCTAACTTCCATGTTTTACTGACATCATGATGATGATCTCATTTACTACTGGCTATGTCTAAGAAGTAAATTATGTGCTTGCTTAAATATTGTTAGATCACATGGTCATGCCCCCTCTAATCCTACTTAGAAAGGCAGGGTTTACGAGTTTAGACTTAAGAAGGGAAATTCTGAGCTTGAGTAAATAGAATACATCAAAACATTTAGAGAAAAAAAATACTCTCAGCCAAAATTACGGGTTAGAGGTTTTTGCAAACTTTTCATAGATATAGACTAATAGTAAGTAAAATACTCACCAAAAAAGTACTTCACACTGATTGTTGATACCAAATTACTTAAAAAGAGAAATAACACACTATGCTCATCATTTTGATTTTGAGGATGTTTAGCTTGTGTATTTAGAGCAGGAAAATACCTAATCTAATCCTGATTATTTAAATGGGAAAGAGAGAAAAAAAGTCTTCATACTCAAAGAGTGTATTATCTTGACTGATAGGGGATAATAGCAGGATAATGGTAATGCTGTGTTTTTTTTCAGATAAGTCCTATTATGACTTTAGCATTAGTGATGGGTTCATAAAAGATGGTTTTGCCATATGTGGGAATCGTGGTTAGAGAAATAGGGTAGGTAGTACTACCTCTCCTTATTTTGGGTGGATGTTTAGTCTTACACCATAAGGGTGTGTGATTGTTATCCCTCTTTGAAAAAGATGTGGGGCCTAGACTGGAAGGCTGCACCCCCCGCACCCCTCCCCCTCCCCCCCCCCAGCCTCGACAGTGTGCAGAGATTGTGGGTCAAAAAACAACAAAGATGTGCCAGAGAGCTAGGTCGGGTGCCAAAAAGTTATATGTTCCCCCAACCCAAGGCTGGGCAACAAAAATGCAATAATTTTTAGTCCTTTGTAGGAGAGGAGACACGCTCCCAATAAACCCTAGGAATTAATGCAATCTGAGCCTCAGGCCAGAAAACCCAAGTGTATTCCTGTTCCCACATCCCTTTGGAGCCCCCTTTATACCCCTCCAGACACGTACTACCCAAGTACTACCTTTGATCTTAACCAAACATATACTAAATGTGAAGCCATGGCATAGTGGGATTGATCTGTGTGTGTTTAGGTTTCCTATATATATGTAAAAACAAGTTAAAAGTAAGTGAAGGATTCTGTAGGGGAGGGAGGGAGAGCACACAGAAAGAGAGAGGGTGCACAGAGAGAGAGAGAAAGGGCGTACAGAGAGAAAAGGCACAGAGAGAGAGATAGCGCACAGAGAGAGAGGGTTCACAGAGGCATCTCACACAGAGAGGCAGTGCAGAAAAAGGGCGCACAGAGAGAGGGAAGAAGCATGGCTAGGATGCACAGAGAGAAGATAGAACAGACAACTGAACATAATATATGATTCCGTCATTTATGAAGGGCAAGTTACTTGTGTGTGTGTGTGTATATATATATATATTTTTTTTTTTTTTGTTGTTTTTGTATTAGGGCATTATGTGATGTCATAACATACAAGTAAGCTTGTGACAGTGGTTTGTCTATTTGTGTGACATGAGTGTTGAATGACTGATCATCTACTGAGTGGCATTGTGCTTGTCTGCATTGTGCTTCAGGAACACTGAAAGCTATACACCCAAAATAAAAAGTGACATAAATATTATTAAATATACAAAACTATTTAAAATATTTTTTTAACAATCTGCATTACTATGTGATTTGTTTAGGAAGTGTCAACCTATGGTAGCACAACTTTAGCGCACGTTGAGAATGCGCACCGACGTAAGCGTAATGACAATTGCACATCCCACAAATTTTCGCTGTTGTAAAAGCGTGCACAGCCAAAGTGCTCGCATGAGACTGTGTTTGCAGGAACTGTCCGGGTTAAACAGTGACGGCAGCAGTGTTACTGCTGCATTGCGGTCCGGGCCCTGCTGTCTGTGACTCGGATGGGCTGCAGTCAGGACACTGACCCAGGAGGGGGGTCCCCAGGGCAGAGCTTATACTGTGGATATAGAGGGACAGACTGTCACCTCTAAGAATATCCCACAGCTGTTACTGACTGTCAGACCTCTCCATGTATATAGTGACAGTGATGGTGGGGTGGGGGGGGCAGTGACAGCTGGGGGGGGGACAGGCATGGGAGGGAAGGAGAATACAGAGGGAAAGACTGAGCAAGAGGGTGGAGTGAGGGGGACGGGGGAGAGGGGTAAGGGGCCAGAGACAGCTGGGGAAGAAGGACACGCATGTGGGAGGGAAAGAGGAGAATATAGAAGGGGGGAGACTATGCAAGGGGTGATAGAGAGGGTGAATATAGAGTGAGGGACACTGAGTGAGAGGGGAAAGAGGGGATATAAACATGAGCAAAGGAGAGACTGAGCAAGAAGGGATAGAATGGGGTAATGGGGGAAGAGCGTGGACATGCACGGGGAGTGCGAGAGAGGAAAATTAGAGTATGGATGGCGGCAGACTGAGGAATAGAGGAGAGGGGGGAAAGGGGGACACTGACCCTCCTGGGTCAGTATCCTGACTGCAGCCTGTCCATGTCACAGCCAGCATTTATTAATTACAAATTTGACACAGACCGTTGCTTTCTTTAACCTTTCTAAATGTATAACTAAATTAGATTTGTAAGCTCCTTATAAGCAAAGCTTGAAGCAAAAAAAAAAACTGTTGAAATGAATTTTTATTTATGCACACATTTACTGAATTAAAGAATAGTTTATATGAGCAGGCATAATCTGATGTGAATTCTATGCCAGGGGTTAAATAAAGAGGCAATAGTGGTTTTTTTAGAATCACATTATCGGAAAAAAAATGTAAAGGTCCCTCTCACACACACAACTTCTACCTTTTTATCATGGATTTCCACAGGGACTAGCAGAGGCATCAAAATGTTTTTTTTTGGTATGTTGTTTCCTGATTACTTATGCTCTTAGTTAGGCTCAACTTATTCAAACAATTTCTGTTTTCATTGTGCAGTGGGTCTTTAACTCTCATAATTACTCAGTTTTTATGTGTGATACAAGTGATCATGATATGTGTTTGTGTAACATATGCTCACTGCCCTCCCATAGAAAAATATAAATAATATGGCCCACCATGAAATGCATTTAATAAACAAGTAATAGCTTGTTATGTGTTTGGGTAGCTTTGTTGTAAAAATGGTTGTTATTGGGAAATAATATCTATACAATGTGGGAAAAAAATATATATAAAACTAAAGTCTTTATTAATAAGGGGTAACAACGGCGATATCTTTAAAAACAAATGGTATAAAAAATCCCGGATTGGAAAAAAGAAAATATAAAATAGGCTGGTGGATGTGTAAACATATAACCACTTGGTGATATTTTGAACTCTTATTAGAGGGGTTCATAAGATCACACCTAACTGTACTAGAGAGGGAAAATGGATGGCTTATCCAATTTAATAAATCCTGTCTTTGTAATTGTAAAAGATCTATAATACATGTAGTGTTTCTGGATATTTAAGATAACAGTGACCCTAATCCTCTAGGGTTCACAATATAAATAGCCTGGGGTAATCTGACTATTAAATGTATATATATATAACTCTTAATGGATTACCGGGATCTAGTTATGCCATATTAAACTGTTTTTAAGTCAAGGCACAAGTTCTACAAGGTGCACAGTAAGATCATAGGAGTTCCTCAGTCCTCTATCTTAGTAGGACAATTATATACAAGTGATGTCCACAAAGGGCTACTCCTCTGGAAAACATTTAGCTTCTGTTTTGTCCATACTCTATTACAGAGGTTAGTATAATATGGGACAGCCAGTGAGTGAAGAGTAAATGAAAGCCAGCAGGCTAGTTATTGCTTTAAGCACATGTAGTGTTTCTGGATGATAAAGATATAAGGGACCCTAATCCTCTAGGGTTCACGATATAAATAGCCTGGAGTGATCTGACCTTTATAAGTATATATATCTCTCTTAATGGTTTACCAGAATCTAGTTATGCCATATTTATCTGCTTTTTAGTCAGGGCACAAATTCTACAAGGTGCACAATAAAGTCATAGGAGTTCCTCAGTCTTCTATATTAGTAGGACTATTATATACATATGATGTCCCTGCAGGACTACTCCTCTTCAAAAGATTTAGCTTCTGTTTTGTCCAAACTCCATTACAAAGATTGATATAATATGGAGAAATCAGTAAATGAGGAGTAAATGGAAGCCAGCAGGCTAGCTATTACATTAAGCACCGTCTATTGCGTGCTTGATCTAACTCATATCCAGACACCAACATTCACTCATATGGAAACGGACAGGGAGGGTAAGCATACAACCTCTAAATATTTAAAGTACAATACTGTTAGTTGAGAAGACGCCGGCGTGCCCTTAGCTGCAAGGCATGCCACGTCATCAAAGGCCGACGCGTTTCGACGTCATCAGATATCTTTGTCAAGGTAGAGTCTGCTGAGCCGTCTGGCCCTCTTTTTAAACACTGCCGTAACTACAGCAACCAATTGACACTAAACGGACCTGCGCAGTGAATCCAGGAAGCGCCCATTGCGCTGTGATATAGTAGGATAAAAGATACAGCAAACGTAATGGAAATGAGCAAAGATTATAAAGAGAATATAAAATGAAATGACGAAGGTGGCAAATGGGCAGTCCTTATGAAACATGGGGTAGAAAACTAAAGGCTAAGAGGGATAGGATACAAATCCGTTGCAGAAGATATATCAAAAAAGGAAGTAGCAGCCACATAAACTAATTGCATGAAAGTGCTGTAAAAAATAATATGTGTAGAGAATCAAGAGAGTGGATCTTGACATTGGCATAATATGTATGTAACCTAAATATAGGGTGGAATGCAAGAAGTGTATCACAATAGAGACATAGTAATCTATTATATAATAAGTGAATAAGTACATATAAGAAATCTCAAGGGGTGTGCTAAAGGACACCCTATATAAAGTCTAAGTGAAAAAAGAGGACAATTTATAAGAAAAGGGAAGAAATGAAGTGACTGTGTAACGGCCATGATATAGTGATAGTCATATGTAATGCAAACCATAAAAATAAATGGTACTTAAAATTACTCAATACTAACTAGATGCTAATTATAGAAGGATTAAACAATCTATCAGTGGAAGAAAGCATCCTAATTTATAAATAATAATTGTAGTCACACGTGAACCATGCAGATTAGGTGGTTACTCCTAGATAGATATTATATCTAATACTAACAGATATAAATTTAAATGAAGGGTAAGAATGTGAAACCTTCGTTTAAACCCTCTGGAGATAGAGCCTTTAATTTATAGATCCATTTTGCTTCATGTTGGAGAAGTTTTTTATCTAGGTCTCCCTGTCTGGGGCCTTGATAGACTTTCTCAAGGACTGTAAATGTGAGGACTTCACTATTGCCACCATGAAAGGTTTTAACATGGCGTGCTATAGGGGTGTCAAGGTCTTTCTTAATGGAATAAATATGTTCGCCAATACGTCTTCGTAGTTGGCGTCGTGTTTTCCCTACATAGATCTTTTTACACAAACATGTAGCCACATAAACTACACTTGTAGTGCAGCAATTTGAGAATTCCTTTAAGACATATCTTGCCCCATTAGACGGATGTTCATAGGTTTTTGTGGGTTTGATGTATCTACAAAATTTGCAGTTTCCACATTTGAAACATCCTAGTGGGGGATTGAGCCATGTCTTATTATGTTTTTTCTCTTTGAAAAAACTATGCACTAATGTGTCTTTCAAGTTTTTTCCCCTGCGATAAACAATTGGTATCTTTTGTGGAAGTATATCTACCAAGTCATCGTCGCTTCTTAATAGAGGCCAATGTTTAGATATAATATCTTTAATTGAAGCAGACTCATAGCCATAAGTCAGAATACATCATGGATATGTATTATCTGATGTTTGGGTGTTTGTCCTGTGTGGTTTATTCAGTAACTCTGTTCTGTTGCAGCCCAATGCATATTGAAAAGCTTTCTTTAGGCATTTTTTTGAGTATCCTCTTTCTAGAAATCTTTGTCTTAGTTTATCTGCCTCAGTTTTGAATTTAATGTCTGAGCTGCAATTCCTCCTAATTCTTAGGTATTGCCCTTTAGGGATACCTTTTTTCAGGGGTGCAAAATGTTGGCTGTCCCAAGATAGTAACGTATTTGCAGCTGTCTCTTTTCTGAATGTGGTAGTTAAAATGTTTCCTTCAACATCTTTTTGAATGAGTAAGTCTAGAAATGATATCTCTGTTCTATGAATTTCATGTGTGAATCTCAAACCCATCTCATTTTTGTTCAATGAATACATGAGGGTTTCGAATTCTAATTTTGTTCCATCCCAAATAACAAAGATATCGTCTATATAGCGACGCCAAATCATTGCATGTGTAGTGAGATGCTCAATGCTTGGTTCTGAGAAGATCTTCTTCTCCCAGTAACCTAAAAAAAGGTTTGCGTAACTAGGGGCACATGGGGTGCCCATTGCGGTCCTCTTTGTCTGGTGGAACCATTTATCATTGAACAGAAAGAAATTATATTTCAAGACATACTCTAAGAGTTGAATAATAAAGTTGTTAAATTTTTCAAAATTAGTGCTTTTCGTGCTCAAAAATTGTTTAGCTGCCTCAATCCCAAGGTTATGGGGTATGCTACTGTAGAGTGTGTGGTGTATCACCAAATTAATATATATAAATATTACACAAGGTTCGTCTACATTAAAAGGTATTTATTAAAAGGCAACAACACAATACTTTAAATGCATCACAAACACACAGCCCAGACCCACGGAGCAACACCCTTTTTTTAAATCTATCTACCTATATATATAATAATTCCCTTCCGGAAACGCTTGATCTTACCCACGGTTAGACCATTGCCATCAGTACACCATCAACCATCACCAACACCATCCAGCAAGAAACAGGAAACAGCACCAGTTTCCTGCCTGGATATATCCTTAGTTGAGATGATGTAATTTACATCACATCCTGTCCATGAGCAATTGTGGGAGGGAAGTAAAGATTCTCAGCCCTCCTACAAAGGCCTGTTTGAGGAAGTCCTGAATTACCATTCAAGGAAGACAAGTTACCACAGAGTGCTTCAACGTCAATGGTTGCTAACCACGTATCTTTTGGCACTATTAAGTATTCAAGCTGTTTTAGTATATCATTAGTATCTTGTACATAAGAGGGCAAATTTTGTACTAAATCACGTAAATAGTGATCCACAAAAATACTGGCATTGGAGGAGAGGTTACCCGTTCCTGATACTATAGGCCTACCAGGGATAGGTACTGTTTGTTTGTGCACTTTTGGTAGTGCATAAAAAGTTGAGATGCAAGGGAATTTTGGTAGGAGAAACATGTATGTTTGCTCATCAATAATCTTCTCCATTTTAGCCTTTTCTAGTATAGACTTTAAGGCTAATCTATATTCGAGATTTGGATTCTTTGCTAATATTTCATAGGTGGATCTATCGTCCAAAATCCTGTTGCACATCTCTTTGTATTTATCATTACTCAGTATTACAAGATTGCCCCCTTTATCCGCTTGTTTAATTTGAATATATTTACAAGACTTGAGCTCATCGAGTGCTTGGTATTCTTTTTTTGTAAGATTGAAAGATTTTCTTAATTTGGTGAAATCTAGATTTTCTATATCAATTGTTACCTGTTGAAGGAATACCCATATGTTAGAGTAATCTTTTAAGAAGGGGGTGAAATTACTTTTGTTTTTCCATCTTTTTGTGTCATTATCTGTTTTACCTTCCTCAGTAGAGGTATTCTCTTCTAACAGAGACATTAAAAGTTTGAAGGTTTCAATATCTTCTTTGTTCATGCCTAACTTCATATGTTCTTTATCTTCTTTATTTTTAAAGAATTTCTGTAGGGCTAATTTTCGAGCAAAAAGGTTGACATCTTTAATATGGGTAAATTTGTCCGACCTTGATGTTGGTACAAAGCTAAGGCCTTTTCTCAGTACTGATTCGTGGTCAATATTTAAAGTGAAGTCTGATAAATTGATAATTTTCATACTTTGGTCTTTTATCAAACTTTTTCTCAGTACTTAGGTCTTTTTCCTTTGGTCTCTCCTCTCTGGACCTTTCACAGGAATTTTTTTTTTTGATATATCTTCTGCAACGGATTTGTATCCTATCCCTCTTAGCCTTTAGTTTTCTACCCCATGTTTCATAAGGACTGCCCATTTGCCACCTTCGTCATTTCATTTTATATTCTCTTTATAATCTTTGCTCATTTCCATTACGTTTGCTGTATCTTTTATCCTACTATATCACAGCGCAATGGGCGCTTCCTGGATTCACTGCGCAGGTCCGTTTAGTGTCAATTGGTTGCTGTAGTTACGGCAGCGTTTAAAAAGAGGGCCAGACGGCTCAGCAGACTCTACCTTGACAAAGGCGTCTGATGACGTCGAAACGCGTCGGCCTTTGATGACGTGGCATGCCTTGCAGCTAAGGGCACGCCGGCGTCTTCTCAACTAACAGTATTGTACTTTAAATATTTAGAGGTTGTATGCTTACCCTCCCTGTCCGTTTCCATATGAGTGAATGTTGGTGTCTGGATATGAGTAAGATCAAGCATGCAATAGACGGTGCTTAATGTAATAGCTAGCCTGCTGGCTTCCATTTACTCCTCATTTACTGATTTCTCCATATTATATCAATCTTTGTAATGGAGTTTGGACAAAACAGAAGCTAAATCTTTTGAAGAGGAGTAGTCCTGCAGGGACATCATATGTATATAATAGTCCTACTAATATAGAAGACTGAGGAACTCCTATGACTTTATTGTGCACCTTGTAGAATTTGTGCCCTGACTAAAAAGCAGATAAATATGGCATAACTAGATTCTGGTAAACCATTAAGAGAGATATATATACTTATAAAGGTCAGATCACTCCAGGCTATTTATATCGTGAACCCTAGAGGATTAGGGTCCCTTATATCTTTATCATCCAGAAACACTACATGTGCTTAAAGCAATAACTAGCCTGCTGGCTTTCATTTACTCCTCACTCACTGGCTGTCCCATATTATACTAACCTCTGTAATAGAGTATGGACAAAACAGAAGCTAAATCTTTTCCAGAGGAGTAGCCCTTTGTGGACAGCACTTGTATATAATTGTCCTACTAAGATAGAGGACTGAGGAACTCCTATGATCTTACTGTGCACCTTGTAGAACTTGTGCCTTGACTTAAAAACAGTTAAATATGGCATAACTAGATCCCGGTAATCCATTAAGAGTTATATATATATACATTTAATAGTCAGATTACCCCAGGCTATTTATATTGTGAACCCTAGAGGATTAGGGTCACTGTTATCTTAAATATCCAGAAACACTACATGTATTATAGATCTTTTACAATTACAAAGACAGGATTTATTAAATTGGATAAGCCATCCATTTTCCCTCTCTAGTACTGTTAGGTGTGATCTTATGAACCCCTCTAATAAGAGTTCAAAATATCACCAAGTGGTTATATGTTTACACATCCACCAGCCTATTTTATATTTTCTTTTTTCCAATCCGGGATTTTTTATACCATTTGTTTTTAAAGATATCGATGTATATTTTTTTCCCACATTGTATAGATATTAGTAATCAATGGGTAGTAAATACCTTGGGAGCTTAGCATTCCTATAAGACCTTGTGTTATTGGGAAATGCCTATGATTTGCTTACACAGCAAGAGAGCGATATACACGCAAAGAAAAGGGAAAATCGGTGCGTGCGCACCATGCACACACACTTGCAGGGGCTCCTCCACTTTACTGTCCATGGGCTCCAAAAAGGTAGATCTGGCCTACCTACATTATTTTAATATTTGATCTCTCAAGGTCATAAGCCTTTTTAATTTTTTTTTTCCTCTAGGCTCATCCTCATGTTGGACTAAACCCAGGTTTCTCCTTCTCAACGCCTCCAATCCACTTTTTTTCCACTTTAATTGACTGACTCTTGTTAAGTATTTTGACTTCACTGGAAAATGCTGTGTTAGAGCCTCAATCTAATAACCCCTGTCCCACCCACATGCCCGCAATCCTTCTGCTACTCAGCCCTGCCTCCCACTCAAGTTACTACACCTGCCCACATAGCTCCCCAGTGACCTCCTGTCCTCTCGTGCCACTGTCTCTTCTCTTTCATGTTTCTTTCTTCCCTTTCTTTCTCTCTCCCTTTCCTTCTTTTCTCTATTTCTTCCTCTCTGTTCCCTTGTCTATTTCTTCTTCTCTGTCTCCCTTCTCTCTCAACCCAACTTACCCTTCCTTTCACTCCGCTTCTTATCTCTTCTTCCTCTTTCTTTCCTTTTTACGCCACTTCTATTTTCCATCTTCTCTTCTTCCCGTTCTCACCACTACCCTTGCCTATTTGCTCCTCATCTGATTCAACCCCTTCTTTTCTTTCCCCTTTGCTCTCTCATTCCTTTTCTACCCTTCACACTCTGTCCCCCTTTTCCTTTCCTTCTATGTCCAACTTAATTTTTATCTCCCCTTTTGTCTTTATTATTTTTTTCCTTCTCTCCTTTCTCTCTCTCCCTTCCTCATTTTCACTCTCTTACCTCAACCTTTCTACATTTTCTACCGCTCCCTCTCTCTCTCCTTTCTCTCTCACTCTCTTTCCTTGTCTTATTTATGTCTCTTTTTTTCTTCACTCCCTTTTGTATGTGCCCTTTCTAGATCTCTACCCTCATCTTTCCTCCTTTCCTCTTTCATCCACTTTCTAATCTTTTCTCCAAATTTCCGCCTCTTCCCTTTTTTCTCCCCTTCCTGTACCCTCTTTCCAATTCTATCTCTATTTCATCTCTCTTTCTTTCTTTTTATTGCCTATATGTTCCCAGTTTTCTCTCTCCACTTCCTTTCTCTCCCCTCTATTCTCTGTTCTCCTCCTCTTCCCCATATCCCCCCTTTTCCACATTTTATTCTGTGCCCATTTCTTCTCTTTACTTCTCATCTTCCTCTCTTTCTCTCTCTTTCCCATCTCTTCTCTCTCAAAGCCCTATTACTTCTTCTCTTTCTTTGCCCCTCCACTCCCCTTTTGCCCCTCTTTTCTCCCACCTCAAATTTTTTGCCACCTCTTTCCCCCCTCATCTATATTTCTCATTTCTCCTCTCCTATCTATTTCTTTTCTCTCCCCCTCTATCTCTAATGTCTCTCTTTTTACCATTCTCTACTCCATCTCCCACTCTCACCTTCTCCCTCTTACTTCTTTCCCCGCTCTCTTTTATTGTCTTCTCTCTACTTTCTCTTCCCTCTTCTCTTCCTTTCTTACCACTCCATCAACCATCCTCTCCCCCTTCTCTCTCCTTTTTTAATATTTTGCCATGTTTTCCCCTTTTCTCCCCATCTCATATTCCCTATGTTTCCTCTTTTGAGCCTTGCAATGAGCGCTTTTGGCGCTCATTGTGCGAGCCCAAATTATTTAACATATTGTTATCAACAAACTCGCAATTCCGAAAACTATATATGTGACTAGCAACTTGCCCGTCAAAAATGACGGGGCAATAAAATTTTAAGCCATGGCAATGCTGTTTCACACACAATGTAAAGCTTTTTCTACTCTGAGGACATCGGCATTCATTGCGAGCCTCGCGCAAATTCATGTAAATTCATGTGTTTGAAACTTCTGCTGAAGCTGTGATATGTGTCTGAAAAAGCCTTTAAGAGTCCTTTTCAGAACTCGTAAAATTTTTACCAGAAACCTGATACATTTCATCAGACTTTATTTGCGAGCTAGAACTACGGGTCTAATAGAATATTGATTTTGTGTACCTTTTTTTAGCACTTGTGAATATTGAGCTGTGCTAAAACCAGTGGAGTTCTAAGGCCGGTTTTGCATCTTTGGATAGCCCTTAGTGAATGTGGGTGGGTAACTCATAATCGTAAATGTGAGTAGATAATATCTGTAACTTTTACGAGCTGCTTTATGAGTCTTGAGGCGATATTAAATTCCAAGCCTTTAGCGACACACATTTGCAAAGCCTGCGGGCTTGAAATTCGGTGGAGTTACAGAGCGATTAAATTAGCCAAGCCCCCAACAGACGTGGCCGACATCCAAACCCTTAAAATGTTCTTACACACATTGCATGTGCGGCCGTGAACATGATCAATTAGTCAAACCCATAGTTATGGGTTTAGACGGAGCAAATGGTAAAATAGACCGTCATCATTACATCACTGAAAAATGGAGGTTACATTTTAATCCCTTACAGGTTTGAATTGCAAGTTACGATTGGATCTGCATTCCAGAAATAATGCAATATTAATAAATCAGTAAATATTATATTCTAGTGTATGCGAGTTCCATTATACTGTATGTATTAACAGATTGATTGCCGGGATCGATATAACACGGAAATTAAACATAAAAAAAAGTATTTTATATTGCTGATTTGCGAGCTTAAGAATGTTGTGCTATTAATTTTAATACCTAACATCACTTTCCGTTTAATTTAAAATACAGTAGTGCGTTGATATTTGGATTTACAGTGCTACGCATAGAACTTTACCCCCGTAGGCTTTTTGGATGCTGTTTGCGGCTTTGAACGCCAGTTGATTTGTACCAATTTAATAGCGATTTGCGAATGTAACATTTACGGGCTTGACAGATCAAAGGCTTAGCTGCAACAGAGTTCCTATTTCGACTGCCCGTAGGGTTTCCCCCCTGTAACCTGCAGATTGTTTGCGGATAGCTGTAAGAGGCCAATTTAATAGCGTAAGTCTAGCAGGCTCTGTTACGGGCTACGGGTTTTAACGTTGGGGGAATTTAATAGGGCTGTTGGTCTTGCAGGAGTCAGGTAAATGGGCTCCTAGTAAGGGATATCTAAATACTTGGCTCCTCAGGCTATTTTTAGCAATTTCCAGCACTTTAGATTTAAACATTAACATTAGTGAAATAGGAATTAGTTAGTAGAAAGTAGAAAACCATATGGGATGGACTATGACATTTTACTCGCAAACAAGAAAAATAGCTAAGTATGTTTTAAAATTTTTCGATGTAGAGCTAAATTTACATTTGAAGTGTCCTTTGCAAATACTCCACAGTGACCTCTACACATAAGTATTTTAGTATTAAACATTTTATGAATTAGTAAACAAAATACAAAATCCTGTATGTAAAAGTTTATTTGTTGATGATAATGTGCCTGGGACAGATACTTAGCTGCGAGGAACCACTCCCTTGTCACTGTCAGAGCTTTCTTTTTATTCACTAGGGAGCCATTCCAATGCAGCCCTTCTAAGAAAGTCCCTTAACGAAGCTGAAGAAGCTGACAAACATCAAGAGCTGTTTGCCATTGATCTCAGTTCAACCTAGTGTACATGCAGTAGTCTCTTTAGCAATGCTGCACACACTACAGAGATCTTACACCTCTCTTTCCCCTATCTATATAGACAAACCCCTTACTATGACAGGCAAGGGGTTAAATAATAAAAAAAGGGTTTATGACATGTCTGCCCATGACTCTCTACACTGATTCCCTCACTAATCCCTTGGGATTCCCTCCTCCAATGCACTAATCCCGAATCCCTAATCTCTACTATTAAAATGAAAATTAACCCCTCCACTTAAAATTAACCTCTCTGCTTTGGGAATAATTTATGACATCTAACATTAACCCCAAGTCATGAGGATCCTGAAAGGATATTCATGGCATCCAACATTAATTTCTATACCATAGAGATCCTTTAAGGATCTCCATGGTTTGTTGGAGAAAAAAACATACCCACAAACCACATTTTACTCTGAAACCCAGTCATGATACCAAAAAACAGAGGCCTCTGATTTTGTTTGGTTTATTTGGAAAAGTATAAATCAGCAAATGAAGAATGGTTACAATTGTCTCCTTTTACTCACTCACTGGACCACTGGACACAAATATAAAACATAACATAGCTATTTATTGGATTTTACATAAAGAACATGGTATAATCCATTACCCTCTTTCAGAAAAATTGACACAGTCCAACAACGGCCAATAAATGATTATTGATATTAGTAGACAAATAAAATAAGATGCATGCAGCTAGTACGTGTTTAATCAAATCTGGCACATCAATATATAAGCACAAAAACTCTTACTTGTTATTTTTGGGCATAGGTCAAACATGACACCCTGATCATCCTTGGGCTTTGGCCTTGTAGACTTACTGCAGTTCCAATTCTAATTTCTTACTTTGATAAAGGGTGTGTATGTCTATGAATAAATAATAAAAGGATTTGAGATTAATATATAGCATTCTTAGTTTTTATCATATAACCATGAGGGAGGATATGTTAACCATTGTCATAATTTCCTATTTAAACTATATGGTGTTCAGCTCTTCAATAAATATTAATTACCGTATATACTCGAGTATAAGCCGAGTTTTTCAGCCCTTTTTTTAAGGCAAAAAAGGGCCCCTTGGCTTATACTCGAGTCACTCCCCCCCCCATGTCTCTCTAACCCCCCCATGTGTCTCTAACCCCCCATGTGTCTCTAACCCCCCCGTGTGTCTCTAACCCCCCTGTGTGTCTCTCACCCCCGTGTGTCTCTCTACCCCTCCGTGTCTCTTTCCCTCCCCCCTCCTCCACCTAAACCCCCCTAAATACCTCCCCCCTCTCCCCTCACTTACCTGCTTGTGCTCCGGCACCCGGTATATGCTAATGACGCGGCGCGCATGTGATGTCACATGCGCGCCGGGTCAAGGAGTGGAGACCGGAGCAAAAGCAGGTAAGTGAGGGGAGAGGGGGGAGGTGTTTAGGTGGAGGAGGGGGGTTGAGGAGGGGGGTTGGGGTTGAGGGGGGTTGAGGGGGGAGGTTGAGGGGGGTTGAGGTGGTGGGTTGGGTTTGAGAGGGGTTGAGGTTGAGGAGGGGGGTTGAGGGGGGTTAAGGTTGAGGAGGGAGGTTGAGGATGGGGGGTTGAGGAGGTAGTTGAGGATGGGGGGGTTGAGGAGGAAGGTTGAGGAGGGAGGTTGAGGAGGAGGGAGGTTGAGGATGAGGAGGGAGGTTGAGGATGAGGAGGTGGGGTTGAGGTGGGGGGTTGAGGATGGGGGGTTGAGGAGAGAGGATGAGGATGGGGGTTGAGGATGAGGATGGGGGGTTGAGGAGGGAGTATGAGGATGGGGGCTTGAGGAGGGGGTTGAGGATGGGGGGTTGAGGAGGAAGGGGTTGAGGAGGAAGGGGTTGAGGAAGGGGTTGAGGATGGGGGGGTGGAGGAGGGAGGTTAAGGATGAGGAGGGAGGTTGAGGATGAGGAGGAGGGGGGTTGAGGATGGGGGGTTGAGAAGAGAGGATGAGGATGGGGGTTGAGGATGAGGATGGGGGGTTGAGGAGGGAGGATGAGGATGGGGGGCTTGAGGAGGGGGTTGAGGATGGGGGGTTGAGGAGGAAGGGGTTGAGGATGGGGGGGTGGAGGAGGGAGGTTGAGGATGGGGGGTTGAGGATGAGGAGGAGGGGTTGAGGAGAAGGGTTGGGGTTGAGGATGGGGGGTTGAGGATGGGTGTTGAGGAGAGAGGATGAGGATGGGGGTTGAGGAGGGGGGTTCAGGATGGGGGGTTGAGGAGCGAGGATGAGGAGGGAGGTTGAGGAGGGGTTGAGGACGAGGAGGGAGGTTGAGGAGGGGGTTGAGGACAAGGAGGGAGGTTGAGGATGAGGAGGAAGGTTGAGGATGAGGAGAGAGGTTGAGGAGGGAGGTTGAGGATGAGGAGGGAGGTTGAGGATGAGGAGGGAGGATGAGGAGGGAGGTTAAGGATGAGGAGGGAGGTCGAGGAGTGGGGTTGAGGAGGGTGATAAGGGAGGGGGGAAGAGACACAGGGAAGGGAGAGGTTGGAAGAGACACAGGGAAGGGAGAGGGGAGAAGAGACACGGAGAGAGAGGGGGACACAGAGGGCACAAGAGGGACACAGGGGGCAGCACATTTCCCACCCTCGGCTTATACTCGAGTCGCTCATTTTACCCAATATTTTGTAATAAAATAGGTGCCTCGGCTTCTACTCGTGTCGGCTTATACTCGAGTATATGCGGTACTTTGTCTCATTGTGCTGTAATATGTTTCTTCAAAACAATATCCTCAATTATCTTTTTACTCATTTATTATCAACCCCCTCTTCTAAATATACATTCATTACCCAATTATCTTATGTGTGTTTTCAGACATCTCTACTTGATATACAGTACACAATATGGTATTGTTACTGCATTTTTAATAACTTTACTAATACATTGATATATTATCCCAAACTTAAATCATGTTCTTGATTATGAATTATTATTGTATACTTTAATTCTTTAATTATTATAGGGATAGTTTTTCTTTCAGCATATACTTTCTAAGGTCATGTCTTAATTTATTAATCATACTATTAAATATATAAAGGACCTTATATGTGTAAGTATATTGATTATTGTCATTTTATGAGACAGATTTTTATGCTTCAGTCATCACAAGTATCCAACAAATTAATATTTATAACACATTAATACCAAACATCTAAACATATATGCAGATCAATCATGTTGTTCTTGATCACATAAATTCCTGTTATGCAACTATACTCTTTATAACTTGCTTAAAATACATAACTGTTTCAATAAATTTATACTTTTATGTGTATTTACAGTTATTTATGCATTTCTTAGCCCAGTATTTCCATGATAATTATAGGTTTTGAATATTGTAAGTAAGACAACTGTTTAATAGCTCTTATAAACATAAATCTTCAATGTTTCAAGCTCTATCTATTTTATTTTTCTCTGAATCAGATGAGAATTAAATATACATAGTTCTTCTATTATTCTCATGTCCAGATGATATTGAAATTGGTATATAATCCATATATATCCATTACAAATAAGGGGTAACACTATTGTTTTCATTAAGTCTCCATGGAATAACGGAGTTCATTAGAGTAATCAAGTTAGTTTCAAACTTCAATAATTCTAGCTCTAGATTTCCTCTCCTAATACCAAGTTGTACTTTGTGTAAAATTTGCCACTTTAATTCGGGTATACTGTTGTGCTTCTTCAAAAAATGTCAAGCTACAGACCTGATATTTTTTTGTTTTTCCAAGTCTGAACTGGCATTTTTAATATTGGAAATGTTTTTTTAACATTTTAAACGTCATCTTTATTTTTAATTGTAATAATAAACATTTTGGAATTTAATTATTTAGTTGTGCGTATAATTAGATATATATGCCTGAATCCATCTGCTACTATCACTTATCCAATAGGAGGATTCCCTACATATATATGAGTGTCTTTTCCTGCAGAGTTTAGTTAATGTCTTAATACACTTTCTAACAGGGCAGGTTCTAACTAATTATATTAAAACTAGCGAATTGCACGTCAAAAATGAAGGCAATAAAATTGTAAGGCAGGTAGCTCATTGCGAGGCTGTTGTTTGTTGTATATTTTTTCTGATAGGCGCTTTTGCTGTTATTGATTGGTCGGCGGTGATCTGCTTTTTGCGCTTATTGCAAGGCTTTGTGTGCTATGAGCAGCGTTGGCGTTTGTTGTGAGTGGCGCAGTGAATGGCTTTTGTGTTTATTGTTAGAGTGTATTTTTTTGTGTATGCTAATTAAATAATAATAAATTAATAAATGAATATACTTTACCTATTTGGAAGTAATGTATGCAGGAAGCATTGTGTTGAAGAGCTGACAATCTGTTTTGATGTTCCTGCAGCATACAATGTAGGTTTGCACTGTTGTGGAGCTGAGTTGTAAGTGTCAGCAATGTGTGCAGTGTGTAGTGTAAATAACCGCGAGGGAAAGCCATTAGGCTAGTTGTGTACTTTTGCATTGTGTAAGTTAATGTTGTAAAATGGCGGTGAATGTGTGTGTTACACTGCTGTGGATGATGTTGCATCCTTGGTAAGAGTGTGACTTTTTTGAAAAGCCGTATGTGCTTGGTGGTGTTTTGCGTATTTAGGGTCCTGTTTTCTTCGGCGGCCATTTTTTCTCTTGCTTAGGGGATTTTCGTGTGTCTAAACTCAGGAATTTGTTCTTAAATTGAGGTGTAACTTCAGTTGCAGAGGTCATTACCTAAGTGCCCCGAGTTTAACGTCTCACCTCGCCGGCGATAAGCTCCTGTGGCGTTCATTGTGCTCCGAGTTTAAAAGCTCACCTTTCTTTACTACATTATCTATGAGCCAGGCAGATATGACTGCATTCAGATAACTTCATTCAGATTTAATGACAATGTAGAAAGCATTCTGATACATTAATATAATAATGCTATTTTGCAATTGTTAGTACATGAGACCATTACAGACCATTTACATCTTCACATTTCCTCCTCACAATTATTTTTTTTTTAATGATCCCTGGAGTGTGAAATTTCTCTCCTATGGGAGTCGATATAACTTATCATAGTTCCTATAATGCAGTCATGACGAGCCACAGATATGAAGACTGGCATCATGCATAGGAGTAAAGGTAAGTAAAGTAAGGCCCCAAAGATGGCAGGTTATTAATTTGTTGGCTTCTTAAAAGTGGTTACATAAATGTAAATACACTTAGTTGAAACATATGAAATAAAGGTATCTGCATTTTGAAAGGTATTTCAGTGTTAGCTATAACAGAGGGAATGGGGAGTTAGATCCTTTTACTATTTTAGCATTCATATTTAATACTCAAACATTACATATTTAAAGAGACATGCAAGTCACCAAAACTAGCAAATGGAAACATAGAAAAGTATAACTAATGCAGAATATGTAATACTTCCTTATTCAACATGCTACCCAGTTCTAATTAGTGTCACTTGCAGATGCAGTTGATTATGTGTTCTGCAGATTAATAAGAATATAGAAGCAATCACAATCATTAACCAAAAAAAAACAAAAAACTTATAAATCATTCACTAAAGCAACAATTTAAAAAAACAAAATAGTTTTTCCACATGCTTGTCCCGCCTTTATTGGATGCACATCTAGTGATTTCAGTGTGTCTTTACAAACACAGAGATTATATTTACTGTCTCAAAATATTTTAAATGCAAAGTTAATATCTGGTAAATCCATGTTTTATATGATTCAAAAGCAAGAAATATTAGCAGATTGCAGATTCTAAAACACGAAAAATTAGTTAAAGCATGAAATTTAAAGTGCAATCATAAAGATATTCTGTTGCAAAAATACTTTAGGTGAAATAACAGATGTCACAATCAAAAAGTACCGTATATACTCGAGTATAAGCTGACCCGAGTATAATCCGAGGCACCTATTTTACCACAAAATACTGGGTGCCGGCACCCGGTATATGCTAATGACGCGGCGCACATGTGACGTCACATGCGCGCCGGGTGAAGAAGGAGCGGAGGCCGGAGCAGAAGCAGGTAAGTGAGGGGAGAGGGGGAGGTATTTAGGGGGGTTAGAATGAGGAGGGGGGTTTAGGTTAAGGAGGGGGGTTGAGGAGGGAGAATGAGGAGGGGGACTTATAATGAGGAGGGCGGGTTGAGGATGAGGAGGGGGAGGGAAAGAGACACGGGGGGGTTAGAGAGACACAGGGGGGTAGAGAGACATGTGGGGTAGAGAGACACGGGGGGTTAGTGAGACACGTGGGGGGGGGTAGAGAGACACAGTAGGAGAGTGACTCGAGTATAAGCTGAGGGGGCCCTTTTTAGCCTTAAAAAAGGGCTGGAAAACTCGGCTTATACTCGCGTATATACGGTAAAAGTTAATCACATTTGAATCATTTCTAATTATTCGTAGGATGCTCAGAAAAGGAATGTTTAAAAAAAACATGGCACCAAGATAATAATTTTTTTAATGAATATGATGATGAAAAATAAGAACCATTTTATAGATCTTACAATAGCAAAATAACATGTTGTTATGTTAATTTAAAATGTTAATGGAATACAAAACTTAAAAACCTAGTGAGGCTGTACTGACATAGACATGTAAGAATATACATGTTACTCAAAATAATCTGTCTATTCCTATGCATTTTGAATACTCTTACTCAGAGTCTTCTATGTCCCCTGGAAGAAAGCACAGCACATAAGATTGTGCAATATTCTCTGCAATTACATCTCGTCCTACGTGTTTTTAAGAATGTAATAGTACTAGTGACTTGCCCGTCAAAGATGACGGCCAAATTTTTTTTAAGCCTGGCAATGCTGTTTGCCACACAATCTGAGCACCTTTGGTGCTCATTGCGTGGCTCTCAATGAGCGCCTTTGGCGCTCATTGTGACCCTCTCCCCTCTCATTGTGAGCCTCTCCCCCAGTCTACTTTACAGGCCTTGCAGTCATTGCAGGCATTATTTAATCTGCAAGTTTGTTGCTTTGCAATGAGCACCTTCGGCGCTCATCGTGAGGTCCTGCGTACCTGCATTGTTTGGCTAAGTGTTACTGGCTTTAGCTAAGTGTTACTGGCTTGGGTTAAATGTTACTGGCTTTGGCTAAATGTTACTGGCTTCGGCTAAATGTTACTGGCTTCGGCTAAGAGTTACTGGCTTCGGTCTCGTTCTCATCCTGTTTGAGAAAATTTAATTTTTTTTGGCCATTATTCTTTTCTATCTCCTAAAAACGGCAATTATGGGTCAAATTAACTTGCAACCTCACTCACAGGCTCCCTGGCTGTCCCCCTGAGTTGTGTGTGAGGTTTTTAACTTATTTGTGCATTATTATTCATTTTTGGCGGGCTAGCGAGTAAAAAGTGTTACTGGCTTAGGTTACTTGTTTAGGTAGTGTTACTGGCTTAGGTAGTGTTACTGGCTTTGTTAGTGTTCCTGGCTTTGGCTATGGGCGTCTTCAATCACTTTCCATCCTTCATCAGTGGAGCCAAATGGGACAATATACATCTCTCACTGGACAGAGGACCCTTAGAGGGACCCTGAAAAGGCACTAATGTGAGAGCTGGAATGAGCACCGTCTTCAGGTCGCCTTCAATCTGTTTTAAAGTCCTATATGCGTGCCTCGCGATGAGCGCCTGTGGCGCTCATCTCAAGCCCTGCAATGAGCGCCTTCAGCGCTCATTGCAGCCTAAGTCCTACTGGAAGGTCTGCGTGCCCCACAAATCATAGATTGACAACTATTGAAGTTGATGCGGTCAGTATCAATGAATATAAGGCTAAAACGGCTACTATTTTACTAGATTTGGTGGGAAAAAGTAATATTTTATGGTTTTGTAATGTGAAGAATGCCCATATGTTACAGTCTCCAAAAGTGACAAATAAACCCCCTATGAGGTTCACTAAGTTATCAGACCTCCTCATGATATCTGCGAAGCTATGGTAACTATTAACTGTTCGTCCCATCACAAGCAACCAAGTGAATTCTACCTGTGTGTTTTAGGTTTCTTGTATGTAAAACTAAGCATTTTTTCTCAACCAAATTTTTTCTCAATAAAACATTGTAATCTGAAAGGATGCAATATGCAAACAGATTTATAATGTGGGGGTGGGGGAATTAGTGACAGCATCATAGACCTCATTTATATATATAGATCTAAATAGATTAATCTTAGTGAATCCCAAAAATGGAAGCTGCTGCTGCTAGGAGCTACATAAACTGTAAACTATTTCAGTGCTTCTCAGCCATTTTTAATAATTCTTCCCTTATTGTTCCAATATATATTTTATAAATGTCTAAAATCAAATCAGATTTATGTGGAATTATACATATCGATTATCATTTAAGCACAACCTCTGCATGTATTTCTATTTTGAAAAATGCTATTTTTCTGCAGGCTTCCTATCAATATTGTAAATGTTAGATACTGATCATGATCAAATGCTTTATGTGTATTGTCTTCTGTGCATCCACTACTATTAAAAATTTTCTACATACATGCATTGCCAGGGTTGGAGAGCATGATACAGATAGAGTTTCAATTACTGAAACAAGATCTACATCTTAGGTGCCCTTTGACAAGGGAAAACACAAACAAAGATGGTGCCCCGAAGTACAGCATTAAGTAGTTAAGACATTTACATGATGTATATAATTTTCATAAACAAAAACATTTTGCTTAATAACAGTTGTAGGACTTCAAATGGGCATCCACTGTAATAATTATCAGTTGTGAGTAACGCTTGCGAGATGCGTTCTGCGCAGGCGTTACTCATAAGCTGGTTGCCCCACATTCGCAGAGAACAGCACAATGCAGTGTAGTGCTTCAAATGGGCTTTCAGTAAATATTGCATTGATAGCATTTCTACATCGGTTTTAAAAATGTTCTAAACAAATAAATAATGATAAAAATAATATAATAATAGTTTTTTTTTATTGGCAACATGCAGCCAATAGAGCCCTCTCTAAGCACAAGCTTATGTCTGGCCATTTATCACTGCCTCACATTCAGGGCTGCTCTCATCTCTATAATGACCTGTTAGGAATGGAGGCAAGCAATTAAACTGGAGAATAAAAGCAGACGCATAAAGGAAATGAATATATTTATATGTTTATAAAATTTGCTACAAATTGTGTTAATGATTAATGTTTACCTAAAGCATAAACTATCTGCTCTTAGTCCACAGTGATCTTTTAAAACTGCAGTGATTTTATCAGCGTGAAATTAATCAATTATTAAACTATTTTCAGATTATTAAACTATTTAGCACACATTTCAGGTTCTTTGCTTTTAATGTTGTTTGAGTTGACTTTCATTTGATTTAAATGCAAAAAGTACAGCAATATCCCGTCTAGCTCTCTACACATGCTCCTGCATGCAGGAGTATTATGTGAAACAGCAATAAACTGGACATTTTATTGCCATAGGGCATAATGGGGCTTGGTGCTCCAAAATCACACTATTGTGAGATTAAGCGATAAGAAAAGAATTACAGGGAAAAAAACGCTATAGCGAATCATCTGAATTATCGTTCAAAGGGATAGCATCTAGCGGGTATACCTGTAGTAGTTTTTCAACTTCTTCTGACAAAGACGGACATTTGTTCAATCAGTTCATTTTTACCTAAGCAACAAAGATAGATTTCTTTAAATTATAATTACCATATAATACATATATATACATATGGGAATATATTCTGATCCACCAGCTATATAGTTTATCTTTGTTATTTTGATATCATGAGTTTCATACTCAGGGCCTCATTAAATTATCCCTCGTAGTTCTCTCGGTCCTCGCAAAAGGCAGTTTTTTGCTGTCTCCGAAAAATGTCCGAGAATAGGCTCCGAGAGAGCTACGGAGTCACAGGCAGCCTAAAATCTATGAGGTGAATCTCGCACCTCGGAATAATCCCTACGGGCACAAAAAAGTGCTAGCAAGGGATCCTTAAAGCCTCTATGTGCTGCCTCTTAGCAGCCCGAGACAGCCGTGTGAGGCTCCCCCCTGCTCCCTATACACATCCCCATGCTGCATAGATCAGGCCCCCGCTGCACTTAAAACATTTAAATTCCCCGCCGCGGCTCCTTAAAGGGCCCGTGGCAAACTATTAACAATCCTGGCCATGGCACATAAAATTAACCACCCTCTATGCTGGGGGTCCCCATCGGGACCGCCAAAGTGTCCCCACATTAACCCCTTGCTGCAGGGGTCCATAAGGACCCCCGCAGCCCCCCCACATTAACCCCTTGCAGCTGGGGTCCCCGATCGGCACCGATCGTGACCCAGCTGCATTTCAAATTTCTCGCCTTGCGGGTCCTTAAAGACCCCCATGAGCACTTAATTAACAACATAACTCATAGGGGACAATAAAGACCCCCATAACACATAATTAACCCAATAACTAATGGGGGTCAATACAGACCCCCATAAGCACTTAATTATCCTATAACTCATAGGGTTAAATACAGACCCCCATAAGCACTTAATTAACCCCATAACTCATAGGGGTCAATACAGAACCCCATAAGCCTCTATTTAACCCCATTAGTTCCATAAGGGTATAAGGACCATCATGACACTAACTACAAACACTACACTATAACCCCCAATAAACCATTAAATCTAAACTAACCCCCCTCTACACTAATCCATTAACACTTACACTACCTACCTACACTACCTACCTACCCCCTAATAAACCCCCCGACCACTCTAATTACAGAAAATAAAAAACCTAAGTCACCAAAAATAAAAAAATCTACATTACAGAAAATAAAAAAATATATTACTACACCCCCCCAACTACAGAAAAAAAAAATACACACCTGAAAAGGAAAGGCATACACAATACAATACATACATACAATACAATACATACAATACATTACATACAATACAATACATACAATACAAATAAAATACAATACCACCTATCTATCTAACATACAATCTATTTAATATACAATAAATACTAACTATCTAAAATACATCACCCTATCTATCTAATATACAATAAATTCTAACTACATACAGAAATCCTAATACTAAGCTAAAATAAAATAATTAAGACCACTTACCTTTGTAGATGTCCCTTCAGATCACCAACCTAGGGGTAAAACAATAAAAAATGAGTGCAATACATTAACATTTCACCTTTCCAGAATGTCCCAGTCCTTCTTCTTTTCTTCCCCCGGCGTGGCCCCTGTTAAAAAAAACACATTACATTAGTACAATATAGAGAATAAAATAAAATAAACATCTAAACATATAAATATAGATTCAACTTACCTCCAGCGATGTCCCCGGCCCTGGAACAATCCGAGCTCTAAAATAAAATAAAATCACAAGGCACAGATGCCTTCAGCCATTCACAATGGCATATACCCCCACGGAGTGATTGGCTGAAGTCATTTGCGCCTTCTGATTGGCTATTGTCAATGTCAGTCAATATTACAGCCAATGAGAAGGCGCAGATGTCTTCAGCCAATCACTCCGTTGGGGTGTATCCCATTGTCATTGGCTGAAGGCATCTGCGCCTTGTGATTGGTTTAAATAAAGATTGACAGGTGTATTGCTGAAATTTTATAGACAGCGTTTTCCGCCAATCAGAAGCCACCATTGCCAATTTACCAATTTACCTCTAGGAGGTTCATTAGCGTCAAGGAGGTCTGCGAGTGCAGACCTCCGTTATTTTTTTTTTTTTTTTTTAGAGCGCGGATTGTTCCAGGGCACAGCCGGAGCTGAAGAGGAGGAGGCCGGTGACATCGCGGGGAGGTAAGTTGAATGTATATTTATATGTTTATTTTATTTTATTTTGTGTCTCTATGTTGTACTAATGTAATGTGTTTTTTTAACAGGATGCGCGCCGGAGAAAAAAGAAGAACGACGGGGACATGCTGGAAAGGTGAGTAGAATATTTAGAATGTGTATAATGTTTATTTATTTTATGTTAATGTGTTGCACTATTTTTTTTATTTTTTTTACTCCCTAGGTTGGTAATCTGAAATGACATCTACACAGGTAAGTAATCTTAATTATTGTATTTTAGCTTAGAATTAGGGTTTCTGTATGTAGCTAGGATTTATTGTATATTAGATAGATAGGGGGATGTATTTTAGTTTGTTAGGATTTATTGTAAATTAAATAGATTGTTAGATAGATAGGGGGTGTTGTATTTTATTTGTATTGTAATGTATTGCATTGTATTGTATTGTATGTATTGTATTATATTGTGTATGTCTTTCATTTTCAGGTTTGGGGGGGTTGTAATGTATTTTTTTTATTTTCTGTAATGTAGATTTTTTTATTTTTGGTGACTTAGGTTTTTTTCTTTTCTGCAAGGTAGGATTTTTTTGTGTGTGACTTTTCTGTAATGAGAGTGGTGGGGGGCTTATTAGGGGGTAGGTAGGTAGTGTAGGCAGGTAGTGTAAGTGTTAATAGATTAGTGTAGATGGGGGTTAGTTTAGATTTCATGGTTTATTGGGGGTTATAGTGTGGTGTTTGCAGTTAGTGTCATGATGGTCCTTGAGGACTGTCATGGCACTTATGTGGTTAATGTTAGGGTTTTAACAGCCCCATAAGGGTCATAATATACCCTTATGGGACTGATGGGGTTAGATAGAGGCATATGGTTGTCTGTATTGACCCCCATGAGTTATGGGGTTAATTAAGTGCTTATGGGGGTCTGTATTGACCCCCATGAGTTATAGGGTTAATTATTGGCTTATGTGGGTCTGTATTGACCCTCATGAGTGACAGGTTTAATTAAGTGCTTAAGGGGGTCTGTATTGACCGCTATGAGTTATAGGGTTACTTATTGGCTTATTGGGGTCTGTATTGACCGCCATGAGTTATAGGGTTAATTAAGTGCTTATGGGGATCTGTATTGACCTTCATGAGTGACAGGGTTAATTAAGTGATTATTGGGGTCTGTATTGACCTCCATGAGTTATAGGGTAAATAAAGTGCTTATGGGGACTGTATTGACCCTCATGAGTGTCAGGGTTAATTATTGGCTGATGGGGGTCTGTATTGACCCTCATAAGTACAGGGTTAATTAAGTGCTTATGCGGGTCTGTATTGACCCTTATGAGTGACAGGGTTAATTAAGTGATTATGGGGGTCTTTATTGACCCCCATGAGTTATAGGGTTGATTAAGTGCTTATGGAGGAGAGTATTGACCCCCATGAGTTATAGGGTTAATTATTGGCTTATGGGGGTCTTTATTAACCCTCATGAGTGACAGGGTTAATTAAGTGATTATGGGGGTCTGTATTGACCCACATGATTTATGGGGTTAATTTTAGTTGGCCAGGGTTAATATTTTTTAGCATGAGTCCTTTCAGGACCTTTACGGTCTTTTAAGGACCCGTGAGGCCGGAAATTTAACATTTTCAATGCAGAGGGGTCACGACCGGAGCTGATCGGGGACCCCCGCTGCAAGGGGTTAATATGGGGGGGGGCTGCGGGGTCCCTATGGACCCCTGCAGTAAGAGGTTAATGCGAAGACACTTTCGGGGTCCCGATGTGGACCCCTGCATAGAGAGGGGTTAATTTTAGGTGCCGGGGGGGTTGTTGGAGTACCCCCCATGGCAGGGCGTATGTGTGGGCCTGCCGCAGAGGGCCCGTTTAGGACCCCCGCAGCAATTGATGAGTTGTGGGAGCCTAGAAGTTCATCTCGCAGGCTGTCACTCCTCATGTACACTTTTGCAGTGTTCAAACGGATGGCCCTGCTGCATATCTCACACGTTGCTTGCAGCAGGGCTAATTTAATAGCGTCGTAACTTTGAGAATTTTGCAGTACTTAGGATTTAAGTAGAAGCCTCTTATCTACGAGGCTGGAATTTAATAAGGCTGTTAATGTTCAAACATAGACATTTTCCCATAATCAACTTGTTATTTTAAGTACAGCCATTGCATTATATTCAAGAATAAAAAGTATTCTGGTGCAGTCATGTCAGAAAACACTGTAGGTGAAAATAACAGATAATCAACAAGTAAAAAAGGAAAACTTTGCTGAATGACATTTGAATAGTTTCTAATTATAGAAAACACTCAAGGAGAAAGAATGTTAAGAAGAAAACTGATGTTTGTGAAGAAAATGCAAACCTGTATAAAAACCTCTTTGCATACATTAAAAAAGTAACTAAATAATAAATAGCAAAACTTGTGAATGTTGTAGTAGACAGAAGCCTTTTTCACTCCAGATCTACGTTCTGACTCACCTGAACCAAATTACAAACACACAAGAAGCCTTTCTCACTCCAGATTTACCCACTGACTCACCTGAACCAAACTGCAAACACACAAAGTATTATGAGCGGAAGATCACCTCCATCAGATGCCATCCTCACATGGACTTTTGTTATTAATATTTCTGTTATGATATTTTAGGAGATAGGCTCTTTTCTTTAAACTTAAATTTGTGTTTATGTTTAGCCACCTTTTACCCCCTCTGTTTATGGCCATAGCTTCTCTGTTAAAAATTCTCTCTCCTCCCCCTTGCATGTAAATACTAAACTCTCCTATGCTCCTTTTACAGAAGCCTTTCTCACTCCAGATCTACCCACTGGTTCACCTGAACCAATCCTCTCCCTCCCTCTTTCCCCTGGATACTCGTAATTTAATTAGTCACACTGATATCTTACAGCTGATCAATTAGCAACACCTGCTAACTATTCCTAACTAATCCTTTTCACAATGTTTCCTTATGCCTTCTCCTTCCTCTTAACATCCATCCTTCTCCTCAGACTATTATCAACTTTTCCACATCATGTCGTCAACATAACCATTTCACCTTCCATGCTGTCCTCTTTTACGCTCCCATGAGCTACTTTTCTTCCTCCAGTCACTATCTCCTCCCTCTTCTAAAGCTCATAAGCAGAATCACTTCTGCAAGTCCCATTTCCTTTCTCTCTCTCTCCTTCTTCTACTGGCTTCTGAAGATATACTGTATTTAGTAACCCAGACCCCTCACCTGACTTTCCCATCTGCAGGTTATATTATCTCACCACTAGGGGAAAATAATATATTACATGCTAGAGCCCCTCACCTCAAATTACTTTTAACCAGATCTCTTCCTTCACCTACTAAATGATAAACCTTTCTCCTTCGCACATCTTCTTACCTAAGTCAACTTTAACTTCCTTCTTTACTTTAGCCTTTCCTTATCTGTTATTCTTGTTCAGGTTTCTTCCATTCCCTTTAAATTGTAAGAAGCAGGTTTTAAATCTTGTAGGGTGCTTTGGAACAAAGCACTTTCTACAAAGATTCTTAGGTCAAAACAGGGCCCTCCATTTTTTGCACTTTGTTAACATTGTATTCTTCCTTTTTCTTATACACTGTACAGCATTACAGAATATGTTGGTGTGTTATAAACAAAAGTTATTATAATTATTATTGTTATTATTATTATTATTATTTGTATTGTTATTATTAATAATATTATTAGTATTATTAATAATGATAAAAATAATAATAAGATAATTCTAATCTAAAATATTAACTTAATCCATATATGTAGAAATAATATTGAAAATGAACTGAAATCATGACCATTCTTAAAAATATATTTTCATTGAAGAAAAGTTGACACAATGTATTGTTAGGTCTTTTTTTATCTAGTGTAGATATATACTTTGTCTTGTAAGGTTATTGGGAATTTCTAAAAATAATGTACTAGTCAATCCATTTTTGTAGGGGGGATAGGCTGAAGAAGGGAAATGGGTGGGGGATGAGAAAAAGTGGGTAGAAGGGGAAAGAGTGGGGAAGGAGAAGTAGTAGGGTAGTAGAGCAAAAAGATAGAATAGTAGGGTTGGGTTAGAGTCATAATAAGTAAAGAGATTAAAGCTACCACAATGAAAAGTAGCTCTGTTAAAGGTCCATTTTGGTCAATATTTTAAAAATTTACAATTTTAAAGAACTACACTGGAAAATGTGCAACATGATTTTAGAATTTAAAATAAATTATAGAACATGTATTATTTCTTACTTTTTACATCTAGTAATACTGCTGTGGAATTTGTCCTTTTCATTTTAGCAGATCAAATCCTGAGTTGGGAGGAGACTTTGAATGTACAGTAAGTGCCTATCTGGACAATAGATATTTGTCAGTTACAGCAGGGCTAAAAGGAAGTTCTTCCTTTACAGGGATATACCCTCCAGAGAAAATATTAGAAGCAGATAATGTTTTGATATATGTCATTATTTTTAGAGAAGTTGTAATCCAGCTTGTGTGGCCATGTTGGATACATATAAAAAGTTATGTGGTATTTCCCAACATTTTCAACAGCGACTTTTGTTTCAGGCAGGGGCATAGGAATCTAAAATCTGGGGTTAGAAAGAGTTCTAAAAAGAAGAAGATCCAAGCAGAGACCAAATGCACTTTGCATTATCACTACAAGAGGAGCAATATCACTACTGACATAGATGGAGCTGTGCCTGAAGAGAGAAGGGTATGCAAATGCCCTCCCCAGCTCCTGTGGATGGGGCATGCTTATCCCCAGTAGAGACAGAGAATGTTGTGGTGCCTGGAAAGGAATGGAATGGGCCTTCTAAAAAATGAATGGTGTTTCTGCGACTATGGCCAGGTCACAAGCTAATGGAATGGCTGGAGGAATTGGTATGTGAGGAGGTCGCCCTGGAGGAGCAATATGCTGTTTGGGTGGGAACTGTTGGGATACCTCATGGTCATCAGGAGGAGTACAGACTGGAAGATGTGGCAGGTACAATCCTCAATGGAACTATTGTTTTGTTGGATAACCCAGAAGAATATTTTCCCTGGAGGATGGGGAAGGAGGGGCCATTTGGGAGGTGGGGTAGTGATAACCCCTGATGCGAAGTCACTTGAGCTGGCTATCCCGTGGGAACCACTTCAATTGGATAAGCCAGAAAGCCCAACAGATCATCCGGGCCTCAAACACTGGACAGGGGAAGGAGCAGACACGGGGAGGAAAATAATGGTTGCCACTTGTGGTCCCCTAGGCCCCCGCACAGTTCTAAATACCACCAGTCAGCTGTTTTTACTGCTTTAGTTGGGGAGGGTGGGGCCCCAGGATTATCCCAGGATTGTTTCCCACTGGATGGACCAGTTTTCCTTGATTACCACAGAGGGTGTCCCAGGGTGTGATATATCACCTGGCTTCCCTGCATTGACTCCACTGCAGCTTCCCAAAGACACTGTATGTGTGCCTCTAACACTGGAAATGAGGGGCCACTGACCAGACTCGTTGGGAGGGGGGTTGGATACTGAACCACAACAGATTATGCCAGAAATGCCAATTACTCTGGCATGGATGGAACCAGGGAATGTCACTAGCCCACTTTGCAACTTCAGCAGTCTAGCTCACTCAGGAGAAAGCTCAGGCCTGACAAAAGGAAACTTGTGCTCCTCAGTTGTATCCATGGGACTGAGTACTGCTCCAGATTCAGCAGGTCAGGACGTTTTACTGACCTGGAAGGAAGGGCTGGGTGAGGGAATGATCCTCCCAAGGTTTTGCATGTCCTACTATCCCGGATGTTCTGTTTCCCTTGGACTACCTGAAAGTCCTCCAGTACAGTGATCTTGATGCTGCAACATGCTGCCAATCATCTGATGGAAATGATAGCCAGGATGTTGCATTGACAAGAGGGGCACAGTTGTTCATGCCCAGAGCTTTATTGGATTATTGTGGACTGTGTATTGGCACTGGGATTTGGGAACATTCCTGGGTTAAAATGATTACAATATTACATGTATTTTGATTTATGAGTATACTAGGTTTTGTATGGTTTAGAATGCCAGGGTTACTATGCTACCTATGCTACTATGCTACCTGTAGTCATGCCCATAGCCTAGAGAGTTTGCTAGAGTAATGTGCCTAGGTCTGAGATGACAAGTTCCTGCCCTGTGCAATCCAGTGGTACATATATTGTTTGTTTTTTGTATGATTGGATATAAATTGTGTTTCATATTACAGGTATTATAGTAAATAACATATTGTTTATTCTGTAAGTGATTGCTGTGCCAACATGTTTGAAGTAAACCCTAAGTTCTGGGGAAATGTACAGAAAAGGTCCCACAAGTTAGTACAATGCAGACTAAACCCAGTGCTAATAAACTCATACAAGGGAAATTTGTGCATTGCGCTTTTTCACACGCACAAACAGGGGCTCTGGGATGCACCCCAGTAAGGGCTCTAGTACAAATTATGTAAGACGCTCTGCAGATCGACAACTGTGCAGAATATTACATGTATCACAAAGCTCCCACCTGCCGATGCCCAGCCAGCTGGCTTATCCTTCAGTTAAGTGCTAAGTAAACACTCTTGAGATAGCGACCCTGGCAAATACACAAATACAGAGCAAATTGCTGCTGTCTTGCACATACACCTGCGAAGCTGTTTGACTTGTAGGCATGCATTCCTAAGGCAGCTAAGATTGCACCTAGATCTTCCATCTCACACATAGGCATGCCTTTATTGGTTAATCAAGAATGCACATTCTCCTGATTGGGGAAACTTAATTTACATGTAAGTTTACCAAAAATGCATAATTCTCTGAATGGGTGTTCTCCACTGGAGAAACTGTATAAATATGTGCTGTGATGGCGTGCCCCCAGAGGCCGGTATAGATATACTGCAGCAAGGAGGAAGTTAATACCTGCAGCAGAAATCACACTTGTAGGTGTAGACTTAAATCCAGGGAATAATTAAGCCCACCTGTGTTCTGCCTTTAAAAGGTTTGCTGAGCACCTAGCAGTGGCCCAGTCTGAGCTGGGATAGAAATCCTGAGACAGCTCTGCGTGGACACAGAGAGAGATGTCTGTGTGACCTGGAAATTGAGCAAGTCTGCATGGAAGATACAGAAAACAAGACTGAGAGACACTGGCAAGAGGTGCATTTAGAGACAGATTGTTTGTGAGCTGTGAAAATACTGTAGTCTGGAGAGCAGAGCAGGAGCTGCAGAAAGAGAGAAAGATGGGTCTTGGAGACTGCGAAGCAGTGAAGATACAGAGCTGCAGATTGAAAAGCTACTGTGTTTCACAATACCTTGAAAGTGTTCACCCAGGAAGGGTAAGGTCCCAGAGATGCCTGGGACTATACAAAGAGAGTGGACACCTGAAACATTATGTATTATGTGAATGGAATGCATTTTTAGGCTATTGTTTGGTAGTGAGGGGACTACAGCTAAAGTCTAGTCAGTGCTTCAAGGAGAAGCTAGGGTCTTTTTTGTTTTCTTTGTTTATTTCTGTTGTATGCTGACAACTATTATCAGTAAAATGTAAAAAACGCATTGAAAGCCTCCTGTTATTGTGATGACACGTGTCAGAAATACTACTGATCAACAGTCTTGTACGGCCATCCTTGTCACAGTACATAGTCGTAATAAAATGTTGTCAGTTGGGATTCACATAAAAATTGTGTGAGTGTCTTACTTAGGGATGGTATCCTGTGTTGGAGAGTGGTTATATCCTATGACCACTGTTTTCTTGACTGTCTATCTCTTGAAAGCATTCTTGGACATTTTCCCTGCTTTGAGTTCATCTTCTTTAAAAGAGGTGAACAAACAACTCTACAATTCTGCTGGGTAGGTGGAAGTAGGTTCCTATCAAGCCCAATTAAAGAAAGCAGATTGTGACACATTTACTTCTGCTTATAGACTATTCTAAAGCCTTTGACTGTGTGGATCACAGCAAAATGTTGCACGTTCTTAAAGAGATGGGAGTACCAGATCATCTCATCCACCTCCTGAGGAATCTCTATGTGCACTAAGAAGCCAAGGTCAGAGCCAACCATGGGACAACAGAATTGTTCAATATCGTAAAAGATGTGCAACCAGGTTGTATATTTTCACCGTATTTATTAAACTTATACACAGAGTACATCGGGCGTAAGACCGGCCGGGATGAATCCAAAGCTTGAATCAATATTACTGGAAAAAACATCAACAACCTCAAATATCTATATGTTCCTACTATGTTGGCAGGAACTAAAGGACCTATTAAAAAAGAAGAGGTTGCAAATGCTGCCTTGCTGCTCAACGTTAAAAAGACACAGGGGAGAGAGAGGAGGAAGAGACACAAGGGAGTGAGAGGAGGGGAAAAGACAGGAGGGAGGAGGAGAAACACAGAGGAGGAAGAGGGGGGAAGAGACACAAGGGGTGGGGAAGAGACACAGGGGAGGGAAAGGGAGGAAGATACACATGGGAGGGAGAGGGGGAAAAGAGAGGGAGAGGGAGAAAGGAGACATAGGGGAGGGAGAGGGGGGAAGAGACACAAGGGAGGAAGGGGGGAAAGAGATGGGAGGGAGGTGAAAGAAACACAGGGGAGGGAGATGGGGGAAGAAACACAGGGGAGAGGGGAAGAGACACAGGGGATGGGACGGTGGGGAGACACAGTGGAGGGAGAGGGAGCAAGAGACACCGGAGGGAGAGGGTGGAAAGGAGAGGGAGAGTGGGAAAGGAAAACAGGGGAGGGGGGAAGGAGACACAGGGGGGAGGGGGGGGGGAGAGACACAACGGAGAGAGAGGGGGAAATAGACAGAAGGGAGGAGGAGAAACACAGGGGAGGGAGAGGGAGAAGAGACACAAGGTCTGGGGGAAGAGACACAGGGGTGAGAGGGGTGGAAGAGACATAGGGGAGGGAGAGGGGGGAAGAGACACAGGGGAGGGATTGGGGGGAGACACAGTGTATAAAACTATATCATGCCGTCATTTTTGGCAAGTTGCTAGTGTATATATATATATATATATATATATATATATACACACACATTTACAATATCTCCTACCTCCCCTCTGTAGGGGAGTCATGTATCTTATTCCAGGTTTCTAGAAGGAGGAGAGAGATCACAATGCACATCAGCGTACTGCAATCTTTTTCTCTCCTTCCCCCAAAGTTAACTTCTTTGGTTGCTCGGGATTACTGATGGGCTTCATGAGATCACTTACGGCTATCTTGTATGATCTTGTGAGACCTGGGTATCAATAATCCAGGGCAGCCAAAGGGACAGAAGGTAAGAGATACTACCCTCAAATTAATTGGGGAGGATATTGTACCCCTCCATCCCTACTAGTTCCTACACCCATGGTTTCAGTCATACAAAATTCTTCGACTGCAAGTACTCTGAACTGTAACTCAGATATGCCAGAAATGTCAACTACCATTTGCCACTGTGACTTGGCTTTTCTACAATTTCATATGAAATTCTTTCAAAAAATATGGTGAACGGGATGCTTTTAGAGGGCTGCATTGGAGCTGTAATAGGGAGCCTAACAATATTTTATTTATGTCATTGTTTTTTATGGTTTGGGATTCAGCTACATTATCTATGAGCCAGGCAGAATTTTTAGCCAGAGATGACTGTATTCAGATGACTTCATTCTGATTTAATGACATTGTAGAAAGCATTCAGATACTTTCATATTATAATGCTATTTTGCCATTTGTTAGTAAATGAAAGCATTTACATATCTTCAGATTTTTCTCCTCACAATTCATTTTGTATTCATTTTGAAAAAGAAAACCATCGAACAGACTTTTTTCTGCTTCAAACAGCCAGCATATAATACCTGGATTGTGAAAATCCCCTCCTGTTGGAATTGATTTAACTTATTATAGTTCCTATAATGCAGTCATGCCAAGCCACAGATGTGAAGGCTGGCAGCATGCATAGAAGTAAGCATCAAGAAAGGTAAAGGTTATAAAAATGTTTAGTGTGTATTAAATGACAATTTAAAGATGCTACTTAACGAAATCAAAGACACAGGGAAAATTCCAAGAGATGACTATAGCTAAAATGATTACAATACCAAAAAAGAAAGGAGACCCTCAGGAATGTAGCATGTAGAATGTAGAATTACAGACCTATTTTGTTATTAAATACAGATTTAAATTATATGCCAGAGTCCTAGCATTAAGATTGAGAGACTTAATGTCACAAACTAATCTCAGTTGACCAAACGGGATATATCCCCGGTAGGCAGGGGTGAGACAACGTCAGGAAGTTGATTAATCTGATCGCCTTTACTAGGGCAAGAAATAGTACATGCTAATGGTACTGGGTCAGATTGGATTGGACAGATTTGGCACATATGCTATTGGGTCATTACATACTAACCCATCTGCATTGATTTTGGGAGATGAATGTAGATCTCAACTATTTAGCCTCTGAAATTGGACTAGACAGGGGTGCACCCTTTCTCCTCTCCTTTTGTCTTTACTGACTGAGCCATTTTCGTAAGCAATAAAAAACTCCCCCTTTATAAGGGGAGTGAGGATAGGAGAGAGGGAGCAAACTGGTCCTTTTTGCAGACAATATAACTCTCATCTTGACTGATCCTGTCAATTCCTTAAAACATCTGCAGAAACTGATAGACAAGTTTGGTTTGATATCCAATTATAAATACATTTCCCAAAAAAACAATAAATATAAGTTTAGCTGAAAATATACTAAAGCAAAATTACCCATTTAGATGGCATCTAAATGGATTCACTCATTTGGGTATTCAATTTAGGGAGGAAATCAACAATACGATTTCTATTAATTATAAAAAATCATATCTAAATTGCATAGAAACTATCTCAAGTTGGAAGGATAAGGGATTTTCATTCTTTAATTATGTAGTTCGTTGTATTCCTCTGCCAGTCAGAATGTACTGGATCCAGAAGTTTCAATCTGTTATAGATAGGTATATACATTGCAGAAAACATACTAGATTAAAAAAAAGAACTATGGCTAGACAGTTAATAAAAATCTGTATTTCTTACCCAATATTGTCGACATATCATGAGGTCATATGCATTACACATATACTTAAATAGTTAGAGCCTAAAAAGATGTATTCATTGCACCAAACTGAAAATTAATTGTCCCCAAATAGAGACCTTAAATTATTGATATTTGCTGAAAAAAACTAACTGTAAAAATGTAAAGGAAGGAGCTTATAGAAATATTGAAAAAAATAATAATCACAAAATAAAATGAATCCCTTTCCCAAGCCCCATCCTGCCTTTGGAATCCATAGTAAAAAATATATTAAAATATTTCTCTGAATGATGAGGAAAAAACCAAAGGCATGAAGGAAGGGGAAATGGATTTTTGTAAGGTCTTCCATCCTGAAATATGGGATAAAGCATTTAAGTTGACAAATAGATTTATTAAAAGAGTATCATACAGAGAAGTCTTTTTAAAAACTATTTACAGATGGTCCTGAAAAAAAGCTACCAAATCTCTCACAACAGGTGTGGTCTTAACTGTTGGTCAGTAGGGCTCACATAAACATATTCTGTGGGACAGTCCGCATATACATGTTTTTTGGATCAATGTATTCTGCAACATTTCTAAAATTGTAAAAAGTATTGTAATTTGCTATAAATATTTTTCACATAATTCCTGATGATTTTTAATTGGAATTAAAAGCATTTATCATCCAGGTATGTTTAATTGCAAAATGGTTGGTGTTCTCTAAGTGGAAACAAAATATTGTCCCTGTTTGGAATGAAATTAGGTTAATACTAAGTCATAATAGAGCATTGGAATATAATAAGGCTTAATTGATAAAGATAAAATTAAGGGGAAAATTTGGGACAATGTTAATAAACTTATGATAACACTTCAAGAGCATTATTCTTAACAAATTGATTTCCATGCGCTCAACTCTTTAAACCCTCATAGGCAAATGTCTGTTTGTTTATCTGTTTGGTTTTTATGTGTAAAAGTACCTAAAAATTCGTAATTATCCTTAAAATGAAAATGTATTTATATGTAGACATATAAGGAAGGATCTATACATTGGAGTACTTTTGGAACTGCTTTTGTTATTCCTGTTTGTATGTTTTTATTATAGACATGTAATTAGAGATTTATAAACAAGCTAAAGGATAATATATTTGTATCTATTTAAACAAGAAATTATTCAAGAATGTGATAACTTCAGGAATCCCTTCTGTTGTTATGGAAACTGTTACACTGAATCCTGAAATGTTTTATTTTTTATTTTTTTATTTTTATATTCTTGTACATGTACTCATTTTGTATAAATAAAAAAAAAAAAGGTAAAGGTTCCAAATAATTACAGGGTATTAGTCTGCTGGCATCTTAAGAGTAATTGCATAAAATTAAATAAACTTAGTTAAAATATATGAAATAAAAAATGCACATGTGTTAGCTATAACAGAGGAATTGGGGCGCTAGGTCATTTCATATTTTAGCATTCATATTCAATATTCAAACATGCCATATTTAAAGAGACATGCAAGTCACTAAAAGTAGCAAATGTTAAAATAGAAAAGTATAATTAACATATAATTAATACAGGAAACGTACTCAACATGCATACCAAGTTCTAATAAGTGTCACCTGCAGGTGCAGTTGATTATGGGCCTTATTCAATTGCAAGCCCGCAGATTGCATTGTACAGTGAGTGATTTTAAGTGTGTACAAATTTACGAATTTGGCAATTGAATCGGGCCCATGATCAATTAAGCAAGGCCGTAACTACCGATTTAGGAACGGCCAATAGTAAATGAGACCGTCATCATGACATCATTAAAATATGGAGGTTAAATGTCAATCAATTAGCATTTAGCAGTCTGATATGTGATCAGACTCGCAATCTGGCAATGTACAAAATAATGAAAATGAATGAAGGAAATGTTCTTGTCCATGTGGATGGCCTGATATGTATTAACTCATTGATTTCCGAGAATGATATCACACCCAAATGACACATAAATATAATATTTTTTGATTGCAGATTTACGAGTTTGAGGTTGGTGTGCAATTAATTCTTATGTCTTTCATCGCTTTCCCCGTATTTTAAAGTGCAATATTGATTTTTTTATTTGCATTTACAGTGCTATTAACAGGTACCTGTAGGATTTTCTTCTACATTTGACATTTACTGGTGTGGAAATATTTGCAGGCTTGAGGACTTGTTGCAATTACTGTAAATAGCGATTTGTGAATTTAGCGATTTTAACATCTGCCTGTGTGGTGCTTATCCATATAGTTTTCTTGGCAAAGATACCGGGTGGGTTGCCAGTTCCTTCTCCAGTGGACTGCAATTTGTCTGACCTCTCTATTATGACCTGCCCATCCCTACATGGTAAAGCTCACAGCTTCACTGATGTACACAAGCTTCTTCACCACGACAAAGTGGTGGTTATATACATAACATATTTTATTAGACAGGTTATAGTGGTTATATACATAAGATATTTTATTAGACAGGTTTTAAGATCTAGTTCTTTAGTCTATTAATTTAGAAAAGTAGAAAAAACTTTCCTATCAGCAAGCTACCTCAGAGAGATGCTTGGGTTGTGCCCTGTTCAGTTCCACATTGTAACACAATGCAATGCCACTAAAGTTATAGAAGTATTAAAAAAGTTGATAAAAATAGTGTTAACCTACTGTACACTATAGCAATCGATTTATTTAGTAAAACATAATCTCATTCTTTGAAACAACCTTATTGGTGCATTTAGCACTGTATAGTTCAGGCTTATTGCCAAGGGCTGCCAGATTGTGTTAAGTAAGGAGGGGGTGGCAGTTTTAGTGGCGTTTTCTTAAAAACTGTGCTAGTTACACATTCAGATTTCAATATCGAAAGGGAGTTAACAGCCAATGTTGAGAACTCAAAGGAGAGGTGTGCATACCTCAAGAAGTGATATCAGCCTAGTGTGCTGTAGGCCAATGACGGGCAACTTATTTCAGCTGGCCTCATATGGACCTGGATTCCTTAAAAAATGGGCCTTGCAGTGCTTTTAACTTTTTTTTTTTTTTTTTACCAGATTCAAAGTTGAAAATCAGTGTATGAAAATAATTGAGTGGCTGCTCAAGATTATACCATCATTCCTATAGCTGCCAAGTTGGGGTAGGTTATAGCTAAAACAACCCAAATTTAGGGAGGTCAAAAGTGCTGCAGTAGCTAGATTATATAATTTCTACTAGTTTTCATACAGGAAATGTTATAAACATGCTATTAAACTCATTACAGAAAACATGAGGAATTAATATCTCTTTTTATTATTATCCTTTATTTATAATGTGCCACCATATTTCGTAGCACTATACAGGAGTTAAGAATAAATCAAAAATAGATTTAACACATTGCAAAAGAATTGACTGCCCTGCTATTAAGCTCTTTAATACTATCTTAAAAGAAATAACAAGTAACACTATGGGAAATAATGAAATAAATTACACTTTTAAATCCCATGAACACATTAGCATATTGAAAATGACAAACTAATAAATATACTTTGGTGTCTCTGAGATACAGCATCATAAAAAATAAGTGCAGTAATGTCTGCACCAAAATATGTCACTCTAGCAAGTAAATCAATGCGATATTTTCTAAAGGCTAATACAGCACTAGCCAAAATAAACAACCAGGTCTCAAAGATCAAAGGCTTAGATGGGCTGTAAGTTACGATTTTGACAACCGCAGTGATTTTAAGCCTATAACCCATAGATTGTTTGCGGCTCGCAAAAAGACGCCAATTAAAATGCAAATTAGTTTATGGGCTCCATTATGGGCTCCTGTAAACAACAATAGCTTAATTGAAGCGAGGCCCATGTGTTCTGCAGATTAATAAGAATATAAAAGCAATCAAAATCATTAGCTAAAAAAAACTTATAAATCGATTATTAAAGCAACAATTTAAATAAAGAAAATAGTTTTTTCACATGCTTGTCCAGCCGTTATTTGTAGTGATGTCGCAAACATAAAATTTTCGGTTCGCGAAACTAGAACGCGAACCGCGAACGCGAACCGCCGTAGACTTCAATGGGCAGGCGGATTTTAAAACCCACAGGGACTCTTTCTGGCCACAATAGTGATGGAAAAGTTGTTTTAAGGGGACTAACACCTGGACTGTGGCATGCCGGAGGGGGATCCATGTCAAAACTCTCACGGAAAATTACATAGCTGATGCAGAGTCTGGTTTTAATCCATAAAGGGCATAAATAACCTAACATCCCCCTACATCATCATCCTCCCCTGTATCTCTTTACCCCCTCCCTCATCATCCTCCCCTGTGTCTCATCCCCCTCCCTCATCATCCTCCCACCTCCCTCATCTTCCTCCCCTGTATCTCTTTACCCCCTCCCTCATCATCCTCCCCTGTGTCTCTTCCCCCCTCCATCATCATCCTCCACTGTTTCTCTTTCCCCCCTCCCTCATCATCCTCCCCTGTGTCTCTTTCCCCCCTTCCTCATCACCCTCCCCTGTTTCTTATCCCCCCTCCCTCATCATCCTCCCACCTCCCTCATCATCCTCCCCTGTGTCTCTTCCCCCCCTCCCTCATCATCCTCCCCTGTGTCTCTTCCCCTCTCCATCATCATCCTCCCCTGTGTCTCTTTCCCCCCTCCCTCATCATCCTCCCCTGTGTCTCTTTTCCCCCTCCCTCATCATATTCCCGTGTCTCTTCCCCCCCTCCCTCATCATCCTCCCACCTCCCTCATCTTCCTCCCCTGTGTCTTTTTCCCCCCTCCCTCCTCATCCTCCCCTGTGTCTCTTTCCCCCCTTCCTCATCACCCTCCCCTGTGTCTGTTTCCCCTCTCCCTCATCATCCTTCCCTGTGTCTCTTCCCCCCTCCCTCATCATCATCCCCCTCCCTTGATGATAAGGGGGGGGAGAGACACAGGGATAAGTGTGAGGGGTGTTAGAGTAAGGGGTGTTAGGGATAAGGGTGAGGGGGTTAGCTGTTAGGGTGAGGGGTGTTAGGGCTAAGTGTGAGGGGTGTTAGGGTGAGGGGTTTTAGGGATAAATGTAAGGGGTGTTAGGGTGAGGCATGTTAGGAATAAGTGTGAGGGGTGTTAGGTCTTAGGGATACTTGTGAGAATGTTAGGGTTAGGTGTTAGGTTGATGGGTGTTATGGATAAGTGTGAGGGGTGTTAGGGTTAGGGTAAGGGGTGTTAGGGATAAGTGTGATGTGTGTTAGGGTAAGGGATGTTAGGGTTAGCTGTTAGGGTAATGGCTGTTAGGGATAAGTGTAAGGGGGTATTAGGGTTAGGTGTTAGGGTGAGGGGTGTTAGGGTTAGGTGTTAGGGTAAGGGCTGTTAGGGATAAGTGTAAGGGGGTATTAGGGTTAGGTGTTAGGGTAAAGGGGTGTTAGGCATAAGTGTAAGGGGTGTTAGGGTTAGGTGTTAGGGTGAGGGATGTTAGGGTTAGGTGTTAGGGATAAGTGTGAGGGGTGTTAGGGTTAGGGTAAGGGGTGTTAGGGATAAGTGTGAGGGGTGTTAGGGTTAGGGTAAGGGGTGTTAGGGATAAGTGTAAGGGGTGTTAGGGGTAGGTGTTAGGGTGAGGGATGTTAGGGTTAGGTGTTAGGGGGTATTAGGGTTAGGTGTTAGGGTGAGGGGTGTTAGGGTTAGGTGTTAGGGTAAGGGCTGTTAGGGATAAGTGTAAGGGGGTATTAGGGTTAGGTGTTAGGGTAAAGGGGTGTTAGGCATAAGTGTAAGGGGTGTTAGGGTTAGGTGTTAGGGTGAGGGATGTTAGGGTTAGATGTTAGGGATAAGTGTGAGGGGTGTTAGGGTTAGGGTAAGGGGTGTTAGGGATAAGTGTGAGGGGTGTTAGGGTTAGGGTAAGGGGTGTTAGGGATAAGTGTGAGGGGTGTTAGGGTTAGGTGTTAGGGTGAGGGGTGTTAGGGATAAGTGTAAGGGGTGTTAGGGTTAGGTGTTAGGGTGAGGGATGTTAGGGTTAGGTGTTAGGGATAAGTGTGAGGGGTGTTAGGGTTAGTGTAAGGGGTGTTAGGGATAAGTGTGAGGGGTGTTAGGGTTAGGGTGAGGGGTGTTAGGGATAAGTGTGAGGGTTGTTAGGGTTAGGTGTTAGGGTGAGGGATGTTAGGGTGAGGGGTGTTAGGGATAAGTGTGAGGGGTGTTAGGGTTAGGGTAAGGAGTGTTAGGGTTAAGTGTGAGGGGTGTTAGGGTTAGGTGTTAGGGTGAGGGATGTTAGGGTTAGGTGTTAGGGATAAGTGTGAGGGGTGTTAGGGTTAGGGTAAGGGGTGTTAGGGATAAGTGTGAGGGGTGTTAGGGTTAGGGTAAGGGGTGTTAGGGATAAGTGTAAGGGGTGTTAGGGGTAGGTGTTAGGGTGAGGGATGTTAGGGTTAGGTGTTAGGGATAAGTTTGAGGGGTGTTAGGGTTAGGGTAAGGGGTGTTAGGGTTAAGTGTGAGGGGTGTTAGGGTTAGGTGTTAGGGTGAGGGTTGTTAAGGATAAGTTTAAGGGTTGTTAGGGTGAGGCATGTTAGGAATAAGTGTGAGGGGTGTTAGGTCTTAGGGATAAGTGTGAGGGGTGTTAGGGTTAGGTGTTAGGTTGATGGGTGTTATGGATAAGTGTGAGGGGTGTTAGGGTTGGGTGCTAAGGTGAGGGGAGGATAATGATAAGGGGGGGAAGAGACACAGGGGTGTCCTTGCAGCAGAGATCAAAAGAGTCCTTCAGGACTGTATTGCACACTGTGTACAGTAGCCTAGCTATGGTTTTCACTATTGATGCAGTATCACCTACACTCAGCCTCCTCTCAGTAAGACTGCAAGTTAGTTATCATTCCAAAATGGCTGCTGTCCATGAGTTAGAAGGGTCTGGAAGGCAGGGTATGATGCTGAGTGGCTGGAATGTGTCTGCTGACTGTGAGTTGCAGGGTCAAAGTTAGCTCAATGATAAAGTATAGGGGGCGGGTCAAATATCGCATATGTTCGCAGTTTGCCGCGAACGCGAACATGCTATGTTCGCCGGGAACAGTCCGCCGGTGAACTATTCGCAACATCTCTAGTTATTTGATATACATCTGGTGATTTCAGTTTGTCTTTACAAACACAGAGATTATATTTACTCTCTCAAAGTATTTTAAATGCAAATTTAACATCTGGTTAATCTTTGTTTTATATGAATCAAAAGCAAGAAATATAAGCAGATAGCAGATTCTAAAACATTAAACGTTAAAATGTGATGTTTAAAGTACGATCATAAATATATTCTGTTACAGAAAATACTTTGGGTGAAATAACAGATGTCACAATCAAAAAGAAAAAGTTAACTCAATAACATTTGAATCATTTCTAATTATTCATAAGATGCTTAGAAAATTTATGTTTTTAAAAAAAATTGCATCAAAATAAGAATATTTTTTATGAATATGGTGATGAACACAAATAAGAACCTTTTTATAGATTTTACAATAGCAAAATGACATGTTATTATACCTTATTATGTTAATTTAAAATGTTAATTGAATACAAAATTTAGAAAAATAGTGAGATTACACTGACATAGACATGTAAGAATATACATGTTATCTAAAATAATCTTTCTATTCCTATGCATTTTGAATACGCTTTCTCAGAGTGTTCTATGTCCCCTGGAAGAAAGCACAGCACAATAGATATTATCTGCAATTACATCTTGTCTTATGTGTTTTAAGAATATAATTGTATGTGGTCACTACAAATTAATATAAGGCTATAAAGGCTATTATTATACTAGATTTAAAAATAAAAAAGTTCAGCAAAGGGGAAATGTGGTAATGGCTAACTTGATACAATTTTAGTGAAACTATTAAAGACCATAATGTCACTATACGTAGCCTGCTCTGAAATAAGATCTGAAATAACTCCTGTAAGTACATGCAAGCATCAAAAATATAACATGTATTGAACTAGACATACATATCACACAATCACATCAGTGGGAAAAAGTCACCTTTTATCGTTTTGTAATCTGAAGAATGACCATATGTTACAGTCTCTCAAAATGACATCTGATACAACAGTATGAAAAACCAAGCATTTTTTTTCCCTCAATCAATGACAGATCACCTATAAAACATTGGGATCTGAAAGGATACATATGTATAATTAATGTGAATGGAGACTTAGTGACAGCATCGTGGACTTCATTTGAATAGATTCAAATAGATTAGTTTTAGTGAATCCCATAAATGGAAGCTGCTGCTGCTGCTAGGAGCTACAATAAACTGCAAAACATTGCAACACTTCTCAGTATTTTTAATGGATCTTTCCTTATTGTGCCAAAATACATTTCATACATGTCTAAAATCAAGTTTATGTGGAATTAAACTTCTCAATCATCATTTAAGCCCAGCCTCTACATATTTTGAATTGTTCTTTTTCTGTAGGTTTCCTATCAATATTGTAACTGTTAGATATTTGATGCAGTGTTTCATAACATCTACTTGTTTTTCACAGGGATTACGCTCACAACAGATGTGTTCATGGTCAAATGCTTTATGTGTACTGTCTTCTATGAATCTACTACTATTACAAAATGGCTGCATACATTATTTGCCAGGGTTGGGGAGCATGATACAGAAAGACATTTAGTTACTTCTATTGAAAGCTTGCAGACATTTTTCGAAAAATTCAATATAACTTAGTGAAACACAATCTACATCTATGGTGGCATTAAATAGTTGCCGTATATACGCGAGTATAAGCCGAGTTTTTCAGCCCTTTTTTTACTTATACTTGAGTCACCCTGTGTCTTTTTCCCCCCGTGTCTCTCCTCCCTGTGTCTCCCCCCCTCTCCCTCCCATGTGTCTCTTCCCCCCTCTCCCTCGTGTCTCTTTCCCTCCCCCTCCCTTCTCAGATGGCTGACAGATTTGCCTGGCGTGCTGCGGTCCATAGGACACAACTGATTGACTAATCAACAACAAAAATTAGGGATATGATAAGGTCAGGGTTAGAGATAATATTGACGTTAGGATATGCTTAGGGTTAAATTTAGTAGTATGATTAGTGTTAGGTTTAGATGATATGGTTAGAATATGATTAGGGTTAGGACTAGGATAAGGGATTAGGGTTAGAAATATGATTACTGTGAAGGATATCATTGAAGTTAGGGTTAAATATGAGATTAAGGATTATATGATTGAGGATAGGGTTATGCATATGGTTAGGTTTAGGTAGCAGATTGTGGTTAGGAATAGGATTATGGGTAAATTTAGGATATAGGTATATATATATACGGTGTAGGATATGATTAAGTTTAGACTTACAATTTTGTGAGAGCAAGACATAATATTAGGAATATGAATAGGCATAAGAAATATGATTAGGTTTAGAGTTATTTATATTGTGGTCAAAGAATCACTGTATACAAAAGTTAGGTAAGGCTTGATTAGAAAAAAAACATCCCGACCTTGACAGTGACACATTTTAAAATCTATTAAAAAACAAATTCAGATCCAAAACTACGAAAATGTACTACATATGCCTGGAGGATTTTGTTTCCTAACCAGATTGATTTTTAATTTTTTTCTCCAGTTCATAAAATGTACTTTAGGCTAGATTTTTTCTTGGTAGACAGACCTACTATGAATCTAATAACGTATGCTGAAATAGGTTCTATCGCTATCTCAGATCATGCTTACGTATCATTAAAGATCAAACAAGACTCAGACAAAAAGTTAAAGCCGGTGTGGAAACTGGATGACTCATTGATTATTTATGACACTAATAAGAAGTATCTTATTTCTCAGATCAAAGATTTTTTTTAGCTCAACAAAAACTCTGTTTCATCTAAAAGTTTGTTGTGGACTACTCAGAAGGCATACATCAGAGGTATCTTAATTAAAATGAAAAGGTAATTTAATAAAAAAGAGGTACTGCTTCTAGTGAGATTAAAAATCTGCAAAAACAAATTAACAGAATTAATCAGCTCTCTCTCTCCCTCTTGCTCTCATATTCTCTTCTCCCCCCTCCTTTCTCTCTTTCCTCCCTTTTCCCACTCTTCTTTCTCCCTCTTTTTGGTTTTTCTCCCCATTCTCTCACTCCTAACTTCTCTCTCCTCTCCTCTATATTCAATTACTCATCCCCCTCCTACCCTTCTCCCTCTTTTCTCCACCTCTTGTCTAATCCCCTCCTATTCACCACACAACTCACCATTTATATCTCACCTTTTCTCTCTTTATATTCTATCTAGATTCCTCTATTCTCCCTTAATTGTCCTTTCTTCCCTTTATCTCCATCTTCACACAGTAAACTAATGGTAACCTATACAATAAACAAACAAAAAAAAATAGAGGTGCTCAATCAGAGAACAAACTAAATAATCAGTCTGATCTCACCAAATAGAGTGATCCAGGTGCAAAATACCAGGCAAATCTACCATTAACAGGAGAAACAGCAAACCCTAAACATGCATTTCATCCCTGATTGGATCTCGTCAGTGGGTTGTAGCTAAACTCCTTGTGCCTCCCTTATACACTACAGAATATGTCTCCTGTGTAGGGCACAAGTGAGCACAAGTGAGGAAAAAGAGGTTAGTTTGTTCGCTGAGCACCTCTTCTTTGTTTTTTGTTTATTCAAACCACCCTTAAGGCTTAGTCTCCCTCAGAGTTATAGGGCACGCTAGGCCCAATCAAGGACAAAATTTATTTCTGGGGTTTGCTGTTTGTGAGTTGCCTTGTATTTGGCGTCTAAATAACTCTATTGGGTGAAACCAGACTGATATACTACAGGATATTTCTCCCTGTGAAGGGCACAAGTGAGCTAAAAGAGATTGCTCTCAGAGTGGGTTATCATGTCCCTTATTAGGGATAGTTTGTTCTCTGATTGAGCACCTCTACTTTGTTTTTAATTTAACATATACAATACCTATTGTTGTACTTGCTCTGTTCCCATTACCACTTTATCTAGGTGTAACAAACTTTAACTTGTAGGAGGGATCATGGATCGTACATTGGAGCTGTCTACACGCTGCATATATACCTCATGTGATGAGGTGTTAACATTTGAGAGTTCAATTTTTCTTATTGATTTGTTGCTATAAACATAATTGATTTACATTAGTAGTTGGTGGCATACTTATTCCCCCCTTTTATCTGCTTGTAAATAATGATGAATCTTGAAGCTGGTGAGAGAAAGACCCTTTCAAACATTTTAAGCAATACCATATGAAAAAATCACTGTGAACTGTTTAAAAAGATGGAAATTTAAGATGTAGATTTGACGACAAGGGTAATTTAATATAGTGGAACTAACAGAAACAAATAACCATAATTATAGATGTGATTTGAAATATAACATGGAGCAGATGATTTAATAGCATTGAAATGGTGGAGAATCAGACTAAAGGCTACTTCGATACCCACTCTTGGCTAAAAAACACTTTGCAGGTCATGCAGGCTTAACAAATCTACTTCAATTTATTTTTTGTTTTCTAAAATAAACATCAGGCAAATTCTGTGTAATTCAAAATGAAACATTTATCACAAATATTACTCGGAATTAGGGCCGGCTTTACAATTATCAAGATATACAGGGATCACATATATAGTTGTCTTCATGCGAGCTGTTGCTAACGCTTGCGGGCTCGTGCAACTGCGGACCTCGCAACATTTACGTAGTTCCGAAAGGAAAATACGAGACACGTTACGACTTATTACGACCTCGCAAAAATCTTCCGAAACATGCGCACATCAAAACATGAAAAACACAATAAATACACACAACAAATACATAAAAAGCTTACCTACAGGAAGAGGGGGCACCCAGGACCTCGAAAACTGAAGTTACACCTCAATTTAACTCAAAATAAAAGAGTTTAGACACTCAAAAATCCTCTAAGCAAGAGAAAAAATGGCCGCCGAAAAAAACGAAAAAGAGGCTAAAGCAGTCTAAAGACGCAAAACACCACCAAACACCTACGGACTTCCCGAAAAAGACATACGAGATTCCAAAGCAAGGACGCAACCCGCGCGACCCCAAAAACATTACAAACACAATAAATACACACAACAAACATATAATAAGCTTACCGACAGCAAGGTGGTGCACCCATTTCGGAGTTTAGACACCCGAAAATCACCTAAGCGAGAGAAAAAACGGCCGCCGAAAAAAACGAGACTAAGGGACCCTAAACATGCAAAAGACCACCATAAACACGCAAAACACCACCAAACTGCTACGCATATTCCAAAAAAGTCGGACGACATCCAAAATGAAGGACGCTAAATCAGCCACAGCCGCATACCACACATTAGCCGCCATTTTAGAACAATAACTTATACAATGCGGAAGTACACAGCAACGCTAACTGATTTATCTCGCGCACGCACACTATTACACTCCACACATTCATCAAGCTTACACAGCAGCTCCACAGCACTGATGCTGCAGCAACGTCAAAACAGATTGCCAGCTCTTCAACAGAATGCTTCCTGCATATATTACATCAAAATTGGTAAAGTATATTACTTAACAACCCCTTGCTCACTGTGCCTTAGGGAGTTCAGCTGCACCTCACTGACGAGGCCCATAGAGGCCGAAACGCGTCTGGGGTTTGCTGTTTCTCCTGTTCAGGGTAGAATTGGGGCTGGGTCACTCTTTTGAGTGGCACCAGACTGATATACTACAGGATATTTCTCCCTGTGAAGGGCACAAGTGAGCTAAAAGAGGTTGCTCTCAGAGTGGCTTATCATGGCTATGGAACTAACCTATTAAGGTTGGTTTGTTCTCTGATGAGCACCTCTGACTTTGTTGTTTTGTTAAAGTATATTACTTTATTAATCTATTATTTATTTTATTATTATACACCAAACAGCATTAGCTCACTTACAATTTCATTGCCATCATTTTTTGACGTGCAATATACTAGTCAATAATATTAGTGCTCTCAAAGGCTCTTGATAAGATTCCTGGTGAACACAAAAATTATATGTATATTCTCTACAGGATTCAAGCAATCTAATTCTGTGTTGGATAGGATTCAACTTTTAATACTGATCAATATTTATAGCATTTCTTATAAATCTTGAAATAGCCAAAATAAAAATGAACAAAATATCTGATTTATGAGACTTGCCATTACTGCTACAATATTATATCTTAAAGAGATTGTTTGGTTTTAATTACCTAAATAAATAAATAAATGCATATTTAATTATTATAATAATGTTTTACATTTCTTCTACCATTTAGCTTTAATCTAAAAACAGGAATCTTGAAAAATGTACTTTGAAATACTTGACATTAGGGCAAGCTATGGCATTCATGGTCTGGCCATAAATTTCTCAGCCACCCAATAGTTTTCTTTCACAGCTCCACTGTTGGCTAGCAACACAAATGGAAATTATTTTAGCTTATGGTGAGCAATACCTTTGTGAGTTCATTCTGTCTAAAAAAGAGTTTCAAAAGATTTTTGCTGCTCTTAATAGGGAATACAGGGTTTGCATTGCACTCTGGAAGACTCAGTTTCACAAAGAGCAATGCAAACACTGTATTTCTAAGCAAGAAATAAGTTTATTGATCTATTTTTGGATATGCAAATGAATTCACAAATTATCTTTAATGATAAAGAAATGTAAGCAATTGCTTTAAACGGTTTACTTTGCTTAAGCATTTAAAACTACAATTATTAGGTCTACAATTATTAAAGTATGTTATATTTAGCCCACAAAGTATTACTACTCTTTAAAAACAGATAAGGAAGAATATCAGTGGATATATTAAAAAGGTTCCAAATCATGTATTCCTCCCATTGAATTATAAGTCAGTCTTAAAACCTTTTACTACTTTGAAGTAATTTGATATTGAGCAACTTACAGTTTTTAATGAACTGTTAATAGACTAATGAATAGCTGATATATTGCAAATGGGACATTTCTGAAGGGGAATCATAATTCCTTAAATGGCACTCTTTAGGTATAGGAGCCATGCTGATTTATTTTCTGTAGCTTCTGTAGCATAAATAATAAAGACAAGTATTTGAAATTACAACTGGTGCTCTCAATTAATAATTGTCAATTGATCTGTTATGCTTCAACAATGGCATATGTGTGATTATTCCTTCTCCATTTTTTTTAATATATGGAGCTGATTTGTACTGTTACCTAGAAAGAGGATACAATTATTAGTTATAATAATTCAAAACTTTGTTCTAGAGAATGACACAGACAATGTTTTTTTTTATCTTCTATAAATACTCATGTTATTAAATCTCTTAACCTATATGTGGAAAATTAGATTTTTTTAACTGATGAGATATTCCTACATTTAATCAATTCCTTACCAATAAATCTAGTGACACATTTATTTGTTTTATGATGTTATAAGGTCAGTGGAATATGAACACATTTATTTGATAATTTTTTCTTCTCTGTCTCACTCTTTATTTATTATTTCCATAATTACTGTATATACTCGAGTATAAGCCGACCCGAGTATAAGCGAGGCACCTATTTTACCACAAAATACTGGGTAAAATGAGTGACTCGAGTATAAGCCGAGGGTGGTAAATGTGCTGCCCCCTGTGTCCCTCTTGTGCCCTCTGTGTCCCCCCTCTCTCTCCCGTGTCTCTTCTCCCCTCTCCCTTCCCTGTGTGTCTTCCCCCCTCCCTTATCACCCTCCTCAACCCCTCTCCTCATTCTCAACCTCCCTCCTCAACCCCACTCCTCATCCTAAACTTCCCTCCTCATCCTCAAACTCCCTCCTCAACCACCTCATCCTCAACCCCCTCCTGAACCTCTCCTCAACCTCAACCCCCCTCGATAACTTCAACCTCCCTCCTCATCCTCAACCCCCTCCTCAACCTCCCTCCTCATCCTCAACCCCAACCCCCTCCTCAACCTCCCTCCTCATCCTCCCTCCTCAACCCCCCCATCCTCAACCCCCTCCTCAACCCCCCTCAACCTCACTCCTCAACCCCCCCATCCTCATCCTCCCCCCTCAACCCCCCATCCTCATCCTCAACCCCCCCATCCTCAACCCCCTCCTCACCCCCCCTCAACCTCAACCCCCCTCCTCAACCTCCCTCCTCCTCATCAACCCCCTCCTCAACCACCCCCTCCTCAACCCCCCATCCTCATCCTCCCCCCTCAACCCCCATCCTCATCTTCAACCCCCCCATCCTCAACCCCCTCCTCACCCCCCTCTCAACCTCCCTCCTCCTCATCAACCCCCTCCTCACCCCCCCTCAACCTCAGCCCCCCTCCTCAACCTCCCTCCTCCTCATCAACCCAATCCTCAACCCCCCCATCCTCAACCCCCCTCCTCACTTTCTCCCCTCTAAATACCTCCCCCTCACTTACCTGCTTCTTCTCTGGCCTCTGCTCCTTTCGTCTTGACCCCGGCGCGCATGTGACGTCACATGCGCTCCGAGTCATTAGCATATACCGGGTGGGAGGTATTTAGAGGGGAGAAAGTGAGGAGGGGGGTTGAGGATGAGGAGGGGGGGTTGAGGATGAGGATGAGGAGGAAGAGAGAAAGACATGGGGGGTTACAGAGACACAGGGGGGTAGAGTGACACGGGGGGGTTAGAGGGACACGGGGGGGTTAGAGAGACACGGGGGGGTTAGAGAGACACGGGGGGGGGGTTTGTGAGACACGGGGGGTTAGAGAGACACGGGGGGGAGTGACTCGAGTATAAGCCGAGGGGGGCCCTTTTTAGCCTTTAAAAAAAGGGCTGAAAAACTCGGCTTATACTCGAGTCTTTTTCACCATAGCTAATCCTCTTTTCTTTTGCTCCTCCTTAATAGCCCAGTAACATGTCAATGACCCCTTAAAATTTGCCAACCATGGTCTCAGCATAAAAACAAGGGCCTCATTCAATTTCAAGCCTGCAACTCTATCGCAGTAGGCCGTTTGTCTGCAGGTGTGTTGCTCTAGTTTATCTCCAATTACAATGCTATTCAATTGAGCAAGGGTGCGAGTTAGGGGCCAAAGCCTCATGCCCGTAAATCCCTCCAGCGGCAGCAAACTGTTAAGTGGCTGGCCAATATGCGATTGGCCTTTATGATCCAATCGCAGTATAACGTAGTGTGACAGCCTCTCAGCCAATCGAAAGCGGTCTAGCCACAGATGATTGGTAGAGGGAGATTATAAAGTTGCGTTCCACCCGCACATGTGTTGACTGTGTGTTGTATTTTCTGAAGAAGTAGCACGCAGGTCCCAGAGTTGGAGGTTTGTGAGACAGGGAGAGAGAGAGCAGGAGTATACTGAGAGCAGTAATTAGCAGTTTTGTATATTTATCTTATACTATTTACTATTTTACACTTAATCTTCTGGAGATCCAGGCCAGCATCTCTGCCATTGATAAGAGAGGTAATGTACAGACTGGCAAGGCCCAATAGGGAGGAGAGGAGGCACCACTTAATGACTGAGTCATACCTGGCCGGGCTGCTCAGGATTGGGACAGACCAGAGTGCATTCCAGGGAGTCAACGCAGGCGCAATGTGATGAGCTCTGGTCCCCAGCCCCGCCTCCTCCACCCCAGAGGAATCCCCTGGAAACCTGCAGCCCGGCCCCTCCTCTCCTCCCACTATGCCTCCACCACTGCAGGTGCCTCTGCCCCCACCACCACTATCACCAGGGAGATTTGGCCGTCCACAGGGGATTTTGGCCCTGTGCCTAGGCAGAGGAGGACCTAGGGGATGTGCATATACCTTCACAACAGCAATCCTCATTGATAATCTATTGGTCACAATGTTAACCAAATCTAGCCTGGCTACAAAGTCTTGGATTTTGGCCTGTGTGATGGTGATATTTTTTATGCAGATGGCGACCTTCCATTACATGGTCCATGACCCTCTTCTCTGTGGACACGTAGGTTTCTGTTGAACATGTTACCAATTTGATGGTCACTGAGGAATGCTGTTGAGAAGAGATGCTACAGTCTCTATAATTTTTAGCCCTTATTTTGTAGTTGTTTCTTTTCTTTTGTTTTAGGTACAATTCAGGTCCATTAAGGCATTTTCTGCATCTTCAAGCATTGTGAAGGAAATGTATGAGGTTTAAGGTTTTCACAGTTCCTCAGGTAGACATTCCTTTAATGACAGTGCCCCCCCCAACCCCTTAACACGCATCTACCAGAATCTTAAAGATGTCATATAGCCTATTATCTAAGACAAGATTGTTGTTAGCTTAAATGTAGACTAATACCGCTATGGCAGTAGACTTGCAGAATATAACATATGCCCTAGTGATCCTGACATCAATATCAGTCTGAGAACAGATCATAGGGTCTGATGTAAGTAACAGTGAATCTGGCTGCTGACCCTTGTGTCCTCTACGTATTAATGTGTATTTTCCCATATTGCTGATTATCCAGAGACCTAGCTAATAGTTAATTGCAGGTGGGAATCAGGTGAGTTGGAATATTGTTACAGTTACAGTATATAGGACTGTACTGTACATTTATGTTGATTTCTTTTTATCCTCCTCCACCTTTTTTCGGTTGACTGTATGTGTGAAACTGGATTGGATAACACAGTCCAGAGGTTGAATCATCTGTTTCATTGACCAGATCTAGAATAGTTGTAAGGGCTTTTCACATTAATGGCTTCTTCAATTAAATGGAGTGGCCACATGTGACCCTGGTAGATGCTATGCATCATGCTTATTCCAAACTATCACATTACCCCCTGTAGCTATCCCCTTTTTCCCAATAATATCCTCTTGCTCTCTCGGGATTCGCCCACACAACACCCATGATATTATTGCACAGACTTGACCATTTTTGATTGTGCCCTGTGTATGAAATATAACTTTGTTATACCGTTTTAACCGTGTCTGTGTGATTTTAATGGTTGGGGTTATGGGACATCCACATACATCACATTTGTGTCATATTTCTATATATATGTAAACTAATGAGCCCTAGTTACTATGCAATAGATCAATACATATCACATATAATAGTTGTCAAACTACGAGACGTCGTCACGCTTTGCGAGCTTGCAAAGCGAGGGATGCAGTTTTGTCCGCAAATGCAGACCCTCGCATAGCGAGGGGCCGCATTTGCGAAAGGTGAAGCCTCCAATGTCGTATGTGTTTGTCCGCAAATTCGGACCCTCGCGAAGAAAGGATCTGTATTTGCGGAGGTGCAGGCTCAAAGGCGCCTCACACGCGGTTAAAAACACACACACGCATGACTTAGAAAAAAAACACCTTGGAACCATCCTTAACTTAACAAAGATCCAAGCGAGAGAAAAACGAAAACGAGGCTCAAAGCCCAGCCACGTACAACTTACCCAAGAAGGGATCCGAGATAAGCTCGGAAACCTGCATTAACCTCAGAACCAACCTTAACGTAACAAACACCCACACGCACGAAAAATACGACCATAACGGCCGAACCGCGCGCACCTAAAAACAGTCAAAACACACCAAATACTCAAAAAAACTACATAAAAAGCTTACCCATAGCAAGGGGGGCACCCAGGACCTCTGAAAGTGAAGTTAAACCTCCATTTAAGTCCAAATTCCCGAGTTCAGACACACAAAAATCCCTAAGCGAGAAAAAAAATGGCCGCCAAAAAAATGAAAACGAGGCTCACAGCCCAGCCACCTACAACTTTTACCCAAGAAGGGATCCGAGATAAGCTTGGAAACCCGCATTAACCCCACGGGATCCGAGATAAGCTCGGAGAACTGCATTAACCACACATTAACCATCGCAGTGGGGGTCCCGATTGCACTCGATCGGGGACCCCCGCTGCAATGAAAATTCAAAATTCCGTAAAGGTCCTTAAAGGACCCATTATAAAAGAAAACAAATATACATTATCACCCTGTCACTCATGGGGGTCAATACAGACCCCCATAAACCCCTAATTAACCCTGTCACTCATGGGGGTCAATATAGACCCCCATAAGCCCTTCATTAACCCTGTCACTCATGGTGTTCAATACAGACTCCCATAAGCCCTTCATTAACCCTGTCATTCATGGGGGTCAATACAGAGCCCCATAAACCTCTAATTAACCCTGTCATTCATGGGGGTCAATATAGACCCCCATAAGCCCTTCATTAAACCTGTCACTCCTGGGGGTGCATACAGACCCTCATAAGCCTCTATTTAACCCCATCAGTCCCATAAGGGTATATTAAGACCATTATGGGCCTGTTACAACCCAACATTAACCACATAAGTGCCATGACGGTCCTCAAGGACCATCATGACACTAAGTATAAACACTACACTGCACTATACACCCCAATAAAACATTAAATATCAACTAAACACCCTCTACACTAACCTATTAACACCTACACTAATAAACCACACGACTGTAATTACAGAAAATAAAAAAGCCTAAAGTAAAAAAAAAGCTACATTACAGAAAATAAAAAAACCTAAGTCACAAAAAATAAAAAAGGAACATTACAGAAAATAAAAAAAAACATTACAACCCCCCCCCCCACTACAGAAAAAAAAAATTACACATCTGAAAAGGAAATACATATAATACAAATACATACAATACAATACAATACAAATACATACAATATAATACAATACAATTAAATACAATACAATACACCCCTATCTAATATACAATACATTCTATCTATCTAACATACATGACACAATATATCTAAATAAATACCATAATCTAAAATACATCCTATCTATATAATATACATACCCAATCTATCTAAATAAATACCACAATATAATATACAATACATTCTATGCTATCTATATAAAACGCATACCCCTAGCTAACATACAATGAATGCTATCTATATATAAAATTATCTAATTAAGACAATTTACCTTTGCAGGTGTCCATTCAGATCAGCCACCTACAGAAAAGAAAAAAAACATTTGTGCAACATGTTTACAGTACATAAAGAAACATTCTAAACATTCTAAATATTATAAATATTCTACTCACCTTTCCGGCATGCCCCGTTCTTATTCTTTTACCCTTCTCCGGAGTGACATAACATTAATACACATACACATACATAAAAACAAAATAAAATAAACATAATCTACATTGTACTTACCTCCCCGCCATGTCTCCGGCCTCCGCCTCCTTTTCTGCCACACCCTGTAAAAAAATAAAATAAATAAATACTTACATCTGCACTCACGGACATCCCCGATGCTAATGAGGCTCCCGGAGACTTTTCCGGAAGAAAATAGGCAATGGCGCCTTCTGATTGGTTGAAAACGCTGTCTATCAAATTCACCCAATCAGGAGGCCCCAATGTGTGAGCTAATCAGAAAGGGATACACCCTAAAATCCCACTCTGATTGGATAATGCACCTGTCAATCTTTATTTAAACCAATCACAAGGCGCAGATGCCTTCAGCCAATCACAATGGAATACACCCCCACAGGGTGATTGGTTGGAGCATCTGCACCATCTGATTGGTGCACTGACAATAGCCAATCACAATGGAATACACCCCCACGTACTGATTGGTGAAGGATTTGCGCATTCTCATTGGCTATTGTTAATGTCAATCAATATTACAGCCAATGGGAAGGCGCAGATGTCTTCACCAATCATTACATGGGGGTATATTCCATTGTGATTGGCTGATGGCTATAAAGCCTTCGGATTGGTTCAAATAAAGATTGACAGGTGTGTTATCCAATCAGCATGGTATTTTGGGGTGTATCCCTTTCTCATTGGTTCACAATTGGCGTCTTCTTATTGGCTGAATTTGATAGACAGCGTTTTCGGCCAATCAGAAGCCGCCATTGCCAATTTTATTCTGGAACACTCCGTAGGAAGCTCATTAGCATCGGAGACATCCGCCAGGGTGGATGTGTGTTGTTTATTATTTTTTTACCACGTGGATGCTTCCGGGGCAGAACAGGAGGAGGCCGGAGACATCGCGGGGAGGTAAGTATAATGTAGATTGTGTTTATTTTACTTTGTTTTATGTTTATGTATGTGTACTAATGTAATGTCTTTTTTTAACAGGGGCAGCGCCGGAGAAGAGGAAAAGATGAAGGACGTGACATGCTGGGACGTGACATGCTGGGACGGGACATGCTGGAAAGGTGAGTATAATATTTAGAATATTTAGAATGTTTAGTTATTTTATGTAAACGTGTTGTATTAATTTTTTAAATCTTTTTTTACCCTAGGTTGGTGATCTGAAGAAACATCTCCAAGGTAAGTGGTGTTAATTATTTTGTTGTAGCTTAGAATTAGGGTTGCTATATAGAGATAGCATGTACTGTATATTAGATAGATAGGGGGATGTATATTAGATAGATAGTATTGTATATTAGATAGTGGGATGTATATTACATAGAGGGATGTATATTACATAGTGGGATGTATATTACATAAGGGGATGTATATTAGATAGGGTGTATTGTATTGTATTTAATTGTATTGTATTGTATTGTACTGTATTGTATTTAATTGCATTATATTGTATTTAATTGTATTGTATGTATTATATGTATTTCCTTTTCAGGTGTGTATTTTTTTTTTTACTGTAGTGGCGGGGGTGGGGGGGGGTTGTAATGTATTTTTTTATTTTCTTTGGTGATTTTAGATTTTCTTGTTTTATGTAATGTATATTTTTGATTACTAGTTTTTTTGATTTCTGTAATTAGAGTGGTGGGGGTTATTAGGGGGTAGGTAGGTAGTGTAGGTGTTGATAGGTTAGTGTAGAGGTTGTTTAGTTGATATTTAATGTTTTATTGGGGGGTATAGTGAAGTGTAGTGTTTATACTTAGTGTCATGATTTTCCTTGAGGACCGTCATGGCACTTATGTGGTTAATGTTGGGTTGTAACAGGCCCATAATGGTCATAACATACCCTTAGGGGATTGATGGAGTTAAATAGAGGCTTATGAGGGTCTGGATAGACTGCCATAAGTGACCGGGTTGAAATGGTGTAGTGCTTACACTTTGGGTCATGAGGGTCCTGGATGACCCTCATGGCACTTATACTGTTATTACATGCGTTCATTAGTGTGTTAGAGGTGTCTATATAGTTGAGGCACACAGTACACTCACATTGTGTGGCAAACAGCATTTCAACACTTTCTTTTATTGACCGTCATTTTTTGACGGGCAAGTCGATAGTAACAATAATAATAGTCATAATAGCATTAGATATCATATAATAATATATATAATATATAATCAAAATAAAGGGTTAATACACATGCAAAGTCCAATTAGTGATACTGTGGAGTATCAACATTCCCCTGAGGGCCTGATAACATTATGATGGGTGATACTGGATCAGGTTGCCAATTCCTTCTCTAGTGGACTGTAATTTGTCTGACCTGTCTGCTATGACCTGTCCACCTACAGTGGCCCTACCTGGTATAGCTCATAGTATCATTCAGGTACACAAGCCCCTTCACCACCACCACTTAGCAATCCCAAAGGGGACCAGGGGAACATACACCACACCAATGTAAATTGATGAATAGCAAAAAATAATGGGAGGTCGCCACATGGGAATGGGTATACATCTTGGCACATGGCCAGCAATGGTGTGGGACTTTCCAGGATGGGCGTAATGGAGATGGAGGTGAGTTGGCAGTGTTACAAACTTGTGGGTCCTCTTTTTGGAACCGTAAGCTTTGGCCTGCCATTTGGCATTTGCGGGCTTGATTGCGGCTGCGGGCTTGATCGTTTTTTGCAATTGAATAGCTAGGTGCGATTTTCGCGATCGGAAGTCTTGCGGCCTTGAAAGATCAAAGGCTTCAGGAGGCTGCAAGTTACGGGTGTAACCATCGCCATTTTTTCAGGTTTGTAACTCGTAAATCTTTCGGAACTCACAAAAAGACACCAATTGAATAGCAAATTAACTTGTAACCTCACTTATGGGCTACTGGATCGAACAAGAGCTCAACTGAATCAGGCTCATTCTATTCCAATTTGGCTAATTGAATAGGGCTCATTATAAGCACAGAGCATATTTTTGTTACAGAAGTTTTTAGTTAGTGAAATTCTTTCAAAAAGCAAGGTCTTAACTAACTAAAAACATCTGTAAAAAAATATGCTCTGTGCTTATAACGAGCCCTATTCAATTAGCCAAATCACAATTGAATGAGGCCCTCAGTTGGTAACAATTGAATCTGAACTATTTCTTAATGAAAGGTAGAGGCTTAACATAACATGGAAATGCAGTGATTCAAAACAAAATGGAAATAATTGTATTATAATTAGAAAACATTTGTTTATCCTTTAACCCAGCATTTTGTATAATCATAATCATTTTGTATAATAATAATAATAATAATAATAATAATAATAATAAGAGTAATAACAGCTGACCATTTCCACCTATACATTATATATTAGTAGTGATGTCGCGAACATCAAATTTTCAGTTGGCGAATCGCGGACACAAATTTCATCAAATGTTCGCGAACGGGCGAACATCGGCGAACCGCCATAGACTTCAATGGGCAGGCGAATTTCAAAACCAACAGGGACTCTTTCTGGCCACAATAGTGATGGGAAAGTTGCTTCAAGGGGACTAACACCTGGACTGTGGCATGCCGGAGGGGGGATCCATGGCAAAACTCCCACGGAAAATGACATAGTTGATACAGAGTCTGGTTTTAAGCCATAAAGGGCATAAATCACCTAACATTCCTAAATAGTTTGGAATAACATGCTTTAAAACATCAGGTATGATGTTGTATCGATCAGGTAGTGTAAGGGTTACACCCGCTTCACAGTAACAGACCAATCTCCCTGTTTAATGCCCTGCAAACAACCGCAAACAGTCCCTTTGCACAACCGCAAACTCACCATTTGCACAAGGTTGGATACCAAGCTAGCCATGTCTGTGTCATTCCTTGTCCTCACTGATGTCATTGAAGGTCTCTTCCTCCACCCAGCCACCAAGGGTCCCCGAAAGGTGGCAACAAGCCCCCTGGGACGCCTGCTGTGTTTGGTCTCCCACCTCCTCAAAGCCACCTTCCTCCTCTGACTCCTCTTCTTCAGACTCCTCTCTCTGCGTTGCCTCTGTCTGCGTTATTATAAGGTGTGTACTGTTAAGTAGTACTATTCCTATCGGTTTAATCCCTGTTACGTCCACTATTAGGGGACGTGTATATGGCATTGATTTTTGGAACAGGGAGATGGAAAAAGATGCTTGGTCGGTCCTCCCACTTCAAATTTGGGGCACTGCGCGTGCAATCTAAGGTGCCACCAGATAGGAGTGTCACTGTGCACTGGCAAAAGTTGGCAGAGTAGGCGCTGTAGGCCTCACACACACGCCTGTAGGCAGGCAACTGATATTCAATCGATTACAGAAAAAAAGGGTTCTTTTATTTCACTGTACACTAGGTTGCACCAGATATGAGTGTCACTGTGCACTGGCAAAAGTTGGCAGAGTAGGAGCTGTAGGCCTCACACACACGCCTGTAGGCAGGCAACTGATATTCAATCGATTACAGAAAAAAAAGGGTTCTTTTATTTCACTGTACACTAGGTTGCACCAGATATGAGTGTCACTGTGCACTGGCAAAAGTTGGCAGAGTAGGCGCTGTAGGCCTCACACACACGCCTGTAGGCAGGCAACTGATATTCAATCGATTACAGAAAAAAAAGGGTTCATTTATTTCACTGTACACTAGGTTGCACCAGATATGACTGTCACAGTGCACTGGCAAAAGTTGGCAGAGTAGATGCAATAGGCCTCACACACACGCCTGTAGGCAGGCAACTGATAGGCAGGCAACTGATATTCGATCGATTACAGTCAAAAAAGGATTGTTTTATGTCACTGTACACTACAGTATTTTATAAACAATGTGTACCCCATTTACCTCCCAAAATACTTAAATAAAAAATAAATGCAGTTATTGAGATGATTTGAAAAATGCAATATAGATTATTTACAGAAAATGGTTTGACCATTATGATGTAACTAGTGACTTGCCCGTCAAAAATGACGGGGCAATAAAATTGTAAGGCAGGTAATGCTGTTTGCCACAGACATTTTTTTGGTGGTCTGAAATCCTTCGGCTCTCATTGCGAGCCTCGCGCTGAGGAACTTTTTTTTATCAGAGGCGCTTTTGTTGTCATTGTAAGGTCGGCGCTGATCTGCTTTTTGCGCTTATTGCAAGGCTGTCCCCCGGTGTAGTTTGTGTGCTATGAGCAGCATTGGCGCTCGTTGTGAGGCGCACGGTTAATGGCTTTTGCGTTTATTGTGATAATGTTTTTTTGTTCTTTTTGTGTATATGTATTTTTGTATGCTAATTAAATAAGTAATACATTAATAAATGAATATACTTTACCTATTTGTAAGTAATATATGCAGGAAGCATTGTGCTGAAGAGCTGACAATCTGTTTTGATGTTACTGCAGGTGGAGCTGAGGTGTAAGTGTCAGCAATGTGTGCAGTGTGTAGTGTAAATAGGTACATATAATATAAACAATATATCTTGTACCTTGTACAGCTTTTTGGAAAAGCTTTATGTGCTTGGGGGTGTTTTGCGGCTTTAGTGTCGTGTAGCCTCGTTTTCGTTTTTTTCTTCTTTCGCTTAGGGGATTTTCGTGTGTCTAAACTCGGTAATACTCAAAAAAATGATCTTTGTTTATTTTTTAGGCCTAGGTGTTATTACTTAAGTGCGTACCAAAATATTGTCCTGTGGATTCTATTTAGGAATCCTTGAACAACCAACCAAGGTTGTACAGAAACACCTTTTATGCAGCCTTTATTTTAATTATTATTGCCACATACTAATTTTAAAAAATTCAATCTTTATTTGTACATTTAAAATGTTGTTAAAAATGCAACGATTAAAAAAATCATGTTAAACCCAAGGTGTTTAATCCTTTGGGTTTTTTGACGTCCAGCAAATTATTAGAGGTTTATTAAAGTTTTATTTTTGTTATTATTGTGTTCTTTGCTTTGATCACAGCTTTTTTATTTAATTACTTTATTATGCTCAAGTCAATAAAAGATTTGGTTTTTAAATTCAATTGTATTTGTGTAATTTTGGTTATGTTTCCTTAGTCAAATCCTTATCAGGTACCCTGGATTTTAATTTACATAAGATTACATTATTTACATAAGATTAAGATAAGGTTTTATAATCCTTTTGTCTGTTGTATAGTTTTGTTTATTCATACAGCACTTCCCTGGAGTATATGTTTTAAGTGCCTTTGCATTTCTTTTGTGTTAATCTTTTATCCTGTTGATTTATGTTAATTCAGAATTCTATTACTTAAAGTGCATTATAATTCAAGTTGTGTTATTCAAAAATTCTTATCTTAAAGTGCTTGTGCTATTTGACTTAGTGCTTATTTCCTCTTATATTACCCTTTTACCTCGTGACTGTTAGTCTATCACAGTCACTACTTTACCTTATTCATTTATAGTGCTAATGCTGTGCTATTTTTTAAAAATGTATACACTCCTGATTATGCTGTTTCTTAAACTATATATTACCTTAATGCTTCTGTCTATTGTTTTTTAGAAGGAGGTTATGTCCTCCTTTTTCTTCCGTTTTTTTGCTTTAATTATGCTTTTACTCCTTTTTCCTTTTTCTTTCTTTTCTATTTCCTTATTCTTGTATATTACTCTATTGTAACTATATTGAGACTTTGTGGTGAAGGAATTGGCTTTCTATCTTTCTTTTAATAAATGAATAAGGTAAAGTAGTGACTGTGATAGACTAACAGTCACGAGGTAAAAGGGTAATATAAGAGGAAATAAGCACTAAGTCAAATAGCACAAGCACTTTAAGATAAGAATTTTTGAATAACACAACTTGAATTATAATGCACTTTAAGTAATAGAATTCTGAATTAACATAAATCAACAGGATAAAAGATTAACACAAAAGAAATGCAAAGGCACTTAAAACATATACTCCAGGGAAGTGCTGTATGAATAAACAAAACTATACAACAGACAAAAGGATTATAAAACCTTATCTTAATCTTATGTAAATAATGTAATCTTATGTAAATTAAAATCCAGGGTACCTGATAAGGATTTGACTAAGGAAACATAACCAAAATTACACAAATACAATTGAATTTAAAAACCAAATCTTTTATTGACTTGAGCATAATAAAGTAATTAAATAAAAAAGCTGTGATCAAAGCAAAGAACACAATAATAACAAAAATAAAACTTTAATAAACCTCTAATAATTTGCTGGACGTCAAAAAACCCAAAGGATCAAACACCTTGGGTTTAACATGATTTTTTTAATCGTTGCATTTTTAACAACATTTTAAATGTACAAATAAAGATTGAATTTTTTAAAATTAGTATGTGGCAATAATAATTAAAATAAAGGCTGCATAAAAGGTGTTTCTGTACAACCTTGGTTGGTTGTTCAAGGATTCCTAAATAGAATCCACAGGACAATATTTTGGTACGCACTTAAGTAATAACACCTAGGCCTAAAAAATAAACAAAGATCATTTTTTTGAGTATTATAAGTAACTGCAGGGAGAAAATCCCATTCTTGATCTATAAGATATAAAATGAATTCAGAAGGAATGTTTGACTTTGGCCTACTAACTGCAGAGGCAGAAGAGGTATTTCAAATGAACTTAACACGAGAATATAGAATAAAAGATTTAACATTTAAAGAAATACAAAGCCAATTATTACATAAACAAAAAATACAGTTACAAAAGTGGTGGGAAATTACAAGTTTAAGTAACTACATAAAAAATGCAATAGTACCAAGAGGATTGAGAGTAAGGCTAAACCCACCTAATTATATACAAGATAGTGAATTCACACAACAATGGGAAAAAATAATGACAACATGCTCTCTAGAGCTAATGAGGCTGATTATAACCAAAGAAAAAGTAGTGTTGGAAGAAACTAATAACAACATTCTAAAATTAAAAGAACAATGTAGAAAATATGAGACACAAAAAGAATTTATAGAGTTACAAGAAAAGCTCACAAGAGAAATCAATGCATTCAAGGATGAGTTAAAAGAGAGAAAAAGGAAAAACTTCATAAGAGACACAAAAGACTTTGAAAATGGTAAAGCTTACCAAACAGTGCAAAAAAAGATTTATTCACAACAAAGATACTCTCGTCAGAGTAGTGCAACTGACACAAAACCTTCTGACAATGAAATAAGTGATACCTCCTCTAAAAAAAGAACTAATGCCAATAGAAATGAGAGAAGTTTTTTATCCATAGGAACCAAAAGAAAGAACAATCAAATGCCACTCAGAGAACCAAAAGACAAGAGAGTTTGGAATCCTCAACAACCACAATAAAGACTGACCAATATGATAACTTACAAGTATATAATTTATCCAAATCTCCCTTAAATAAAGAACAAACAAGAGTATTAAGTCTAGGCCTAACATTCTCACCAACAGCGAGATTTCAACTGTTTGAACAAGTAAAAGATCTTAATTTATTTGCCCGAAAGTTGGCAATTCACAAATATCACAATTCAACAAGACAGAAATACCTAAGTCAAATAGGTTTAACAAACAGAGAACAAGAATTCCCTTAAAGACTTTAAAAAACAACAAAGAGAAAACAAAGAGAAAAAAGGGAGAGTGTATATACCTAGTAAGTTTTCAAACTTCTCACTCTGTCCACCACTAGAAATCTTTGTAGAACTAGTAACAAAAGAACTTAAAGAATTGGATAAAAATACTCCTAAATATACATCAAGTAATAATTTGAGTAGAAAAGAACAACAAGCATTAAAAGAATTACAGAAAAATGAAAATATCATTATAAAGCCTTCAGATAAAGGAGGCAATATAGTGGTATTAAATACCACAGACTATATAGCAACAACTCAAAAATTACTAGATGATAAAGAATGCTATTTGAAACTTAAGGAGGATCCAACAGATGAATGTATAAAAAGGTTAGAAAGAATAGTGGAAGAAGCAAAAGAAATGGAATTAATAACAACAATAGAAAAGAAATTCCTTATAAACAGAAGACCAACTATACCCACATTCTATTCTATACCAAAAATACATAAAAGCCTAACAAATCCCCCCGGAAGACCCATTGTGTCAGGGATAAACAGCATAACCCAAAATCCAAGTGTATATATAGATGAAATTCTAAAGCAATATGTAACAACTCTGCCATCATTTGTCAAAGACACAAAAGACACATTGAGGAGAATACACAAGCATTAAACATGAACATGGATTACAAGCGGTGAAAGCATACCTAGATTCTAAAGGAGTGGATTATGAAAATCAAAATATATTTACCATAAAACTATTGGAATTTGTTTTGGATAACAATTATTTTATCTTCAACAAACAATGGTATAAACAGATTAGGGCACGGCAATGGGGACGCCGTGTGCCCCTAACTACGCAAATGTGTATTTAGGCCACTGGGAAAATAATATAGTATTCTCAGAAAACAATGAATCTTATACACAAAAAATAGAACTATGGATAAGATTCATTGACGATATATTGGTCATATGGTCAGGCTCTGAAGAAGAACTCAAAGAGTTCATAAAAAAATTGAATAATAATGAACAAAATTTAAAATTAACATATGAGTTCAATAAAGAAATAGTGACATTCCTTGATTTAAGCATCTATGTAAATTCCAAAAAAGAACTAGCTACAAGAACTTATAGAAAAACAACAGCAACAAACTTGTTGTTACACTGGAAGAGTCACCATCCAATTTCAACTAAGAAAGCCATACCAACAGGCCAGTATCTACGTATAAAAAGAAACTGTAGCAGTCAACAAGAATTCAAAATACAAGCTAAAGAACTACAGGAAAGATTAATTCAAAGAGGATACACAAAAAAAGTGTTGAAGAAAGCATACCATAGGGCCTTAACACAGGATAGAAATCAACTATTGGTTGAAAATAAAAGAGACAAAAAACAACAACCTATACGATTCATCACAAACTTCTCAAGTCAATCCCAACAAATAAGATCTATATTGCAAAAACACTGGAACATCTTGAAATTAGACAGAGATCTGGATGAAGTACTTACAGAACAAAGTACAATTACATACAGAAGAGCAAAAAACCTAAAAGATCTCCTGGTACATAGCCACTATGAAGAAAAGAAAAATAGGAGGAACTGGCTAATAGAAGGCCAAAAAGGATGTAAAGCATGCGGCAAATGTAAAGCATGTCCATTTTTATTAAAAACCACAGAATTTCAAGATGCAACAGGATTAAAGAATTATAAGATAAGACACAATATAAATTGTCTAACTGAAGGCGTTATCTACCAAATAATTTGCTCATGTAATAAAAAATACACAGGCAAAACCAAAAGACAGTTAAGACGCCGTGTATTAGAACATGTCAATGATGTTTTAAATTTAAAAGATACCTCAATAGCAAAACATGTACGTCATCATCACAACAATAATCCATACTGCTTGAAATTCATAGGTATAGATCACATACCAAAAACAGCAAGAAGAGGAGATTGGGATAAACACCTACTGTGTCAAGAGGCAAAATGGATATTTCAATTGGATACTAAAAAACCACAGGGTTTAAATAAAGAATTTACATATACAGCATTCATTTGAAAAAAACCTCTTATGAAAAATACCTAGATCTAATATATGAATAGGATACAAAAGTTTAACAGAAGAATCTATATATATAGTATTCATTTGAAAGAATTACTAAATAAAACAAATATACCCATTTTTTTTTTTTTGAAAACAACAACTTTTGATCAAAGATAATAAAACGTAAAAGAAGTAATTAGAATACCATCTTTATCTAAAAAAGTCATTAATATAATAATAATAAATATAAAACAAATAAAATAAATACATATAAATAAATAAGTAAATAAATAACATATACACATATATATAGCAAAATAAAAAACAAAAATAAGTATCCGGATTAGATAAAAATAAATAAATTAAACATAGTATGCAAAATAATTATAATTTAAAATCAAATAATATGTTTAGCAAAGTTAAAATAATACAAAGGCATACTAATGCTAGCAAGTTAAAAGTATTACTTTGAAAGTAATTTCCTTATTTAAAATCATTATACTTATTTAAATAATATAAAGATAATATAGTAAAAAAGAAAGTCAAAAGCAACATATGAAAATAAAGCATGCACAAAAACATTCAGGAACACAAAGAGTTAACTAACTGCCATAGAAACTACGGAACACAAAGAGTTAACTAATTGCCATAGAAACTATAAATAGCTCCACAGAGGAGGCAGCACTGTGCCCCTGATGAGTGAGAGACTGATAGAGCCTCACGAAACGCGCGTCGGGAGATTGTGACGTCATCAGTAAGCGCGATCACAGCGCAGACCACGCCAATATAGCGTGGAGCATGATAGATACAGCTCTAAAGCTCCAGGTCCACTACTAACTTAAAAGAAGGATAGAAAGCCAATTCCTTCACCACAAAGTCTCAATATAGTTACAATAGAGTAATATACAAGAATAAGGGAATAGAAAAGAAAGAAAAAGGAAAAAGGAGTAAAAGCATAATTAAAGCAAAAAAAACGGAAGAAAAAGGAGGACATAACCTCCTTCTAAAAAACAATAGACAGAAGCATTAAGGTAATATATAGTTTAAGAAACAGCATAATCAGAAATGTATACATTTTTTAAAAATAGCACAGCATTAGCACTATAAATGAATAAGGTAAAGTAGTGACTGTGATAGACTAACAGTCACGAGGTAAAAGGGTAATATAAGAGGAAATAAGCACTAAGTCAAATAGCACAAGCACTTTAAGATAAGAATTTTTGAATAACACAACTTGAATTATAATGCACTTTAAGTAATAGAATTCTGAATTAACATAAATCAACAGGATAAAAGATTAACACAAAAGAAATGCAAAGGCACTTAAAACATATACTCCAGGGAAGTGCTGTATGAATAAACAAAACTATACAACAGACAAAAGGATTATAAAACCTTATCTTAATCTTATGTAAATAATGTAATCTTATGTAAATTAAAATCCAGGGTACCTGATAAGGATTTGACTAAGGAAACATAACCAAAATTACACAAATACAATTGAATTTAAAAAACAAATCTTTTATTGACTTGAGCATAATAAAGTAATTAAATAAAAAAGCTGTGATCAAAGCAAAGAACACAATAATAACAAAAATAAAACTTTAATAAACCTCTAATAATTTGCTGGACGTCAAAAAACCCAAAGGATTAAACACCTTGGGTTTAACATGATTTTTTTAATCGTTGAATTTTTAACAACATTTTAAATGTACAAATAAAGATTGAATTTTTTTAAATTAGTATGTGGCAATAATAATTAAATTGGACTTAAATTGTGTTTTAATTTCACTTGCAGAGGTCGTGGGTGCCCCCCCCCCCCCCCTTGCTGTGGGTAAGGTTTTTATGTGATTTTTGTGTGTATTTATAGTTTTTTTTTATGTTTTCAGCTGCGCATGGTTCGGAGTTCGTAATGTTTTTTTTCTAAGTCCCGCAGCTTGTATTTTTTTAGTGTAAGTCCGTATTTAGTCATTGCGTGTTAGATGTATTAGTCCCGCTTCTGTGGGTGTTTTTTACCGTTTGTGAGGCGCCGTAGAGCCTCCATATCCGCAAATGAAGCCCCTCGCTTTGCGTGGGTCCGCATTTGCGGCCTGCAATGAGCCAAAGGCCTGGGAGCTTCCACCTCTGCAAATGGGGCCCCTCACTGATTGCAGCCGATGTTGAAGCCTCCGCCTTCTGCAAGTGCGGGCCCCCTCGCTTTGCGATGGTCCGCATTTGCGGCCCGAACTGCGTCCCTCGCTTTCCGAGGGATGCAGTTCTTGCGAGCTTACTTCGCAAGCGCTCAAAGCGTGACAACGTTTTGTAGTTTGACAACTATTATATATGATGTTTAACATTGCAGCCAGAGCTTTAAATAACAGAAGTTTTGAAAAAGAAATGAAGCAACACAAATAATAAATCTATTAAGGAAAAAGAGTAACATCACATAGAATATGATCGTACTTAAAAAATATATATAGAAAATAAAATATAGATGACAATACAGATAGATGAATACTTTTAGCAGTTTAAAGAATTGCTTATAAAAAAATACTCCAGCTAATAGAACAGATCAGGTTGAAATTGATTGAGGTAAAACAATACTTGAAATTTTGAGACTGTCTGTGTAAAATAAATTGTATTAAGGCTTGGATGAAAATGAAAAGACATCCAATTTTCAATGCCATACCTAAGACACATAAGTTCCTTGAGGATCACTCAGGTAATCCCATCAGCTCAGACATTGCTTCTGTGACAGAAAAAATAAACACAAACAGAAACTAAGACTAGTATTCTGAGCCCCCATTTAGAAGTCCCTACATCTTTTGTGAAAGATACTGGTGACTTTATACAGAAATTTAGAAAAGTAGCTTGTGGGATTGGACACTGAAGCATTGTAGTCTGGCTAGAATGAATTTCTTGTGGATGTATTATATTTTACACATAACAATTTCATCCTGGTAGTTCCCATTATATTCAGATATGCAATACCACAATGGGGGAAAATATGCTCCATGGTTTAGAAACCTATACCTGGGTAGGTATGAGCATCAACTAGTGCTAATGCCTTTTACCCTTAACTATGACCCAAATCTGTATGGCACAGGTACAGTATTTGGATATTGTTTGCCTGTTAGATTAGAGATTAGATAGTATTAATGCACTTCTTAGTATATTTCATAATAAAAGAATTTCAGTTTATGGGTACCCATTTTTTTGGGGGATAAACATTTTATTTGGAGTCCAAATAAAATGTTTATGCAATAAAAAGTTATCACTGTATACTGCAATTGTTCAATTTTATTACTGGACATTCACGGCTACAACGATCTTGATATTGTGAATAATAACAAGATAAATCCTAAATCTAAAGGCTACCGTGAAAATAAACTACAATTATTAGTTATTAAATGGGGGACTCTTTACTGAGGTACAGAGCAAATTACACAAGTATCAGGCTGCTTCTCGGAGTAGGGATAACTCTGGAAGATTGTCCAAAATATTTCTACAAACTGAGTATTAGAAATAAATTGTAAAACTCACAGCCTTTAGAAACTAGCAACCGGAACTTTTTTTTGCCCTAATCAATCGCTCCTCAGCCAGGTCCTTCTCACATCCTCTCTCTATCAGCCATCACTACCTTCTTCCTCATTCACCCTCAAAAGCATCAGCTGGGCCGCCAGGTTCATTACATTCAGTTGCTGCATAGCAAGTCTCAGTACTTGTTCAAATCAGTCATTAAAGAAACCTTTCACATATCACTGTGGAGCTTACACGATATCTATTGGGCTGGAAAATACTACTTTGCTAACAGGTAATATTACGAATTCATTAATAAAAAATCACATGATATTATTTCCCAAAATTATCATTGGTATACATCTTGCCACATGCCCAACATCAATGACATGGGACTTTACAGGATAGGTGTAGCGAAGATTGGCCCTGATGGAGGTGAGTTTGCTATGTGCCTCTCCACAGCCTCCATGTGTGTTTGGGGGCCTTCCTGATGGTTTTGACAACATGGGTTTAGTACTCAGTATATGTCATTCGGCAGTGTAATATTGCCACTAGTCATGTTTCTAATATGGATATGATGACTGACATATGTAAATTAATATATCTATATTCGTAAAGACCCCATTTGAGCCTCTGTGACTGTTACAGATCATGTGTAAGGCAGTTCCATGTTTTTTTTTTTCTTGCAATTTAGTCATGTACTGTGTCTTTAATTGCTTAATCTTGCAGTAAGACTTTTCATATTACCATATGCATGGCCATTTTTTTTTTGGGGGGGGTGGGCCTATTTGTACCTTGGAGATTGTTTACAGAAGTTTTTAGTTAATGAACTTCTCTCCAAAAGCAAGGTCTTCACTAACTAAAAACTTCTGTGAAAAATATATGCTCTGTGCTTATATAGAGCCCTTTTCAATTGGCCAAATTAATTGAATGAGGCCCTACATGAATGGTTGTAATTGAGTATCGATTCTGCGTCTTTAGCACTGGTAACATTTGCAGCCCTGACACATCAAACAAGGAGATATGACGGAGTAAAGTTTTTGACAACTGCAGTGCTTTTGAGCTTGTAAATTGCATATGGAATGTGAGTAGCAAAATATACCCAAACTTGAATATCAGTAACATTTATGGACTCCATGTAATTGCGATTTGGACAATTAAATAGGGCCCTATGTTTGATTCTATGCTCTTTCCTGTTTTTCTAACTATAGTCTTTGGCTGAATTAATAAATATTTTGTGCATTTCTGTGAGACTTGACGAGGGACCACTGAAATCAAAGAAGTAAATTTGCTAAATTATATCTACTTTTAAATAATGATTACATATTTAGGGTACTTAATTCTTCTAAAGGTGATATATGAAGGATCATACAGCTATGCATACAGGATTTATGGAAATTATTATGTTGCTCAAAATATTTTTTTGAAACAGTTAGAATGTCTTAGGCCCTCATTAAATTGCAATTTGGCCAATTGAATAGGGGTCTAAATAAGAACCTAACATATTTTTTTTAAAGAAGTTTTTAGTTAGTGTAAACCTTACTTTTGTATATATTTTTCCTAACTAAAAACGTATTAAAAAATATATGTTATGTGCTTATTTAGACTCCTATTCAATTGGCCAAATCGCAATTGAATGAGGCCCTTAGTCTATAGCAGTTGTGGGCAAGTCTGAAACTGGAGTGCCCCACAGGGGCCTTTATTTAAGGATAGTTTTTCTCTGCACAGGTGAGTCTATCAGGATGACTGGAGAAGTGATTGATTCACCTGTATGCAGCAGGGATATCCTCAAATCCTGGCCTGTGTGGGGCTCTCTAGGACTGAACTTTCAAACCCTTGGGCCCTAATTCAATTGCAATTTGGCCAATTGAATAGGGCTCTAAATAAGCACATAACATATATTTTTAAAGACATTTTTAGTTAGTAAACATCTATCCAAAAGCAAGGTTTTCACTAACTAAAAACTTCTTTAAAAAAAATATGCTATGTGCTTATTTAGAGCCCTATTCAATTGGCCAAATCGCAATTGAATGAGGGCCTTGGTCTATAATAATTAAAAAGCATGCTAGTTCTAAGTAATAAAAAGTCCCTTACTGTGGCCCTTATTCAATTGCGATTTGGCCAATTGAATAGGGCTCTAAATAAGCACATAGCATATTTTTTTTAAAGAAGTTTTTATTTAGTGAAAACCTTGCTTTTGGATAGATGCTTACTAACTAAAAACTTATTTAAAAAAATATGTTATGTGCTTATTTAGAGCCCTATTCAATTGGCCAAATTGCAATTGAATGAGGGCCTGTGTGTATAACATTTACTATCAACCTGTTTAGTTTTCAGCAACCTACTGCATCAAGTTACCAGAAGACATATTGGCTCTTATGCACCAAAATCAGTGATAAAGAAACATTTGGATCATATATTAAAATATACTATTTTGAAGAGCAATACTTGAAAAATACAAATCTCTTTTAGAATAAGGGGGTGAGTATGGTATGGTGGAAAGTGTCATATACACTTACAGACAGAAATATTACTGAATATAGATGTTTCTGTGCATATACAGTACAAACATATTTCAATGTACTGCCTGGCGTTGTAAGTGATATGCCATAGAAAATACAAAGATGTGTTCTCATGCAGAGAATATTCTGTCTGAAGTGTACCTGGCACTTTCTGACTTACTATATCCTTACCTAGACAGATATACATTTACATGTTTCTATATAATTGTGTATTAAACTTATGATTGGAATATAGGAAGAGGAAAGGAGAAAACAGAACTGAGTTATTTGGGGGTGCACAAATCTGAACTGGCCTAAGGAAACATAACACCTAAAATGTTGCCCCTGAGACTATCGCCCTATAAAATTCCAAGTCTGTAGTTGCCTTCCTACAGCCCGTAAGTCTGCGGGCTTAAAATTTGCAACGGTTACAGAGTGATTATAATGAACAAGCCCTCAACTACATGGCCAAAAGCCAAAACCGTAAACCAATAAAATCAGTAAATCCATGGATTTACAGCCTGTAACTCGCAGACCGATCGAAGGTAACTAAAAGAGGCCAATTTAATAGCAGTAACTTTTGCGGGCTACATTACGCGCTACAGTAACTACAATTTGGACAATTTAATAGGGGCCTATATATGTTTTTTTTTTCTAAAAACATTTTACTACTTATCCAGTTTAGTTATTTAAACAGAAGGATGTATAACATAAGTAAATAGAAAACTATATACTCTCAATAATGTATATTTGTTTTGATTATGTGAAAAAATATAAAAAAATTAACACCCCTGGTGCATGCTTTGGATTATCTATGTAATGTTCAGTGACAGAGTTTTGTTTGTTTTTAAAATGCATTCTAATTAGCTGTGTTAATAGACAACATATGGATACTGATCTACATCCCATTAAGTGTTTAATCATTATCTTTCTGTTTTCCCTTGCTCTCAAAAAGAGTTCAGGACCCTGAAATCTTCAGCTTCTCAGTCACTAGGGGCCTCATTCTATTATCGTCCGTAAATCGGCCGTAAGGCTGCGATTCCTTGCGGGGGTTCAGTTAACTCGCGATTCTATTATACGGCCCCGCAAGGATCTCCCCTTACGGCCGGCCGCATATCTTGGAACCGGCCGTAATCTGTGAAATCTAAAAACTCAAAAATAAATTCAAGCCTGCACTGTACAGCTCTGTAAATGCTAGGGATCATATTGGGGGACATGAGGATTAAAAGGAACCCCCTCTCAAGCTTGCACATCTGCCCAAACCCAAGTTCAAATTAACTGTTTATTTTCCGGCTGCGGCGTGGGTGTGTCTGAGGTGCTCCAAGCACTCTGGACTTTTTACATGGATATTTTACGGATATTAAAAATAAAATATTTTACGGATTTGAGTACAGGATAATTATGTGCTATTTTTTCTAACACCTAAAATCCCTTTATAGTCTTCTCAAAGTGCAGGATGGCTTAATTTGAGCTATTTTATGTGCTTAATTGGTGCTAGCGAGACCTCTTTCCTGCAAGTAAGCTGCGGCTCGCTTTTAGCCTTGCAGAGAGATTTCCCGGAGCAATTGAATTGCAAATCTCTTGCGGCCGTTTTAGATCAAAGGCTTTCCTCCGGCGCGAGCGGCCGCAAGAGATAGCAAGGCACCGGCCGCAAGCCTGCCGGAGCCTACGGCCGTAAGGGAATAGAATAGCAGAATAGCTTGCGGCCGGTCCTTGCGGCCCCGCAACGGCTGCGGCCGCTAATAGAATGAGGCCCTAGATCATTAAAACACTGAGAGGGAATAATTGAGTATGCCAACTCTGTGGGCCTCATTCTATTAGCGGCCGCAGCCGTTGCGGGGCCGCAAGGACCGGCCGCAAGCTAATCTGCTATTCTATTCCCTTACGGCCGGGGATTCCGGCAGGTTTGCGGCCGGTGCCTTGCTATCTCTTGCGGCCGCTCGCGCCGGAGGAAAGCCTTTGATCTAAAACGGCCGCAAGAGATTTGCAATTCAATTGCTCCGGGAAACCTCTCTGCAAGGCTAAAAGCGAGCCGCAGCTTACTTGCAGGAAAGAGGTCTCGCTAGCACCAATTAAGCACATAAAATAGCTCAAATAAAGCCATCCTGCACTTTGAGAAGACTATAAAGGGATTTTAGGTGTTAGAAAAAATAGCACATAATTATCCTGTACTCAAATCCGTAAAATATTTTATTTTTAATATCCGTAAAATATCCATGTAAAAAGTCCAGAGTGCTTGGAGCACCTCAGACACACCCACGCCGCAGCCGGAAAATAAACAGTTAATTTGAACTCGGGTTTGGGCTGATGTGCAAGCTTGAGAGGGGGTTCCTTTTAATCCTCATGTCCCCCAATATGATCCCTAGCATTTACAGAGCTGTACAGTGCAGGCTTGAATTTATTTTTGAGTTTTTAGATTTCACAGATTACGGCCGGTTCCAAGATATGCGGCCGGCCGTAAAAGGAGATCCTTGCGGGGCCGTATAATAGAATCGCGAGTTAACTGAACCCCCGCAAGGAATCGCAGCCTTACGGCCGATTTACGGCCGATAATAGAATGAGGCCCTGTATCTATAGCTCTACATTTAAAATTATGACAGCATTTTGGAATCCCTGTAAAAATATCAAACCATACAATCTGTCAAACATACCAGAGCCAAATTAATTCTACATCTAAAGTACTAAAAGCCTGAAAACATGTTTTCAAAAAAGTTTATTTTTCCTATGTTGCAGTATTAAAAGTTCAAAGAAATGCATTTAAAAATATGCTGTATATCTTGTGAAATAGGAAACATGAAGTACAAATCTTATTTTGAAAAAAAAAGAAAATATTGGCATAGCAGTGACTGACAAACAGCTATCAGTTTTTCATCAACGAACATATTTGTGTGATTTGTTTTCACCAGTTATTTATCTTAATGTTTCCACCAATTGAGAAAAATGTAGAAGAAGCAAAGCCATCTGCTATGATACATTTTCCAATTCATCAGTTTTAAAAGGTAAAATATATCTTAGATATTTTCTGGAAAGCTAATGATCTATTTGACCATGCAATGAAGTGCCAGCAAATAATTTAGAGACATTTTTATATTTTATCTTAAAGGTACAGTAATGTTTTAAAACAAGCCATGATCATTTTAATGTTTCATCCAGCATAATAAAAGCATTATCAGTCAAATGATGTAGTCCTCAAACATAACTATTCTTTTTTTTTTTTTTATCTTTATTTGCTTGCCTCTAGGAGGTTGCCATGTTGCCAAAGGCGCTTCATGCCAGCAACTGCGGACCTCGCAAAATCTACGGAGTTAGGAAAGAAAATACGAGACACGTTATGACCCATCACGACCAGGCAAAAAATGCCCGAAACCGGCGCTCATGAAAACATGAAAAACACAATAAATACACACAACAAATACATGAAAAACTTACCTACAGCAAGGGGGGGGGGGGGGGCATCCAGGACCTCGAAAAGTGAATTTACACGTCCATTTAAGTCCAAAAAAATGAGTTTAAACTGCCGAAAATCACCTAAGTGAGAGAAAAAATGTCTGTGAAACAAAACGAAAATGTAAAATACTACAGTGACTCGCAAAACGGAAACAACGCTCCAGTCAACTTCACGAGGCACGTAACACACACTATGCGGCACGTACCACACTGATATTAACCACAATTTTACAGGAAAATGACAACTATTATGCCTAAAATGGCGGCTGGAAGCTAAATTTCACAATGGAACGCAAATAGCGCATGCGTATTGCGTTCTAATGGTCTGAAGCACCTCAAAGTTTATAAATACTGCCTACTTTCCAGAAAATTCTACATTTCTCCTCAGGGGATGAACAGTGTGACTGGATAGTTTACTGCTGCTGTTACTTAAGAAGAGAATTATTTCCTAATTTCCAACTTTACACTCTGCAAATTGAAACTGAGAGGTAAGCTATAATATATTTAGTTTAGTAAGAAAGACACCAAAAAAAAAAAGGAAAAATAAAAACCATTGCAAACTTTAACAATGAAAATCGGATTCATATATAGTGACATGTGAAATTCACATTTATGTGTATAGGCCCTACAACAACCTAACCTTAACTCAAACTAATGAAAGAAGTATATTCAAGTAACATTAATTCACAGCAACTCATGGCAAAAAAAAGATGACACTAATACATATGTAACCTGCAGCTCAACGTTTCCCCTTTTTTCACTATTCAAACGGACTCTGCATCAACAGCGTCACTCAAGAATTTGCACCGTTGACTGTGAAAGAGGATCACTTTTAAAGAACAGAAAGAAAGAAGAAGAGGCAAGATAGAAAAATACATTACATGCAGAAAAAGACCATGCTTTGAAAAATCCAAAATAATAAATATACAATTAACCATTTAACTTTCTTTTTCAAACAGACACTACAAGAAGACTGGCGGATTAAGATTGGCAGGAGGGGACCCTCTGTCATTCGGACAAGAACAAGACTTCAATCAAGGTATAGTATAACAAGTACAAAAAATTAAAATAAACCTATGCGAATTCAAAGTAAAAAATACAAGCCTCAATACAAATTCAAGCAAGACCAAAACACCACATTTCAACAAACTTCACAAAGACCTATACAATTTCCAAACAAAGACAGCTGCACACAAAAAAAAAGGGGTGGACACAAAACAGGATAGCATCCCAAACATTAGCAACATAGAGAAAACAAAAGTATTCCTCCTCTTTACTGTACAACAACCTACAACCATCACCCACAAGCCAAATGCAGCATCCGAAAAGTGGTGAACACAAAACAGGATAGTACAAAAAAGCGCAACAACATATAGAAAAGGCAATTACCATTCCTTTTTACTGTCCAACAACATGTAACCCTCATAAATAAGACTAATTAAGCAAGTGGAGCATGCAAAATGTGGTGGACACAAAACAGGATTGTACAAAAAATCACACAAACAGATAGAAAAATAACTTAATATTCATCTTTACTGTTTAATAACCTATAACCCTTCCAAAGAAGACTAAATAAGCATACCAAAAGTGGCGGATGCTAAACAGGATACTACTGTTAATAGTTACAACATAGATAAAAGATCATCCACAAGCCAAATACAGCATCCCAAAAGTGGTGGACACAAAACAGGATAATCCAACAAACTTTGCTAACATATACAAAATGTCAACAACATTAAAAATTACAGTAAAAAAAAAAAAGGATAACTGTAATATACACATAAAATGAAAGTATTTTAAAGTGCTGCACAAAAAACAGCATAGCAGAAGAATTCACGATAACAGATGGAGTAGACAAAAAAAATAACTATGCTATTCATGAGAAATACATTCCAATCAAATAGCATTTTGCTTTTTCTTTTACAACAGACACTGCGTCAAGACCATCACACGAAAGAAATATTCTGCTTGAAATCACACTTCAAACAAGGTACAGTACAACAAGTAAAAAAAGAGAAAACTAAAAAAACATGTTTGCTCTGCATCCATGTCAACAGAAAAAAACTAAATACATCAACAACAATAAGCACCACTAATTAACAGCTTTAACAAAATATTACTGACACATTTGTCATTTACCTACTAATTGCCTTTTACGTACAACAACGTTTAACAGTAAACCCAAACTTCAATCTGTCAAAAAAAAATGACCAACATAAAACAGCATAGTCCAATAAATAGTGAAAATACATACAAAATAACATTTTCAATTCTCAATTCACAGCCCTAATGTACAATGTTAAGCACAAAACCTAACCAGACACATAAAATAGAATACTACAACAAATACTACTAACACCAAACAAACAACAATACAAACCTTTTCACAGCCACAACATATAAGCCTTTAAGTAAAATAGAAGAATTTTATTACAACAATCCCCTGCAGGACAAATTTGAAAGAGCAATATATTACTACCATTTTTTGCCCTATACTATGCCTCTAAGCCAAACCTACAACATAAAAAGCAATCAACAAACAAAACAAAAAAAACATTCCACTTAACACTATAAACCTACTACATCTAAAAATGGGCTATAATGCAATTACCTTGGGTGTGCTATGCATCTAAGCCAACAATTACAACCTACAAGAGATAAAGTAAGAGCAAAAAAAGAAAACACACAAAGTTCAGCTACAATGAACTGTAACCACATACAAACAAACTTAATTTACAATCGTAACAGTGTTGCAACTAAAAGATTTGATAAACCAACTTAACATCTCAAACTAAACTAATGATACATTATTTTCTTTTACAGATTAAGATGGCTGATAACGAAACTAAACAAGAAAAGATAAGACGTCAAGCTAGAGAACGACAACAAAGATGGGCAAACCAGCAGACACCAGAGAAGGAAATTCGATGAGAAAAAGAACGCAAAAGACTTGCAAGCAAAAGATTATCCCCTGCAAAAATAAAAGATACACCAAAAAAAGCCACAAAAAAAAAATTTGAATTTAGAACCTGTTCCTGAAACATCAATGACCAATCCCAAAGGTCAATATGGTGCTTAAAAGAGATAGACATACTGAAAAACACAGTTATAACTTGCCAACATCAAATGAGGTTGCAATGGTGTTTCAAAATGATGAAGGAGAACCACCATTTCAAAGAGACATTAGAATATATCCCAGAAATTAGGAGCAACCATTCATTAATATCAGTATCTTAAGTCCAAATTTAGATCCAATGACATATCCCATTTTTTCCCCACACGGAGAAGCAGGTTGGCAACCAAAATTAACCCTTCCCAGTTACCCAAATGCTAAAGCCAGAATGCGATATAATGTTTCCATGCTTGAATTTAAAGTAGCTCAAATTGCCATTCTAAATACATTTAATCCAATGTTATGTGGTGGAAAACTAACACAACAATGGATTATTGATTCCTATTTGCAAGTTGAGGCCAATAATTTAAACTTCATAAAATATCAACAAGATAAACTACGTGTAGAACAATATTGTGGATTAATGGACTATGTTGCTGAGGTGGCTACAAGCAGACACATGAGAGATGGCAAACCCATCATTTTACCATCTTCTTTACAGGGATCTCCTCGAAAATGGATTACATTTACATGTAATCCCCAATGGCCAGAAATTACACAAAATGTACTTCTTGCCCAAAGTGCTTCCGATAGACCAGATTTAGTAGCCAGAGTTTTCAATATTAAATTAACTTAATTAATATGTGATATCACTATAAGTCACTTATTTGGCTAATGTCTTGCTTATGTATATACAATTGAATTTAAAAAAAGAGGCCTTCCACATGCACATTTTCTCATAATCCTTCATGAAAAAGATAAATTAGATACTGGAGACAAAGTGGATTCAGTCATTGTTGCTGAACTACCAGATCCAGAACTATATGGTAGACTATATGAGATTGTAACTCATCGCATGATTCATGGACCCTGTGGCGAGCTTAATCCACAATCACCATGTATGAAAAATAATAAATGTTCCAAAGAATTTTCAAAAGATTATAGAGAAAAAACTTATGCCAATTGTGATGGCTATCCACTATATAGAGGAAGAGAAGGAGATAGTGCCATTATTCATGGAAAAAAGGTTGACAATAGATATGTAGTACCCTACAATCCACATTTACTCATGAAGTATTATGCACACATTAATGTAGAAGCTTGCACTTCCATCAAATCCATTAAATATGTGTACAAATATATTTACAAAGGCTATGATGCAGCTACTGTAGTCGTCAAAAGTGCAGACAACACCCAAAGCACTGAGTTAGTACATGATGAACTTACATCTCATGTAGATGCTCGCTATGTAAGTGCACCAGAAGCTATGTGGTGCCTTTTAAAATTTGAAATGCATGATAGATCACATGTAGTATATAGATTAGCAGTACATTTGTAACAAAGACATTTAGTGTATTTCCATGCTGGAAATGAAAGTAATGCATTGGCCCAAAGTGAGCATCGTCACACTACACTAACTGATTATGGAGACCAAGAAAAAGCAGAGGAAATAAAATAATCCCAAGAATTTACACAGTCAGTCCAAGAGACCTTGAACGTTTTTGCTTACGACTACTACTTTTAAATGTTCCTGGAGCACAAAGTTTTGAACACTTAAGAACTGTTAATGACATAGTATATGAATCCTTCCATTTAGCTGCTAGACATAGAAACTTACTAGCTGATGATACAGAATTGGAAAGATGTCTAGAAGAAGCAGCACTATGTCAAATGCAACGGCAGATGAGGGAACAAGTTGCATTCATTTGTATTTTCTCAAATGCTCCAAATGCATTAGCTTTGTGGGACACATTTAAAAGTAATATGACTGAAGACTTTATGCAACGATACAATGAACCTAATGCACACTTAGAAGCATTAATGGAAATCCAAGAAGTATTTTTAACTCATGGATTAAGTTGTGCAAGTTTTATATGTGACATAAACTTTGAAGACTATGACATTCAACTACAAGTACAAAGGACAGAGGAAAGACTTGCAACTTTAAAAACATTACAATTGCAAGCATTTAATGCCATCAAAAATGCACTAGATGATGACATGGTCAAAGAGCGTTATTTCTATCTTGATGGACCTGGCGGATCAGGAAAAACATATCTATATCATTTATTAATGAGTTTTGTACGAGCACAAGGTCAAATAGCACTCACATTTGCCACAACTGGAATTGCTGCACTTTTGTTAGAAGGTGGAAGAATTGTACACAGTGGGTTTAAACTGCCAGTGCCTATTTTACAAACCTCAGTGTCAGATATTCGCATGACATCATTACAAGCAAAAAAACTGAAAAAAAGTAAATTAATGATAATAGATGAGGCCACAATGATGTCATGCTATGCCCTCCAATGTATTGACCGTTTGCTTCGTGAAGTCACGGATAATAATTTTCCATTTGGTGGAAAGGTAATGTTGTTAGGTGGCGATTTTAGACAAACATTACCTGTCGTTGTACATGGAAAACGAACTGACATTATTGAAACATGTATAAAGTCAAGTACACTATGGAAACATTTTACCCATCTTAAACTGCAACAAAATATGAGATCAGAAGGCCAAAAAGATTTCAATTATTGGCTTATTAAAATTGGAGAGGGCAGAACAGAAAAAATACCAAATTTACCTGACGACACTGTGCACATCCCACCTCATATTATTTGTCACCAAGATCTTATATCGGCTATATTTGAAGGTACCATAAAGAACCAGGAATATTCATAGCTTGCCAACCAAGTCATCCTAACCTGTAAAAATAAGGATGCATTAATCCTCAATAATGACATCTTTAAAAAAATGAATGCACCCCAAAAAAATTATCCCAGTGCTGATTCTGTACTTGCTGATGACAAAGAAAGTCAGGCAAACTTTTCCACGGAATTCATAAACTCATTAACTCCTTCTGTAATGTCACCACATATTTTGCAGCTAAAGAAAGGTGCAATTGTCATGTTACTGCGAAATATGAACCCCAAAAAAGGGCTATGCAATGGGACAAGGTTAACTGTTTAACAATTAAAGGACCATTTCATAGATGCGGATATTTTAACTGGTACCCATAAAGGAGAGAGAGTTTTCATACCAAGGATAGATTTAGCACCAAGTGAAAGTAGTCTCCCTTTTATACTTCAAAGAAAACAGTTTGCCATCATTATGGCATTTGCCATTGTAAAAATATGGCTTATATACAGACAACTTTTAACAAGACTTCAATGTGTATTGTATAACTTATTATTTACAACTGTAAGAAATCTAGTGTTAATCATTTGTTATTACAATTGTGTGTTTGTATCAAGGCATTATACCTCAGGTCTTTTTGGCGAGCCTTGAACCAGGAGGATATTAATGTAATAATCAAGCATATTAATAAGTATAATAATTTGCATAAATTAATGTACTATTTTCCTATTGTGTGTTGTAGAAACGTTTTTGTATGGTACGTTTGGCTGTGGTAGATATAGGATTCTAAAGCAGTTTTTTTTTTTACTCTTTTATGTTTGCTTTTCTGCACTTTTAAAATTGAATAGTTTTGTTATCCAATAATGGAGGGCTTAATGAAAAAGATTGCTAATGTTGATAATTCTGATGCTATAATTAGAGCTATGGTGAATACTTCTGACCCCTGGTCAAACGCCCAGAATCTAGTAGCATCAGATATTAATGACAAGAAATTGTCTAAATCAAAAGGGAAAACAATGTTAATATTTGCTGCACATTGGATTGCAGAACAATATAAACATGTATGTGTGCAGAAACAAGCTTTAGAGACTAAAGTGTGTGAGCTAAATACTGCTTTGGAAAACCTTACAGTCACTGCCACTACAGCATCTGCTTTGGGTTTAGATAATCAGAAGACATTGTAAGAAAATAAGCAACTACATAGAAAAAATAAGGAACTTGTGGATAGATTGCTAGATGCAGAAAGTGCAATAAGATGTTTAACTTGTAGTAAAAATGACACTGATTATAGTCAATGTTTAGCAGAATGTAAAGAGACAGAGGTCCAGAAAGTGGATTGCCATGTTTTTAAGAAAAATGAAGATTGTTTTAAAATGGCGCCAGTGTCTACTGAGCTCAAGAGAGGAGGTCAGGTCATTTCTGAAACTACTGTGAACAGATCTCTTTCTATTGGGGAAATTCAGGTCCTGAGCAAAACACTTAGTTGTATTGGTTTTCATGATGATCCTGTTGAAATCATGATAAGAATTGAAAAGTTTTCAACATTTAATGCAAATTTAACGGAGACTGATGCATTTGCTGTGATTATGGCTTCTTTAGATCAATCCTTAAAATCCAGTTTGCCTTCTGATGTTTTTGTAGAGCCTAGATCTAAAGAGCATTTGGTTAAAGAGATTTTAAATGTACTGGGTTTAAATGAATTGGATCATCATTCTGTGTTTGTTAACTGTACTCAGAAGAAGGGAGAGTCTGTACAAGAGTATAGTGATAGATTATTCACTTTGTATAAACTCACACTCCCTTCTGATACCGAGGCTAATCAGAATGATCAAATTTATAAGAAGGCCTTACTAAAAAGATGTCTGCCTGAAATTATAAATATTGTTGGGTTGACAGTATCTGCCAACAATCACTTCTTAAAAATGTTAAACTACCTAAAGAGAGCAGAGAGCCTTTTAAGAGAGAAATAGGAATAATGGCAAAATTTGTGAAGTTAAGACCACCCCACAACAGACAAATTTAGTTTCTAAGGCAAATAGTATTTCTTGCTATGCTTGTGGACAATTAGGTCATGTTTTCAGAAACTGTAAAAACATGATACATTTCACCCCTAATTCAAGCAAAAGGCCCAATAATAACAGATGGACACAGAAAATTGAAAATAGCCAGAATCACACCAAGTGGGGAACAAATGGTAGAGCTAAAATAAATACAAATACTCCATTTATTCCATATCATGTTCTGAAATCTCAAAATGAATTGCTCAGAGCTGAGAATTTTACACTAAAACAGGAAAGAGATGTGTTCAAGAAAAATTTAGAAGCTCTAAGATTAGAACTGAATCAGTGTAAATCAAACTATAGTACAGAAAATGATTTACTTATCAATCTTTCCTAAACTAACTGATTATCAAGTTTTATTTTTACAGGAAAACAGAAATGGGCAAATGAAAAAGGAAAGAAAGGAGATCCTGTAAATGACCTTTCCTAATTTCTTCTACAGGTTTTTTTCTAAATATATAATAGAGGACCTTTGCTTTTATTTTTAAGGACAAGCCTCTATATATATATATATTTTTTTATTATTATTTTTTAAATACAGTGTGGGTGGGACAAATTCTAAATTATAGTTTTTGTGTATTATTTTTACACAGATTTTAAAATGCCTGCACTGTCAGCTAATATTTTTTTATTTATTTGCTGAATAAATCTTATTTTATTTTTTTTAAACTGTTGCCACGAGGACTGTACATGGAAGTGAGCATTTTAACTGTGATTTTTGAGAAGCAGTTATACACACTCTTATTTTAGTTTTTTTAAGCCTCATACATTTTTTTTTTTGTAATGGCAGCAAGTGTTTAAAGTATTTTGATACAGATTGCATGGTATCCTTTCTTTTGATGGTACTTTCAATCTGTCATCATAATAGTGGGACTTTTTTAAGAGAGCTCATTATTTGGAAATGAATTCGCTCTCTAAGTGGGGAATAAGAAATGGGACAGACAGTTTTTAAACTATAAAGCAATCATTCAATCTGAATTATTATTATTATTTTTTATTTTTTTTAAACATTGTTTTTTTTTGAAGGAGGTGTGGCACATAATGGAACCTCACCAAGTATTTATATAGTTTCAGAACTAGTACATTCTGTAGCTACATGAATATAAATGTAAATATACAATACTGATATGAATATATTTAGTACTGCAAATAATACATTTAGTAGGATAACACCATTGGTCAGTTATTTGTTTAGCTCTTGTTTTAATTTAGATCACCCTAATTTAGGAATGTTTAATAGGTTGGGTTATTATGATTTGTTATTTTTATTATCTTGTATCTCTTGCTATAGAAAGCCAGACTTGGGAGTAATATGGAGGTATTGAGGCATGAGTGAGATGAACAACCATAGTGATTCCATTGAGATCCTGCTGCATGCTTTACGTGTAGTTGTGGGTCTTATAATTTCCTGAAGCTACAGAGAGATCCCGGTTTATCACACACATTTTCCATTTCCTGAGTGAATACAGAGTCACATTTAATGTTTTCACTAAAGTACCTAATAAGGTGCTACAATCACCTACACACTTTTTCTTTCCACACGTGCTAACAATAAAGTGTCCTTTGATGAGTGGTTTCTTCAATACACAATATTAAAGACAACATAAGTCTTAAGCAAGCTAGCAAGCCAGCTAGGTATAACATGAAGCTCTCAATAAGATCCAGCAAGGGTCACATATAGGACATAATTGTGGAAGTAGGAAAGTGGCTCACATAAGTTGGTATGGAAGTGTAAAACAGACTTGTGTCTTGTGAATGAAGCTACAGTAGTTATGGGAGGGTGATGTGATTCTTACACAAAGTAGCCAGTGGAGTATAACTATTATAAAATGCATACTGTGAGTGCATAAATAATTAGTCCAAATTTGCCTCACAGAACCCTAAATTTAGTAGAAAGTATTGGTTGTTATGAGATCATTCCTGTCTCAGTGAACTCTATTACTTTGAAATATCATACACACAATAAGCCATATTTGTTTGTATTATTTGAGAGAGCTCAATTTTTTTACAAAATAATTTCACTCTCTAAGTGGGGACTGTAAAAATATGGCTTATATACAGACAACTTTTAACAAGACTTTAATGTGTATTGTATAACTTATTATATACAACTGTAAGAAATCTAGTGTTAATAATTTGTTATTACAATTGTGTGTTTGTATCAAGGCATTATACCTCATGTCTTTTTATTATTCCCACAAATATATATATATTATAGATGTGTATAAATTAGCTAGCTATATGTGTATGTAATTAGCTAAAATCCAAGTCTGTGTGTGGGAAAGGACAACAGGTGTGACTAGCCCTGCTCAAAATAACTCAGAGAATCACAAATGTCTTATTTACTGTAAAAACAGCAAGTCTTAAGTGTACATTTGTAGACAGCTGAATACAAGACTCTAAGTGGGTGCATATGAGTGTAATGTTACCACCTGTATAGACACCAACAGTCTAATTTCAACTTATAGCCAGGTATGACGTATAGAGAGGTTGGGTCATGAGCTACAATATAATATAAAAAGACAAGAATCTATGGAAAAGTTGGCAACCAGTGGGCAACCAGCAGGCAACTAGCAGACAACCAGCAGAGGTACCGGTTGGCCCAGGTTGAAGGAGCTTTCATGCAGTCCAGAGAGAAGTGTGCCAGATGAGCCCAGCTGAGCAGATCCTGGTCCTAAACAAAGATAAACCTGATGGAGGCTGAACTTCCAAAACTGACCACAAGTGGTATTATCCTGTATCTTTATATTACATAATGTAGAATTCATATCAGTATTATATTTGTAAATATCATCTTAATACTTCTTGTCTGTTATCTGTTTTGTCTAGAACCCATTGTGTAACCGTATATTAATTTATGTAAATTATATATTTTAATTATAAAACTTATTCATATGTTAGTTTATTGATTTGTCCAAAAGAACTTATTACTTGTAGAAATTATACATTAATTATTTAATTATTAGTTAATTTCTTACACCATGACCATTAATAAATCACAAGGACAAACTTTCAAATCTGTGGGGATTTTCTTAGAACAACCAGTATTTGCACATGGCCAATTATCATGGTGCAAAAATCCACAGGCTAATAAAGTTTACATTGAAAACAATGAAAGTCAAGGTGATTTATTAGAGGATGGACGCATTTTTACTAAAAACATTGTCTACTAAAAAGTACTCAAACAAACAAAAGCCATGCAAAACCAATTTAAAAGCTAATGCAAAAACCTAAAAAAACACAATATAACCACAAAATTTGTAAAAAAAAGTACACACAACTGTCCGTTTCCTTCAAAAGGTCATTATTATGCCACAGAAATTAGGTTTACACCAACAATATTTTACTATTAAACAACATGAAATTGTAAAACACATAGAGAACAGTGGTTACACATCGCGGAACAACTTTAAGTTCTCGCATTCTCTTTTTAGAGAACCACTTTTCCACAGACGAAACTCTATGTGCCATTTAAAACAATTACAACACCAACAAACAAACGTCAACCATTGAAAACTACAAATCAATAAAGAATTCAGTCATAATTCATGGAAGTACTGTTTATGCATGATTAGCCCCACAAAACACTTGCCTTGCATTAATTTGACAAATTCTGTTCAAATGTTAATTAACTATTTTACTGTTTCTAACGTTACAGGTTTGAAAAAAATATTTTCCAGTTCCTTACTTAGACGGATAAGAAAGTTCAAGTTTCAAAAAATATGCTTTCAAGTTCCTTACTTAGACATATTACAAAGTTCATGTTAAGAGCACAAGCACGTTTTGAGGCACAATGTAAATGTTGTCTTTTATGTTAAACATTAATCCATTGAGTAATCCGATTGCCAGTTCATGGGGTCAGGATGGAATTATTTCCCCCCCCCGCTTTGATACAATTGGCTACGTTTCAAAGAGGGTTTTTACTGTTTGCCTTCCTCTGGATTCAATGTATATTTAAGTTAACAATTCTTGAGATAGAATTTGCAATTTAAAAAACCATTACCTCATGTTTACAATACTGATTAATTTAAAGTTCAACTGTTCTTACATTTAAATGTTAATACTTTTACTACAAAACGCTTTAACAGTTACTCTTGAACAAAAGAAAATGTTACATAAATAAACATGTTTAAGATCACAATAGTACTTATTTCAACATAACTAAAACCTTACAAGTGTCAAATACGTATATTAATAACTAAACAACTTTACAAACATACACATCTCATTGCTGTCATTTTTTGACGGGCAAGTCGCAAGTATATATATATATATATATATATATATATATATATATATATATATATATACATAAATATATATATATATATATATATATCCAAAGTATATATATATATCTGTAACAAAAAGAACACACCAGCAGTGCTTGCCACCCACCAGTACTCAATCCACCTTTTAGGGAACCCTGTGCCCCTAGAGGACAATAACATTCTGTAACTTGTCCCTTACAAGTTAACTGTGGGCAAGCACTCCTGCCAAGCTGTGACAGTCTTTCTTCCATTGTCTTTTATTACTTAAACACCAAAACCTCTATGAAAGTGGGCTTTTTTTTTACTCCAAGTCTCACAGAAACACCTTGTATCCCTCTTTCACACATCCCCCATCCCCAGCTCTACACTATGGGACTGAGCAGTTAACTCTGTGAGGCTATGTATGCAGTTTAACACATCTACTGTTCCATGGTAAACATCTCTGAGAATGCTTCCTTTCTTCTTTGTACTGGTTATACTCTCTTGTAGCTGCTGAAGCTTCTGCTCTTCCTACTTTTTTACTACCTTCTCCATTCTATTCAGAAGGCAGCTCTGGTCTCCAATACCATGGTAGTGGAGATGTGACTTTTGTTTCAGGTATAGGTATTGCCATTCACTTAACAGTAACCTTACCACAGCCATGTTCTTCATAAACTCAAATGTGACACTCAAACTTCACACATAAGCTAGCACCTTTTTTTCTCCCCCTTTTAGACGCTGTCATTCATCTCTTTTCTCTTTCTTGCTTTGCCTCCAAGTCTTCGAGGTTTTTCATTTTTCTTCTCTTTCCTCAGCCACATCTTGACTCGCTGCATATCCGGTTCACTCTGCTTGTGCTGAAATTCTCTTACTCCATGTCAGTGGCGGCTAAGGACTTTTCAAGTTGGAGGGGCGACAGGGCGAAACATAGCCACTCCCCCTTTTCAAACCACACCCATTTTATAACTCCTCCCCCTGACGTCATGATGACCTTTATAAGCCCCGCCCAATGACCTTATACTTGTAAAGCCCATTGAAATACATGATCAGCAATGCAGAAATGTTAAGAAGTAAAGTAACAATGTGTTAAATTCATTGGTATACAATATAGATTGAAAAAACTCATGTGACAAGACTACAGAAATATCATAATTGCACCTATACGCATTAACAGAAAAATTAAAGGAGTGACACCTACCATTAGTCAGGTCTTCTTCTCAGGGTATTCACGTTCAGTAAGTTGACCAACGAGTACAAACAAATCTGCAGCCACATAGGGTTTGCACCTGGGGTTGAAAGAAAACAAGCAAATCAATCAGACCATTCAAGAACAAAACCATACTTAAAAAACATTAAACGACCAAGTGGAACCATATAGGCCCCAAACATACCTTAGAAGACCAAGTGGAACCATATAGGCCTCAAACATACCTTAGAAGACCAAGTGTGACCATAGGCCCAAACATACCTTAGAAGACCAAGTGGAACTATATAGGCCCCAAACATACCTTAGAAGACCAAGTGTGACCATAGGCCCCAACCATACCTTAGAAGACAAAGTGTGACCATAGGCCCCAAACATACCTTAGAAGACCAAGTGGAACTATATAGGCCCCAAACATACCTTAGAAGACCAAGTGTGACCATATAGGCCCCAAACATACCTTAGAAGACCAAGTGTGACCATAGGCCCCAAACATACCTTAGAAGACCAAGTGTGACCATATAGGCCCCAAACATACCTTAGAACACCAAGTGGAACTATATAGGCCCCAAACATACCTTAGAAGACCAAGTGTGACCATAGGCCTCAACCATACCTTAGAAGACAAAGTGTGACCATAGGCCCCAAACATACCTTAGAAGACCAAGTGGAACTATATAGGCCCCAAACATACCTTAGAAGACCAAGTGTGACCATATAGGCCCCAAACATACCTTAGAAGACCAAGTGTGACCATAGGCCCCAAACATACCTTAGAAGACCAAGTGGAACTATATAGGCCCCAAACATACCTTAGAAGACCAAGTGTGACCATATAGGCCCCAAACATACCTTAGAAGACCAAGTGTGACCATAGGCCCCAAACATACCTTAGAAGACCAAGTGTGACCATATAGGCCCCAAACATACCTTAGAACACCAATAAGCACCGTATAGGCCCAAACCAGTGGATCTTGGGATTCAAGAAAACAACAACATTTCACTTCTGTTTAGACAACACAATAATCAATGTCAAACAAACACGTTGAATTAGCATATGGATAACCATATGAGCAGTAACGCCACGCCAAGGCTTCAACAATTGTTAATGACCATTCACACACCTTTCATAGCTCCTTCAATATGCACACCCACACACCATTCATACTTTACTTACCACTAGTTATTTTTGGTAGTGAGGTGGTGCCATTTCTGAGAACTTTACGTACCCTTGAAGGTGCCTCCAATTCCTTCAAACCAATGCATTCAACCGCTACAGGGCCATGGTGCTTTTTAAATACCTTTTTATCCTCTTCAATGTGGAGAAGCATCTTTCTGGTTCTTTAGTAGTCTTCGGTATTGTAAGCAGGATTCCTTATAGCTTCACTCACTCTGTTAAATTATGTAGATTAAATTGATGGTAAAGTTGCTGCAGAGCAACAGCACTTGCACAGACATGAAATTCTGGCTTCCCGTAAAAAAGTGACAGCTACCCTTGGAAGTGCCTCCAATTCCTTCAAACCACGCCAAGGCTTCAACAATTGTTACTGACCATGCACACACCTTTCATAGCTCCTTCCATATGCACACCCACACACCGTTCATATTTTACTTACCACTAGTTATGTTTGGTAGTGTGAGGTGGTGCTGCTTAACGCAGTTTATCTTTGCACACCTTGGGGGTATGCATTCTTCTTTGCTTCAATCACTTGTATTTAAATTTTGCACGGCGATCTTTCAAAGAACAAAACTTCTCAATGGTTTTTTCATTGAAGTCTGGGATCTCGGAAATCAGTTGCTTTTCCATTGAGAGCATCGCCAATGCATTCAACCGCTCCAGGGACATGGTGCTTCTTAAAAAGGTTTTTATCCTCTTCAATGTGGAGAAGCATCTTTCTGATTCTGCAGTGGTCATCGGTGTTGTAATCAGGATTCTTAATAATTTCACCTCTCTTGAAAGTTGTCTCAAGGTTGAGATCGCCGCACTCCATCTGTTGACTGTTACATCGCTCAGCAAACTTGCTTCTATCTCTTCAACAGAATTACGGATTTTCTGGATGCTGGCGACAAAGTCTTCTGTGACTTTTTTGATATAAACAGTATCCGTGTCTCGCTTCTGAAGCTGACTATAGAGGATGTCAACATGTGGCATTATTAAATGAAATAATTTAAGGAAGTCTTCCAGCATTCCAATGAAACCGGCGGCTTCACGTATAGATGTTAGATCAAAGCTTAGACATGCTTCAATTGTCTGGAAACACTCAAGTAGCGCATCTCTGTTCTCGTAGATGAAGTTCACGGTCCTAACGTTGAAGTTCCATCGTGTCGGTGCACCTCTTGGAAGTCTTCTACCAACTACCTCATCCAGAACTCCAGTCCTTTTTGGAGAGCGTGAAAAAAAAGATGGTATGCCACCTATGTTGGAAAACAAAACTCGAACTCTTCCAATCCTTGAAACTGCTTTCTCCATTATTAGGTTCAGTTGGTGAGCATATCAATGGACGTAGTGTGCGTTCGGGTACACGTCTTTTATTTTTCTTTGCACTCCTCCTTGATCTCCACACATCACACTGGCACCATCGTAGCTTTGAGCTATGAGTTTCTTCTTGTCTTCTGGCTCTGGGAGAACAGTATTCAGACTTTCCAGCACAACAGCAGCAATCGAGTCTGCATCCGTTGATTTCATTTCTGTGAAGCCATCAAATCTTTCCACCACTTGATGCTTCTTGTCAATGTGGCGATAGACTACAACGCACTGTGTCCTAGCGGAAATATCGGTTGTTTCATCCACTTGGATTGCCACAAACTGGTCTTCCTTAAGCTCTTGGTGAATCACTTCCTTAATAACTTCATGCATGCAGTCCAGTAGCTCATTCTGCACAGTTTTGGACGTGCCCTTAAACACAGTTGCAGTCTTCAAATGCTGTTCCATTGCACTATCGATACTGCCAACCAAATCCACCAGGCCTCGAAAGACTCCTGGATTTAGCGATGTTTCACTCTCGTCGTGTCCTCTTAATGCCAGTTCAAAAGCGCCACAAAAGCAAACACAATCAATTATCTTGGAAAGGATGTACCTGTTCTTAGCCACTTCTTCGTTGTGTTTTTGAATACTGACTTGGTATCCTTGGTCCAGTTGAACTGCAATGTTCGCCTGTCCAAGCATCTCAATCTTGATCCTGTTATCCAAGTGAGCTTTAGAACTTTTGTGTTTCGACAATTTGTCAGCTAGATGTTTTACGTCAGTCACTCCAGTTTTGGTCCAAGCAGCGTCACCACCAAATAGGATGCATGGGAAACAATATAAGGCCTTCCTAGAAACGCTTCCACAAAGCCAGTCGTTCTTCTTGTACCATTCAATATTGAAAGTACGGATATAGTGCTTCCCTCTATCTCTTGCGATTTGCTGCAGATTTATCTCTGGTTGGTCAGGTCCTAACCGTTTTACTTCCACCTTCTCCTCATAGGTTAGGGTGCCGAAAGGCTTCACAAGTAGAGAGTCAATAGTATTCATTTCTGATACCAATAGAAGAAAGAGATCAAGGTATATTAATTTATATTATGTCACAAAATTGTTTTAAAATAACCATGTGTTTAATTCATTGGTATACATTACAGATTGCAAACCCTCATGTGACAATAGTACATCAACATCAAATTTGCACCTATACGCATGTACAGAAAATTAAAAGCAATGATACTCACCAACAGTTGACTCTCCTTCTCGGGGTATTCACGTCCAGTAAGTCAACCAACGAGTCCAAACAAATCTGCTTCCGCAGATAGTTTGCACCTGTGAAGTGATATAAAACAACAAAAAAAAACATTAGAACGTTCAAGACCCAAACCTTCACTTTTAAAACCTTAAAAGACCAAGTGTGACCATATAGGCCCCAACCGCACCTTAAAAACCTTAAAATTCCAAGTGTGACCATATACTCACCTACAGTTGACTCTCCTTCTCGGGGTATTCACGTCCAGTAAGTCAACCAACGAGTCCAAACAAATCTGCTTCCACAGATAGTTTGCACCTGGGAAGTGATAGAAAAAAAAAAAAAAAAACATTAGAACGTTCAAGACCCAAACCTTAACTTTTAAAACCTTAAAAGACCAAGTGTGACCATATAGGCCCCAACCGCACCTTAAAAACCTTAAATAACAAATTGGGACCATATAGGCCCCAACCGCACCTTAAAAACCCTAAATAACAAATTGGGACCATATAGGCCCCAACCGCACCTTAAAAACCTTAAATAACAAATTCGGACCATATAGGCCCCAACCGCACCTTAAAAACCATAAATAACAAATTGGGACCATATAGGCCCCAACCGCACCTTAACAACCCTAAATAACAAATTGGGACCATATAGGCCCCAACCGCACCTTAAAAACCTTAAATAACAAATTGGGACCATATAGGCCCCAACCTCACCTTAAAAACCCTAAATAACAAATTGGGGCCATATAGGCCCCAACCGCACCTTAAAAACCTTAAATAACAAATTGGGACCATATATGCCCCAACCGCACCTTAAAACCCCTAAATGACAAATTGGGACCATATAGGCCCCAACCGCACCTTAAAAACCCTAAATAACAAATTGGGACCATATAGGCCCCAACCGCACCTTAAAAACCTTAAATAACAAATTGGGACCATATAGGCCCCAACCGCACCTTAAAAACCATAAATAACAAATTGGGACCATGTAGGCCCAAATTGTACATGAAAAAAAAAGAAAAAAAAAATATATATATATATTAATTGATATCAATATATCTCAATAAATATATATATATATATATACATATACATATATATCAATCAATAATCAATATATAAATCAATCAATATATATATATATATATATATATATATATATATATATATCAATCAATAATCAATATATAAATCAATCAATATATATATATATATATATATATATATATATATCAATCAATAATCAATATATAAATCAATCAATATATAAATATATATATAGTTATGTATATCTCAATATATATATATATATATATATATATATATATACTAGCGAATTGCCCGTCAAAAAATGACGGCAATGGAATTGTAAGGTAGCTAATGGTGTTTTGTGTGTCCTACTGAAATATGTAATTTAAAATAATAAATGAATATACTTTACCTATTTTGAAGCATTGTGTTGAAGAGCTGGCAATCTGTTTTGATGTTGCTGCAGCATTAGTGGTGTGGAGGTGCTGTGTAAGCGTGATGAACGTGTGCAGTGTAATACTGTGCGTTCGCGAGCCGTAACCGTTAACGTAGTTGTGTACTTCCACATTGGAGTAAAATGGCGGGTAATGTGTGTTATGCGTCTTAGCGGAATATCCGGAGGTCTTTTGTGGTGTTTTGCGAGTTTCTTGTGGTGTTTTCCGTGGTTAGAGCGCTGTAGCCTCGTTTTCGTTTTGTTGGCCGCCATTTTTTCTGTCGCTTAGAGAATTTTTTAGTGTGTAAACTCTTTTATTTTGATGTAAATGAAGGTGTAAGTTTTTTTTTTGAGGTCCTGGATGCTCCCTCTTGCTGCAGGTAAGCTTTCTATGTATGTGCTGTGTGTATTTATTGTGTTTTACATTTTGTAATGTTCGCGAGTTGCGGACGATTTTTTCTGTCAATTAGAGAATTTTGTAGTGTGTAAACTCTTTTATTTTTAGTTAAGTTAAGGTGTAAGTAGTTTTTTTGAGGTCCTGGATGCTCCCTCTTGCTGTAGGTAAGCTTTTTATGTATGTGCTGTGTGTGTTTATTGTGTTTTTTTTTTTTCATGTTCGCGAGTTGCGGACGATTTTTGCGAGGTCGTAATCAGTGTTAACGTGTCTCGTATGTTGTTTGTGAGGGTCGTTGGTGTGACGTGTTGTTTGCGTTATATAAGTAAATTTTGTGAGGGTCGCAGTTGCTGGCAAGGAGCGCCTTCGGTAAGATGTCATACAGCACATATGGTAAGGTATTATAATGCACATAGTAATATCCCATACTGCGCAGAAATTAGGTTCAAACACAGTGCTTATAGTAAGAATATATACAGTGCATTAACTAACATCATTAGTGTATATAGTACAATCCCAGACAGCACATATGGTAAACACATCTATGGGGCATATTGCAGCATGATATGGAGGTCACTATTTATGTTATATAAAGTACTTTTAAAAAGATCATGTGCAGAACATATGGTAAGTTCAGATACATAGAATCCTATAAGCACACATGGTAAGATCAGAGGCAGAGTATATAACTGAATCCTATAGGTGCAGGTATTTCCATGTTATACAGTTGATACAATCATATAGTAAGATCCATTCCAACCTATATGATAACATTCTAATATTAATAGGTTATTTCACATGCAATATGTGCAGACCTCTATATCTCCATATATATCACCCCAGATGCCTATAGGAGACCCCATCTACTACTACCTGACCCTCAGCATGTAGAGCATTAACCCCTGCAGGCCCAAAACAGGCCCACATAGCAGTGCAGGGGTTAACCCTCTCAGTGCCATTGCCCATGCATTGCTGGGCACACTCACCAGTAGAGTCTGCCCCTGGAATCTCCGTGTGGCTGCTGCATGCTGCAGGATCAGTGTCCTAACACCCCCCGGGGCACAGCATCCACACGGGCTCACTGGCACAGCCTCCTCTTCAGGCATAGTCCCACCACAGCAGTGTCCTACAGGAGACGCGAGGGCCATGGCTCCATGCCAGCAACTGAGGCCCTGAATCTGTAACCACAGACTATAAATCTAGTGGCTCCTGGGGGTTATGGTTGTAATATTAGGGAATTATAGGTTCATTATCTTGTGCTGTGCTGTGTATTGGATGTGTTAATAGGAGCATCTGTGCTTGTGTCAGTGTGTGCTTGTGTCAGTTTAACCCCTGCAGGCCCAGAACAGGCCCACATAGCAGTGCAGGGGTTAACCCTCTCAGTGCCATTGCCCATGCATTGCTGGGCACACTCACCAGTAGAGTCTGCCCCTGGAATCTCCGTGTGGCTGCTGCATGCTGCAGGATCAGTGTCCTAACACCCCCCGGGGCACAGCTTTTACACGGGCTCACTGGCACAGCCTCCTCTTCACTCATAGTCCCACCACAGCAGTGTACTACAGGAGACGCGAGGGCCGTGGCTCCATGCCAGCAACTGAGGCCCTCGCTTCGCGAGGGCCTCAGTTGCTTTGTGAGCATACGGGCCGTTGCTCACACTTGCGGGCCCGCAAGCGTGAGCAACGACCCGTACGCTCACAACTATATATGTGATATATATATATCAATATATCTATCAATCAATCAATATAAAAAATATACATAAATATACATAAACATATACATAAAAAAATATATATTAATTGATATTTATTATTTGATTAATTGATGTACTTTATAACTTATTTTATTATATTGTTCATGTATTTCTATTACACATTATTTTTTATACATATTACAGTGCTATTTTTTTTGCTATACATGTTACAGGATATTATCCTGTAACATGTATATCACATAAATAGCCCTGTAATATGTATAATACATACAGGGTCAAACAAGTTCACACTAACCTTTTTTTCCCTTACAGGCTTCCATACCTGCTTGCTGATTTGCTAATTTTTCAAAGACTCTCATTGGTTGAAATCGATGTCAATCAAAAATTTCAGCCAATCAGAGTCCTTCAAAAATTAGTATATAAAGCAGAGCGTGGGAAAAAACCAATTAATCGCGGGTGGAGCTCCTTGTAGGAGGAGCTCTGTTAGTTTGTTGTTTTTTTTTTTTTTAGAGCGTCAGGTTTTTTTTGGTGGAGGCCTCTTTCAATGGGCCAGAAGGATGGACAATGGCTTCAAACAAGATTGGATTATTTTTTGACAATGGCTTCAATCAAGATTGGATTATTTATGTGACCAGTGGCTTCAATCAACATTGGATTATTTATTTGACTGTGACATGGGCTTCAATCAACATTGGATTATTTTTTTGACTGTGACATGGGCTTCAATCAACATGGGATTATTTATTTGACATGGGCTTCAATCAACATTGGATTATTTATTTGACATGGGCTTCAATCAACATTGGATTATTTATTTGACATGGGCTTCAATCAACATTGGATTTTATGACATGGGCTTCAATCAACATTGGATTATTATGACTATCCAGGTCACCGAGGGCAGAAGGCCAATGCAGGAGGGGTCAATTTGACAGGTAAGTATGTGCTGTTGTTTATTTTATTTTTATTATTGTTTGTTTAATATGTATATGCTGTTTACTTTATTTGTATTATTGTTTGTTTAGTATGTGTGATGTTTTTACTGTATTGTTTTTCCCTTACCTTATTTTTATTTTATCTTTAAAAGTGACAGGCACATGCACATGCCTGTTACTTCTAAAAATGGAATAAAAATAGGGGGGGGGTTCTGCTAGGTAGGTAGTTTGATCAGGGTGGGGTCGTTCACGCTCACGCGCCCATCGGTCAGTCAGTGGCCGCGTAGGCCACGATCAGGGGTGGCACAGGCCTCATGGGGGTGATCATCCACCCCCATGTGGCCTGTGCAACCCCGCTCACCGCCCGATTACCAAGACCACCGTGATCGGGGTAATCGGGCGGAGGCATAAAATTGGCCACATCGGGGTGGTGGTGATCGGGTCTTGGGGGTGGCACAGGCGACATGGAGGTGTTCAGGGGTGGCACAAGCCTCATGGGGGTGATCCGATCACCCCCATGTGTAGCCTGTGCCACCCCACTCACCACCCGACTACCCCGATCACTGTGATCGGGGTAATCGGGTGGTGGCATAGCATAGGGCAGGCCACATCGGGGTGATCGTGGGTGGCACAGGCCACATGGGGGCAATGGCATGGGGTGGCACCAGGCATTGCAGGCCTAGGGCCGTCGGTGGTAGGTAAGTTGGTGGGTGGCTGGGTAGATGGCAGGCCAGGCAGGCATAGTGGGGTAACTGGGTGACCCTACCTTTTATTAGGGGCACTAGGGGTTTGGTTTGGCCAGGGGCAGGGCAGGTGCCAGGCAGGAAGACTTACTGTTAGGCTGCAGAGCAGATGTGATTAGTTTCCGCCAGGGAGGTCTCTCAGTCTCAGCATGAGCAGGGTCAGGAAACAGAAAGGGGGAAGGGACAGGCAACTGGTGGTTTTATTGACTGTAGATGTCAATCAAAAAGTAAACTCAAGGCCCTATTAGCTGGCGGGCGCTCGGGGCTAACGGTCTGTTATGTTCTCTTGACAACTGTACAGCCTTCCATCATTGATTGGTCAATGATGGAAGACTGTCAGTCATTAAATTGATACATTTATGACCGCCCATGCATATCGTCACTGTGCTGGTGGGCGGCATGCATTAACGGTCAGGGGGCCAGGCCAGGCCTCATTGAAGAGAAGAGTCTAAAGGTTAGTGTACTTTACTAGTGTAATATGATCACACAGGGTGCAGGGGGCTACAATAGATACACAGCAGCATTAGTTAATATATACACACAGCGCAAGGGGTTATCTTAAAGTGACAGTGTCCCTGGGAATAGTTTACTTTATTTATTACTGTATTAACACTTGAATGATGATGTACACCTTATATTTAATTGTTTTTGGGTTATTACTAATACATTGTTGTGTTTTTTTATTGCAGGGTCACGAAAATATTTGGGGGGGCGTTTGCCCTGACGCCCCAATGGACGGGCCGCCCCTGCTCCATGTTCAGCTGAATAATCTCCTCAGTCTTTTTCGAGATTATTCTAGCTGCTCAGATATACTTTCTTCTTCATTCTATCTCTCCTGTACAAGCTTCTGCTGTATGCTTTGCATAGCAGCTTTCTGCAGACATGAATTGTAATTCGGCCAGTTGAAAAGGGCTCTATATAAGCACAGAACATATATTTTTACAGAAGTTCTTAGTTAGTGAACTTCTATCCAAAATCAAGGTCTTCACTAACTAAAAAAAATATGCTCTGTGCTTATATAGAGCACATTTCTATTGGACGAATTGCAATTTAATAAGGATGTTAGCATTTAGTGCAACATCTTGTGTACACAGGTCCTGGAGGTCAGTGTCAGTCTCTTCTAGACAAGAATCACTCTGAAATGTGCCTGTGAGGAATTGACTCTGCTGGGTTTTGAACCCTGGTCCCCAGGCTGCTATACCTCTTCCCTACCACTGCGCCAGCCTGCCTTTGTGAATTACATTGAAATCTGATAACCTTGACTCTGCTAGCAATCGTATCAGTGCCTAAGTTTCTTTAACTGTGTCTGGTCAGGTGTCTGGTCCTTGGCCTTTATAAGGCACTTCCTGTTTATGTACCTTGCCAGATTATTGTGTGGTTCCTGATCACTTCAATAAAGCTTGTTCCTGTTTCACCTACAAATTGCTGAACTGGATTATTGCTGACCTTGGCTGCTGGTCTCCACAACCTTGTGATTCCTATATCATTACAGAATAATCTGGCCCTTTCATGGAGACCGCCGGGACAGATTCTGCATTGGCCCAGCAGGTTGCTTTATTTGCAAGAACTGTGCAGACCCAGGCACAGACCATTCAAGTGCTGCAGGACCAGGTAGCTGAACTGCAAAGTAGAGTTCAGTCAATGCACAGTGAGTATACCAGCTACAGGGCACGTGATGTTGCGGCTGCTACTGTTACACCTGCACAAGATGCCCGCTTGCCCCTACCAGAAAAGTTTGGAGGAGATCGCAAAAGATTTAGGGGTTTCCTAAATCAATGCCGTTTGCACTTCATGATGTTACCTCACCGATTTCATCTGAAAGAGAGAAGGTGGGATTTATTTTTTCCCTATTCAAAGATGAAGCCCTGGAACAGGACAGTCCAGTCTTGGGTAATTTAAATTACTTTCTTGAGGCCATGTGCCTAGTTTTTGATGACCCCAATCGATGTGCTACAGCAGAAGCCACTCTCCTTCATTTGCATCAAGGGAGGCGCTCTGTGGCTGAATATGCTGCTGAATTCAGACAGTGGGTTGCTGATACTACCTGGAAACAATCAGCCCAGAGGTTCCACTTCAGAAAAGGCCTCTCAGAAGCTATAAAAGATGAGTTAGCTCGTGTTGATCTTCCTGCTGATTTTGATGCATTTGTGCGTTTGGCTATCCGTATTGATCGGAGACTGTCTGAAAGAAGATTGGAAAGACAGGGCTCTTTTAGACCAAGTGCTATTCCTATTTCCTATTCAAGAATTTCTACTCCGACCCCACAAACACCTACAGACGCTGAGTCAGAGGCTATGCAGGTAAATCTAATAAGAGGGCCATTATCCAATGAAGAAAAACAGTGGCAACGCACTCACAATTTATGCCTGTATTGTGGTAGTGCAGGGCACTATGCCATCAATTTCCCTAGCAAATCCAAAAGAACAATAGCTATGGCTGCTGAGGGTGCACAGATTCAACACCAATCCCAGATTTCAGATCAACTGTATTCTGTCACACAACCCTTGTTTTCTCTGGCTCATGGTGAAGAGGGTATGTTGACTCAACATCCTCATTTTGTGGTGCCTATCACATTGCAATGTGGTAAAATTTCAACTACAGCTATGATAGATTCTGGAGCAGGCGGAAACTTTATGGACATTAAATTTGCAGCAGGAAATAGAATTCAGTCTATCCCTAATTCTTCACCTGTGTTAATGGATACAGTAGACGGTTCTCCACTTACGTCAGGCCCGGTTACACATGAGACTGTGCCCTTAAAGTTGACTCTGGAAGTGAATCACCATGAGGCTATATCTTTCCACCTAATTTCCTCAACACAGTTTCCAGTGATTTTGGGGGTACCTTGGCTTGATCTGCATAACCCACAGATTGATTGGAAGATCAGAACTTTGTCCTTTCCTTCAGAACACTGCTTAATGAATTGTCAACCCTCTAAGGTAACACCTGTTGCCACAACAATTAATGAAATGGTTGCTACAAACTTGACTAAGCTTCCTCTACAATATCGGGATTTTGCAGATGTCTGTGATAAGAAGAATGCTGATCAGCTTCCACCCCACAGGCCTTATGATTGCCCAATAGAGCTGTTGCCTGGGGCTGCTATCCCATTTGGCCGTATATATTCCCTTTCTGAGCCTGAATTGAAAGCTCTTCGTGAATACCTACAAGAAAATCTTGCCAAAGGCTTTATTCGACCATCTACTTCTCCAGCAGGAGCTCCTATTTTCTTTGTAGAAAAGAAAGATGGCAGCCTACGGCCACGCGTTGATTACAGGGACATTAATAACATCACTGTTAAAAACCGCTACCCCTTGCCTCTGATTCCTGAACTTTTGGAGAGACTTCGCTCAGCTAAAATATTTACGAAGCTTGATCTTCTGGGGGCATATAATCTGTTTCGCATAAGACCAAATGATGAATGGAAAACAGCTTTCAGAACCAGGTACGGGCATCACGAATATCTAGTAATGCCATTTGGGCTATGTAATGCCCCTGCAACTTTCCAGCATCTTATCAATGATGTACTACGAGATCTCCTGGATAAGTTTGTTGTGGCATATTTGGATGATATCCTAATATTCTCGGATAATCTTGAAAACCACAGAAAACAGGTCCGTATAGTTCTGGAGTGCCTTCGTACCAACCACCTATACATTAAACTGGAAAAATGTGAGTTTGAACAAACAGAAATTCAATTCCCGGGGTATGTAATAACTCCCAAAGGTTTAAGTATGGACGCAAGTAAAATTAAAGCTGTGCTGGACTGGCCCATCCCCAAGAATGAAAAAGATGTTCAGAGATTTGTGGGGTTTGCCAATTTTTAAAGGCGTTTCATTAAGAATTTCTCTGCCGTTATTACACCGATCACTGAACTCACACGTAAAGGGACTCCTTTTCAGTGGTCCGATAAGGCTGATACCGCATTCTCACGATTAAAGACTCTGTTTACCTCTGCCACGGACCGGGCAAGGAGGGCATTAATCAGAGTGGCAGCACAGAGACCTAAGGTAACCCTGGAGGTGCTGCAGATTTCCACAGCAGAGACTGGGGTATCTGTACATAGGACGACAATCAGCCGTATACTCCATAGATTTGGGCTTCATGGCAGCCAAAATCAAAATGGCACGTTTTGAGTTTGCGAAAAGGCATGTGGGAGACTCCAAAAATTTAGAAGAGGAAGGTGCTTTGGTCTGGTAAGACTAAAATTGAACTTCTCGGCCATCAAAGAAAATGCTATGTCTGGCACAAACCCAACACATCCCATCACCCAAAGAACACCATCCCCACAGTGAAACATGGTGGTGGCAGCATCATGCTGAGGGGATATTTTTCAGCAGTCGGGACTGGGAAACTGGTCAGAGTTGAGGGAAAGATGGATGGTGCTGACTACAGGAATATTCTTGAGCAAAACCTGTACCACTCTGTGCGTGATTTGAGGCTAGGACGGAGGTTCACCTTCCAGCAGGACAATGACCCCAAACACACTGCTAAAGCAACACTTGAGTGGTTTAATGGGAAACATGTAAATGTGTGGGGGCCTCATTCTATTATCGGCCGCAGCCGTTGCGGGGCCGCAAGGACCGGCCGCAAGCTATTCGGCTATTCTATTCCCTTACGGCCGGGGATTCCGGCAGGCTTGCGGCCGGTGCCTTGCTATCTCTTGCGGCCGCTCGCGCCGGAGGAAAGCCTTTGATCTTAAACGGCCGCAAGAGATTTGCAATTCAATTGCTCCGGGAAACCTCTCTGCAAGGCTAAAAGCGAGCCGCAGTTACTTGCAGGAAAAAGGTCTCGCTAGCACCAATTAAGCACATAAAATAGCTCAAATAAAGCCATCCTGCACTTTGAGAAGACTATAAAGGGATTTTAGGTGTTAGAAAAAATAGCACATAATTATCCTGTACTCAAATCCGTAAAATATTTTATTTTTAATATCCGTAAAATATCCATGTAAAAAGTCCAGAGTGCTTGGAGCACCTCAGACCCGCCCACGCCGCAGCCGGAAAATAAACAGTTAATTTGAACTCGGGTTTGGGCAGATGTGCAAGCTTGAGAGTGGGTTCCTTTTAATCCTCATGTCCCCCAATATGATCCCTAGCATTTACAGAGCTGTACAGTGCAGGCTTGAATTTATTTTTCAGTTTTTATATTTCACAGATTACGGCCGGTTTCAAGATATGCGGCCGGCCGTAAGATGAGATCCTTGCGGGGCCGTATAATAGAATCGCGAGTTAACTGAACCCTCGCAAGGAATCGCAGCCTTACGGCCGATTTACGGCCGATAATAGAATGAGGCCCTTGGAATGGCCTAGTCAAAGCCCAGACCTCAATCCAATAGAAAATCTGTGGTCAGACTTTAAGATTGCTGTTCACAAGCGCAAACCATCCAACTTGAAGGAGTTGGAGCAGTTTTGAAAGGAGGAATGGGCAAGATTGTAATGGTAAGATGTGGCAAGCTAAAAGAGACTTATCCAAAGTGACTTGGAGCTGTGATTGCCGCAAAAGGTGGCTCTACAAAGTATTGACTTTAGGGGGGTGAATAGTTATGCACATTGACTTTTTCTGTTATTTTGCCCTATTTGTTGTTTGCTTCACAATAAAAAACAACAAAATCATCTTTAAAGTTGTGGTCATATTCTTAATCAATCCATGTTAATTCCAGGTTGGAAGGCAACAAAACATCTTCAAAGTTGGTTGTAGGGCAACAAAACACAAAAAATGCCAAGGGGGGTGAATACTTTTTCAAGGCACCGTATGTATATGTGTATATATATATATATATATATATATATATCTTATTTTATTTTTGTATTTTTTTTAAACATCAGTTTTTAAAATATTTGTTTTAGTTGTTTGCTAATAAAGTTTTGTGTTTTAACTTTAAATCAGCCTGAGACCTATGTTAATTTGCCATGCATTTGATTTGAGTGTTATCATTGGTTCCAATGTTCTTTTCTCTCTCAAGCTGAAATATACACTGTGGCATTATTCAAGCTACAGTGAACCTTTAAGTATAATTCATCCTTTACTTTTTTATGTTTTATAATTTGTATTTACAGAGCACATTTAAACTGTAGATAAGTACCTAAATAATGAATTTTTAAATATGACTAATATTAGTGATGTGCTCAAAATGTTAGGCTCTCCTTCTCCCTCTTTATATTTGAGAACTATCACATGAGGTCTAAATGATTAGTTTTGGTCATAGGTCTTGCTGTTGAGAAACACTGATATAGAGCAGAGTCCTAAAGTACATATTACTTTGTCACCTTACATGATTTAATAAGTGCAGATATTTTAAATATTATTTTACAGTTGCATTTAAGACACTTTAAACTATAAAATTATATTTTCAAAATAGCAAGATCAAATTAAATATTAGCTATTTTTCAAAAGTATGTCTAGATTAATTATTGCCAAATAGTGTATGTACAGCAACAATCTGAAACATGAGCCTGGAAGGAAATACAAATCACCCAATATATAAATGACGGCAATAAAATTTTAAGCCATGGCAATTCTGTTTGCCACACAATGCGAGGCTATGGCTCCTCTGAGCACCTTTGGTGCTCAACTCGAGCCCCACACTGAACACCTTCAGCGCTCATTGCGAGCCTCTCCCCCATGTACTAATGCTGTTTGCCACACAATGAGAGGCTCTGCCTCCTCTGAGGATCTTCTGCATTCATTGCGCCCCATGATTAGCGCCTTTGTAGCTCATTGCGAGCCTCTCCCCACCTTGTAGTTTAGGGGCCATGAGTGTCACTTGAGTTAAATGTTACTGTCTTGAGTTAATTGTTACTGCCTTGGGCTAAATGTTACTGGCATGCGTTAAGTGTTACTGGCCTCAGGCTCTTTTTTACTGCCTTCGGTCTCATTTTCAATCCTGTTATGTTTTTATGGGCTCCATTGTTTTTTCTTGCTTAGATGATTTTCGATCTTATAACAATGCCAAATATGGCTCAAATGAACTTGTTAATTTGAGTCATATTTGTTTTTTTATGTTCGATTTTTGTGGTTCAGCTAAGTCCAGCAGGTCTCAACCCCTGCAACTGTGCCCCCTTGCAGTATGACAACTATATTAGTGATTCTATTTTGCATAAAAGAAAACATGTATGTTCATCAGTGAATTAAATAAGACAATCCTATTGTGTTTTTTATAAAACATAAATCATGTTATAATTGAGAATAGATACTGATAGAAAAAAAATTTATGGCATTTTTAAATTAATATTATTTTGCATAGTCACTCTCCTTGATTACTGTTGCAGTTTGCTATCAAGACAAACATTTAAGATGCATGACATTGATAGAGACTGGTTACCAGAAGCATTATGTTTGGCTGCTTCAAATCACAGACTAACTGGATTTAAATTTTAGAAACATTACCAGAAAATTCAACTAATCTTTGCTCACCAGTGAGTATTAGCAGGTAGAAGTAAATAATATTTAGCATAAAAATGACAAGCCTTTTATGAAAATATATTATTATATATATATATATATATGTATATTTGTATATTATATACAAATATTATATTTGTAAACTTGACCATGGTATCCATCAATACATGTATTGAAAAGTCTCTATTATAATCTGATCAATACTTAAACTGTTATATTTTTATTGAAATTGTTTATGAGGAAAATGCATTAATATTTATTAACTTTTCATGTAATTTCCTTCATTATTGTTTATTATTATCCTATTTTTAAAATGAGAAATATATGTATGGTCCAAGCCAAAGAGCCAGGCTATTATACAGAAACAAACTTCATTATCATTCACCATAACTGCACATGTAGTCTTGTAGTCTGAGTTATGCTTATCATTTCTATACTTGTATCACAATCATGTAAACATTTTTTGACAATAATGCATTAAACCAATGCTGTTGGAAATCTTAGTAAAAAAATGCAATAAAAAATATTATTTTTAATGTTGTTTCTGAGTCATATCGATCCTGGGACTTCAATAAATAACATGAAACCCACATAGACTAAAACATATGCTCTGATGCATTTTATAAAGTGCTAATGGCAAATATAACATATTGACACTAATTGGCACTAAATAATTCTTAGCCTCCGATTGCAGATTACGGGTAACTTCCATGTTTTATTGACATCATGATGACCTTATTCCTGCTCCCGTGAGCTACACTCCTTCCTCCACTCACTATCTCCTCCCTCAGCTCAAGCTCATAAGCAGAAACACTTCTGCAAGTCCCATTTGCATCTCCCTTTTCTCACTCTCCTCCTGGCCTCTGGAGATATATTTCCTAACCCAGGGCCTGACCTGTCATTTTCACTAGCAAATTACATTATTTGACCACTAGGGACAGAAAACATATTACACACTTGAGCCATTCACCTCATACTGTCAGATACCTTCCTACCTAAGTAAACTTTCACTTTCTTCCTCACCCTTGCTATTCCCTATTTGTTCCTTCCCAGGTCTCTGCTTCTTCCATGCCCTTTAGATTGTAAGTAGCGAATTTCCAATCTTGTAGGGTGCTTTGGAAAAAAGCACTTCCTTCCAAAGATTCTAAACTCAAAACAGGGCCCTCCATTTTTCTGCAGCTTGTTAATATTGTATTCTTCCGTGTTCTTATCCCCTGTACAGCGCTACAAAATATGTTGGCTCAATACAAATAAAGGTTAATAATAATATTAATAATGATGGTCTCATTTATTATTGGCTGTGTCTAAGAAGTAAATTAAGGGCTTGCTTAATTATTGTCAGATCATATGAACGTGCCCCCTGAAATCAGGTTTAAAAAGGTTTTGACGTTGGAATTTGCGAGTTGGAATCAATAGAATACATCTAAATATTTATCGGGGGGGGGGGGAAAACATCTGCAGGCAAATTTATGAGTTTGAGGAATTTGTGTGCATCTAATAGAATAGGGCCCAATATATCCATTATAATATGTGCAAGGTAGAATAGGGAATATAAGAGAGTGGTAGAAGACTTTATTTTACAACTTTTTATCTGCTAACTTGAAATATAAAGCGTTTTTTGCATGAAAACAATTATTCTCTCAGTCTATTGTTGTGGCTTGCCCCCATGTTCAGCTCACACTGAGATACTGTAGATGTTCTTGTAATCATGTCACATCCAGTTCCAGGGCCTTTCCTCTACACGTTTCAACCAATAGGACAAACAGGCCTTCTATTGGTGTGAGGGATTACGTATTGGATGGAAAAAATACAAGCATAAAGGAACACTTTCACAACGAAGAATCGGATGGACTGGCTAATGAATGGATCCCACTGGCTAGGTCCTTTCCTTCGTGATTTCTGTTTATCGGTACTAGAGATTCCCCTGTTACTAATCCCTTGTTACTAATATAGCTGACATATATACTTTTAGAAGGGGTAATGCACTTTGAAACAAATATGGGCTTAGATACATGTTGGGACAAAAAGGTAATTAAGTTAGTCTGATTGCAGAGTTATAAAATGTAATGTAGTTGCAAAAGGAAGACCAGCAATCCTAAACACTCAGCAGGATGCCCCCTTGTTTTAGTTTCACAATGAATATTCTCAAACTTTCCTTGCAAACAATAATTGAATCACAATATCTGGATTATAAAATGCCACACAACTATATATAAACAAATAACAAGTGGTTGCATACAGACACACTAAGTATTCACTGGGAATCACTGTATCCAGACCCTAAAGAGTTGAAACAGGGGAACTATGTATTTTACAGAGGTAGCCCATGGCTAAAAATAACAAAAAGTTCAGGGATGTCATGCCTATAATGAGGTGAAGAAATGACAATGCCTTAGGGGAGACTGGACAAGGCTCCTTTGGGTGGTGTAAGAAAAACAGGTACAACAGAACTATATTACAGGCTTTTCCTCCACCAGGGCTTTCATCACAAACACTCTGTGGCATTTATGAGCAATTATGTGACAATGAACATGTCTACACAGTTTAACAACAAAACAAATATGAAGATTGCTGGCATCCTCCATTATTTTGAGTGTGTGACGCAAACAAACCATGGCATATGACTCAGCTACATTTTTAAATTGTGGTCCTCAGCAACAATAATTTTACTGGACCTAAACTCAATAACAGTTTCTTAGGGTTACTGGAACAATGTATAGCTCTTGTAATTTATAGACAACATGTTCTATTGTTTAATTGTTAGAGACAATAACCAGATCTTTATTTTTTCTAGCATAGTAACAGTTATGAGAATGTAAAGTACTTTATGAGATTGCATATCTTCAAAAACAATCCATCACTGCCAATATACAGTATACAGGGGTTATGACTGCCAGAGCCCAAGTTTTCTTCAAATATGTCTGGTCTCAAAAATCAGATGTATATAAATGATTTTGGTTCATTGACCTGGATATGAACATGTGGACTTAAATACATTGCAAGCAAGAAAAATTTGAAGAACGTCTCATGGAGCAAGCAGTATGATCTGTGAGTAAGGCGCATATCCACTTGCTCTGTGTTTGAGAGACCCTGGGTGTCTTGTGAGAGCATTGAGGGAGGGAATGTCTATTGCCTACGCCAACATTTGCACCTGCTAAGTATATTGAAATGTCCTTGACCAGACAACATTCTAGAGACCACTGATTTTTGGGTATGTATGACCCAGACCAGAGGGCGAGGCAATGATTGACGTTTGTGAGATGTACATCTGGCTATGTATCTTCCTCTTTGTAAGCTTGTTTTATTTGTTTCTAGCCTTTATATCCTGTTCTGCAAAGAAGCCCTGAACACCTTTTACACCTAACTTGTTATGTCATCTTCCCAAAATATACAACTTGCTAACATCTTCTGACATTAAAAAGCAATTATGGAAATAGGACAAGATCTTTACACAAACTATTAATTACTTCAGATTTAATGTATTATGCTGAACTGTAATAAAACCTGCTGAAAATAAAGACCTAAAAAGTAAAATCAGTTTCAAAATAAAAAATGCTTTCAGATTCAAATTTGAATATAATATATGAAAAGTGATGTAATTGCAGGTACAAAATATGTGCCACATTACCTTTGCAATATTAGTTATTTTAAATTTCTGAAGAAGTGCAAAGAAATAAAAATTGCAATAATATTGGAAAGTGTTGAAAATTATGTTTCAGCCTCACATGATTACAGTGTTTGTTCTTTTGCAGAATATGGCATTGAAAACGTATTTCCTTTTCAGGCTACAATTTTATTATAGTATTAGGGGGAAATGAAGAACACCTTCCTTGCTGTGTTTTTATTCATGAAATACATCTAATAAAAGTACATTTACTAAACAATTCTTTTAAGAGATAAAGCAATTTTATCTAGTAATTATAAATGTATCATGCTCTGCAGTTGGAACTATACACTACCAGTTCCAACTGCAGTTCACGATTATGATAACCAATTAAAATGCATTAAATCAATAAAGTATAAATACTAATCCTATGCAGCATGATGTGCAATTCATCCATTCACTACATGTACATTGTCCCATTGTCTGATTTTAGCTTTATGTGGCTTCAATACATGACCAAAGGATTTTGAATGTTGGAAATAACATAAGATGCATGCACATTGGACCTGGTTTGACAATCAAGATGTGGAAGAAAAAACAGTCAACATTTAGCTTGGCAACATTTTTCTCGTTATATATTCTAAGGTATTTTTTTGTGTGAATTGAACTGTTATGCTGATCTTTAGAATTATACTCCAGAAATATAGGATAATCAGAAATATAGGATTTTCATTATCAGCTAAACCCCTTGACCTCCATTCAATTTAGCAAATATCAGTTACTGGAACCCTTAATGTAGCCCGTGAAATAATTTGCTATTCAATTGGTGTCTTTTAGCTAGCCGCAAACAATCTGCGGGTTACAGGCTGAAAATCCCTGCTGTTGTCAAAATCATAACTCCAGCCCATCTAAGCATTTAATGTTTCAAGCCTGTAAATGTTACAATCGCAAATCGCTTGTTAATTGCTACAATTACTCAAGCCCACAATTGTTTTCACACCCGTAAATTGCAGATGTAGAAGAAAATCCTACGAGTACCAGATTGGACTTGCAAGGGGGTTAAACACCTGATCGTAGCACTGTAAATGCAAATAAAAAAAGCAATACTGCACTTTAATAGATGAATAAAGCAATGAAAGACATTAGAATGAATGTCAGCAGTTTCTAGTTCTCAAATCTGCAATACATTTTTATTTATTTTACGTTTCATTTCCGTGTTATATCAATCTCAGGAAGCAATGAGTTAATACATCAGATCACCCCCATGGACTAGAACAGTATTGCCATTCATTTTTATTACTTTGAACATTGCTGGATTGTGAGTCCGATTTCATATTGGACCTGTAAACACTAACTGATTGACGTTTAACCTCCATGTTTTACTGACATCATTATGGCGGTCTACTATATTTACTATTGGCTGTTTCTAACTCGGTAGTTACGGCCTTGCTTAACTGATCATGATCATGCTCTGAAATGCTACTTACGGGTGAATGGTTTACAGTTTAGGCTATCGACCATGTAGCTGCCGGCTTGATCAATTGAATCGCTCTGTAACTGTTGCAGATTTTAAGCCTGCAGACTTACGGCCGGTATGAAGTCAACTGCGGGCTTGCTTCCTTTATGTGCTTATATAGACATCTACATAAAATTACTTTCCAAAACTAAATGCATACTATAATATTGTTAAAAAATCTCCATTATGATTTACCTATACTGAATTTTGTATGTGAAGGTTAGTAAAGTTTTTTAATACTTCATATTTCCTATTAACAGACCTTGTGCAAAAATGCATTGATTGTAGAGTTTCTTTCATGACTGTTTGTAACATCTATATAAAGGTATTACCACAGCATACACATTACTGAAAACTTTGTTGCTAAAATAAGACTTGGACCTTTATAAATCAGCGAGGAGAAGATTAAAGAAACATGTTATGCATATACTTCCTCATCAAAGCCTGGTTAAATTGTCTCACGTGTTGCAATTTAATTGCAGATATTATCAATATCAGCAGTAAAATTAGAACATAGAAACTCATCAAAGACTGGTAGATATACTTAATGTATTTATATGGCATTAGCAATTAACACTTCCTCTCATCATGAGATATTATGTTCTGCCACATGCTTGATGAGTCATGTGACTACATATAGTGAACTTTGTCAAACAAAGATATTTACTATGAATGTCAAAAATGCTATATGAGTGGGAAGCAGTTTTATGTAACTCCAGCAGATCTTGTACTCAATATATTGTAGATCATATTAACACCAAGGATGGTGAAGATTAGGAAGTGGTACACAATCTGAAAGAGGTTGAATGACTCATAAGATGAGAACAGAGCAATGGAAGCAGGAAGTCCACTACAGATAGCAATGGTTGATATGTTTGCAGAATGCCTGCATGTCACCTTATATACCCACCAAGCCAGATCATGACACATGCCATATTTCATTGTCTAAGTGCTCTGCTGATGTCATAAGTAGACGGTAGTCATAAACACGTGACTCAACCCTGTAAATGTTGATGCCTCTGCAGGAACCTGGAAGAACTTATGATGCCTCAATGGAAATTATGTGTTAAAGGGGCCTTTACATATCTGTAGAGCTATGCCTACATCCTCTGGTGCAACATCCTGCTTCTGGACCATTGACGAGAAAGTGGGATGGTGTCAATATCAATTGTATCCAGTTATTAAACAAAGGTTGTGGACTGTCCCCTACCTGATAGAAAGCAAGCAGACAGTGACATGTGTTTTTTACAAGCTTTAAAGCTTTCTTGCTGTCTAACAGCATGAAAATGTTAGTTTGAATGCCTTTTCCTGTGCAGGTGTATTTAGTTCATAAAATGCAGGGCTGCAAGTCACAGATGAGAAATAGACTACAGGAGAGAATAGAAGAGACAGCTGGAGAGACTGCTACTCTGTATGTCTTCTACAAGTAAGAGAGTGTATATTACAATAGCTTTTAGAATTAATTAAACTTCCTTAAAATGGATACATACATTTTTTAAAAAAGCCCAAATATTTTGAAAAATATTGTAAGAGAAAAGACTAGATTATCAAAAATATCTAAGCCTAATTGACAAAATTAATATGAAAAGTCTTCCTCAAAGTATTTCACACTCCCTAATTTTATGGACACAAATCAATAAAATAATGCATTTATTAGAGAGCTCACTCCCCTATGTCCCATAAGGAACCAACGAGTAATAAAACCATAGCAGCAGATATCCTAACATTAACCCAAAACTGGTCACCTACAGAGTTTAGGGATACATTCCACTTACCACCAAGAGAATGGCTTAACTTAGCCTTAATAAATATAAACACATCTTATCTTCTAAGGCAGCGGTTCCCAAACTTTTTTGGTTCAAGGCGAACTTACGATTTCAAGATTTTTCCAAGGCTCCCCAAATAAGACCATAGTTCTATATACATACTGTACATATATGGTCTGATTAGTTATAAAAAAATAAACGTGAATTATTACAAATGTTCTGTCTCTCTCATTCCCCTTCTCTCTCTCACCCTTCCTTCTGTCTCTGTTTTCTCTCTCACACACTCCCCCTTCTCTCTCTCTCCCTCTCCTTTCTCCCTCTCTCTCCCTCCATATCCTTCACTCTTCTCTCTCTCCCATGTATTTCTCTCCCTCTTCTTCCCCCTCTCCCACATTAGCACTTAGACACATTCTGGGCATATTGGCTATTACAAACACAGACTGGGCACATTGGCTATTGCAGGCACAGACTGTGCACATTGGCTATTGCAGGCACAGACTGGGCACATTGGCTATTACAGGCTGGACATTTTGGCTATTACAGACACAAGCTGTGCACATTGACTATTACAGACTCAGACTGGGCACATTGGCTATTACAGGCACAGGGTGGGCACATTGGCTCTTACAAGCTGGACACTTTGGCTATTACAGACACAGGCTAAGCTCATTGGCTATTACAGGCACAGACTGGGCACATTGGCTACTGCAGGCACAGGATGGGCACATTGGCTATTACATGCAGAGGCTGGAAAATTGGCTATTACAGGCACAGACAGGGCATATTAGCTCTTACAGGATGGACACTTTGACAATTAAAGACACAAGCTGGGCACATTAGCTATTACAGGCACCGACTGGGCACATTGGCACTTACATACACATACTGGGCACATTGTTTGGTAGAGACACAGGCGGCTAAGCACATTTCTCCCTCTCCCTCCACCCTTGTGCTCTCTCCAGCTGCTCCACCCCCTGGGGGCTCCTTCCCCTGGTGGCTTTTCCTATCTTCCTATCTTGATGTCAAAGGACTCTGAGGAAGAGAGCTGGGGCCTGGGGGAAGGAGAGAACAGGGGGGCAGAAGGCAGTTGGGGACATTTTTGTAACCCCCAAAGAACCTACACCACTGCACACACACCCTGCACACTGCACACACAACCTGCACAGCCCCACAGCATGCTCCTGGTCTCCCTCATGCTGCAATAATTTGGGGAAGCATTTGCGGCTCCCCTGTTGCACAGTCACCATGCACCAGGGAGCCGCAATGCACACTCTGGGAACTCCTGTTCTAAGGGATAATAAATCAGCCAGAAAAAAACCTTTTGAGAAACGCTACATCTACAACTCTAATGCAAAGAAAAATATATAAATTCTATATAATTACCTACACAACCAGGTTACAACAGTCAAATTACCCTACAAAACAAACTGGGAAAAAGAACTGAATACAACCCTTGACAAAACTCAATGGGGTAAATGTTTTAAAAATGCAGCAAGCTCCTCTCTTATTAAAGTTGTAATTGAGAATGCCTTTCAAACTCTTTTAAGATGATATCTTGCTCTGAAAGACCTCAAATCTCATATCCATCCCTGGATGGTAAATGTTTTAGAGGCTGTATGAAATAGGTAAACTGAGACGTGTTTTATAGGAATGCCCTATATGGGAAGAAACATACTCTACCTTAGAAAAACGATGGGAATTTTATATTCCCCACTTACTATTCCAAAACTCCCAAAGGAATAACACAAATCATACTTTCTTAGCCACCAGAAGTGTCACAGCAAAAAAATGGAAAACAAGTATTCCCACATTTGAAGAAGTTAAGAGAAAAACACAATACATTCACATGATGAATACGATTTTAGCAGAACTAGATGAAAATTATAAAAAAAATAGGCATCCTGCTGGGATATATCGACTGGAACTAAACCTGCATTATGGATAGCGTCTACAAAGTTTCATATACCCCTCTTTCCTACCTCCAATTTTTCATAATTTTTTATTGTTTTCTTTTTATTTAAAATTAAGCCTTTATGTTTAATCAAAATCAATAGGAAAAGAAGAAAGGGCTCACAACACAATGGCCGCATCCTGTGGTAAATGCAGTACTCAGTGCACTGGCTGCAGCAGCAAGATTCACTCTAAAAAGACATGACAGCGAGGATCCGTTTGTTCCTGCATCGATGGGAAGACTATATACTTCATTAACAATAAGAACTGCAGGGAACGAGTTTACCATAATTTAGAACAGCTGTAGCTTGAATATATTGTGATCCTCCAATTATTGGTTAAAATGGGAACTTTAAAAACTAGCTGTATACTTGAGTATCTACAGTATATGATATGTGATGCAAAATATGAACAACAATGGCTTTACAATATTACCGTATTTTTCCGTGTATAAGACATCGTTTTTTTCCAATTTTTTTAAGTCTAAAGTAGGGGGGTTGTCTTATACACAGAATGTTGCATTTAGATACCCTGGTCTGGTGCTGTAATGCTGCATCTGGCCACCAGATTGAAGGCAGGAGAAAATACACATATTTGGAAATGCATTGGTTCCAATTATGTTGCATTACATTGCAAGTTTGCATATGTGTGCTGCTTGGGTGCATAGAAATGTGTATTTTATAGGTTTTCATTGTATTACAGGATAAGAGAAAAAGGTGGCTCAAGATATATAGAAAAATCTAGGTGTAGACTAGGGGTGCTACTTATGGATATATATACTAATAATGGTAATGGAGGGGGAAAGACAAAGTATCCTTTGAAACTAAAGTGCACATCCTCTGCCCTGATAACAATATAGAGCAGCAAAAAAGTGATAAAACTTAACGTTTAATGATGTATAAAATTGGTATTAAAATACTGGTACACTGACGAGATACTGATAGTAGTGAAAATCTGGAATTGTATTATAGGTAGGACTTCCTAATAAGAAGTATTAAATTATGAAGATATGATTATATATCTTCTATCCCCTTGCACACAATGATGATAAGTGACAACAAGTGCAGGAAAACTAATAATGGGAAATATGACAAGTAAGCAGAGACACAGGTCCTGATGTAAGACCAATGTATTTGCAAAGATGTATATGCCACATATAAACATGAAGTGACTGTGCTATTAGATAAAAAGTAATTGCACTTAGAATATTGCACCTAGGTATAATTATACGATTATTCTAGTTTAATTAAAGTGTCTAGTGCTGGAAAACTGATGATGGGGGATATAGCAAATTGGCAGAGACAAAGGTCCTAATAATAGTAGACCTATGTATTTGCATAGGTGTATATGCCACATACAAAAGTAAAGTGACTGTGCTTTTATATATGAACAGTGATTGCACTTAGATTATTGCACCTAGGTATAGTTCATAAGATTAATCCTAATAATCCTAATAAATATAAAGTGCTAGTGCAGAGTAAGGATATACTGATATATTTTCATAATAATATTGGTTGAGGAAAGTCCTATTGTTGCTTATTAATTCCGTTTTACTTATTAATTCCGTTTTACTACATAAACTGAGGAGCTAGGAGGAATCCCTCTCTACTTCATGATTCGATATACAGGTAAGTATACATTGATAGTGGTGAGAGTAGGGATAGTATTGCAGTTAGATGTCCGTTTGTGTAGTGCCTCTACACCTAAGCTCCTAGGTTTGCCGCGCGTGGTCTATGCGTCTACGTATGACGTCATAGCGCAACGTCGCGGCGTAATACGTGCAACCCGACGCAAGTTTCTGAACATTTCATCAGGGGTTACCGGGGTCGTATCTACAGAGCTATTTATGCTCTGAGGTTGTCAAGGCAACCTAGTGGAACATAAAATCATACTTGTACAAAGAAATATACTATAATTAAAACCATATTGCAAGTAAGATGGGAAGTAGATGAAGCCTATATTATAATAGATTGAAGCATAATAATAAATAGGCAGAACTAGAAATACGACGTTGTTCTTAATAAGATACAGCATAGAGGGCACTGTATATCTAGCAAATAAGGTATATGATATTTTTTTTATATATCGCCCTATAGGTGTCATATTAGGCATTACATATGAGAGGGAAATCACATTACATATATATGGATTCATAATGAGTATCTATCCCCTTGTATATAGTTGGTCTATGACAAATAGGGATTTTGATGTTAATCATTGGTAGTATACAAAATACACAGTCTTCTTATAGATACTGTGTAATATACGTATATAGTGTATAGGACTACTTATATAAGTAAATGGAGCATTCCATTTCTTTTGTGATTAATATTATTAGTTCCATTGTTACCCTCCTAAGTTTTCCTTTGCATCATTATCATTTGACTTAATCTTTGAGGGGCATATAAGCAGGGTTGGAATAGTCATTTTAATGTTATCATATACTACGTACATAAAAATATATATATAATTCATTACTGATTAACCTTAATGATAGGTAAGTAACTTAAATAAATGGTGTAAACGTGAATCCATCATTGAGGCCCCATGGTTTTTTGGTTTTGAGTGTGAAAATCCAGTAGGCCTCTCTTTTGAGTAATTCCCTATCTATATTACCTCTTCTGATGTTTTGTTTAATACCGTCTATAGCTATGAAAGATATATAACTTAGATCACCATTATGTTGGAAATTCACATGGTTGGCCACTGGTGTGTCATATTCTTTGGTAATGCTGTATATATATTCTAGTATTCTGCGTCTCAATTCTCTGCAGGTTTTTCCTACATAGTTCATACCACATTTACAAAGCATGAGATATATGACCCCTACAGTTTTACACGTCATTAGTTGTTGAATTTTAAAGTTGTCTTTTCCATCTTTTGAGGGGAATGTTTTGGTAGTATTCACATATTTACATGCTTTGCATGATAGGCATTTAAAGCAGCCCTTTGTTCTATTGAGCCAGGTGTTTTTTCTAGCACCTTCTAGATGGCTTTTGGTTAGCATATCTCTCAGATTAGTGGATCTTCTACTGGTTATTTGGGCCTGACTGCTCAAAAATGGCCTTAGATCGTCATCATCTAGTAGAATCCTCCAATGGTCACTGAATATTTTCTTAATTTCCCAATTTTATACATCATTAAACGTTAAGTTTTATCACTTTTTTGCTGCTCTATATTGTTATCAGGGCAGAGGGTGTGCACTTTAGTTTCAAAGGATACTTTGTCTTTCCCCCTCCATTACCATTATTTTCATTGTATTACACATATATTTAAGGGCCTTTTCTCTCATGATTTTCACTGATTTCCATTCCATCTCAATATCTTTGTGATCCTGTGTTAAACCGGAAAAATGCAATAAGTGATGTGATTACAAGGATATTGAGCTGGATTGGAAATCAGTGAAATTCATGACAGAAAGTGCCCTTAAATATATGTGTACCACAACAAAAACTTATAAAATACACATTTGTATATTTATTTATTTATGAATTTTGGGCTCCAAAAATAGACGTCAACTTATACATGGAGTTGTCTTATAGATGGAAAAAATACAGTATTTATTTTCCGGTTCTCAACACTTGAAAGTAAACCGATATATAAAAATGAAAAAACACTTTAAAAAAAAACAAATCAATAAAATAACTTTGAACAGTATCTGAAAATAAAATGACTTTCTCATATACAGTCATAATAATGGTCTTTAAATTACAATTCTGAAGATTGATAGAAATATTATAAAAAGAACAGGAGTGGAACACATATTATGTATATCAACTAGCGACTTGCCCGTCAAAAAATTGACAGTCAATAGAATTTTAAATCTGGACACAATGGGATTCTCTAACACTCTGAATCTTTTTCTTATCTAAAAAAAGTACAAAAATGTTTATTATATTTTTTTAACAATGTACTGTTAAACCATATCAAACTTTGTAATTATCATGTATGGAATACTAATATAACAATCCATCAAATTTCTCTGAATACGTATTGTAAACCATTACGTAAAGTTTTCCAAGATGCAACTTATATTGTAACAGTGTATAACATTTTTTTTTTAACAATACTAACATGAAATCGGTGAACTTTTTGAGTCTCTTCAACCATGACAGAATGCTTTTTAACATACAAGCTTGTATTTAAACTCCTGTTAAAGCACATAGGTATTGAATCCAGAGGAAGGCAAGCAGTAATAAAAAAAACAGTTCAACTTAGCCAATTGTCTCAAAAGGGGAAAAAAAATAATGCCTTCCTGACCTCATTAAATGATGACCAGATTACTCCCTGGATGAATACTTTCTATTTAATTATACATTGAATTTTGTTAACAAATGTTTCTGCTGCAAATGACATAAATCTAAAAATCTTTTTTAGCATTCAATAAATTAATTTTGCAAACGTTTTAACATACAATGCTAACAATGCAAACATTAACATAAGATAACAACATTAAACCTTAATTTATTTTAAACTATATTGACCTTGAATATTGAATCCAGAGGAAGGCAAATTAAAAAATGTAATTTTAACTTTGTAAATTTGTTGAAAGTGTTGTCCAAAAATAATTCCTTCCTGACTCCATTAACTGACAATCGGATTCATCTCTGGATCAATAATCTATATATCATGCACCATTTTAATTTTTCAACAAATGATGATGCTGCTACTAACATTAAATCGTAATTACAAAGAATGCATTAACTTATCAGTTCTTTTCAAACATATTTTTAAGCTTACAAACCTGAAAGAAACAGATTACATTTTAAAAAGTAAAATTAATAAAATGCAAGCTAATTGTATTGTGGAGCCAATCATGTCTAAACTGACTTCCAAGACATTCCATTTTTTTATTTTTCCTTGAAACTGGTTTCCTTTCAAAGACCACAGCAGACTTTTATTTCTGTATATGGGATGTAATCCTTTTTTTTTTCCTTTCTTCCTTTTTTGTTGGTTATTACTGTATTTTTCTGAAATTGTTGACATATTTTTGTAACTGAAATAGTGTTCCACTAAGAAGAGGCCAATTGACCTTCAATTTCTTCCTTCAAATGAAACCACTATTATCTATAATTACAAAACCTCGTAGTACACAATTCTTTTTGTAAAAATACGGCCATCGTGTGTAGTAGATCACCCTGACTTGGGTTGTCTTCAACTGAAATTTTAATCTCATCTGGATTTGTGCATCTTGAAAAAGCAACAAAGAGTTGTCCATGTGCAAAAACAGGTTCTTGTAAAAAAATACCCACAGACTTAAAAGCTTGTCCTTGGGATTTATTGATGGTCATAGCAAATGCCATAACTGGAAATTTTCTCCTTTGAAGGACAAAAGGCAAACCACTCTCACTTGGAGCTAAATCAATTCTTGGTATAAAAACTTGTTCATCTTTATGGGTGCCAGTCATAATTTCTGCATGTATAAAATGATCTTCTAAATCGTGCACAATTAATCTGGTCCCATTATAAAGTCCTTTTTTGGATTCATATTTCTCAATAGCATGACAATTGCCCCTTTTTTCAATTGCAAAACATGTGGTGGCATTCCAGATGGGGTTAAAGAATTAATAAATTCAATACTAAAATTCGATTCAGTGTCTTTATCATCAGCCAGAACTGAGTCTGCACTGTAATAATTATTTTGTGGTGCATTGATGGATTTTAAAGTTTGGTTAGTTAGATTCAAGGCTTCTATATATTTTTTATGTTAATATCACTTGTTTGCAATGTCTGAGTAATCATTGTTATTCAGAGTGTTTAGAAAGATTGATTAAATGAGTGATTCCTTGCAAACCATTGTTGATGGAATTGCAATGGTATCATTGGGTAAATCATGTATTTGTGAATGATTCCTTCTCCAATTTGAATGAGCCAATCATTGAATTCGCTTTGGCCTTCAGATCTCATATTTAATTCAAATTTGAGATGTGTAAATATTTTCCATAGTTTACTTGTCTTGATAATAGAGATGTCGCGAACAGTTCGCCGCAGACTATTTGCGGCGATTTTGGCATGTTCGCTTTCGCATCGGACGGCGAACACATGCGCTTTTAGGTTCGCCTTTATCATTGAGGAAACTTTGACCCTGCACCTCACAGTCAGCAGACACATTCCAGCCAATCAGCAGCATACGCTCCCTTCCAGGGCCTTCCATCTGAAGGACTGCATTCGTTGTGAGAGGACAGATTGTGTAGCTGCTGGAGATTTAATAGGGAAATAGATAGCCAGGCTGTGTATTTAGCTTCCACTACAGACCTGAAGGACTAAATCTAATTTCAGTTGCCTGCCTGTGTCAGGCTCACAGCTTATATTGTGCTCAGTGACACAAAACAACACTTTTTTGACTGTAATAGATTGAATAGCATTTGCCTGCCTACAGGCGTGTGTGTGAAGCCTATTGCATCTACTCTGCCAAATTTTGCCAGTGCACTGTGACACTCATATCTGGTGGCACCTTAGATTGCATGCGCAGTGCCCCAAATTTGAAGTAGGAGGTCCGACCAATAATCTTTTTCCATCTCTCTGTTCCAAAAATCAATGCCATATACACGTCCCCTAATAGTGGACATAACAGGGATTAAACCGATAGGAATAGTACTACTTAACAGTACACACCTTATAATAACGCAGACAGAGGCAACGCAGAGAGAGGAGTCTGAAGAAGAGGAGTCAGAGGAGGAAGGTGGCTTTGAGGAGGTGGAAGACCAAACACAGCAGGCTTCCTAGGGGGCTTGTTGTCACCTTTCAGGTTGTGCAAAGGGACTGTTTGCGGTTGTTTGTGGTGCATTAAACGGGGAGATTGGTCTGTTACTGGTAAGCGGGTGTAACCCTTACACTACCTGATCGATACAACATCATACCTGATGTTTTAAAGCATGTTATTCCAAACAATTTAGAAATGTTAGGTGATTTATGCCCTTTATGGGTTAAAACCAGACTCTGTATCAACTGTGTAATTTTCCGTGGGAGTTTTGCCATGGATCCCCCTCCGGCATGCCACCGTCCAGGTGTTAGTCCCCTTGAAACAACTTTCCCATCACTATTTTGGCCAGAAAGAGTCCCTGTGGGTTTTGAAAATCGCCTGCCCATTGAAGTCTATGGCGGTTCGCCCGGTTCGCCCGTTCGCGAACATTTGATGGAAGTTTGCATCCGCTGTTCGCGAACCTAAAATTTGAGGTTCGCGACATCACTACTTGATACATGTTTCAATGATATCAGTTCTATTTCCATGTGGCACTACAGGTAATGTTTGCCTAAAATATCCTCCTAACAGCATCACCTTTCCAGCAAATGGCAAATTATTATCCATCCCTTATTTTAAGAATCTATCCATACATTGCAAAGCATGACATGACATCATTGTTGCCTCGTCTATCATAATTAATTTACTTTGTTAAATTTTTTGGCTTGTAAAGAATACAGTTGAATATCTGACACTGATGTTTCCAAAATGGGAACTGGCAGTTTAAATCCACTATGCACAGTTCTACCACCGTCTAACAAAAGTGCTGCAATTCCAGTTGTTGCAAATGACATTGCTATCTGACCCTGTGCTCGAATGTACATCATCAAACAATTGTACAGATATGTTTTTCGTGATCCACCAGGGCCGACTAGATAGAAATAACGGTCTTTGACCATTTTATCATCTGTAGCATTTGTGATGGCATTAAATGCTTGTAACTGTAAAGTATTTAAAGTTGCCAGTTTTTCTTCTGTTTTTTTTTGTTTTTGTAGTTCAGTGTCATAATCATCAAAGTTGATGTCATCTATAAGTCCTGGATCAGGCAAATTAAAACTTGCACAATTTAATCTATGAGCAAGCAATATTCCTTGAATTTCCATTAAAGTTTTTAAGATTGCTATTGGCTCATTGTAACGTTTCAAAAGATCATCGGACATCGTTAATTTAAATGTTTCCCACAAAGTAAATGCATCAGGTACATTGCAAAATGTTCAAATGAATGCAATTTGTTCTCTCATTTGCTTCGGCATTTGACATAGTGCTGCTTCTTCCAGACACCTCTCTCATTCTGTATCATAAGCTATGAAGTTTTGATGTCTGTCTCTTGGACTGACGGTATAAATTTGTGGTATAATTTTATGTGTATCTCTTCTTCGTTGTCGCCATAGACCATTTACAAATACATAGTGATATGGACTCTCAATGTATACAAATTGTCTGGCCTGCATATCCTGGCAGTTTAATTTAAACCATGAAGTAAGTGTTGTATCTCTGTGTTCACTTTGAGCTAAGGCAGTTCTTTCATTGCGTGCAGTAAAGCAAACAAACTGACTTTGTGGCAAATGTACAGCTAAATGATATACAGCAAGTGACCGATCATGCATCAAAATTCAGAAGCCGCCACATTGCTTCAGGAGCATAGCGAGCACCTAAATAATTTGAACGTTCGTCATGTAAAATTGGATTTTCCTTTTCGTTTGCTGCACCTTGCACAACAACAGTTGCTGCATCATATCCTTTGTATATATATTTAATAAACATATTTGATGGATTTAATAGAAGTGCAAGCTTCCACATTTATGTGTGCTTTGGACTTCATGAGCAAATGTGGATTGTATGGAACGTCAAATCTATTATCAACCTTTTGTCCACGGATAATAGCTGTTTGTCCTTGTCTTCTTTTATACAAAGGGTATACATCCCAATTAGAATAAGTTTGCATTTGAAATTGTTTAGGAAATTCTTTTGTACATTTTTTATTTTCCATACATGTTGAATTAGGATTCTTATCTCTAAATGGCCCATGAATCATTCTATGTGTAACAATGTAAAAAAGTTTTGAATATTTTTCTGGATCTGGCAATTCACCAGTAATGACTGAATCCACTCTATCTGCAGTATTCAAATTATCTTTTTCCTGGAGGATTAAAAGTATGTGAGCATGTGGCAGTCCTCTTTTTTTAAATTCAGTGGTGTAAACAAAAGCCACACATTTTCCAAATAACTGTGCTTTAGTTATATTATGTATTAATGAATTGAGTTTGATTTTAAATACTCTTGCCGCTAAATCTGGTCAGTCAGAAGTAGTTTGTCCCAGATTCAAATTGTCCTTGATCTCTGGCCCTTGTGGATTACATGTGAATGAAATGAATAAATCTGGTTTTCCAAATGTTGTGACAATAGCCATGCAACATTATATCTTTCTTGCATATTGCGAGGAGATCCTTTTTAAAGTTGATGGCAAAATAATTGCTCTTCCAGCTGGAATGTCTCTGTTGGTAGCCAATTCAGCGACATAATCCATCAATCCACAATACTGTTCTACTTGAAGCTTATTTTTTTTAAATGTTATGAAATTTTGATTATTTGCTTCGACTTGTAGATAGGAATCCATAATCCTTGTTGAGTGAGTTTGCCCCCACATAAAATTGGATGAAAAGAATCCTGAATAGCAGTTTGTGCCACTTTATATTCCAGCATAGAAATAGTGCATCTAGCACGAACTTTACTATTGGGATAACTTTGCAATTGTAATTTTGGTTCCCATCTAGGTTCACCATTTGGAAAGAAAATGGGATATGTCATTGGATCTAAATTACAACTTAATATATTTATATTTATAAAAGGTTGTTCTTCATTGCGTGGATATATTCTAATATCCCGCTGAAAAGGTGGTTCACCATCTTCATTTTTAAAAACCATGGCAACCTCATTTACTGTTGGTAAATTATACAGTCTTTGATCAGTATTGCAATCTCTTTTTAACACCATATTTACTCTTGGCATTGTCAATTGATGTCTTTGAGCATGTTCCTATTGTTTTTTTTTCAACCTGTGCTAATTGTTTGTATGCTTGAGTTTATGAGATGTTGGCCATAATTTTTCCAACTGTTCAAAGACTATGCGCAAACACTGTTTATTTTATGGAAGTGTCTTTCTTTGTTCAAAAGCTTCCATTGTATCTAAGACATATAATTGTGCAAATGTCCTTTTGCTCTCCTTCTTGTGGGTGTAAATGTGAAGTTCGGTGGTAAATTTGTCCTTGAACTCTAAAACAGTAAGGACCATGTCCTGGGACATTTTCTGCTAATGTAGCACCCATTGAAGCAAATGAAAATGCACTTTTATAAGACCTTATGTTTTTTTTGGAATTGGTATAATTTGGAAATGTTGGATCGCTCATGATAAAGTGGATATAAAAAGTCTACACACCCCTGTTAAAATGTCAGGTTTCTGTGCTGTAAAAAAATGAGACAAAGATAAATCATTTCAGAATGTTTTCCACCTTTAATGTGACCTATAAACTGTACAACTCAATTGAAAAAAACAAACTGAAATATTTTAGGTGGAGGGAAGAAAAAAAAAGAAAAGAAAAATAATGTGGTTGCATAAGTCTGCACACCCTATTTTAACTGGGGATGTAGCTGTATTCAGAATTAAGCAATCACATTCCAAATTGTGTTAAATATGAGTAAGCATACACCTGCCATGTCATTTAAAGTGCCTGTGATTAACCCCAAATAAAGTTCAGCTTCTCTAGTTGGTCTTTCCTGAAATTTTCTTAGTCGCATCCCACAGCAAAAACCATGGTCAGACAGAGAGCTTCCAAAGCATCAGAGGGATCTCATTGTTAAAAGGTATCAGTCAGGAAAAGGGTACAAAAGAATGTCCAAGGCATTAGATATACCATGGAACACAGTGAAGACAGTCATCATCAAGTGGAGAAAATATGGCACAACAGTGACATTACCAAGAACTGGAGCTCCCTCCAAAATTGATGAAAAGACGAGAAGAAAATTGGTCTGAGAGGCTACCAAGAGGCCTACAGCAACATTAAAGGAGCTGCAGGAATATCTGGCAAGTACTGGCTGTGTGGTACATGTGACAACAATCTCCCATATTCTTTATATGTCTGGGCTATGGGGTAGAGTGGCAAGACAAAAGCCTTTTCTTACGAAGAAAAAAATCCAAGCCGGGCTACATTTTGCAAAAACACATTTGAAGTCTGGGAAAAGGTGTTATGGTCTGATGAAACCAAGGTTGAACTTTTTGGCCATAATTCCAAAAGATATGTATTGCATTCTCCTTTTTTTTAAATGATGACTAATTATTAAATTATTAAAATATTATTATACGTTAATTAATCAATAACTGTTATCCATGTTAGCAACAAAAAATGTAGCCTTTTTTGTTCCCTAGCTCCATGATTAAATGATATACCTGTAAATGTGATCTTTATGGTGTTCAAAGGCTTCAAACGTCACTCTCTGTGTTGAGTCACAGAGGATGAAACTGTGAAATAATTTTGAAATCATTTGTAATATTTTGCTACATCCTTATCAGTCAATCACCAGCAACACAGATATATTTGAATAGATGCAAAACATAAAAGCATATTCCTCAATGTATTGTTAAATCACACTGTGTTCAGTCAGCTGCAGGTACGCTGAAACTGACAAATAAGATTTTAAAAAAATTGTAATATGCTGCCTCATCCCTATCAGTCAGTCAACAGCAACACATATATATTAGCATAGATGGAAAACATAAAAGCAATACTCATCAATGTATTGTTAAACCAAAACATTTTCTTGGTCCTGATTACTAATTATTAATGAATTAATATTCTAATATATATGTTAATTAATCAATAACTGTAAACAATTCCAACTAAGTAGACTCAAATCCTTTTTTTTTTTTTTTTTGCAAATACTGTAACATAATTTAATGATATACCTATAAAGGTGCTGTTTATGGTGTTAAAAGGCTGCAAATGTCACTTTCTGTGTTGATTCAGCTGCAGCGTCACTGAACCTGTAAAAAAAAAAGGAAAGCATTTGTAATATTTGAATTAATCCCTATTAGGCAATCCGCATCATCACGGATATGTCAGTGCATCTTAAAATATACAAAATTTTGTGGTCCTTTTTTTACCATTTTTTTAATATTGCTAATTACAATTAATAAATAATGTACATTAATAATCAATTAATCACTGATTAAATGTATTCTAAAGATGTAAGCATTAATATATTCCTAAACTAAAGGCATTGTAAAATCTTTTTTTTATTTTGTTCATAATGATTACTACTAATTAATTAAATAATATAAATTAATAATTATTGTCTAAATGTCTTTGCAGTTTTTTTGCATTAATGTATTAATAAACATTAAGCTTTTTTTTCCTTAATGATTACTACTTAATAATTAATAAATTAAAGTACATTATTAATTAATTATTCAATTAATTAATATCTTACAAACAGGTAAGCATGAAAGTATTTCTAAATTAAATCAAGTGTGAATTCTTGTTTTCTCAATTTGTTTAAATAATCCTTTTTTGTTTAATTAATAATTAATTAATTATTGATTAATGATTCTTAATATATTGTATCTTTTTGAATTTAAATGTACATCAATCAGTATCCTGAAGAGCTAACAATGTCTTTTGATTTACTGGCAGCAGAAAATGTCCAGTCAGACTGTTATCACCTGAAGAGAAATTGTCAGTTCTGTGGTTAGAGTGCCCTATATATAGGCCGTGTGTGTGAGCCAAAACCGTTGTTTTAGGATGAAAATCTGGCATTTCACAATGTTAATGTGTAAATGTGTAAGTTAGTTTTGTAAAATGGCGTTGTTAGTCTATGTTTTACGCGTTCCGCGGTTATTTTCCGACCTTCCTATTAGTATTTTTCTACCACATATGTGGCTGGCTGTGCTTTACGCGGTTCGAGGTCGTGTAGCCTCGTTTTCATTTTTTTAGGCCCATTTTTTTCCTCGCTTAGGCGATTTTTGAGTGGCGAAAATCGTCTAAATCGAGTTTAATTCTCGTTCCACCTCACTCATAGACGTCCTGGCTGTTGCCCCATGCTATCTGTGATGTTTTGTAATTTTTTTGGGTGTAGTTATTTTTTTTTTCCGGGTTTTTGGTTCGGCCGCTAATCTCATCATTGCCTAAGTGCTCCGAGTTTAACGGCCTGCGGCACTCATCGCTTAGTCATACGCACCACGCAAAGCGTGACGAAGTCTCGTTGTTAGACAATTATAATATGTGATTACAATGGTAGAGAATGTCTTATTCAAAAAAGAAATCATAACAATGTCACAGTTAAAACTAAAGAATTTTAAAGTGTGATGCAATTTTATTAATTGTTTTTTGTATACACAGTGATTTATACTGTATAGATACAATGTGCTGTTTGTTGTATAAGAAAAACATTTTAAATGCATTAAAAGCTTAAGGCCTCACATTAAACTTGATATGTAAACCATTCATTAACTACATAAGAATTACATAAGTATTGTTATACAAATCACATCACGTTCTGTTAATTATTTCTTTTGGCTTGGAAACCATTATACTGAAGATGTTTTTCAGGATAATGCAAGTAATGACAAGTCATATGGTGGAAGAATTCATTTTTTTACAGTGCTTGTGTAAATTCTCTGTGATTTTAAAATGTCCTTTTATTCAGGTAATCAAACATAATACAATTCAGGCACTACAGAAGTATTAATGCCAATATTAGTCATGGCACTTATGGGTTTAATAATAGGCTTCTAATTGTCAGATGAGGGTCTTCATAGACCCTTATGGGACTGATTGGGTTAACCAGAGGCTTATGGGGGTCTGTATAGACCCTCATAATTGATGGGATTAAATAGGGCTAGATGGGGTTAAATAGGCCCAGTTAGGGTTATTAGGTCCAGATAGGTTTAAATAGGTCCCATTAGTGTTAGATTGGAAAGTAATGGTTAGATAGACCCAGTAAGGGCGAGATAGGGTTTAGTATGGGTTAATGGAGTATAGTTAGGGTTAATAGTGTAGTGTTTAGACTTTGTCATGAGGGTCATGGAGGACCCTCATGGCATTTGTAGGTTTAACCTAGCGGTTGATAGTGTCCTATAGGGGTCTATATAGACCCCTTTTGGCTGAGGGGGTAATTATAGTCTCATGGGGCTCTGTATAGAGCACAATGAGTTAAAGGGTTATGTAGCGGAACCCATCACTGTTTTACCCTGTTTTATGATTATTCTTGGTTAAAATATGATCCTACAATATGTATGCTGGTTGATGCTCTGCAGAATATTAGCCAGACTTTTGCAGACCTAGGCTAATAGATAATCCTATTACAGAGATTCAAGAGATAAGAAAGTTGTAAAGGATCCTTGCATTTTCCAAAGTGTTTTAATTCTCTGATAAGAACAAAGAGGTGTAATTGAATCAATGTCTGATTGTATCAAAGTTGCCAGGGAGGTGTGACCCACCTATTGTTCTCTTTATGGGTATTGTGCAGCCAAATATGGGGGATGTGGATTGCCTGTGGGAAGAGATGTATAAATATTTCTGCAATAACAAAATAAAGTCAGTATTCATTTGACTCCCAAATTGTGTGTCGTCCAATATGGGAGGTCGGGGATGGTGAAACTGTAGTGCCTCGTGGGTATTTTATCGTATACCAGCGGAGATTTTGGACTGCGTGTTCCTGCTCCGTTACATTTGTTGGCAAGTGGTGGAATTGTTCCCACGGTCAGAAGGACAGCTACAGGAGACACCATTCCGTGGAGTACAGATTGAGGGCAACGCTAGTATCCGTACAGCGCCCCTGGCTACAGCAGGATGGAACCGGCTAGTTTTCAGACAGCGTTCCATCATGAGGAGGAGGAGGCGGTCGCGGACTACAGGGATGCAGACAGAAAGGAACTCATGGTTACAGTACCTCGTATTACCCCACAGAATGAGTTTGGAAGAGAACTCCAAAGCAGACTGGCCTTTTTCCCAGATACGCTTCCCATGAAAACCTTGGAATGGTTAATGACAGATGTCCACAAATCCATAATGGAAAAGCAGTGGGCACGGGAGCGGTCCATCTGGGGAGCTGCTAACCCACCTCCCACCATTAAACCCCCCGCAGCACTGCGTCCGGGTGGTGGGAACTACCAAACCCCTCCACGGTACATCAGGTGCCACACGTGTAACCAGCAGGGCCACATGCAGAGAGACTGTCCCAGAAACAGAAACCGCTCCACGTGGAATACTCCAACTAATTCCACCCCCCAGCGGCAGTGTGTACCCCAGGGGGCCGAAGGTGTCGTCCGTCCCCCTCAGCGGCAGTGTGTACCCCAAGGGGCCGAAGGTGTCGTCCTTCACCCCCAGCGGCAGTGTGTACCCCAGGGAGCTGAAGGTGTCGTCCTTCCTCCCCAGCGGCAGTGTGTTCCCCAGGGAGCCGAAGGTCTCGTCCTTCCTCCCCAGCGGCAGTGTGAACCCCAGGGGGCAGAAGGTGTCGTCCTTTCCCCCCAGCGGCAGTGTGAACCCCAGGGGGCAGAAGGTGTCGTCCTTCCCCCTCAGCGGCAGTGTGTACCCCAGGGGTCTGAAGGTGTCGTCCTTCCCCCCCAGCGGCAGTGTGTACCCCAGGGAGCTGAAGGTGTCGTCCTTCCTCCCCAGCGGCAGTGTGTTCCCCAGGGAGCCGAAGGTGTCGTCCTTCCTCCCCAGCGGCTGTGTGAACCCCAGGGGGCAGAAGGTGTCGTCCTTTCCCCCCAGCGGCAGTGTGAACCCCAGGGGGCAGAAGGTGTCGTCCTTTCCCCCCAGCGGCAGTGTGAACCCCAGGGGGCAGAAGGTGTCGTCCTTCCCCCTCAGCGGCAGTGTGAACCCCAGGGGGCAGAAGGTGTCGTCCTTTCCCCCCAGCGGCAGTGTGAACCCCAGGGGGCAGAAGGTGTCGTCCTTCCCCCCCAGCGGCAGTGTGAACCCCAGGGGGCAGAAGGTGTCGTCCTTACCCCCCAGCGGCAGTGTGAACCCCAGGGGGCAGAAGGTGTCGTCCTTTCCCCCCAGCGGCAGTGTGAACCCCAGGGGGCAGAAGGTGTCGTCCTTTCCCCCCAGCGGCAGTGTGAACCCCAGGGGGCAGAAGGTGTCGTCCTTCCCCCTCAGCGGCAGTGTGAACCCCAGGGGGCAGAGGGTGCCGTCCTTTCCCCCCAGCGGCAGTGTGAACCCCAGGGGGCAGAAGGTGTCGTCCTTCCCCCTCAGCGGCAGTGTGAACCCCAGGGGGCAGAAGGTGTCGTCCTTTCCCCCCAGCGGCAGTGTGAACCCCAGGGGGCAGAAGGTGTCGTCCTTCCCCCCCAGCGGCAGTGTGAACCCCAGGGGGCAGAAGGTGTCGTCCTTTCCCCCCAGCGGCAGTGTGTACCCCAGGGAGCAGAAGGTGTCGACCTTCCTCCACAGCGGCAGTGTGAACCCCAGGGGGCAGAAGGTGTCGTCCTTCCTCCTCAGCGGCAGTGTGAACCCCAGGGGGCAGAAGGTGTCGTCCTTCCCCCCCAGCGGCAGTGTGTACCCCAGGGAGCAGAAGGTGTCGACCTTCCTCCAGAGCGTCAGTGGGTACTCCAGGGGGCCAAAGGTGTCGTCCTTCCCCCCCAGCGGCAGTGTGAAACACAGGGGGCAGAAGGTGTCGTCCTTCCCCCCCAGCGACAGTTTACCCTAACCAGGGGAGACACCGATCTCCCAGACGGCGCAGATGGGACCGTGGTCTCTGTGCCCACAGCTTGTCCAGATCCCCAACTACCGTCACTGGGACAACCGGAGGAGGGGGTAAGTAAAAACTCCCCTCCCCAGCTAACTTCTAATGTGGCCCCAGGGTTAACAGAGGAAATGTTAACCCCCACTGACCCCCAGGTTTCCCTGGCTACTGAGCCGGAATATGTTCCAAGTACCCCAGCAGAAGAGCTGACAGCGGGGCAGAGTGCAGTCGGCCTCTGCCCTCCCTTTGTCCCTGGTACAGAGCAGGAGGTCCTGCAGGTTATACCAGCAGAAGAGCTGGCATCAGGGCAGAGTGCCGCTGGCCTCTGCCCCTCAAGTCCCCTCAGCGTGTTGCCCCCTCACCACAGCAAAATATCCAGGTGCCTGGTTAGACTTCCCCCCAAAGGAGAGATGTGTGACGAAGTGCCCTTCGCCACCTTGGCTTGGAGAGGACTGTTTGCCAGCCTCCTGCCCTGCGACTATGGCCCTGGTACATATTGCCCTTTGGAACCAGTGTTCGGCCATACCAGAGTGTAAGTCACTCATTCTGGCCCTTTACATACAGGGGGGGCATTCTGTACTTGCCCTGTGTGAACCATGATACCCCAGATAACTGTGCCATGGAGCCCATTCATATAATGAAAGACTATGGGAAAGACTTTAGCTACATGGCAATTGAACTGTGTGAAGAGGATCTGAGCGCTATTCGGTGGTTTTGTGCGCGCAGATCCCAGCTATCTGGGGATATGGGAAATGTGTATTGCAGTAATGCTGATGGGTTGTCAAACTAGAGAATTGACCAACAAATACTTTTGTCCGGACATCCCCAGGCCGATCCGTTGGGATCAGACCGTGTATGCCGGCTTATGGTCACGGGGGAGGTGTGTAGCGGAACCCATCACTGTTTTACCCTGTTTTATGATTATTCTTGGTTAAAATATGATCCTACAATATGTATGCTGGTTGATGCTCTGCAGAATATTAGCCAGACTTTTGCAGACCTAGGCTAATAGATAATCCTATTACAGAGATTCAAGAGATAAGAAAGTTGTAAAGGATCCTTGCATTTTCCAAAGTGTTTTAATTCTCTGATAAGAACAAAGAGGTGTAATTGAATCAATGTCTGATTGTATCAAAGTTGCCAGGGAGGTGTGACCCACCTATTGTTCTCTTTATGGGTATTGTGCAGCCAAATATGGGGGATGTGGATTGCCTGTGGGAAGAGATGTATAAATATTTCTGCAATAACAAAATAAAGTCAGTATTCATTTGACTCCCAAATTGTGTGTCGTCCAATATGGGAGGTCGGGGATGGTGAAACTGTAGTGCCTCGTGGGTATTTTATCGTATACCAGCGGAGATTTTGGACTGCGTGTTCCTGCTCCGTTACAGGTTAATTTAAGTGCTCATGGGGCTCTGTATAGAGCCCCATGTGTGACAGGGTTAATTAAGGGCTTATAGGGGTCTGTATTGACCCCCATGAGTTATACGGTTAATTAAGTGCTCATAAGGCTCTGTATAGAGCCCCATGATTTATAGGGTTAATTTAAGTGCTCATGGGGCTATGCATAGAGCCCCATGAGTTAAAGGGTTAATTTAATTGCTCATGGATATCTGTATAGAGCCCCCTGAGTTATAGGGTTAATTAAGTGCTCATGGGGCTCTGTTTACAGCCCCATGAGTGATAGGGTTAATCGTTAAGGTGCCTGGGAGGTACTTATAATATCCCCCGCGGAAGAGGTTAATGTTTTTTTAGAGCGGGTCCTTACAGAGCCTTTGCAAGGCTGGAAATTTGAATTTTTAAATGCTGCAGGGTCACGATCAGTGCCAAGAAGTTTAAGTGTGGGGGGGGGGGGCTGCAGGGGTCCATATGGACCCTTGCAGCAAGGGGTTAATATGGGGACACTTTGGGGGTCATGATGGGGATCCCCAGCATAGAAGGGGTTCATTTTAGGTTCCACGGACAGAATTGGTTTATAGTGAGCCTCAGGTCTTTATAGGGTGTACAATTTAAACATTTTAAATGCAGCAGGGGCCTGATCTATGCTGATCGGGGACCCCCCCCTGCAAGGGGTTAATGTAGGGGGGGGGGGTTCTGAGTTCACTATGGACCTCAACAGCACAGGATTAATTTTGGTGAGACTTTGGGGGTACCGATGGGGACCTCCAGCATTGAGGGGGTTAATGTTAGGTGCCGTGGGGGTACTTGCAGTACCCCCGTGAACAGGATTGGTTAATAATGTTCCGCAGGGCCTTTAAGAACCCATGGGGGGAATTTAAAATGATTAAATGCAGTGGGGCCTGATCAATGTCGATCGGGGACCCCCGTTGCAACGGGTAAATGGGGGGTGGCTGCAGGAGTCTCTATAGGGACCCCTGCAGCATGGGGATGTGTTTAGGGAGCAGGGGGAAGCATCAGACAGCTGTGTTGGGTTGCTCCGAGGCAGCACTTATAGTCTTTAGTATCCCTTGTGGGCACCTTTTTGTCCCCGTAGGGATTCTTCTGCGAGGTTCACCTCATAGATTTATGGCCGCGTGTCGCTACGTAGCTCTCTCAGAGCCTATTCTCAGCCTTTTTTCAGTGTCATCTCGCAAAGCAGGCTGCAAGGGACGTATTGTGGAATCAGCAAAAAACTGTCTTTTGCGAGGACCGAAGGAACTATGAGGGCTAATTTGATGATTCCCCAAATCTTCTGCGACCACCAGCACTGAGTCTTCTGCAAAGAAGATCACCAGCTCCAGGTAATATGCCTTTGAGGAGATGGAGAAGAGACTGTCCATCTAAATAGATGACGAACTGGATTGTAACATGCCTCTCAGCCAGGCCAACATTATGGAAAAGGAAGCCAGTAGAGGCTTAGTTTGACTGGTTCAAAAAGAGGAACAATTTCTACAACTCTATCAAGATAACCAAAGAAGTTGCAAGCACTGATATTGAAGTTGCTGCAGACTTTCCAGCCACTTTGAAGGATATTGTGGAAAGAGACAACTATCCACCAGAACTGATGTTTAGTGTGAACGGGACCAGGCTCTTCTTTTTAAAATTAAACCATTGCTGGTGTACTACTCTAAGACACCAAGAGCTATGAAGGGCATTTCTAAGTTCAGTTTACCAGTAATTTGGCAATTTAGTGACCATTTCTGCCCTTTTGTACAGCGTTATTGTAGGTGCAAGGGACTGGAGGAAAAAGCACTCCTGAAAAGGGGCAATGCTCCAAGTCCACCCTACAAATTTGGCTGAGCTTCCCTGCTGCATCCCAGGGGAAGTAGTGTTCCTGCCTCCCAACCTTAAAGGCCTTCTTCGCCACACATTCCACCAGCTGATTGACCAGATGGACAGCCAGGACAAACAATCAATGATGGACTTCTAGAATAAGTACAACATCATGTAGGTGGTCGCAAACATTGTTTAGTCCTGGAAGGAGGTGGCTAACAACTGTGTGGAAGAAAATCTGACCAGAGCCCATCATAGCAGAAAAAGTGCACATTGTGATACAGCTGGACTGGGAGATGCGGTTACCCAGGAAATAAAGACGTGGGGGCCTATTAAATTTGTCTATTTGTAACTCCTGAAGCCCGAAAATGAGTCCACAAATGTTATGGCTATTAAATTGACTTTGTTTAGCTACCTACAAACGATATGCGGGTTACAGGCTGAAAAACACAGAGTGTGCCAAAATCGGAACTTCGACCCAGGTAAACATTTGATCGTTCAAGGCCGTAAATGTTACAATCGCAAATCACTATTAAATTGTGTAACATGGTCACTACCACTTGCAGGATTAGTGCCCTGTTTTAACCAACTATTAATCTTAATGGAGGAAGGCACAGGAGGCTTTTCATTCCACTCCAGGTTTTTAATTTGACACAGCCAGCACATGAAAATAACATAAACAGAAAAGAAATGTAGCTTCCTTGCAGCTCTCACTATACACAGTCCCAATACTTGATACTGGCTTCCCTCTTTCAGTATTACCTTCTTCAGGGACTTTCACTTGCTTGCAATCTCAGGTCCCTCTCTCTCTCTCTCTCTCTCTCTCTGGTTGGAGCAATCTCTCTCTCCCTCTTCTGGTTGGGCCTGTGTCTTCCAGGCACGCAAAGCCTGCAGCTCCACACACTGTCTCACAGACAGGCTTCTGGCAGGGACCACACCCATTTCTCCAAAGGAGACTTTTATAGCAGGAGTTAACTCACTCCCTGCTGGAATAAATGCCATTTTACCTCCAGATTGGCCTCTAGGTGGCGCTCTGTTACAATTGCTACAATTCCCCAGAGACGCACTGGTGTTCAATCCAGTGAAAAAGGCAAATGTAGCCAAATAGGATCCGTAAAGGATTTACAGATAAGTTCTGTAAAAGACATTACAAACACACTACTCTTCTTTAAAATATGGGAAAAGCAATGAAATGCATTACATTTCATTGCACAACAAAGCCCAAATAAAAAATAGGCATTTAAAAAATATATATATTTTATCATATGTTGGAATGACCATGCTTATGCCAATATGAAAAGCCTTGCTGCAACACGCATAAAGCAATTTCCTAGTTAGAATGCAACACAAAATGAGGAAACTGCCTGCCATATTATCCCTTTCTTACTCACAGTGGCTCTAATGTGGACCCTAAAATATAAATATAATTGCATATACATCTCACTCATCACATCTACATTGGGAAAAAAGATAGTGGCCAAATTAAACCACCACATGACATACATAAAGTACCAGAACATTTTATATTTGGTTGTTCAGTCCTTCAGTTGTGTTCGACTCTCTCTGACTCTATGGACTGCAGCACATTTAGCTATGTCTCTGCCTGTGCTTTTCCACAAGGTTTGCATGCCAAAAATACTGGAGTGGGTTCACAGTTTCCTCTCCAGTGGACTGAGATTTGTCTGACCTCTCTGCTATGAACGGCACACCTAGAGTGATTCTACATGGTATCGCTCACAGCTTCATTGAAGTACACAAGCTCCTTCACCACCACAAGTTAGCAATTCAGAAGGGGACCAGGTGAACATACACCACACTAATCGACTCTAACCCATCAGGAGGGTCTGCAAACACGAAGGGAAGGCTTTGAAGAGGCACGTGGAGCAATAGCCATGTCATCTCCACCAGGGATAATCTTTGCTACGCCCATCCTGGAAAGTCCCACGCCATTGCTGGTGGCCATGTGCCAAGATGTATACCCATTATCATTAGGTGGAATCCCATGAAGTGTTTTGCTATCAATCATTTTACATTATAACCTGTTATATACTTATCAGGCCTTCAGGGAGATGTTGATACTCCACAGTATTACAGATTTGACCTGTCATGTCTAATAATCCCAAATTATACATTATATATATATATATATATATATATATATATATATATATATATAATTGTATATATAATTATAATATTCTCATTATATGTATTAATCTATTGCATAGTAGGGCTCATTAGTTTACTGATATAGGAATGTGACACAAATATGATGTATGTGGATGTCCCAAAATTCCAGCTGTATAACAAAGCTTTATTGTATACACAGAGCACACTCAGAAATGTAGAAAACTGTGTATTAATATCATGGGTGTGGTGTAGGCGGATCCCGGAAGGGCAAGAGGCTTTTTGGAAAAAGGGGATAGCTAAAATGGGTAATTTCATAGTCTAGAATAATCATGATGCATAGCACTTACCAGGGTCACATGTGGTCACTACACCACAGCAACCAGAATCAGATGAAAAAAGGATCATCAGAAATTATTCCATTTAATCGAAGAAACCAGTTATGTGCATAGAACTTACAATTTGTCTAGATCTGCTCGATGAAACAGATTAGTCAATTTTTGGACTGTGTAATCCAATCCAGTTCCACACATACAGTGTGTTCCCAAAGCAAAAATCTGAAAAGAAGTGGTCCAAAAAAAATAGGTGAAGGAGGATAAAAAAAAGAGAAAACGATGCATGTACAGTACAGTGCTAAATACTGTAACTGTAACAATATACCAACTCACCGGATTTCCATCTGCAAGCATTACTAACCATTAGCTGCAGCATTCATCAGTTACCATCAATTGGTGAAATGTTAAACAGAACCCAGGAGAGGAGCCTGGGATGTACTGCAGGTGGGAGGAGAATGTGGGGGCATGCCCCTGTCGTCCCTCCAATATGTGTGCCCCGGTGATGGCTGCAATTGCTGGAGGAGGTGGACAGTGGGGTCGAAGGCCACTGGGGTGACAGAAGGTCCTGCAAATGCCCCTATTGCCCAGGTGCAGTCCTCCTCCTCCTCACCAGGGTACGAGGCTTGTGGTGGTCCCTCCTCCTCTTGCAGATCCTGCTGCTCTAGTGGCGCTAACGTCCCAGTTTTTGGGGACCCAGACCTCCATGAAGCTGAAAATAAGAAAACAAAAGAATATGATGATGAAGAAAACTTTGGTTTATGTTCCTTCCTAACTATCTGACATCTAGGCTTGAACCTGGATGAATCACTTAAAAGACCATTGACCTCATTATCAGTGATTTTTGTTATGTGAACGAACAGAAGATTATATGTTAACTAGCGACTTGCCCGTCAAAAAATGACGGTCAATAAAAGAAAGTGTTGAAATGCTGTTTGCCACACAATGTGAGTGTACTGTGTGCCTCAACTATATAGACCCCTCTAACACAGTAATGAACACATGTAATAACACTATAAGTGCCATGAGGGTCATCCAGGACCCTCATGACCCAAAGTGTAAGCAATACACCATTTTAACCCGGTCACTTATGGGGGTCTATCCAGACCCTCATAAGCCTCTATTTAACCCCATCAGTCCCATAAGGGTATATTATGACCATTTTGGGCCTGTTACAACCCAACATTAACCACATAAGTGCCATGATGGTCCTCAAGGACCATCATGACACTAAGTATAAACACTACACTGCACTATACCCCCCAAATAAAACATTAAATATCAACTAAACACCCTCTACACTAACCTATTAACAGCTACACTACCTACCTACCCCCTAATAACCCCCTCCCCACCACTGTAATTGCAGAAATAAAAAAAACTAAAGTCATCAAAAATCAAAAATCTACATTACATAAAATAAAAAAAACTAAAATCACCAAAAATAAAAATTGTACATTACAGAAAAAAAAAACCTAAGTCACAAAAAATAAAAAAGGAACATAACAAAAAATAAAAAATACATTACAACCCCCCCCACTACAGAAAAAAAAATTACACACCTGAAAAGGAAATACATATAATACATACAATACAATACACTACATTAAAATATAATACAATTAAATACAATACAATTAAATACAATACACCCCTATCTAATATACACCCCCCTATCTAATATACATCCTCCTATCTAATATACAATACTATCTATCTAATATACATCCCCCTATCTAATATACATTCCCCTATCTAATATACATCCCCCTATCTAATTTACAATACTATCTAACTAATATACATCCCTCTATCTAATATACAATAAATACTATCTATGTACTATAGATCCCCCTATCTATCTAATATACAATACATGCTATCTCTATATAGCAACCCTAATTCTAAGCTACAATAAAATAATTAAGACCACCTTTTAGATGTTTCTTCAGATCACCAACCTAGGTTAAAAAAAGATTACAAAAATTAATACAACACGTTTACATAAAATGAATAAACATTCTAAACATTCTAAATATTATACTCACCTTTCCAGCATGTCCCGTTCCGGCATGTCATGTCCTCCATCTTTGCGTCTCCTGCGTCCTGGAGTTCTGCCCCGGATGGGCCCTGGAAGCATCCGCGCTGTTTTAAAAAAAAAAAAAAAACACACACATCCACCCTGGCGGATGTCCCCGACGCTAATGAGCTTCCTACGGAGTGTTCCAGAATAAAATTGGCAATGGCGGCTTCTGATTGGCTGAAAACTCTGTCTATCAAATTCAGCCAATGAGAAGACGCCAATTGTGAACAAATGAAAAAGGGACACAAGCCATGTTGTTACACATGAAGCATAGCAACTGAACAGCAAGTATACTAAGTGTGGCAACGTTTTGCCAATACACTATATTGTTATACTGTTATATGTTATCTGCAGCTTCTATTATCATTCATTACCTTTTAAAATCACAGTGTCCCTAATATCTTTGATATTGATATTTATATATATATTGATACCTCCAGTTTATTTATGATCTCTGTTTTACTCTAAATTTTGTTTTTAACATAAGTTTTTTCTATATAGTGCTTTCTATATAGAATAATCAGATGATTATCAGTATATCCTGACTTTTTCAGGTATATCAGTTTATTCTGATATATGAGGATTCAATACTTCATTCATCTATTATTTTTCAATACGTTAACCCTTTATTTAGGGTACCTCTCATGACCAGATCTCTATATTGGTGATGATACTGATCTATCCTCATTCTTATATCATATAGTATTTATTTATTCTATATTGTGCACCAATTTTTATAACTTTTAAGCGGCGCTATTTCCGGATTAAAATATCCGATTAAAGTTATTTATATTGTTTAGATTATTTTATGTACAGATAGCATTTAAAGTATGTTAGCTAGGGGTATGTGTTTTATATAGATAGCATAGCATGTTTTGTGTATTAGATTATGGTATTTATTTAGATAGATTGGGGGATGTATGTTAGATAGATAGAATGTATAGTATATTAGATAGGGTTGTATTGTATTGTATACAATTGCATTGTATTTAATTGTATTGTATTATATTGTATGTATTATATTGTATGTATTGTATTGTATGTATTATATTGTATGTATATTTATTTCCTTTTCAGGTGTGTAATTTTTTTTTCTGTAATGGGGGGGGGTTGTAATGTTTTTTTTTATTTTCTGTAATGTTCCTTTCTTAATTTTTTGTGATTTAGGATTTTTTATTTTCTGTAATGTAGATTTTTAATTTTTTGTGACTTAGGTTTTTTATTTTATGTAATCTAGATTTTTTATCTTTTGTGACTTTAGGCTTTTTTATTTTCTGTAACTAGAGTGGTGGGGGTTATTGGGGGGTAGGTAGGTATTGTAGGTGTTAATAGGTTAGTGTATAGGCTGTTTAGTTGATATTTAATGTTTTATTGGGGGGGGTATAGTGCAGTGTAGTGTTTATATATAGTGTCATGATGGTCCTTGAGGACCGTCATGGCACTGATGTGGTTAATGTTTGGTTGTAACAGGCCCATAATGGTCTTAATATAATGTCTTATGGGACTGATGGGGTTAAATAGAGGCTTATGAGGGTCTGTATGGACCCCAATGAGTGACAGGGTTAATTAACGGTTTATGGGTGTCTGTATTGACCCCCATGAGTGAGGGGGTTAATCAAGGGCTTATGGAGGGCTGTATTGACCCTCCTGAGTGACGGTGTTAATCAAGGGTTCATGGGTGTCTGTATTGACCCCATGTGTGAGGGGGTTAATTAAGGGCTTATGGAGGGCTGTGCTGACCCACCTGAGTGACAGGGTTAATTAAGGGTTTATGGGTGTCTGTATTGACCCCCATGAGTGAGGGGGTTAATTAAGTGAATATGGGTGTCTCTATTGACCCCCATGAGTGACAGGGTTAATGAAGGGCTTATGGGGTGTATATTGACCCCCATGAGTGACAGGGTTTATTAGGGGTTTATGGGGGTCTGTATTGACCCCTATGAGTGACAGGGTTAATTAAGTGCTTATGGGGGTCTGTATTGACCCCCATGAGTGACAGGGTTAATTAAGGGCTTATGGTGGTCTATATTGACCCCCATGAGTGACAGGGTTAATTAGGGGTTTATGGGGGGTCTGTATTGACCCCCATGAGTGACAGGGTTAACTAGGGGTATATGGGGGTCTGTATTGACCGACATGAGTGAAGGTGGTTAATTAAGTGCTTATGGGGGTCTGTATTGACCCCCATAAGTGACAGGGTTAATGAAGGGCTTATGGGGGTCTGTATTGACCACCATGAGTGACTGGGTTAATGAAGGGCTTATGGGGGTCTCTATTGACCCCCATGAGTGACAGGGTTAATGAAGGGCTTTTGGGGGTCTGTATTGACCCCCCTGAGTGAGGAGGTTAATGAAGGTCTTATGGGGGTATGTATTGACCCCCATGAGTGACACAGTTAATGAAGTGCTTATGGGGGTCTGTATTGACCCCCATGAGTGACAGGGTTAATGAAGGTTTTATTGGGGTCTATATTGACCCCCATGAATGAGAAGGGTTAATTAGGGTTTTATGGGGGTCTGTATTGACCCCCACGAGTGACAGGGTTAATGAATGGCTTATGGGGGTCTAAATTGACCCTCATGAGTGACAGAGTTAAAGAAGGGCTTATGGGGGTCAGTATTGACCCCCATGAGTGACAGGGTTAATGAATGGCTTATGGGGGTCTATATTGACCCCCATGAGTGATATGGTTAATGAAAGGCTTATGAGGGGTCTGTATTGGCCCCCATGAGTGACAAGGTTAATGAAAAGCTTATGGAGGTCTATATTGACCTCCATGAGTGACAGGGTTAAAGAAGTCCTTATGGGGGCCTGTATTGACCCCCATGAGTGACAGGGTTAATTAATTGCTTATGGGGGGTCTGTATTGGCCCCCATGAGTGACAGGGTTAATAAGGGGCTTATGGGGGTCTATATTGACCCCCATGAATGACAGGGTTAATTAGTGGTTTATGGGGGTCTGTTTTGACCCCTATGAGTGACAGGGTTAATGAAGGGCTTATGGGGGTCAGTATTGACCCCCATGAGTGACAGGGTTAATGAATGGCTTATGGGGGTATATATTGACCCCCATGTGTGACAGGGTTAATGAAGTGCTTATGGGGGTCTGTATTGACCCCCATGAGTGACAGGTTTGAAGAAGTCTTATGGGGGCCTGTATTGACCCCCATGAGTGAGGGGGTTTATTAAGTGCTTATTGGGGTCTGTATTGACCCCCATGAGTGACAGGGTTAATGAAGGGCTTATGGGGGTCTGTATTGACCACCATGAGAGATAGGGTTAATGAAGGGCTTATGGGGGTCTGTATTGACCCCCATGAGTGACAGGGTTAATAAAAGGCTTATGGGGGTCTGTATTGACCCCCCTGAGTGAGGGGGTTAATGAAGGTCTTATGGCGGTCTTTATTGACACCCATGAGTGACACAGTCAATGAAGTGCTTATGGGGGTCTGTATTGACCCCCCTGAGTGAGGGGGTTAATGAAGGTCTTATGGGGGTCTGTATTGACCCCCATGAGTGACACAGTTAATGAAGTGCTTATGGGGGTCTATATTGACCCCCATGAATGACAGGGTTAATTAGGGGTTTATGGTGGTCTATATTGTCCCCCACGAGTGACAGGGTTAATGAATGGCTTATGGGGGTCTATATTGACCTCCATGAGTGACACAGTTAATGAAGTGCTTATGGGGGTCTTTATTGACCCCCATGAGTGACAGGGTTAATAAAGGGCTTATGGGGGTCAGTATTGACCACCATGAGTGACAGGGTTAATGAATGGCTTATGGGGGTCTATATTGACCCCCGTGAGTGACAGGGTTAATGAAGTGCTTATGGGGGCATGTATTGACCCCCATGGGTGACAGGGTTAATGAAGGGCTTATGGGGGTCTGTATTAACCTCCATGAGTGATAGGGTTATTGGAGGGCTTATGGGGGTCTATATTGACCCCCATGAATGAGAAGGGATAATTAGGTTTTTATGGGGGTCAGTATTGACCCCCATGAGTGACAGGGTTAATGAATGGCTTATGGGGTTTATATTGACCCCCATGAGTGATAGGGTTAATGAAAGGCTTATGGGGGGTCTGTATTGGCCCCCATGAGTGACAAGGTTAATGAAAAGCTTATGGGGGTCTATATTAAACCCTATGAATGAAAGGGTTAATTAGGGTTTTATGGGGGTCTGTATTGACCCCCATGAGTGACAGTGTTAATGAATGGCTTATGGGGGTCTATATTGACCTCCATGAGTGACAGGGTTAAAGAAGTCCTTATGGGGGCCTGTATTGACCCCCATGAGTGACAGGGTTAATTAATTGCTTATGGGGGTCTATATTGACCCCCTGAGTGACAGGGTTAATGAAGTGCTTATGTGGGTCTTTACTGATCCCCATGAGTGACACAGTTAATGAAGTGCTTGTGGGGGTCTGTATTGACCCCCATGAGTGATAGGGTTAATGAAAGGCTTATGGGGGTCTGTATTGGCCCCCATGAGTGACAGGGTTAATGAAGGGCTTATGGGGGTCTATATTGACTCCCATGAATGACAGGGTTAATTAGTGGTTTATGGGGGTCTGTATTGACCCCTATGAGTGACAGGAATAATGAATGGCTTTTGGGGGTCTATATTGACCCCCATGAGTGACAGGGTTAATGAAGGGCTTATGGGGGTCAGTATTGACCCCCATGAGTAACAGGGTTAATGAATGGCTTATGGGGGTATATTGACCCCCGTGTGTGACAGGGTTAATGAAGTGCTTATGGGGGTCTGTATTGACCCCCATGAGTGACAGGGTTGAAGAAGTCTTATGGGGGCCTGTATTGACCCCCATGAGTGAGGGGGTTTATTAAGTGCTTATTGGGTTCTGTATTGACCCCCATTAGTGACAGGGTTAATGAAGGGCTTATGGGGGTCTGTATTGACCACCATGAGTGATAGGGTTAATGAAGGGCTTATGGGGGTCTGTATTGACCCCCATGAGTGACAGGGTTAATAAAAGGCTTATGGGGGTCTGTATTGACCCCCCTGAGTGAGGGGTTAATGAAGGTCTTATGGGGGTCTGTATTGACCCCCATGAGTGACACAGTTAATGAAGTGCTTATGGGGGTCTGTATTGACCCCCATAAATGATAGGGTTAATGAAAGGCTTATGGGGGGTCTGTGTTGACCCCCATGAGTGACAGGGTTAATGAAGGGCTTATGGGGGTCTATATTGACCCCCATGAATGACAGGGTTAATTAGGGGTTTATGGGGGTCTGTATTGTCCCCCACGAGTGACAGGGTTAATGAATGGCTTATGGGGGTCTATATTGACCTCCATGAGTGACAAAGTTAATGAAGTGCTTATGGGGGTCTTTATTGACCCCCATGAGTGACAGGGTTAATAAAGGGCTTATCGGGGTCAGTATTGACCCCCATGAGTGACAGGGTTAATGAATGGCTTATGGGGGTCTATATTAACCCCCTTGAGTGACAGAGTTAATGAAGTGCTTATGGGGGTATGTATTGACCCCCATGAGTGACAGGGTTAATGAAGGGCTTATGGGGGTCTGTATTAACCTCCATGAGTGATAGGGTTATTGGAGGGCTTATGGGGGTCTATATTGACCCCCATGAATGAGAAGGGATAATTAGGTTTTTATGGGGGTCAGTATTGACCCCCATGAGTGACAGGGTTAATGAATGGCTTATGGGGTTTATATTGACCCCCATGAGTGATAGGGTTAATGAAAGGCTTATGGGGGGTCTGTATTGGCCCCCATGAGTGACAAGGTTAATGAAAAGCTTATGGGGGTCTATATTAAACCCTATGAATGAAAGGGTTAATTAGGGTTTTATGGGGGTCTGTATTGACCCCCATGAGTGACAGTGTTAATGAATGGCTTATGGGGGTCTATATTGACCTCCATGAGTGACAGGGTTAAAGAAGTCCTTATGGGGGCCTGTATTGACCCCCATGAGTGACAGGGTTAATTAATTGCTTATGGGGGTCTATATTGACCCCCTGAGTGACAGGGTTAATGAAGTGCTTATGTGGGTCTTTACTGATCCCCATGAGTGACACAGTTAATGAAGTGCTTGTGGGGGTCTGTATTGACCCCCATGAGTGATAGGGTTAATGAAAGGCTTATGGGGGTCTGTATTGGCCCCCATGAGTGACAGGGTTAATGAAGGGCTTATGGGGGTCTATATTGACTCCCATGAATGACAGGGTTAATTAGTGGTTTATGGGGGTCTGTATTGACCCCTATGAGTGACAGGAATAATGAATGGCTTTTGGGGGTCTATATTGACCCCCATGAGTGACAGGGTTAATGAAGGGCTTATGGGGGTCAGTATTGACCCCCATGAGTAACAGGGTTAATGAATGGCTTATGGGGGTATATTGACCCCCGTGTGTGACAGGGTTAATGAAGTGCTTATGGGGGTCTGTATTGACCCCCATGAGTGACAGGGTTGAAGAAGTCTTATGGGGGCCTGTATTGACCCCCATGAGTGAGGGGGTTTATTAAGTGCTTATTGGGTTCTGTATTGACCCCCATTAGTGACAGGGTTAATGAAGGGCTTATGGGGGTCTGTATTGACCACCATGAGTGATAGGGTTAATGAAGGGCTTATGGGGGTCTGTATTGACCCCCATGAGTGACAGGGTTAATAAAAGGCTTATGGGGGTCTGTATTGACCCCCCTGAGTGAGGGGTTAATGAAGGTCTTATGGGGGTCTGTATTGACCCCCATGAGTGACACAGTTAATGAAGTGCTTATGGGGGTCTGTATTGACCCCCATAAATGATAGGGTTAATGAAAGGCTTATGGGGGGTCTGTGTTGACCCCCATGAGTGACAGGGTTAATGAAGGGCTTATGGGGGTCTATATTGACCCCCATGAATGACAGGGTTAATTAGGGGTTTATGGGGGTCTGTATTGTCCCCCACGAGTGACAGGGTTAATGAATGGCTTATGGGGGTCTATATTGACCTCCATGAGTGACAAAGTTAATGAAGTGCTTATGGGGGTCTTTATTGACCCCCATGAGTGACAGGGTTAATAAAGGGCTTATCGGGGTCAGTATTGACCCCCATGAGTGACAGGGTTAATGAATGGCTTATGGGGGTCTATATTAACCCCCTTGAGTGACAGAGTTAATGAAGTGCTTATGGGGGTATGTATTGACCCCCATGAGTGACACAGTTAATGAAGTGCTTATGGGGGTCTGTATTGACCCCCATGAGTGACAGGGTTAATGAAGGGCTCATGGATGTCTGTATTAACCTCCATGAGTGATAGGGTTAATGAAGGGCTTATGGTGGTCTATATTGAACTCCATGAGTGACACAGTTAATTAAGTGCTTATGGGGGTCTTTATTGACCCCCATGAGTGACAGGGTTAATAAAGGGCTTATGGGGGTCAGTATTGACCCCCATGAGTGACAGGGTTAATGAATGGGTTATGGGGGTCTAAATTGACCCCCGTGATTGACAGCGTTAATGAAGTGCTTATGGGGGCCTGTATTGACCCCCATGATTGACAGGGTTAATGAAGGGCTTATAGGATTCTGTATTTACCCCCATGAGTGACATGTTAATGAATGGCTTATGGGGGTCTGTATTGACTCCCGTGAGTGACAGGGTTTATTAGGGGTTAATGGGGGTCTGTATTGAGCCCCATCAGTGACAGGGTTAATTAAGTGCTTATGGGGGTCTGTATTGACCCCCATGAGTGACAGGGTTAATGAAGGGCTTGAGGTGGTCTATATTGACCCCCATGAGTGACAGGGTTAATTATTGGTTTATGGGGGGTCTGTATTGACCCCCATGAGTGACAGGGTTAACTAGGGGTATATGGGGGTCTGTATTGACCCCCATGAGTGAGGGGGTTAATAAAGTGCTTACGGGGGTCTGTATTGACCCCAATGAGTGACAGGGTTAATGAAGGGCTTATGGGGGTCGGTATTGACCACCATAAGTGACAGCGTTAAGGAAGGGCTTATGGGGGGTCTGTATTGACCCCATGAGTGACAGGGTTAATGAAAGACTTTTGGGGGTCTGTATTGACCCCCTAAGTGAGGGGGTTAATGAAGATCTTATGGGGGTCTGTATTGACCCACATGAGTGACACAGTTAATGAAGTGCTTATGGGGTTCTGTATTGACCCCCATGAGTGTAAGGGTTAATGAAAGGCTTATGGGGGGTCTGTATTGACCCCCATGAGTGACAGGGTTAATGAAGGTCTTATGGGGGTCTATATTGACCCCCATGAATGACAGGGTTAATTAGGGTTTTATGGGGGTCTTTATTGACCCCCATGAGTGACAGGGTTAATGAATGGCTTATGGGGGTCTATTTTTACGCCCATGAGTGACAGGGTTAAAGAAGGGCTTATGGGGGTCTATATTGACCGCAATGAGTGACAGGGTTAATGAAGGGCTTATGGGGTCTGTATTGACCACCATGAGTAACAGGGTAAATGAAGTGCTTATGGGGCCTATATTGACCCCCATGAGTGACAGGGTTAAAGAAGTCCTCATGGGGGCCTGTATTGACCCCCATGAGTGAGGGGGTTTATTAAGTGCTTATGGAGGTCTGTATTGACCCCCATAAGTGACAGGGTTAATGAAGGGCTTATGGGGGTCTATATTGACCCCCATGAGTGACAGGGTTAATGAAGGGCTTATGGGGGTCTATATTGAACCCCATGAGTGATAGGGTTAAAGAATTGCTTATGGGGGCCTTTATTGACCCTAATGAGTGACAGACTTAATGAAGGGCTTATGGGGGTCTGTATTGACCCCCCTGAGTGAGGGGGTTAATGAAGGTCTTATGGGGGTCTGTATTGACCCCCATGAGTGACACAGTTAATGAAGTGCTTATGGGGATCTGTATTGACCCCCATGAGTGATAGGGTTAATGAAACGCTTATGGGGGGTCTGTATTGACCCCCATGAGTGACAGGGTTAATGAAGGGCTTATGAGGGAATATATTGACCCCCATGAATGACAGGGTTAATTAGGGGTTTATGGGGGTCTGTATTGACCCCCACGAGTGACAGGGTTAAAGAAGTTCTTATGGGGGCCTGTATAGAACCCCATGAGTGACAGGGTTAATAATGGGCTTATGAGGGTCTATATTGAACCCCTGAGTGAGGGGGTTAATGAAGTGCTTATGGGGGTCTGTATTGACCCCCATGAGTGATAGGAATAATGAAAGGCTTATGGGGGGTCTGTATTGGCCCCCATGAGTGACAGGGTTAATGAAGGGCTTATGGGGGTCTATATTGACCCCCATGAGTGACAGGGTTAAAGAAGTTCTTATGGGGGCCTGTATAGACCCCCATGAGTGACAGGGTTAATAATGGGCTTATGGGGGTCTATATTGACCCCCTGAGTGAGGGGGTTAATGAAGTGCTTATGGGGGTCTGTATTGACCCCCATGAGTGATAGGAATAATGAAAGGCTTATGGGGGGTCTGTATTGGCCCCCATGAGTGACAGGGTTAATGAAGGGCTTATGGGGGTCTATATTGACCCCCATGAGTGAAAGGGTTAAAGAAGTCCTTATGGGGTTCTGTATTGACCCCCATGAGTGACAGGGTTAATGAAGGACTTATGGGGGTCTGCATTGACTACCATGATTGACAGGGTTAATGAAGGGCTTATGGGGGTCTGTATTGACCCCCATGAGTGACAGGGTTAATGAAGGGCTTTTAGGGGTCTGTATTGACACCCCTGAGTGAGGGGGTTAATGAAGGTCTTATGGGGGTATGTATTGACCCCCATGAGTGACACAGTTAATGAAGTGCCTATGGGGGTCTGTATTGACCCCCATGAGTGACAGAGTTAATGAAGGTCTTAGGGGGGTCTATATTGACCCCCATGAATGAGAAGGGTTAATTAGGGTTTTATGGGGGTCTGTATTGACCCCCACGATTGACAGGGTTAATGAATGGCTTATGGGGGTCTAAATTGACCCCCATGAGTGACAGAGTTAAAGAAGGTCTTATGGGGGTCAGTATTGACCCCCATGAGTGACAGGGATAATGAATGGCTTATGGGGGTCTATATTGACCCCCATGAGTGATAGGGTTAATGAAAGGCTTATGGGGGTCTGTATTGGCCCCCATGAATGAAAGGGTTTATTAGGGTTTTATGGGGTCTGTATTGACCCCCATGATTGACAGTGTTAATGAATGGCTTATGGGGGTCTATATTGACCTCCATGAGTGACAGGGTTGAAGAAGTCCTTATGGGGGCCTGTATTGACCCCAATGAGTTACAGGGTTAATGAATTGCTTATGGGGGGTCTATATTGACTCCCCTGAGTGACAGGGTTAATGAAGTGCTTATGGGGGTCTTTATTGATCCCCATAAGTGACACAGTTAGTGAAGTGCTTATGGGGGTCTGTATTGACCCCCATGAGTGATAGGGTTAATGGAAGGCTTATTGGGGGTCTGTATTGGCCCCCATGAGTGACAGGGTTAATGAAGGGCTTATGGGGGTCTATATTGACCCCCATGAATGACAGGGTTAATTAGTGCTTTATGGGGGTCTGTTGTGACCTCTATGAGTGACAGGGTTAATGAATGGCTTATGGGGGTCTATATTGACCCCCATAAATGAGGGGGTTAATGAAGGTCTTATGGGGGTCTGTATTGACCCCCATGAGTGACAGGGTTGAAGAAGTCTTATGGGGGCCTGTATTGACCCCCATGAGTGAGGGGGTTTATTAAGTGCTTATGGGGGTCTGTATTGACCCCCATGAGTGACAGGGTTAATGAAGGGCTTATGGGGGTCTATATTGACCACCATGAGTGATAGGGTTAATGAAGGGCTTATGGGGGTCTGTATTGACCCCCATGAGTGACAGGGTTAATAAAGGGCTTATGGGGGTCTGTATTGACCCCCTTGAGTGAGGGGGTTAATGAAGGTCTTATGGGGGTCTGTATTGACCCCCATGAGTGACACAGTTAATGAAGTGCTGATGGGGGTCTGTATTGACCCCCATGAGTGATAGGGTTAATGAAAGGCTTATGGGGGGTCGGTATTGACCCCCATGAGTGACAGGGTTAATGAAGGGCTTATGGGGGTCTATATTGACCCCCATGAATGACAGGGTTAATTAGGGGTTTATGGGAGTCGGTATTGTCCCCCACGAGTGACAGGGTTAATGAATGGCTTAAGGGGTTCTATATTGACATCCATGAGTGACAGTTTTTAAGAAGTCCTTATGGGGGCCTGTATTGACCCCAATGAGTGACAGGGTTAATGAAGGGCTTATGGGGGTCTGTATTGACCTCCATGAGTGATAGGGTTAATAGAGGGCTTATGGTGGTCTATATTGAACTCCATGAGTGACACAGTTAATGAAGTGATTATGGGGGTCTTTATTGACCCCCATGAGTGACAGGGTTAATAAAGGGCTTATGGGGTCAGTATTGACCCCCATGAGTGACAGTGTTAATGAATGGCTTATGGGGGTATATATTGACCCCCGTGAGTGACAGGGTTAATGAAGTGCTTATGGGGGCCTGTATTGACCCCCATGATTGACAGAGTTAATGAAGGACTTATGGGGGTATATATTGACCCCCGTGAGTGACAGGGTTAATGAAGTGCTTATGGGGGCCTGTATTGACCCCCATGATTGACAGAGTTAATGAAGGACTTATAGGGGTCTGTATATACCCCCATGAGTGACATGTTAATGAATGGCTTATGGGGGTCTTTATTAACTCCGGTGAGTGACAGGGTTTATTAGGGGTTAATGGGGTCAGTATTGACCCCCATGAGTGACAGTGTTAATGAATGGCTTATGGGGGTATATATTGACCCCCGTGAGTGACACGGTTAATGAAGTGCTTATGGGGGCCTGTATTGACCCCCATGATTGACAGAGTTAATGAAGGACTTATAGGGGTCTGTATATACCCCCATGAGTGACATGTTAATGAATGGCTTATGGGGGTCTTTATTAACTCCGGTGAGTGACAGGGTTTATTAGGGGTTAATGGGGGTCTGTATTGAGCCCCATGAGTGACAGGGTTAATTAAGTGCTTATGGGGGTCTGTATTGACCCCCATGAGTGACAGGGTTAATGAAGGGCTTGTGGTGGTCTATATTGACCCCCATGAGTGACAGGGTTAATTATTGGTTTATAGGGGGTCTGTATTGACCCCCATGAGTGACAGGGTTAACTAGGGGTATATGGGGGTCTGTATTGACCCCATGAGTGAGGGGGTTAATTAAGTGCTTATGGGGGTCTGTATTGACCCCCATGAGTGACACAGTTAATGAAGTGCTTATGGGGATCTGTATTGACCCCCATGAGTGATAGGGTTAATGAAACGCTTATGGGGGGTCTGTATTGACCCCCATGAGTGACAGGGTTAATGAAGGGCTTATGAGGGAATATATTGACCCCCATGAATGACAGGGTTAATTAGGGGTTTATGGGGGTCTGTATTGACCCCCACGAGTGACAGGGTTAAAGAAGTTCTTATGGGGGCCTGTATAGAACCCCATGAGTGACAGGGTTAATAATGGGCTTATGGGGGTCTATATTGAACCCCTGAGTGAGGGGGTTAATGAAGTGCTTATGGGGGTCTGTATTGACCCCCATGAGTCACAGGGTTAAAGAAGTTCTTATGGGGGCCTGTATAGACCCCCATGAGTGACAGGGTTAATAATGGGCTTATGGGGGTCTATATTGACCCCCTGAGTGAGGGGGTTAATGAAGTGCTTATGGTGGTCTGTATTGACCTCCATGAGTGACAGGGTTAATGAAGGGCTTATGGGGATCTATATTGACCCCCATGAATGAAAGGGTTAATTAGTGGTTTATGGGGGTCTGTATTCACCCCCACGAGTGACAGGGTTAATGAATGTCTTATGGGGGTCTATATTGACCCCCCCTGAGTGACAGGGTTGATGAATGGCTTATGGGGGTCTATATTGACCCCCATAAGTGACAGGGTTAATGAAGTGCTTATAGGGGTCTGTATTGACCCCCATGAATGATAGGGTTAATGAAAGGCTTATGGGGGGTCTGTATTGGCCCCCATGAGTGACAGGGTTAATGAAGGGCTTATGGGGGTCTATATTGACCCCCATGAATGAAAGGATTAATTAGTGGTTTATGGGGGTCTGCATTCACCCCCACGAGTGACAGGGTTAATGAATGTCTTATGGGGGTCTATATTGACCCCCCCTGAGTGACAGGGTTGATGAATGGCTTATGGGGGTCTATATTGACCCCCATGAGTGAAAGGGTTAAAGAAGTCCTTATGGGGTTCTGTATTGACCCCCATGAGTGACAGGGTTAATGAAGGGCTTATGGGGGTCTGTATTGACTACCATGATTGACAGGGTTAATGAAGGGCTTATGGGGGTCTGTATTGACCCCCATGAGTGACAGGGTTAATAAAGGGCTTTTAGGGGTCTGTATTGACACCCCTGAGTGAGGGGGTTAATGAAGGTCTTATGGGGGTATGTATTGACCCCCATGAGTGACACAGTTAATGAAGTGCTTATGGGGGTCTGTATTGTCCCCATGAGTGACAGGGTTAATGAAGGTCTTAGGGGGGTCTATATTGACCCCCATGAATGAGAAGGGTTAATTAGGGTTTTATGGGGGTCTGTATTGACCCCCACGAGTGACAGGGTTAATGAATGGCTTATGGGGGTCTAAATTGACCCCCATGAGTGACAGAGTTAAAGAAGGGCTTATGGGGGTCAGTATTGACCCCCATGAGTGACAGGGTTAATGAATGGCTTATGGGGGTCTATATTGACCCCCATGAGTGATAGGGTTAATGAAAGGCTTATGGGGGTCTGTATTGGCCCCCATGAATGAAAGGGTTTATTAGGGTTTTATGGGGTCTGTATTGACCCCCATGATTGACAGTGTTAATGAATGGCTTATGGGGGTCTATATTGACCTCCATGAGTGACAGGGTTAAAGAAGTCCTTATGGGGGCCTGTATTGACCCCCCCGAGTGACAGGGTTAATGAAGTGCTTATGGGGGTCTTTATTGATCCCCATAAGTGACACAGTTAATGAAGTGCTTATGGGGGTCTGTATTGACCCCCATGAGTGATAGGGTTAATGGAAGGCTTATTGGGGGTCTGTTTTGGCCCCCATGAGTGACAGGGTTATTGAAGGGCTTATGGGGGTCTATATTGACCCCCATGAATGACAGGGTTAATTAGTGGTTTATGGGGGTCTGTATTGACCCCTATGAGTGACAGGGTTAATGAATGGCTTATGGGGGTCTATATTGACCCCCATGAGTAAGGGGGTTAATGAAGGTCTTATGGGGGTCTGTATTGACCCCCATGAGTGACAGGGTTGAAAAAGTCTTATGGGGGCCTGTATTGACCCCCATGAGTGAGGGGGTTTATTAAGTGCTTATGGGGGTTTGTATTGACCCCCATGAGTGACAGGGTTAATGAAGGGCTTATGGGGGTCTATATTGACCACCATGAGTGATAGGGTTAATGAAGGGCTTATGGGGGTCTGTTTTGACCCCCATGAGTGACAGGGTTAATAAAGGGCTTATGGGGGTCTGTATTGACCCCCTTGAGTGAGGGGGTTAATGAAGGTCTTATGGGGGTCTGTATTGACCCCCATGAGTGACACAGTTAATGAAGTGCTGATGGGGGTCTGTATTGACCCCCATGAGTGATAGGGTTAATGAAAGGCTTATGGGGGGTCGGTATTGACCCCCATGAGTGACAGGGTTAATGAAGGGCTTATGGGGGTCTATATTGACCCCCATGAATGACAGGGTTAATTAGGGGTTTATGGGAGTCGGTATTGTCCCCCACGAGTGACAGGGTTAATGAATGGCTTAAGGGGTTCTATATTGACATCCATGAGTGACAGTTTTTAAGAAGTCCTTATGGGGGCCTGTATTGACCCCAATGAGTGACAGGGTTAATGAAGGGCTTATGGGGGTCTGTATTGACCTCCATGAGTGATAGGGTTAATAGAGGGCTTATGGTGGTCTATATTGAACTCCATGAGTGACACAGTTAATGAAGTGATTATGGGGGTCTTTATTGACCCCCATGAGTGACAGGGTTAATAAAGGGCTTATGGGGTCAGTATTGACCCCCATGAGTGACAGTGTTAATGAATGGCTTATGGGGGTATATATTGACCCCCGTGAGTGACAGGGTTAATGAAGTGCTTATGGGGGCCTGTATTGACCCCCATGATTGACAGGGTTAATGAAGGACTTATAGGGGTCTGTATTTACCCCCATGAGTGACATGTTAATGAATGGCTTATGGGGGTCTTTATTAACTCCGGTGAGTGACAGGGTTTATTAGGGGTTAATGGGGGTCTGTATTGAGCCCCATGAGTGACAGGGTTAATTAAGTGCTTATGGGGGTCTGTATTGACCCCCATGAGTGACAGGGTTAATGAAGGGCTTGTGGTGGTCTATATTGACCCCCATGAGTGACAGGGTTAATTATTGGTTTATAGGGGGTCTGTATTGACCCCCATGAGTGACAGGGTTAACTAGGGGTATATGGGGGTCTGTATTGACCCCCATGAGTGAGGGGGTTAATTAAGTGCTTATGGGGGTCTGTATTGACCCCAATGAGTGACATGGTTAATGAAGGGCTTATGGGGGTCGGTATTGACCACCATGAGTGACAGCATTAAGGAAGGTCTTATGGGGTTCTGTATTGACCCCATGAGTGACAGGGTTAATGAAAGACTTTTGGGGGTCTGTATTGACCCCCTGAGTGAGGGGGTTAATGAAGATCTTATGGGGGTCTTCATTGACCCACATGAGTGACACAGTTAATGAAGTGCTTATGGGGGTCTGTATTGACCCCCATGAGTGTAAGGGTTAATGAAAGGCTTATGGGGGGTCTGTATTGACCCCCATGAGTGACAGGGTTAATGAAGGTCTTATAGGTGTCTATATTGACCCCCATGAATGACAGGGTTAATTAGGGTTTTATGGGGGTCTGTATTGACCCCCATGAGTGACAGGGTTAATGAATGGCTTATGGGGGTCTATATTTACCCCCATGAGTGACAGGGTTAAAGAAGGGCTTATGGGGGTCTATATTGACCGCAATGAGTGACAGGGTTAATGAAGGGCTTATGGGAGTCTGTGTTAACCACCATGAGTGACAGGGTAAATGAAGGGCTTATGGGGCCTATATTGACCCCCATGAGTGACAGGGTTAAAGAAGTCCTCATGGGGGCCTGTATTGACCCCCATGAGTGAGGGGGTTTATTAAGTGCTTATGGGGGTCTGTATTGAACCCCATGAGTGACAGGGTTAATGAAGGGCTTATGGGGGTCTATATTGACCCCCATGAGTGACAGGGTTAATGAAGGGCTTATGGGGGTCTGTATTGACCACCATGAGTGACAGGGTTAATGAAGGGCTTATGTGGGTCTGTATTGACCCCCATGAGTGACAGGGTTAATAAAGGACTTATGGGGGTCTGTATTGACCCCCCTTAGTGAGGGGGTTAATGAAGGTCTTATGGGGGTCTGTATTGACCCCCATGAGTGACAGGGTTAATGAAGGGCTTATGGGGGAATATATTGACCCCCATGAATGACAGGGTTAATTAGGGGTTTATGGGGGTCTGTATTGACCCCCACGAGTGACAGGGTTAAAGAAGTTCTTATGGGGGCTGTATAGACCCCCATGAGTGACACGGTAAATAATGGGCTTATGGGGGTCTATTTTGACCCCCTGAGTGAGGGGGTTAATGAAGTGCTTATGGGGGTCTGTATTGACCCCCATGAGAGATAGGGTTAATGAAAGGCTTATGGGGGGTCTATATTGAACCCCATGAGTGATAGGGTTAAAGAATTGCTTATGGGGGCCTTTATTGACCCCCATGATTGACAGAGTTAATGAAGGGCTTATGGGGGTCTGTATTGACCCCCATGAGTGACAGGGTTAATGAAGGGCTTATGGGTGTCTATATTGACCCCCATGAGTGACAGAGTGATAGTGTATATTTTTTTTTATAACAAGTCCTTTAAGGACCCTTAACGCAGGAATTTTGAATTTTCATTGCAACGGGGGTCCCCGATTTTGTGAGTATTTGGTGTGTTTTGACTGTTTTTAGGTGCGCGCGGTTCCGCCGTTATGGTCGTATTTTTTGTGCGTGTGGGTGTTTGTTACGTTAAGGTTGGTTCCAAGGTCTTTTTTTTCTAAGTCGTGCGTGTGTGTGTTTTTAACTGCGTGTGAGGCGCTTTGAGCCTCCACCTCCGCAAATGCGGCTTGTATGCTCACAACTATATATGTGATTGAGTGGTTAACTGCTGACTGATTACATTCCTGTAAGCAGTGAAACCATAATATGTGAAATGCTTATTGAGGCAGAGGCTGGTAATCAGCACTGTGTCTGTAAACAAACCTTTGACTGCATATGTTTAAATGGTCTTATTGAAATTACAATAAATCATAAAGCATTCTAAAACATAGAATATTGTGCTCTTTCACACAACGAATCTCACCTATAGTGAGTTAACTGTCCCTTTGAGTGCAACTCTGAGTAGCTATAATTTGCAAGATGTGATCTTTGTTGGGTTCTTGATCTTGATTGTTCTTGGCTCCTAATGCTCTTTTGATTGTGGCTGCGATCTTTGATTGCATATGCTGCAGTGGGCACACCCATACATGGACTGTCTATTGGTTGATTAATGTGGTTGTGCCCACTGAAGACAGTGATTTGTCAGCCTCATGAATTTAATGACTCATGACTGATCAATCTATCCCTTGTAAATTCCATGGAGCTGACTTATCTTGATTACTTGTTCTTGTTCCTTATTACACTATACCAATAATGGAAGTATCTTTTTTGTCATACATTTGTGCTTAAACTTATATCAGTTATATAATTATCATTAATAGTATTTAGCATTCATCTAGACATAATACACGTGGCATTTGAGAATGTATTTTTTTTCTTCTTACTGTACTGTCAACAAACATTTTGACTTGTGTATAATTCCTGGATATGACCATGGCCTGCTATAGTCATGTTTAGCGTTGTCACTCTGCATCTTTGGCTTTTCTACTTTTGGTTTTGATATCTAGCAGGATCCCTATTATTATCCTCTGAGGTTTCAACTTAGGAGATTGTATAGTATTTTTCTAAATAACTCAATTTATTACTCAACTATTCACTGCATGCTGTTACCTCTTGGCACCCATAACCATTTAGCTACCAAATAGAGCTCAGAAGATGTACAGTATCTCCTTGATGTTAACTGCTAACTGTATTTAAGTCCAAGTGATATCCAAAATTAGTGGTTTCTTCCCTAGGAAACAAATGGACTCAACATTATTAAGGATTACCTTTATAAAACATGATTGACTTAACATTCCTCCAATGTGCATTTAATTAATTCTGTGTCATATTAAATTGCATTAAACATAACATTGGCTGTCAGTGTGGATATGGATACAATATGTGTGCAATACTCCCAGGTCTCAGTGCAATGTTATGTTCTTTATACGTTTCTAATTTTTAATCAAGGTAGGATGTTTCTGTTGGTTCCCTATTGTATTTATTAATAAGTTAATATTTTACATTGAGCAATGATTGATAAGGCTTTGTCAGGAAAGCAGACATTTTAAACAGGCAAAGAATGCAAATGTCAAAGTAAACTAATTACAACATGCTGTCTGTTTGATACTTCTACAAGAGAAACATCTGGTTTCATGTTTATTTCAACTATATTAGACAATTGTTGTGTAATTTTCTATCTAATTAATTCAACTGACTTCATTTTTTAAACTAGGTTGCAAGAGATGGTATAAGTAATATGACAGACATGAGATAAATGCACACTGCTTACAAATTACAGAATCCCAATAGAAACGTTCATTATAACAACTGTGCTGCTCTGTTTTGATTACTAAACAATGAACAGTTGAAAAAAGAAATTAAAGGTAAAATATTTACATAGATGTACTCAAAACTCATCACAACAGCAGGGAATAAAATCCATAATGCTAAACCTTCCATGAGAAGAAATATCAGGCAAAACGAAGTCTAAAATTAATATAATGTATGGTAAAAATGAAAAACAGCCTGAAAAATGTAAATGCAATGTTTTCTATAAAAGTTTAACATTTTCCATGAACACAACTATAATTACAACAAAAATTAATCCCATAATTGTCATAGACAATGAGCCTCATTCAATTGGCGTAATTTGAGATCCGGAGGCCCGTAAGTGAGCTTGCAGTGAAATTTGCTATTCAATTGGCGTCTTTTTTTGCAGGCTCGGATCAGGTTATGAGTTACGAGCTTGAAAATTGTCAGCCATCTAACTCGTAACTTACACCGTCCAGACGCCTTTGATGTGTCACTTTTTCAGGGCTAAAAAAACGAATTGCTATTCAATTTCTCCAATTCCCCAAGCTCGCAAATGTATTTACAATGTATTCACACTTGTAAACCGCAAATGGAGGAGAAAATTCTACATGCATTTGAGAAGACCCACAGGGGTTAAACACCAATTTGTAGCACTGTAACTGCAAATAAAAAAACAATCCTGCACTGTAAATTACAGGGAGCGATGTAAGACATTAGAATTAATTGCACAACAGTTTCAAGCCCACACAACTGCAGGAAATACGTTTTATTTAAAAAATAAAAATAAAAATGTACGTGTCATTTTGGGGTTAAATGATCTTGGGTATCAATGAGTTAATACATTTCAGGCCAACCATATTGACTATAACAGTTCTGGCATTCATTTTCATAATTCTTCATTTTCAAAGTTGGGCGAGTCTTATTGCATATTGGATCCCCAAACCTGATTGATTGACTCGTAATCTCCATGTTTTACTGCTGTAATTATGATCTTCTATTGGCCAATTTGAAATGGGAGGTTACAGGCTTGGTAAATTGATAAGGTTACCGCCCACAACTGCTCCGAACCAGTGATGGTTTACGGAGCTAGCTTCAGGATCGCAACTTGCGACCTGGAGCAACTCAATCGCAGACATATGGCTTACGGAGATTGAGTTGCGGGCTTGAAATTGAATCAAGCCCAATGAGTGCATCGTTTGTTCCTAAAGGGGAGGTTCCACCCATGCTCTTATGTGAAAATGGAAGAAGATAAATATGTATATAAAATGTAAATAACTTCCAATTTATTGCAAAAAGAAGTCTTTGAGTTAATTCAGGCAAGTGATATGCACTCTGGCAGTATATATATAAAAATAATGTAACTGTTAGAAGTTTGACCTTTTCTGTCAATAACATTATACAGCCCAGAATGCACAGTTTTCAAAGCATGGAAAAAACACTGGCAAAACTAACTAGTTACTGTATATCAATTTGCAATATTTTATAAATGCGCTCTTTCATATACAAATAGTCTAAAAGTTCACTTCATACAATAGGATTTAGTTTTATTAAGTAACTGATTATGAGATACAATATATACCCCCTTCCTCTTTTTATACAGTATCTCACAAAAGTGAGTTCGCCCCTCACATTTTTGTACATTTTTTATTATATCTTTTCATTTGACAACACTGAAGAAATGCCATTTGCTACAATGTAAAGTAGTAAGTGTACAGACTGTATAACAGTGTAAATTTGCTGTACCCTCAAAATAACTCAACACACAACCATTCTAAACCGTTGGTAATAAAAATGAGTACACCCCTAAGTGGAAATGTCCAAATTGGGCACAAAGAGTCAATATTTTGTGTGGCCACCATTATTTTCCAGCACTGCCTTAACCCTCATGGGCTTGGAGCTCACCAGAACTTCACAGGTTGCCACTGGAGTCCTCTTCCACTCCTCCATGATGACATTTAGAGACCTTACACTCCCCCACCTTCCATTTGAGGATGCCCCACAGATGCTAAATAGGCTTTAGGTCTGGAGACATGCTTGGCCAGTCCATCACCTTTACCTTCAACTTCTTTAGCAAGGCAGTGGTCGTCTTAGAGATGTGTTTGCGGTCGTTATCATGTTGGAATACTGTCCTGCGGCCCAGTCTCCGAAGGGAGGGGATCATGCTCTGCTTCAGTATGTCACAGTACATGTTGGCATTCATGGTTCCCTCAACGAACTTTAGCTCCCCAGTGCTGGCAGCACTCATGCAGGCCCAGACCATGACACTCCCACCACAATTGTCTTTGTGTTCCTCACCTTGTTGCTGCCACACACACTTGACACCATCTGAACCAAATAAGTTTTTCTTGGTCTCATCGGACCACAGGACCTGGTTCCATCAATCCATGTCCTTAGTCTGCTTGTCTTCAGCAAACTGTTTGGGGGCTTACTTGTGCATCATCTTTAGAAGAGGCTTCATTCTGGGACGACAGCCATGCAGACCAATTTGCTGCAGTGTGTGGCATATGGTCTGAGCACTGACAGGCTGGCCCCCCATCCCTTCAATCTCTGCAGCAATGTTAGCAGCACTCATATGTCTATTTTCCATGGACAACCTCTGTATATGACGCTGAGCATATGCACTCAACTTCTTTGGTCGACCATGGAGAGGCCTGTTCTGGGTGGAACCTGTCCTGACAACCTCCAAGACGAAAGAAGAAGAAGGTAAAGGTGATGGACTGGCCAAGCATGTCTCCAGATCTAAACGCTATTGAGCACCTGTGGGGCATCCTCAAATGGAAGGTGGGGGAGAGCAAGGTCTCTAAAATCCATCAGCTCTGTGATGTCATCATGGAGGAGTGAAAGAGGATTCCAGTGGCAACCTGTGAAGATCTAGGTGAACTCCATGCCCATGAGGGTTAAGGCAGTGCTGGAAAATGGTGGCCACAAACAATATTGACACTTTGGGCCCAATTTGGACATTTCCACTTAGGGGTGTACTGACTTTTGTTGCCAACGGTTTAGACATTAATTGCTGTGTGTTAGGTTATTTTGAGGGGACAGCAAATTTACACTGTTATACAATCTGTAAACTTACTACTTTACATTGTAGCAGAGTGTAATTTCTTCAGTGTTGTCAAATAAAAAGATATAATAAAATATTTACAAAAATGTGAAGGGTGTGCTCACTTTTGTGAGATACTGTTTATATATCCCCAAATGTCCTGCCCCCACAACCTCCCCTCTCCCACTTAGATCTCCTCCACCTGCAATTTTCATCCCCCTGAGATCACCTGCTACCTGCGATCTGAGATCTGCATGTGGCAATTTGGTATTTTGGGGAGTTTTTATGTGGGATTCTAAGTTTATTTATATATCAGGCAAGCAGCCCAAGCTCTTTATCCCAGCAGAATGAGCTAGGATGGCCTAGGATGGAGCTAGTGAGGATGGCCCGAGAGGTAGCAGGATTACAAATACAAGGGGAAGAAAATGGAACACGAGGAAAAGGCAAGCACTAATAGATTTGCAATATTGAGTTAATCTGAAAGGCAATGCCTAATAGACCTGTTCCCTCTAACAGTGGGGATAACAGTTCTATGGTAGGAGAGGGAAGGCAGATTAGACAAAGCAACAAACAGGTTTTGGTGGTAGGGGACTTTATTATTAAGAAGGTAGACAGGGTAATTTGCCACCCAGATCCCAACAATTGAATGGCTTGCTGTCTTCCCAATTTGGCATGTTGTGGATAGGGTAGATAAATGATTGGGGGGGGGGGCTGTAAATGAACCAGCAGTTAATAAAACTAGGAAACAACCAGCAATGTTACAGAACTAGGACCCCCAAGTAGTATTTTCTAAGATACTACTAGTTCCACATGCTAGCTCAGGAAGACAGAAGGAGCTTAGGGAGGTTAATGCATGTTTGGGTTTTTAGAGCACTGGACTAACTTTCTACTTGTGCACAATCTCTATAGCAGTGACGCATTGCATCTTAATGTCTTAATGAAGAGGGAGCTTGTGTGCTAGAAAAGCTGATTGTAGAAAGGCTGTGGGAGTTTTTAAACTAGTAGGTGGGGGGACAAGATGGAAACAATAGGGTAGAAAATGTAGAGGGGGTGATAGGGGAGGAGAAGAGGGAGGGTTATTATAGTCAATAGGGAGGTATTGCTAAGTGATTTAAATACAGTGGCGAGGACTTCAAAACTGTATAGCAACATAAAGTATATATTTGCTAATTAAATAATTTTGCCTGGGAAAATTAGTGAGCCAGAATTATTAGCAGTAAAGGTGAAATGGGACTTGACATGCATTACTAAAACTTTGTAAGATGGCTCTCATGACTGGATGGTTAATTTGATGGTTACAACCTGGTTGTAACCTATTTAGGAAAGATAAGAGGAGGATGAATTTGTCTATATGTTAAGCCTAATTTTAAGTGTTTAGATATTAATTTAAATAATGGAGGAACAAATCCTAAAGGACTATTGGTAGGAGTTTTCTATTAACCCACAAATATAATTGAATGCGAGGAATTGCAATTAAAGGTTCAGATTGATAAAACAACTAAGTATGGTCAAGTTCTAATAATGGGAGATTTTAACTTCTCTGAAATAAATTAGATAAATGAGAAAAGCAGTTCAGTGAAGGGGAGCAAGTTCTTGAGTACATTCAGAGAACATTAACTGACCCAGGTTATAAAAGTACCTACTACAAATGAGACTATCTTGTATTTAGTTATCACAAATATTATTGATATAATATCAAATGTTAAGCAAAGGGATACGATTGGGGAACATTTAATTAGTTAATGCAGCAAGAAATCCTAAAGTGGTTAATAAAATAAATGTTAATAAAGTCTGAGGTCCTTATGGAATACTCTCAAGGGTCCTGAGGAAACTGGGTTCTGTAATAGTCAAGCCATTATATCTAAATTTTCAGGACTCACTCAACACAGGGCCGCCACCAGATTACTAAAGAAAAGCAGACGTGAAACCTATATTTAAGATTAGATCAAGAGCAGATCCAGGTATCTATAGACCTGTTAGCCTCACTTCTGTAGTGGGGAGACTTTTAGAAGGTTTAATAAGGCATATTATATAGAAAAATGTCTATTTGAACATGATTATAAGTAGGAGTCAACACAGATTTATGAGGCATAGGTTATGTCAATCAAAAATTGTATTTGTTTCTATGAGAAGGTAAACTAGAGTCACGGGAACTCAGTGGCTGAAGTCTTTTTTGGATTTTGTAAAGGATTTTGACACAGTGCCACATGCAAGACTATTGTGCAAACTAATGGACACAGTAATTGCAGTAAATATCTGCTCATGGATTGAGAGCTGGCTAAAAGACATGAAGCAAAGGGTTGTTGTAAATGGAGCAAGTCAATAAGTTGCCTTTTTCTTTTTTCTCAATGTAAATGGAACATACACAGATTGGACTACATAGGCACCTCTATTAACCAATAGAAAAACTGCATTCAAGTATGTTTTTCAACCGGCAAGTAGCAGCACATTGCAGTTATCCAAAGCAACAGGAAGGAGAGATGTGTGTGTTAGGAACAAAATACTACAAATCCCATGAGGCTATGTTGCAGATACTGAATCACCATACTTTGCTACAATGTTGTAGTGCCTCTGATTGGCGACAACTACTGATGTCCCGAACAGTTCGCCGGAGAACTATTCGCGGCGATTTTCGCATGTTCACGTTCGCCACGAACGGCGAACATATGCGTTTTTCGGTCCGACCCCTATTCTTTATCATTGAGGAAACTTTGACCCTGCACATCACAGTCAGCAGACACACTCCAGCCAATCAGCAGCATACACTCCCTTCCAGAGCCTTCCATCTGTATGACAGCCTCCATTTTAGAATAATTCTGTAGCTGCATTCGTGGAGAGAGGAGATATATTCTACCTGCTCTTGATTTAATAGGGAAATAGATAGCCAGGCTGTGTATTTAGCTTTAACTATACACCTGAAGGACTCCTTTGATATCTGCTGCAAACACAGCAACCCAAAAAGCCCTATTTAGGGCTAGAACATAATTTATTTTATTTTATTATTCTTTTCTGCTGATTGAATAGGGAAATAGAAAGCCAGGCTGTGTATTTAGCTTTAACTACACACCTGAAGGACTCCTTTGATATTTGCTGCAAGGACAGCAACCCAAGAAGCCCTTTTTATTTTATCTTATTACTTTTTTATGTGTAATCTAATTTCATATGCCAGCCTGCTAGCGTGTGTGTGAGGCATATTGCATCTAGTCTGCCAACTTTTGCCAGTGCACAGTGACACTTATATCTAGTGCCACCATAGTGTGCAGTTAAATAAAACAACCCTTTTTTTACTGTAATCGATTGAATATCAGTAGCCTGCCTAAAGGCGTGTGTGAGGCCTATTGCATCTACTCTGCCAACTTTTGCCAGTGCCCAGTGACACTCATATCTAGTGCCACCGTAGTGTGCAGTGAAATAAAACAAGCCTTTTTTTACTGTAATCGATTGAATATCAGTAGCCTGCCTAAAGGCGTGTGTGTGAGGCCTATTGCATCTAGTCTGCTAACTTTTGCCAGTGCACAGTGACACTCATATCTAGTGCCACCGTAGTGTGCAGTGAAATAAAACAACCCTTTTTTTACTGTAATCGATTGAATATCAGTAGCCTGCCTAAAGGCGTGTGTGTGAGGCCTATTGCATCTAGTCCGCCAACTTTTGCCAGTGCCCAGTGACACTCATATCTAGTGTCACCGTAGTGTGCAGTGAAATAAAACAAGCCTTTTTTTACTGTAATCGATTGAATATCAGTAGCCTGCCTAAAGGCGTGTGTGTGAGGCCTATTGCATCTAGTCTGCTAACTTTTGCCAGTGCACAGTGACACTCATATCTAGTGCCACAGTAGTGTGCAGTGAAATAAAACAACCCTTTTTTTACTGTAATTGATTGAATATCAGTAGCCTGCCTACAGGCATGTGTGTGAGGCCTATTGCATCTAGTCTGCCAACTTTTGCCAGTGCACAGTGACACTCATATCTAGTGCCACAGTAGTGTGCAGTGAAATAAAACAACCCTTTTTTTACTGTAATCGATTGAATATCAGTAGCCTGCCTAAAGGCGTGTGTGTGAGGCCTATTGCATCTAGTCTGCCAACTTTTGCCAGTGCCCAGTGACACTCATATCTAGTGCCACAGTAGTGTGCAGTGAAATAAAACAACCCTTTTTTTACTGTAATCGATTGAATATCAGTAGCCTGCCTAAAGGCGTGTGTGTGAGGCCTATTGCATCTAGTCTGCCAACTTTTGCCAGTGCCCAGTGACACTCATATCTAGTGTCACCGTAGTGTGCAGTGAAATAAAACAACCCTTTTTTTACTGTAATCGATTGAATATCAGTAGCCTGCCTAAAGGCGTGTGTGTGAGGCCTATTGCATCTAGTCTGCTAACTTTTGCCAGTGCACAGTGACACTCATATCTGGTGTCAAAGTAGCTTGCAGTGAAATAAAACAACCCTTTTTTTACTGTAATCGATTGAATATCAGTAGCCTGCCTAAAGGCGTGTGTGTGAGGCCTATTGCATCTAGTCTGCCAACTTTTGCCAGTGCCCAGTGACAATCATATCTAGTGCCACAGTAGTGTGCAGTGAAATAAAACAACCCTTTTTTTACTGTAATCGATTGAATATCAGTAGCCTGCCTACAGGCATGTGTGTGAGGCCTATTGCATCTAGTCTGCCAACTTTTGCCAGTGCGCAGTGACACTCATATCACAGTAGCTTGCAGTGAAATAAAACAACCCTTTTTTTACTGTAATCGATTGAATATCAGTAGCCTGCCTAAAGGCGTGTGTGTGAGGCCTATTGCATCTAGTCTGCCAACTTTTGCCAGTGCCCAGTGACACTCATATCTAGTGTCACCGTAGTGTGCAGTGAAATAAAACAACCCTTTTTTTACTGTAATCGATTGAATATCAGTAGCCTGCCTAAAGGCGTGTGTGTGAGGCCTATTGCATCTAGTCTGCCAACTTTTGCCAGTGCCCAGTGACACTCATATCTAGTGCCACCGTAGTGTGCAGTGAAATAAAACAACCCTTTTTTTACTGTAATCGATTGAATATCAGTAGCCTGCCTACAGGCATGTGTGTGAGGCCTATTGCATCTAGTCTGCCAACTTTTGCCAGTGCACAGTGACACTCATATCTAGTGCCACAGTAGTGTGCAGTGAAATAAAACAACCCTTTTTTTACTGTAATCGATTGAATATCAGTAGCCTGCCTAAAGGCGTGTGTGTGAGGCCTATTGCATCTAGTCTGCCAACTTTTGCCAGTGCCCAGTGACACTCATATCTAGTGCCACAGTAGTGTGCAGTGAAATAAAACAACCCTTTTTTTACTGTAATCGATTGAATATCAGTAGCCTGCCTAAAGGCGTGTGTGTGAGGCCTATTGCATCTAGTCTGCCAACTTTTGCCAGTGCCCAGTGACACTCATATCTAGTGTCACCGTAGTGTGCAGTGAAATAAAACAACCCTTTTTTTACTGTAATCGATTGAATATCAGTAGCCTGCCTAAAGGCGTGTGTGTGAGGCCTATTGCATCTAGTCTGCTAACTTTTGCCAGTGCACAGTGACACTCATATCTGGTGCCACAGTAGTGTGCAGTGAAATAAAACAACCCTTTTTTTACTGTAATCGATTGAATATCAGTAGCCTGCCTAAAGGCGTGTGTGTGAGGCCTATTGCATCTAGTCTGCCAACTTTTGCCAGTGCCCAGTGACAATCATATCTAGTGCCACAGTAGTGTGCAGTGAAATAAAACAACCCTTTTTTTACTGTAATCGATTGAATATCAGTAGCCTGCCTACAGGCATGTGTGTGAGGCCTATTGCATCTAGTCTGCCAACTTTTGCCAGTGCGCAGTGACACTCATATCACAGTAGCTTGCAGTGAAATAAAACAACCCTTTTTTTACTGTAATCGATTGAATATCAGTAGCCTGCCTAAAGGCGTGTGTGTGAGGCCTATTGCATCTAGTCTGCCAACTTTTGCCAGTGCCCAGTGACACTCATATCTAGTGCCACCGTAGTGTGCAGTGAATTAAAAAAGCCTTTTTTTACTGTAATCGATTGAATATCAGTAGCCTGCCTACAGGCGTGTGTGTAAGGCCTATTTGCATCTAGTCTGCCAACTTTTGCCAGTGCCCAGTGACACTCATATCTGGTGTCACAGTAGCTTGCACGCATAGTACCACTAATCATACCATTTGTTTTCTTCCTGGAGCGTGCCCTGCTAAGAGTGCTGGATCAGGCCGTAGATGAGCTTGAAGAGGAAGAGGAAGAGTTGTGGTCACCATCACCGCCAGAAACAGCCGTATCAGCATCGCTTGCGGGACCTGCGGCAACGCTGGAAGAGGATTGTGAGGAAGAGGAGTCAAAGGAAGAATGTGGCTTTGAGGAGGAGGAGGAAGACCAACCACAACAGGCATCCCAGGGTGCTCGTTGTCACCTATCTGGTACCAGTGGTGTTGTACGTGGCTAGGGGGAAGAACATACCTTCAGTGAGATCACTGAGGACGAGGAACGGGACATGACTAGCTCGGCATCCAACCTTGTGCAAATGGGGTCTTTCATGCTGTTGTGCCTGTTGAGGGACCCTTGTATAAAAAGGATGAAGGAGAACGACCTGTACTGGGTGTCCATGCTACTAGACCCCCGGTATAAGCAGAAAGTGCCTGAAATGTTACTGAATTACCACAAGTCGGAAAGGATGCAGCACTACCAAAATAAATTAAAAAGTATGCTTTACACAGCGTTTAAGGGTGATGTCACAGCACAAAGGCAATCTATCAGGGGAAGAGGTGAACATAATCCTCCTCCTCCCATAACCACGCCGGCAAGGAGAGGATGCTTTACAGACGTATTGTTGATGGAGGACATGCAGAGCACCTGAGGACTTTGCAAAGCGAGGTCTTCAGTTGCAGCAACTGCGACCCTTGCAAAATTTCAAAAAAAGTTTACGTCGAAACACATTACGACACTCGCAAACAACATACGACACACGTTCACACACATTACGACACTCGCAAACAACATACGACACACGTTCACACACATTACGGCCTCGCAACACTCGGACGTAACTCGCGAACATTACAAAATTAAAAACACAATACATACACACAGCACATATATAAAAAGCTTACCTACACAAACAGGAAGCACCCAGGACCTCAAAAATGCAACTTACAACTTAATTGCAATCAAAATAAAAGAGTTTAGACACTAAATAGTTTGTTAAGCGACACAAAAAATGGCCGACGAATAAAACGAAAACGAGGCTACACACGCAAACACCATACGAGACACGTTACCACACATTACGACTTCGCAAACATCGGACGCAACACGCCGACATACAAACATTTAAAACTTAAGAAAGACACACAACAAACACATAAAAAGCTTACGTACAGCAAGAGGAACCAGCCAGCACCTCAAAAAAACAAGTTACACCTACATTTAAATCAAAATAAAACACTTTACACACTAATACCATCGCTAAGCGAGAGAAAAAATGGCCGCCAAACAAAACGAAAACGAGGCTTCAGACGTAACTACACTACACTTACTCGCAATAATGAAACACATACTATGCGGAACGTATTACAATCATATTAAACACCATTTTGAACAGTAATACGCAGAAAATGGCGGATGGAACGCAAATTGTAAGCTGGAACGCAAATAGCGCATGCGTATTGCGTTCTAACGGTCTCACTTTCCAGAACTTTCTACAAGTTTATAAATACTGCCTATTTCACACAAAAAAATACATTTCTCCTCAGGTGATCAACGGAGTGACTTCTGAGATAACTGCTGCTTTTACTTGAGAAGACAATTCTTTACTAATTTACTACTTTGCATTGTGCAAATTACAACTGAGAGGTAAGCTATAATATATTACATTTTATTATCAGGACACGTCAAAAAAAAAAAAAAAAAATTGGATTTATGTAGTGACATATATGGCACATTTATGTGTATAGGCTCAAAAAAAAAATACGGTTCATTTAACAAACATAATTCAATATTAAACAGAGGTTTATGTATAGTGACATGTGACACGCACATATATGTCTATAATGTATAGTGACATCTGACACGCACGTATATGTATAGAATGTATAGTGGCATGTGACACGCACATTTATGTGTATTGCCCCTGCATAGTGACATGTGACACGGACATATATGTGTATAATGTATAGTGACATGTGACACGCACATTTCTGTGTATTGCCCCTTCATAGTGACATGTGACACGGACATATATGTGTATAATGTATAGTGACATGTGACACACACATTTATGTGTACTGCCCCTTCATAGTGACATGTCACACGGACATATATCTGTATAATGTATAGTGACATGTGACACGCACATTTCTGTGTATTGCCCCTTCATAGTGACATGTGACACGGACATATATGTGTATAATGTATAGTGACATGTGATACGCACATTTATGTGTATTGCCACTGCAACAAAATTAGCTTACAACAAAATCAGTAAACAACTACATTTAAATGACATTATATGTCATGTATACTGATATGTCACACGCACATATATGTGTATCATCTATAGTTACATCTCACACACACACATTTATGTGTGTTGGAAAAAAAATATAAGGTTAATTTAACCATTTAAATATGAGTCATGTATACTGATATGTCACACCTACACAAAATAATTACATTAAACTATGGAATGTGCTTCATGTATGTGACATATGTGTGTAGCCCCCAACAAAAAATAAGGTTAATTTAAAAAAATTACACTACTATATTTCAATGACATTCATTTACTTCAATTCAATAGATCATATAAAGCTGAATCTTTTTATTTCTTTGAATATTCAAACAGACTCTGCATCAATAGCGTCTCTCAACAATTTGCACCGTGCACTGTGAAGCACAATCCCTTTTAAAGAACACCAACAAAGAAGAAGAGGTAAGATACAACAAGACATTACATGCTCAAAAGGCCATGCTTTGCTACATGAAAAATTATAAATATACAAATAACTATTTCACTTTCTTTTTCAAAAAGACACTACAAGAAGACCGGCGGATTAAGATTGGCAGGAGGGGACCCTCTGTCATTCCAAACTTCAATCAAGGTAAAGTATTAAGTATCAACAAGAAAGAACCATGAGCCTTATTCAATTGCGACTTCCTCAATTCAATAGGGCTCTATATAAGCACATAACATATTTTTTATACAGAACTTTTTAGTTACTGAACTTCTAACCACAATCAAGGTTTTCAATAACTAAAAACTTTGCTCAATAAATATATTATGTGATTATATAGAGCCCTCTTCAATTGGCAAAATTGCAATTCAATGAGGACATATATAGCTTTAATGGCCAAGGGCCTCACTCAAATGTGATTTGCCCATTTCAATAGGGCTCTATATAAGCACAGAGCATATTTTTTAAAGGAACTTTTTCTTTTGTGGACACGTTGCTTTTGGATACAAGTTCACTAAATACAAAATTACGTAAAAAAATATGCTCTGTGCTGATATTGAGCTCTATTCCATTGGCCAAAACACAATTGAATGAGGAGCTCACAATATAACAAATGCAGTAACCAAAGGCCCTCATTCAATTGCTATTTTGGGCAATTCAATATGGCTATAAATAAGCACTTTTAGGCCCTTATTCTATTTTAACAAATATATGTGATGTGCTTATTTACAACCCTATTCAATTTTCAACATTGCAATTCAATGATGGCCTTAGAGTACTATTACATTGTAAAAAATGCAATTGAATGAGGGGCAAACTATGCAACATATGGTACACACAAAGGCCCTCATTCAATTGCAATTTGCCCAATTGAATAGGGCTCTAAATAACAACATAACTATTTTTTTAAAAGAAGTTTTTAGTTACTAAAAATATATACAAAATAAAGTTTTTAAATGACTAAAAACGTATTTAAAAAAATATGCTATGTGCTTATTTAGGGCACGATTCAATTAGCCAAATCGCAATTGAATGAGACACAAACTGCTACACACAAAACTGAATTTCTTATTCAATGTTTAACAACCTATAAGCCTTACAAAGAAGCAAAAATAAGAATAACAAAAGTGTTGTACAAAAAAACACACAAACTCATAGGAAACTAAATTAACATTCTTCTTTAATGTTTAACAACCTATAACCAGTACAATCAAGAATAAATAACTTTTGCACAAGTGGTGCGCACCAAACAGGATTGTCAAAAACTAACACAAACACATAGCAAACTACATTAATTATATTATTTCATGGTTCACTAACTATAAGCATCCCAATAAAGGTTAAATAAGTATACCACAAGTGGTGTGCACAAAACAGGATTGTACAAAAAATAACATAAACACATAGCAAAATAAATTTATATTCTTATTTAATATATCACAACCCACAAGCCTTACTAAGAACCTTCAAGAACAATAACAAAAGTTGTGGGATTGTACAGAAAGTAAAAAAAAAAAAGATAGAAAAAAATAACCATAACTGATACAATACAGTCAAATTAATACATTTTTCAATTATTTAAAAGACATTTCACTCAAACAACATTTTCTATTTTATATTACAACAGATACTGCGTGAAGACAATCGGACGAGGACTTTTTCCACAGGACCGGACCATCGGACGAGGACTCGGACCAGACCAGCAGACGAGGAATTTCAACACAGGACCAGACCAGCAAACGAGGAATTTCAACACAGGACCAGACTATCGGACGAGGACTTTCACCAACGGACCACAACATCGGACGAGGGATATCGCCACAGGACCACAACATCGGACGAGGGCTATCGCCACAGGACCACACCATCGGACGAGGACTTCCAACAGAGGACCACACCATTGGACACCGATTTTGAACCGAGGACCAACAAACATTCGGATTTAAATCACACTTCAACCAAGGTAAAGTATAATAAGTACTAAAGTATAAAACTAAAGAAACTGCTTTCAGTTGCATCTATGTCAACAGAAAAATAAAATAATTAATTTAATATCTCCCTTCTTTTATTTAAATTGCTACTATGCAATACATAGCTCAATAACCACATCACTTTTTTTTTTAGCAAAGAAGTTTTGCAGTGGAAAATATCTATCCACAAACAACGTTTTTAATAAATAAAACCATTATTTTAAAAAAATATGTTACATGCTTATTTACAGCACTATTCTATTGGCCACATTCTTAGCCAGTGAGGACACGAATTATAAATTTAACTAAATATAAATGATACATTCGAAATATAAATGATACCTTAATGATTTGCCTTTTAGTTCACCAATTGTGCACAAGAATCTTTAACAGGAATTACAATTTTAAATATACACAATTACATTTACTTTTTTTTCCTTTACAGATTAATATGGCTGATAACGAGACCAAAGAAGAGAAGAAAAGACGTCAAACTAGAGAAAGACAAGAGAGATGGGCCGCCCAGCAGACACAGAAGGAGAAAGAAATTCGACGAGAAAAAGAACGCAAAAGACTTGCAAATAAAAGAATATCAGCTGCAAAAATGAAAGATACAACCAAAAAAAATAAAAAGATAATAAAGCATTTACAAACTGTTCCTAAAACATCAGATGACATTTTACAAGATACCAGTCAAGACAGACCAAAAAAAGCAACTACAAAAACAAAGCATTTACAAACTCTTACTAAAAACTTACAGGACATTTCAACCAAACAAGTCCAACATATACCAAGAAAAGCTACGAAAAAAACTAAACATTTAGAACCTGTTGTTGAAACATTTCATGACTTTTCATTTGATGAATATGAAAGTCAACATCCAATATGCTTTGCAAATTGTCCTTTACTGAAGTCTTTAGCAGTAGAGGTTCATAGTTGTGGGGACATGACTACTCAATGTCAATTTTGTGAGGCTTATTATTTTAAACAGGAGAGACCCCGAGATGGACAATTTATTAGTTGTTGTCAAAAAGGAAAGTTCAAACTTCCAGAAAGGAAACAATTTCCAACCTATTTACAAAATATTATGACTGAACCTACTTTTCAAAATTACAAAAATTTTAAGACAAACATAAGATCCTACAATAGTGCCATATCATTTGCATCTATGGGGGCAACATTGGCTGCTAATGTACCAGGACATGGTCCTTACTGTTTTAAAGTCCAAGGACAAATTTATCATCGGACTTCACATTTACATCCAGAGGAAGGAGAGCAAAGAAAATTCGCTCAACTATATGTCCTAGATACAATGGAAGCTGTTGACCAACGTATGCAGATGGAAGAAAATAAAAAATGCTTACCCAGTGTTTTTATAGAGCTAAATAACATTATGGACAACAATCCCTACAGTAAAGCTTACAAAAAATTGGCAGAAGTAGAAAATGAACAACTACTTCATGCACAAAGACATCAATTACCCATGCCAAAGGTTAATATGGTGCTTAAAAGAGACAGACATACTGATAAACGTCGTTATAACTTGCCAACATCAAATGAGGTTGCAATGGTCTTTCAGAATGATGAAGGAGAACCACCATTTCAAAGAGACATTAGAGTATATCCCAGAAATGAGGACCAACCATTTATTAATATTAATATCTTAAGTCCAAATTTAGATCCAATGACATATCCCATCTTTTTCCCACACGGAGAAGCAGGTTGGCAACCAAAATTAACCCTTCCCAGTTACCCAAATGCTAAAGCCAGAATCCGAAATAATGTTTCTATGCTTGAATTTAAAGTTGCTCAAATTGCCATTAGAGATGAATTTAATCCAATTTTATGTGGTGGGAAACTAACACAACAATGGATTATTGATTCATATTTGCAAGTTGAGGCAAATAATTTAAACTTTATAAAATATCAACAAGATAAACTACGTGTAGAACAATATTGTGGACTCATGGACTATGTTGCTGACGTGGCTACAAGCAGAGACATGACAGCTGGCAAAGCCATCATTTTACCATCTTCCTTTCAAGGATCTCCTCGGAATATGAGAGAAAGATACAATGATGCTATGGCTATTGTGACAAAATTTGGAAAACCAGATTTATTTGTGACATTTACATGTAATCCACAATGGCCAGAAATTAATCAAAATCTACTTCTTGGACAAAGTGCTTCAGATCGACCAGATTTAGTAGCCAGAGTTTTTAAGATCAAATTAAATGAATTAATACGTGACTTCACTATAAATCAGTTATTTGGCAAATGTCTTGCTTATGTATATACCATTGAATTTCAAAAAAGAGGCCTTCCACATGCACATCTTCTCATAATACTTCAAGAGAAAGATAAATTAGATACTTCGGACAAAGTGGATGCAGTCATAGTTGCTGAACTACCAGATCCAGAACTATATGGTAGACTATATGAGATTGTTACTCATCGCATTGTTACTCTTAATGGAGCAAATCTAGGGGTATCAGATATTGAAAGGGATTTGGGAGTACTAGTGGACAACCACCTAGGTAACAGCGCTCAAAGCCAAGCAGCGGCTGCAAAGGCAAATAAAATATTAGCATGTATTAGGAAGGGTATAGAAGCCAGGGAAGAAGATATAATTCTGCCACTATACAAATCTCTAGTACGCCCTCATTTGGAATATGGAGTACAATTTTGGGCACCACCTCACAAAAAAGACATCTTAGAGCTGGAAAAAGTACAGAGAAGGGCTACAAAACTAATAAGGGGAATGGAGGGGCTAAGTTATGAAGAAAGACTAGCAAAATTAAACTTATTTTCGCTAGAAAAAAGGCGTCTAAGAGGAGATATGATTACGTTATTTAAATACATCCAGGGTCCATATAAGGCTTTGTCAAGTGAGCTTTTTGTAGCAAGAGATTTTCAACTGACAAGAGGACATCCGTTGAGGTTAGAGGAAAAAAGATTTCACCTTAAACAAAGAAAAGGGTTCTTCACAGTTAGGGTGGTTAAACTGTGGAATTCTCTACCAAAGGAGGTGGTGACAGCGAATTCGATAGACAACTTCAAAAAGGGGTTAGATATATTTCTGAATAAAGAGGGCATTCAAGGCTATCCTAGATAACTAGCGAAGGAATATTGATCCAGGGAGAAATTTGATCGCCAGTTTCTGGGGTCAGGAAGGAATTTTGCTTTTTTTCCCCCTTATGAGACAATTGGCAAAGTTTCAATGGGGTTTTTTTTATGTTTGCCTTCCTCTGGATCAATTAACAATAATTAACAATTAACAATAATAATAAATAGTCCAAATTAAAAAGATCAATAGAGATCTAAAAAGGTTGAACTTGATGGACTAACTCTTTATTCATTCTCCAATACTATACTATTAATAATTATTTAATCAATAATTTAATTAATAACTAATCCGCATATTGCAGATCAGAAGAGATCTTAACAGGTTGAACTTGATGGACTGAAAGTCTTTTTTCAACCTTAATTACTATGTAACTATGTAACTATGTAATGATTCATGGACCCTGTGGAGACCTTAATCCACAATCACCATGTATGGAAAATAATCAATGTTCAAAAGATTTTCCAAAAGATTATAGAGACAAAACATATGCAAATTGTGATGGATATCCACTTTATAAAAGAAGAGAAGGAGATAGTGCCATTATTCGTGGAAAAAAAGTGGACAATAGATATGTAGTACCCTACAATCCACATTTACTCATGAAGTACAACGCCCACATCAACGTAGAAGCCTGCACTTCCATCAAATCCATTAAATATGTCTACAAATATATTTACAAAGGTTACGATGCAGCTACTGTAGTCGTCAAAAGTGCAGACAACCCTGAAAGTAGTGAGTTAGTACATGATGAACTTGCATCTCATGTAGATGCTCGCTATGTCAGTGCGCCAGAAGCTATGTGGCGGCTTTTAAAATTTGAAATGCATGATAGATCACATGCAGTATATAGGTTAGCAGTACATTTGCCACAACGACATTTAGTCTATTTCCATGCTGGAAATGAAATGAATGCATTGGCCCAAAGTGAAGATCGTCACACTACACTAACTGCATGGTTTGCATTAAATTCCACTGATGCTCAAGCAACACAATACTTATATATTGAAATTCCATATCACTATGTTTTTGTGAATGGATTATGGAGAGCAAGAAAAACCAGAGGCAATAAAATAATTCCACGAATTTACACAGTCAGTCCAAGAGATGTTGAACGATTTTGCTTAGGGATATTACTTTTAAATGTTCCAGGAGCACAAAGTTTTGAACAATTAAGAACTGTTAATGACATTGTATATGAATCCTTCCATTTAGCTGCAAGACATAGAAACTTACTCGCTGATGATACAGAGTGGGAAAGATGTTTAGAAGAAGCAGCACAATGTCAAATGCCACGACAGATGAGAGAACAATTTGCTTTTATTTGTATCTTCTCAAATGCTCCAAATGCATTAGCTTTGTGGGAGACTTTTAAAAGTAATATGGCTGAAGACTTTATGCGACGATACAATGAACCCATTGCACACTTAAAAGCCTTAATTGAAATTCAACAAGTCTTTTTAACTCATGGATTAAGTTGTGCAAGTTTTAATTTGCCTGATCCAGGTCTAATAGATGACATTAACTTTGAAGACTATGACATTCAACTACAAGCAGAAAGAACAGAAGAAAGACTTGCAACTTTAAATACACTACAATTGCAAGCATTTCATGCCATTAAAAATGCTATAGATGATGACATGGTGACAGAGCGTTATTTCTATCTTGATGGACCTGGCGGATCAGGGAAAACATATTTGTACAATTTATTAATGAGTTCAGTACGAGCACAAGGAAAAATAGCAATGGCGTTTGCCACTACTGGAATTGCTGCACTTTTATTAGAAGGTGGAAGAACTGTTCATAGTGGATTTAAACTGCCAGTGCCTATTTTGGAAAATTCTGTGTCAGATATTCGCATGACATCCTTACAAGCAAAGAAATTGAAGAAATGTAAATTAATTATAATAGATGAGGCCACAATGATGTCATGCTATGCCCTCCAATGTATTGACCGTTTGCTTCGTGAAGTCATGGATAATATTTTTCCATTTGGTGGAAAGGTAATGTTGTTGGGTGGCGATTTTAGACAAACATTACCTGTCGTTGTACATGGAAATCGAACAGACATTATTGAAACATGTATAAAGTCAAGTACAGTATGGAAACATTTTACCCATCTTCAACTGCAACAAAATATGAGATCAGAAGGCCAAACTGATTTCACTGATTGGCTTATTAAAATTGGAGAAGGCAGAACAGAAAAAATACTACATTTACCTGACGACACTGTAGAGATCCCACCTCATATGATTTGTCAACAAGATATTATATCGGCTATATTTGAAGGGAGCATAAATAACGAAGAATATTCCGAGCTTGCCAACCAAGTTATACTGACGTGTAAAAATAAAGATGCATTAATACTCAATAATGAAATCTTAAAAAAAATTAATGCACCACAAAGAAATTATCACAGTGCTGATTCTGTACTTGCTGATGACAATGAAAGTCAGGCAAACTTTTCAACTGAATTCATTAACTCTTTAAACTGTGGAATTCTCTACCAAAGGAGGTGGTGACAGCGAATTCGATAGACAACTTCAAAAAGGGGTTAGATATATTTCTGAATAAAGAGGGCATTCAAGGCTATCCTAGATAACTAGCGAAGGAATATTGATCCAGGGAGAAATTTGATCGCCAGTTTCTGGGGTCAGGAAGGAATTTTGCTTTTTTTCCCCTTATGAGACAATTGGCAAAGTTTCAATGGGGTTTTTTTTATGTTTGCCTTCCTCTGGATCAATTAACAATAATTAACAATTAACAATAATAATAAATAGTCCAAATTAAAAAGATCAATAGAGATCTAAAAAGGTTGTACTTGATGGACTAACTCTTTATTCATTCTCCAATACTATACTATTAATAATTATTTAATCAATAATTTAATTAATAACTAATCCGCATATTGCAGATCAGAGGAGATCTTAACAGGTTGAACTTGATGGACTGAAAGTCTTTTTTCAACCTTAATTACTATGTAACTATGTAACTATGTAACTCCTTCTGGAATGCCACCACATATTTTGCAGCTAAAGAAAGGTGCAATTATCATGTTACTGCGAAATATGAACCCCAAAAAAGGCCTATGCAATGGCACAAGATTAATTGTTCAACAATTAAAGGACCATTTTATAGATGCTGAAATTTTAACTGGGACCCATAAAGGACAGAGAGTTTTCATACCAAGAATAGATTTAGCACCAAGTGAAAGTAGTCTCCCTTTTATACTTCAAAGAAGACAATTTCCCATTATTATGGCATTTGCCATGACCATTAATAAATCACAAGGTCAAACTTTCAAATCTGTGGGTATTTACTTGGAAGAACCAGTTTTTGCACATGGTCAATTGTACGTTGCGTTGTCACGCTGCAAAAATCCACAGGCTATTAAAGTTTACATTGAAAACGATGAAAGTCAAGGTGATTTATTAGAAGATGGACGTATTTTTACTAAAAACATTGTCTACTATGAAGTACTATAACTTTGCAGGATACAAACTAAAGCCATGCAAACATTTTGGAAAAACATTCAAAAATACAAAACAATTGGTTGTTTAATTCAGTCATAATTAATGGAAGTCATGTTTATGGATAATTCGCCTCACAAAATACTTGCCTTGCATTTCTATGAAAAATTATGTTAAAATGTTAAGTCACTATGTTAATGTTTCGAATGTTACAAGTTTAAAAACAATATTTTCAAGTTATTTCATTCAACATATTACAAAGTTCATGTTAAGAGCTCAAGCACCTTTTAAGTCACAATGTAAATATTCTATGTTATCTTAAGATTACTACCTACATTAATGTTTATCGCCAGTTTATGTGCTCAGTAATGAATTACTTTAATTACATACGGTTTAAGGAGAGTTTTTACTGTATGCCTTCCTCTACATTCAATGTATATTAAACTTAACAATTATTCTGATATAAATTGCATGTTAATACTGATTAATTTAAAGTTAAACTGTTTTTACATTCAAATGTTAATACTTTTAATTCAAAATTATGTTACAAAATGTATTTACTATGTTCCTGTTTATAATGTTCAAAATTAGACAAATGTTTTGCAAAAATTACAAAGTTACATAAAAAATAAAGTTCAATTTTAAAAATATATACTTTCAAGGTTATTGCTTACATATATTTTAAACTTCATGTTAAAATTCGGCACGTTTAAAAAAGTCTTTTTACTTTTTACTTTTCTCTGGATTCTATGTATATTAAAGTGAACAATTCTTCAGATACAAATTTCATTTTAAAAAACCATTACATCAACGTTTTACAAAAATACATGTTCATATCACAATACTTACAAGGGTCAAAAATATATTTAAATAACTAAACAACTTCACAAACATATACATCACATTGCCGTCATTTTTTGACGGGCAAGTCGCTAGTTAGGTTATAATTTACAATATCTAACCTGGGCAATCACCCTTGGGTTACCCTAGGTCAGGCTTCAGGAAGCGACCTCTCCTTTCCTGGGATGATTTTGACGCTGGTTGCTTCTGAAGGGTCTCCAGGGCTCCCCCACTCGGGTCCTTCCCCCAGTGTCGCTTCAACCTGTAACAAATGTTTTATATTTGTAAAGCGACCCAATGATCCCCCTTGATAGAGGTTTATCTTTACAAATTTTGGAGAACCAATTTATGACCGGTGTCCCCTGTTTCTGGGTCAGGGAGTGTGTGAAATGCCTCAGCCTACAGTAATTGTAATGGTCTGACAGCGGTAGCTCATGCTTGTCCCTCATTTCCTCATAGGTGAGCATCTGGCCCTTTACTAACCAGTCTCCCATTCTATCTAGTTTTCTTGACCTCCACCAGTGTTGTGATGTTGTGCTCATGTGTTTCGGGGCCTGAGTGTGGTCAAGAATTGGGGTCATTTGGGTGGATCCAGGGAACAAACCCGTGTGTTTCTTGGCCCATTTCCAGAATGATAGTGAGTGTCTGATTAGGGGGTTTGCCGAGTTTTTAAGGCTCTGAGGCAATTTTGATAGCCAAGCCACCTTGTCCCAGGTTAAGGGCCTTAAAGTGTGGTTCTCTAAATACACACAGGCCGGTTGATGACATATAGAATGTGCTATTGGGAGGAAAGATAGGTGACGGAACAGGTATTAAACTGATAGGAATGAGTATTACAACTTAATACAACTCTCCTATCTGGTGGCACCTTAGATTGCACGTGCAGTGCCCCAAATTCGAAGTAGGAGGTCCAACCAAGCATCTTTTTCCATCTCCCTGTTCCAAAAATCCATGCCATATACATGTCCCCTGATAAGTAAGGTAACAGGTATTAAACTGATAGGAATGAGTATTACAACCTAATACAACTCTCCTATCTGGTGGCACCTTAGATTGCACGTGCAGTGTCCCAAATTCGAAGTAGGAGGTCCGACCAAGCATCTTTTTCCATCTCCCTGTTCCAAAAATCCATGCCATATACACGTCCCCTGATGGGTAACATAACAGGTATTAAACTGATAGGAATGAGTATTACAACTTAATACAACTGTCCTATCTGGTGGCTCCTTAGATTGCACGTGCAGTGCCCCAAATTCAGAGTAGGAAGTCCAACCAAGCATCTTTTTCCATCTCCCTGTTCCAAAAATCCATGCCATATACACGTCCCCTAATAGTGGACGTAACAGGGATTAAACCGATAGGAATAGTACTACTTAACAGTACACACCTTATAATAACGCAGACAGAGGCAACGCGTATAATCTTCCATGCTGTGCAGCGGAAGCCCCCAGACTCTGACCTGTGTATAATATTCCATGCTGGGAAGTGGAAGCCCCCAGACTCTGACCTATGTATAATATTCCATGCTGGGCAGTGGAAGCCCCCAGACTCTGCCGTGTATAATATTCCACGCTGGGCAGTGGAAGCCCCCAGACTCTGACCTGTGTATAATCTTCCATGCTGGTGCAGTGGAACCCCCAGACTCTGGGAGTCTGAAGAAGAGGAGTCAGAGGAGGAAGGTGGCTTTGAGGAGGTAGAAGACCAAACACAGCAGGCGTCCCAGGGGGCTTGTTGTCACCTTTCAGGGCCCTTGGTGGCTGGGTGGAGGAAGAGACCTTCAATGACATCAGTGAGGACAAGGAACGGGACATGGCTAGCTTGGTATCCAACCTTGTGCAAATGGGAAGTTTGCGGTTGTGCAAAGGGACTGTTTGCAGTTGTTTGCGGTGCATTAACGGGGATATTGGTCTGTTACTGTGAAGCGGGTGTAACCCTTACACTACCTGATCGATACAACATCATACCTGATGTTTTAAAGCATGTTATTCCAAACAATTTAGGAATGGAATTTAGGAATGTTAGGTGATTTATGCCCTTTATGGCTTAAAACCAGACTCTGCATCAACTATGTAATTTTCCGTGGGAGTTTTGCCATGGATCCCCCTCCGGCATGCCACAGTCCAGGTGTTAGTCCCGTTGAAACAACTTTCCCATCACTATTGTGGCCAGAAAGAGTCCCTGTGGGTTTTGAAATTCGTCTGCCCATTGAAGTCTATGGCGGTTTGCCGATGTTCGCGCGTTCGCGAACATTTGATGGAATTTGCGTACGCAGTTCGCGAACCAAAAATGTGATGTTCGCGACATCACTAGCCACAACAAATAATTATTATTTGTTTGCTAATTTAGCTTGGATTTTCAGGGGGCATTCCTTCACAAAATCAACTACCAGAAAAATAAAGACAGTTTGCAAACTTTAGGGTAACTTTATTTATGTTTTCTATTAATGTTTATTTTGGCATTTTTTCATGCATACACTACCGATTCTCCTCTATCAGATGCATTCATAAGCGTTAAAAAGAGATTGGATACATTTTTGCATAAAAACAGCATTTAATGTTATCACGGATTAGGGGCGGAGGAGTATTGATCCAGGGATCAATCTGATTGCTAGTATCTGCGGTCATGAAGGAATTTTCCTTTTTTCACTTATGAGGCATTTGGCAAAGTTTCAGTGGATTTTTTTCTGTTTGCCTTCCTCTGGATGAATTAACAATGAAGAAGTAATTAACAATTAAGACACATATTGTAAGGATCAGAGGATATCTAAAAAAGGTTGAACGTGATTAATTACTATTGAGGTTTAAAACATGTAAATATATACAGTAACTAAGTGGTTAAAAGTTCTGTTTGAAACCTTCCAAAACAGACTTTGTAGACATACAGTGCTGCCATAGTACTAGTTGTACTAGCCAATAACAAGCCATGTCTCAGAAGCTATTCCACAACATGCTGCTAAGACACAGCCTCTCATTGGATAGTACATGTAGTATCATAAACACATTGGCCACCATTTAATTCCAAGCCCGCAATTACCTTCATACGGCCCATATGTCTTTGGGAAGAAATTTGCTACAGTTACAGATGTATTTACTTGCTCAAGCCCGCAATTACAGGCTCACAGCCTCTTCATGCAAAGCATGAACCCTTACGAAGCATTTCAGGGCATAATCATGATCAAGTAAGCAAGCCCGTAAGTTACAATTTAGACAGTGCCAAAAGTAAATGAGACCACAATCATGACGTTAGTAAAACATGGAGTTTAGACAACAATGAAATAGTGTTTCGAAGTCTGATTTGCGATCAGACTCACAATCCAGAAATGTAGAAGTCCATAATAATTAATAAATCATCTGTTCTAGTCCAAGTGGCAGGCCTGATGTGTTTTAACTCCTTGATTCCTGGAACCAATATAACATGAAAATAAAACATAAAAATATATATATATATATATATATATATATATATATATATATATATATATATATGTATATATATATATATATATATATATATATATACTAGCAACTTGCCCGTCAAAAAATTATGTTCAATAAAAGAAAGTGTTGAAATGCTGTTTGTCACACAATGTGAGTGTACTGTGTGCCTCAAGTAGCTAAATTCATCAAAAAGCAGAAATCTACATTACATAAAATAAGAAAAACTAAAATCACCAAAAATAAAAAATGTACATTACAGAACAAAAAAAAAAAACCCTATGTCACAAAAATAAAAAAGGAACATTACAGAAAATTAAAAAAATGACATTAAACCCCCCCACTACAAAAATTTTTTTAAAAAAATTACACACCTGAAAATGAAATAGATATAATACATACATATAATACATACAATCCAGTACAATTAAATAAAATACAATACAATTAAATAAAATACAATCCAATACAATTAAATACAATACAATTAAATACAATACAATTAAATACAATACACCCCTATCTAATATACATGCCACTATCTAATATACATGCCACTATATAATGTAATATACATCCCACTACCTAATATACAATACTATCTAATAATGCTATCTATCTATCTAATATACAATACATGCTATCTATATATATAGCTACCCTAATTCTAAGCTACAATAAAATAATTAAGACCACTTACCTTTGAGATGTTTCTTCAGATCAGCAACCTACGGTAAAAAAGATTTAAAAAATGAATACAACACGTTTACATGAAATAACTAAACATTCTAAATATTATACTCACCTTTCCAGCACATCCCGTTCCAGCATGTCACGTCCCAGCATTTCACGTCCTCCATGTTCCGTCCTCCATGTTTGCGTCTTTGCTCCGGTAATAAAAAACATTACATTAGTAAACATAAACCAAAGTGAAATAAACACAATCTACATTATACTTACCTTTTCGCAATGTCACTGGCCTCCTGGGGCCTCATTCTATTAGCGGCCGCAGCCGTTGCGGGGCCGCAAGGACCGGCCGCAAGCTATTCGGCTATTCTATTCCCTTACGGCCGGAGGCTCCGGCAGGCTTGCGGCCGGTGCCTTGCTATCTCTTGCGGCCGATCGCGCCGGAGGAAATCCTTTGATCTTAAACGGCCGCAAGAGTTTTGCAATTCAATTCCTCCGGGAAACCTCTTTGCAAGGCTAAAAGCGAGCCGCAGCTTACTTGCAGGAAAGAGGTCTCGCTAGCACCAATTAAGCACATAAAATAGCTCAAATAAAGCCATCCAGCACTTTTAGAAGACTATAAAGGGATTTTAGGTGTTAGAAAAAATAGCACATAATTATCCTGTACTCAAATCCGTAAAATATTTTATTTTTAATATCCGTAAAATATCCATGTAAAAAGTCCAGAGTGCTTGGAGCACCTCAGACACACCCACGCCGCAGCCGGAAAATAAACAGTTAATTTGAACTCGGGTTTGGGCAGATGTGCAAGCTTGAGAGTGGGTTCCTTTTAATCCTCATGTCCCCCAATATGATCCCTAGCATTTACAGAGCTGTACAGTGCAGGCTTGAATTTATTTTTGAGTTTTTATATTTCAGAGCTTACGGCCGGTTCCAAGATATGCGGCCGGCCGTAAGAGGAGATCCCTGCGGGGCCGTATAATAGAATCGCGAGTTAACTGAACCCCCGCAAGGAATCGCAGCCTTACGGCCGATTTACAGCCGATAATAGAATGAGGCCCCTGGTGTTCTTCTCAGGAAGCATCCGCGCATAAAAAAAAAAAAAAAAGCAACACACATCCGCCCTGGCGGATGTCTCCGACGCTAATGACCTTCCTATGGAGTGTTCCATAATAAAATTGGCAATGGTGGCTTCTGATTGGCTGAAAAGGCTGTCTATCAAATTCAGCCAATGAGAAGACCCCAATTGTGAACCAATGAAAAAGGTATACACCCCAAAATACAACGCTGATTTGATAACACACCTGTCAATCTTTATTTGAACCAATCCTAAGGCTTTATTGCCATTAGCCAATCACAATGGAATAAACCCCCACGTACTGATTGGTAAAGACATCTGCACCTTCCCATTGGCTGTAATATTGATTGATATTAACAGTAGCCAATGAGAATGCGCAAATCCTTCACCAATCAGTATGTGAGGGTGTATTCCATTGTGATTGGCTATTGTCAGTGCAACCAATCAGAATGCGCAGAGGCTCCAACCAATCACCCTGTGGGGGTGTATTCCATTGTGATTGGCTGAAAGCATCTGCGCCTTGTGCTTGGTTTAAATAATGATTGACATGTGCATTATCCAATCAGAGTGGGATTTTAGGGTGTATTCCAATGTGATTGGTTCACACATTGGCGCCTCCTGATTGGGTGAATTTGATAGACAGCGTTTTCAACCAATCAGAAGGCGCCATTGCTTATTTTCTTCCGGAAAAGTCTCCTGGAGCCTCATTAGCGTCGGGGATGTCCGGGAGTGAGGATGTAAGTATATTTTTTTTTATACAGGGCGTGGCAGAAGAGGATCCGGAGGAGGCCGGAGATATCGCGGGGAGGTAAGTAGAATGTAGATTATGTTTATTTTATTTTGATGTATGTGTATTAATGTTGTGTTTTTTTTAACAGGTGCCGCGCCGGAGAAGGATTAAAAGAATAAGGACGGGACATGCCGGAAAGGTGAATAGAATATTTAGAATGTTTAGAATGTTTATTTAGAACTGTAAACGTGTTGCACTAATTCTTTTTTTTTTTTTTTTTACGTAGGTGGCTGATCTCAATGGACATCTGCAAAGGTAAGTGGTCTTAATTATTTTATTTTAGCTTAGAATTAGATTAGTTTATATATAGATAGCATTTATTGTATGTTAGCTAGGGGTATGTGTTTTATATAGATAGCATAGGATGTATTGTAAATAGATTGTGGTATTTATTTAGATAGATTGGGGTTGTATTATTATATAGATAGCATGTATATTAGATTATGGTATTTATTTAGATAGATTGTGTGATGTATATTAGATAGGGGTGTATTGTATTGTATTGTATGTAATTGTATTGTATTGTAATTGAATGAATTTGTATTGTATTGTATTTGTATTGTATTTGTTGTATTTGTATTATATGTATTATATATATTTCCTTTTCAGGTGTGTATTTTTTTTTTCTGTAGTGAGCGGGGGGGGGGGGGGGTTGTAATGTTTTTTTTTATTTTCTGTAATGTACCTTTTTTGTGTGACTTAGGTTCTTTTATTTTCTGTAACGTAGTTTATTTTTTTGTGAGTTAGGCTTTTTATTTCATGTAATGTAGGCTTTTTTATTTCTGTAATTAGAGTGGTGGGGGTTAATAGGGGGTAGGTAGTGTAGGTGTTAATAGGTTAGTGTAGAGGGTGTTTAGTTGATATTTAATGTTTTATTGGGGGGTATAGTGCAGTATAGTGTTTATACTTAGTGTCATGATGTCATGGTGTTTATACTTAGTGTCATGATGGCACAACCTTAAAATAGGTCAAATAACTTTAATAGTTTTGTAAATTGTCTATTCTCCAAATATGATGCCCACTAACTACAGAGACCCATTAATGATAAATAACCTGAGTTGTATGTTAAACTGCCCAAAATCAAATTAATATGTTTCTAAACACACTTAATAATAATGAAGGATAGTAAGGTCTAACATCACCATTTCTCCAGCATGTAGGCATCACATGTAAGGCCCCCATGTGGGTAAAACTTATCCTGGAGGAAGCGGAAATATGCAAAACCCAGTTGAGCCAGCCAAAGAATGCCAAGAAGAGGAGTATTTAACTCTCTCATTTCTCAACATCTCATGGGAGGCAGGAGCCATCAAATATTTGGGAGTCTACGTCCCAGACAACTGGACAGAGGTAGTTGAATGTGTCCTCACTCATCTTTGTTGATGGAGGGGTCTTACAAAAATGCTTTACCTTAGAGGGATAGCTCTGGGTAAGGCACTGGGTCTCTGAGAGTGTAGTGAGTCTTACTATGAAAGTAGGAGGACATGGAGTGTTGTGTATGCTCTCCCAGTGGAACAACATCCCCCTTTCCTTACCTGTATGCAGAGTCTTCTCCACAGTGGTGCACCCTGGCACCCAGTTTCTATTGCCAGATGCACAGAAAGCCTTAGATGCCTGGCAGAGATGTTGCTGGTATAATAGGAAACCCTGACATTTTGGAACATGGTCTCAGTGACAAGACAAGGAGTGCCTTTGGGAATTAGCTATTTACAGAAACCCATCTTTATAACCTAATAGTGAGGGCTCCAATGTTCTATCTTTGTCAAGTGTGGATGACTTGAATCAGGGATCTGAAAAAGGCCCAGGAGATTCTGCTCTGTTTGGGATTTGCAACATCTGCAATGTTTGCTCCAGGACATTATTAATGCCACCTCCCCCATCTACCACACCTTCCTTTATGGGGTTTTGTAGGCTGAAGTACCACATGTAATTTCCAACACCCCTGCACATCCCCACTCTGGCAGCTTGCATTGGATATAAGCCCCATGAATTCCCTCATGCTCCTACTGCCACCAACCTCTCCAGGAAGAGCATATATTCCTCGCTCTCATAGGGCCATATTCAATTCCAAACCCACAACTCCAAGCCCGCAGACGGCCGGAAGTCTGCAGGTGCTTCGCGGGCTCCCTTTCGTCTCCAATTGCGATGCTATTCAATTGCTCAAGCCCCCGAGTTACTGTCCCAAAGCTGAAACCATAAACCATGCACTAGCTTGTAGCAGTTCAGGGGCCGGGAAAATGATCAATCAATCAAGCCTGTAACCTCCCATTTCGAATAAACCAATAGAAAATGAGACTGTCATTATTATGGCAGTAAAACATGGAGGTTACATGTCAATCAATTCGGTTTGATATGCGATCAGACGCGCAAACCCTCAAAATAAAGTATTATGAAAATGAATGCCAATACTGTTCTAGTCCATATGGATGGCCTGCTATGTATTAACTCATTGATACCCAAGATCAATTTAAACCTGAAATGAAACATAAAAATACATTTAAATTCCTGCCAATTTGCGAGTTTGTTGTGCAATTAATCCTAATGGTCTTTCCCCTTATTTACTGTACAGTGCAGTAATGATTTTTTATTTGTATTTACAGTGCTGTGAATAGGTGTTTAACCCCCCTTGCAGGTCCTCTCTAGCACTCGTAGGATTTTCTCCTTCATTTGCCATTTAGGGGTATGAAAACATTTGCTGGCTTGGGGAAATTGAGCAATTGAATAGCGATGTGCGATTTTAGCCATGCAAAAATAAAAGATCAAAGGCTTCTGGAGGCTGTAAGTTACAGGTTTTCTAGGCCATAACTGGTAACCTATTTGAAGCCCACAAAAAGACGCCAATTGAATAGCAAATTAACTTGTGACCTCACTTATGGGCTACTGGATCGCATGAAACCTCAATTGAATATGGCCCATAGTCCATCTTAATTTCATCTGAAGATGGGTCCTATCAGGTGACAAGGGCGAGAGGCCCCGGTGGAAGGTTCTGTATTCCGCTTTGGTTTCATGATCCGTTAGGAACTTGAGATGGAGAATGCTGCATGGTTCACTAAGAATGAGTGCGTTCCTGGCTAATTTTACAGACTCTCCAGCTACCTGTCACCTCTATAGCAAGGGCAAGCCTGTGTACCATATCATTTGTGTTATGCCAGGCTTCAGCAACTCTTATCACTCTTATCACCATCTGGCTGAACTTAAAGGGGAGATATGATCAAAAATGTCAAATTTATCAAAATATTTTAACAAAATATCCTAAACAAGTATCTTTCAGAAAAAGAGGAATGCCACAGCAAGAGTCATAATTTGAAGTTAAACATGCATTCGTAAACAATTTTGAGTAAATTTGCTTAACCATAAATTCTGTCCTGATAAAAAAATGTTATACTGTATGCTATATTGACTGCCAATGGTGGGTAAATTGTATTTGTTTGTTAAATGATATTACAGCATTCTTTTAATCCTGCACACTTCAAATAGTTGTTTCATGTTTAGTAGATCCTAATGGTCTTTCCCCTTATTTACTGTACAGTGCAGTAATGATTTTTTATTTGTATTTACAGTGCTGTGAATAGGTGTTTAACCCCCCTTGCAGGTCCTCTCTAGCACTCGTAGGATTTTTTCCCTTATTTACTGTACAGTGCAGTAATGATTTTTTATTTGTATTTACAGTGCTGTGAACAGGTGTTTAACCCCCCTTGCAGGTCCTCTCTAGCACTCGTAGGATTTTCTCCTTCATTTGCCATTTAGGGGTATGAAAACATTTGCTGGCTTGGGGAAATTGAGCAATTGAATAGCGATGTGCGAATGTAGCCATGCAAAAATAAAAGATCAAAGGCTTCTGGAGGCTGTAAGTTACAGGTTTTCTAGGCCATAACTGGTAACCTATTTGAAGCCCACAAAAAGACGCCAATTGAATAGCAAATTAACTTGTGACCTCACTTATGGGCTACTGGATCGCATGAAACCTCAATTGAATATGGCCCATAGTCCATCTTAATTTCATCTGAAGATGGGTCCTATCAGGTGACAAGGGTGAGAGGCCCCGGTGGAAGGTTCTGTATTCCGCTTTGGTTTCATGATCCGTTAGGAACTTGAGATGGAGAATGCTGCATGGTTCACTAAGAATGAGTGCGTTCCTGGCTAATTTTACAGACTCTCCAGCTACCTGTCACCTCTATAGCAAGGGCAAGCCTGTGTACCATATCATTTGTGTTATGCCAGGCTTCAGCAACTCTTATCACTCTTATCACCATCTGGCTGAACTTAAAGGGGAGATATGATCAAAAATGTCAAATTTATCAAAATATTTTAACAAAATATCCCAAACAAGTATCTTTCAGAAAAAGAGGAATGCCACAGCAAGAGTCATTATTTGAAGTTGTAAAGTTGACAATTTTGGAGTAGTAAGCAAAATTATGACTTCACAGAAAGGACTGTAAATAATAAGTGGATGTGAAAGGAACTCAGGAAAGTCTGGCATAAGTTTAAGGTCGTCCTGAGGATTAATTAGGCAAAACTTAGGTTGATATAATGTGCAGACTAGATGGGCTTTTTGTTCTTATCTGCAATTAAATCTATGAGACCGAACACCATAGCTACATGTACAACATGTTATGACCTTAAATATATATCTATACACTTGAAGTTGCTTCTTTTCCCACAATATTTGGGGTGGGGCAGCACATGTTTCTATACTGTTGCAGGGTTTTCCACAAATTGAAAAAGATGGATGAATTCCAGAGGACATTGTTGGGAAAACAAGCAATGTAAGTTTTCTCATATAACTTTTATGAGATACACAAGCCATTCACCACGACAAGGTAGAGATCCAGAAGAGAAAAAGCAGTATTAACAATGTTTACATTTACTTTTTTTTAATGACAATAAATGTAAACATTGTTAATACTGCTTTTTCTCTTCTGGATCTCTACCTTGTCGTGGTGAATGGCTTGTGTATCTCAGTGAAGCTGTGAGCTATATCATGTAGGGTCACCCAAGATAGGCAGGTCATAGTGGAGAGGTCAGAAAATTGCCCACTGGAGAAGGAACTGGTAACCCTCTCGAGTATCTTTGCCAAGAAAACCACATGGATAAGCATAGACAGATGTGCCTGGCGTGATGCGTCCATATGGTCACTGAGAGTAGGACATGACTGAAGGACTGGAAAACAATATTACTGCTTTTGATACATAACAGTAATGAAAGTTGGGCCATAACAAATAAGCTATCATGATGTATTGTCCTTGATGTTTGCTATGTAGGACAGTGTACTACAAATCTGCTTGCTGTCCTTCATTGAAAACTATCATCAAACATTATATCTAGTCTCAGTCTCAAATACATTTTTAGCTAAAAAATGCACATGCACAGATGGGAACAAAATATTATAATTCAGTGTATATATATTATTGTAAATGGTGCAATTGTGTTTTACTCGTGAAATCACTAAACTATAAACAGAACAAATATATGTTGCTTAATTACATTAAATTTAAAATACTTTGCATAGAGCAAAATGAAATAATAATAAATATAAAAACACAGCTACAACCAGATTGTAAAAACATTTTAAAGCTTTATGAATTGTTAAACTCTACAAATTTAAAAAAAAACTAATATTTTAATAATATTTGTGCTACTCGTAAGTAGTAACAGCAATTTAAATGAGTGTTGTGCATATCAGATGTGCCAGTGTACTATTTGCATTAATTTACAAATAAAGCACATAAAATAACAGAATAGCTTTATACTTTAGCACACAGCTTTTAATGAATTTTATATTGGAAAAATGCCAGTGGGCACCAGTGGTTTTAATAATTACATAGCTCTTGAAATACTTTGTATACTCACTCAAATATAGTTAGATAGATTTCATTTTAAGCAATCTGATATATATTATTCTGACATTTAGCTTATCTTTTAGGGTTTAAACCTACATCATTTTTATTTTCTATATATGTTTTTGTATTTCATCATATTTTGTAATTCATGAGTTTTATTCCAGTGTTGTCACCAAATAGAGTTATTTAAAATCCTAAACCAGTGGAGTATTCAAATCTTTTCTTTTTTTAATGGATATTAATTGTTTGAACACACAGACACAGATATATCGCAGATTATGAAAATAAGCAATTATTCACGCTTTAAACACACAGACACTACTTAAACATGCATTCGTAAACAATTTTGAGTACATTTGCTTAACCATAAATTCTGTCCTGATAAAAAAATGTTATACTGTATGCTATATTGACTGCCAATGGTGGGTAAATTGTATTTGTTTGTTAAATGATATTACAGCATTCTTTTAATCCTGCACACTTCAAATAGTTGTTTCATGTTTAGTAGATCATTGAACTGAGCCAGAAGATTATATCCTGCAGATTTCATCCCTCTGTGCACAGTAATACCAAATTCTCTTGACACACTAGAAAGACCAGCGGCTGCATTTTTACTGTGCATAGTCCAAATGGATACTTAATTATTTTCCCTTTGTTTGGCATAAAGTTTGAAAGCAAAAACCCTTATCTCTGTTGATAATGGTTCATTATTTGCCCTGCCAACTGGCTAAACCTCACATGTTTTTGCTATTTTGGAACCAATTTTAAGTTAGCTAAGCTTTTAAACTAGTAAATATGAATTTTTTAGATAGAAAAAGCATAAATACTGGCACGTAATTTTTTTCTGTTGTGATCATGTGTCAGGAAAAGCAACACATTAAAGAAAATTGTGGTAATAGCTCAGCATTTTGTCATTCAGTTTCATGCTTAAATATATTTAGCAACTATAGCAAGATTCCAAGATGTGGGTGATGAAAACAAGAAATGTACAATTACTGAGCTGTAGTTCACTATATTTTTAGAAAAATAGAACATTTTCCTTCCACTTAGGGTCATTTTAATGTTTCCTTGTTGCTAAGTTTAGCGAAGCAATGCATTGACGTGAGTCAAACCAGTACTGTAAAATGCAAAATAATATTTAATAATACTTGTCAGTCAATCCAAAACTGATAATGAACTGTGGAAGTACAATAATGTTCTGACATGAAGAAATGTAAGCAAAATTTAAAAAATATAAAAAAGGGAAAAACGTTTAGGCGGGTAGCAAAGAAGTGCTTGTCATTCCATGGAGGTGCCACAGATTCTCTGATTTAGACAGCTAGCTTTTAGGTCCCAACCTGGCGATGTAAGATACAGCATCATCCACCCAGGCACATTGTAGTGTGAGTTCTTCTGATGGGACCAGAGAGTTAATGTTTGGTGTGGTGAAGAGCTGATAATTCAATAACTAGCCTCTTTTTAAGTGTTTATGTGAAGGTGGCAACTGCGATCGGGTTGATTCTCCATCCTGAAAAAGAATGTGAATGAAAGGGCCAGATGATTACCGGTAAGTTGTTTCGTAGTTCCATGGCTATCCAACTTTATGCAAAGTATCATCAGAACAGTACTTGATCTAGAGTTGGTCAGCTCATAGTGCAGTTAAATTGGGTCAGAGTGACAGCTGCTTTTGTGAAAATTGACCTGTAGAGATGTCGCGAATAGTTCGCCGGCGGACTTTTTTCGGCGAACATAGCATGTTCGCGTTCGCGGCGAACTGCGAACATATGGGAGATTCGACCCGCCCCCAATACTTTATCATTGAGCAAACTTTGACCCTGCATGTCACAGTCAGCAGACACATTCCAGCCAATCAGCAGCATACACTCCCTTCCACACCCTTCTACCTCATGGACAGCAGCCATTTTGGAATCATAAGTAACTTGCAGTTTTACTGAGAGGAGGGACAGTTTGGATGATACTGCATCAATAGGGAAAACCATAGCTAGGCAAGTTTATTCAGTGTCCAGTGCAGTGCTGAAGGACTCTTGTGCATTATTATTATTATTATTACTACTATTTAATGTGTAGATGTACCAGCTGGGCATGCATTATTATTATTATTATTATTATTATTATTATTATTATTATTATTATTATATAATGTGTAAATGTACCAGCTGGGCATGCTCTTGTGCATTATTATTATTATTATTAGTAAAATACTACTACTAATAATAATAATAATAATGCACAAGAGCATGCCCAGTCAGTACATCTACACATTATATAGTAATAATAATAATAATAATAATAATAATAATAATAATAATAATACACAAGAGCATGCCCAGCCGGTATATCTACACATTATATAGTAATAATAATAATAATGTAGAAGAGCATGCCCAGCTGGTACATCTACACATTATATACTAATAATAATAATAATAATAATAACAATAATAATAATTATGCTCAAGAGCATGCCCAGCCAGTACATCTACACATTATATAGTAGTAATAATAATAATAATAATAATAATAATATAGAAGAGCATGCCCAGCCGGTACATCTACACATTATATAGTAATAATAATAATAATAATAATAATAATAATAATAATAATGCACAAGAGCATGCCCAGCCGGTACATCTACACATTATATAGTAATAATAATAATAATAATAATAAAGCAGAAGACCTCCCCTGTGTCTCCCCCCCCACTCCCTCCCATGTGTCTCTCTCCCCCCCTCTCCCCTGTGTCTCCCCCCCACTCCCTCCCATGTGTCTCTCTCCCCCCCTCTCCCCTGTGTCTCTCCCACACTTGCCTGTGTCTCTACCCCCTCTCCCTTCCCCAGTGTTTATTTCCCCCCTCTCCTGTGTCTTTTCCCCCTTCCCTCTTCCCTGTGTCACTCCCCCCTCCCCTGTGTCTCTACCCCCCTCTCCCTTCCCGTGTTTCTTTCCCCCCTCCCCTGTGTCTTTCCCCCCTTCCCTCTCCCCTGTGTCTCTCCCCCCTCATCTGTGTCTCTTCCCCCTTCTCCCCTGTGTCTCTACCCCCTCTACCCTGTGTCTCTACCCCCTCTCCCTTCCCCTGTGTTTCTTCCCCCCTCCTCTGTGTCTTTATCCCCTTTTCTCTCCCCGGTGTCTCCTCACCACTCCCTCCCATTAGTCTCTCCCCCCCTCTCCCCTGTGTCTCTACCCCCCACTCTCTCCTGTGTCTCTCCCCCCTCCCATGTGTCTCTTCCCCTCACCTCCCCCTTACCCTGTTTCTCTTACCCCCTCTGCCCTGTGTCTTCCTCCCCCTCTCCACTGTGTCTTCCTCCCCCTCTCCCCTCTCCTGTGTCTTCCTCTCCCTCTCCCCTGTATTTCCTCCCCCTCTCTCCTCGCCTGTTAGCTTCTATACGCATACATACATACGATAAGAAATCTGGGGGGGGGGTTACCCCTTACCCCCCCCCCCCCAGTTCCAACACCCATATGTACTGTATAATATTGTATTGCATTATGTTATATTATATCACTAGCGACTTGCCTGGCACAAATGATGGGGCAATAAAGTTTGAAGCCATGGCAATGCTGTTTGCCACACAATGTGATGCTTTTTGTACTCTGAGGACCTTCGGCGCTCATTGTGAGTCTCTTCCCTCGTGTCCTTCATGTTTCGTGCTTTGCAACGATCAATCTTCGGCGCTCATCGCAGAGACAGATATATAAGTACAGTGTTAAATATATATATATTTTTTCGCAGTGTAAATTAAAAAATGTATTCAGGTCTCAGAGCATAATAAAGTGATTTAGATTTGTAACTGCTTTGAGAGTGCTATCGCTGGCAGCCAATGAGCAGTAATCCAGATATATAACTGCAGAGTAAAAAGTAAAACATTTTAGTGTAGTGTAAAGTCTACATTTTTATTTTCCATTACTAATTAATACTTATTAAATGAATGCACGATAATAACTATTGTGAATGAACAAATGTATTAGGAAGTGCGAAGCGTTAATGTATGTAAAGTAACCGCAGTGTAAAATATGCTATTAAGCGTATTTTTTTTATATATTTTTTTTAATAATAATGAATTAATTAATTACTAAAATACTTTACCTATTTGTAATTAATATATCCAGTGATCAATAACCTGAAGAGCTAACAATCAGTTTTGATTTTCCTGCAGCTTACAGTGTACATTTGGACTGTTGGTGACCCGAGGTGTAAGTGTCAGCAATGTGCGCAGTGCACGAGGGGAAACCGCTTGTATAGATTACGCGGCTCGCCAGCAGTTTCCATTATTTATAATAGTGTATTTTGTACCTCGTCCGTTCCTAGGGAAAATTCGTACATGGCTGGCGATGTTTTGCGCGGTTTGGGGTCGTGTAGCCTCGTTTTCATTTTTTCCGGACGCCATTTTTTTTGTCGCTTAGCCGATTTACAAGTGCCAACTGGGGAAGACGTTACAGATATCACATATATAGTTGTGAGCAGGCGGGTTGTTGCTAACGCTGCGGGCTTGCGAAGCGAGGGCCAGAGTTGCTGGCAAGGAGCGCCGAAGGCTCCCACGTCGGCTGCAATGAGCCACAGGCAGAACTTACACCATCAAATTTACAGACTTACCATCCAAAAATACAGGACTTAGAAAAAAAACATTACGAGCTCACAAAAATACGACCTTAACGCCCGAACCGCACGCACTTAAAAACATTAAAAACACAATAAATACACACAACAAACACATAAAAAGCTTACCCACAGCAAGGCGGGCACCGAGGACCTCTGCAAGTGAAGTTACACCTCCATTTAAGTCCAAATTCATGAGTTTAGACACCCGAAAATCACCTAAGTGAGAGAAAAAATGGCCCTTGAAAAAAAGAAAACGAGGCTACAGGACCCTAAACACGCAAAACACATACGGATTTTCCTAAAAAGCAGTACGAGGTAAAGATACACTATTAACAAGGACGCTAAATCATCCACACCCGCGTACCACATACACATTCCCCGCCATTTTACAACACTAACTTACACAATGCGGAAGTACCCAGCTACCCTAACGGCTTCCCCTCGCGCACGCTGCCTATTTACACTACACACTGCACACATTGCTGACACTTACACAGCAGCTCCACAGCACTGAAAACCTACATTGTATGCTGCAGGAACATGAAAACAGATTGTCAGCTCTTCAGCACAATGCTTCCTGCATATATTACTTACAAATAGGTAAAGTATATTCATTTAGTAATTATTTCATTAGCATACAAAAATACATATACACAAAAAAAAAATGATCACATTAAACATAAAAGCCATTTACTGCGCGCCTCACAACGAGCGCCACCGCTGCTCATAGCATACAAAGCCTTGCAATAAGCGCAAAAAACACATCACCGCCGACCAAAGAATAACAGCAAAAGCGCCTATCAGAAAAAAAATACAACCAACAGCCTCGCAATGAGCGCCGAAGGATCTCCGACCGCCAACAAAATGAATGTCTCGTCCAAACCATTACCTGCCTTACAATCTTATTGCCGCCATTTTTTGATGGGCAAGTCGCTAGTAAATATATAAAGATCAAGATAATAAAAGTATCAGGAAATGTAACACAAAGATGCACGCGCGTCTGAATAATACGACAAATACGGATTTTTGTCATAAGTGATATGATCGCAGTATTGGGTCATAAACCCTAAACACTGGAATCTGTTACATACAATTTACTGATGATGTCATTATGGGCTTCAAGGGGGGGGGGATCTCTTTTCATACTTTTTGAGCGGTGCCAATTCAACATACACAGAGCGGAAACGCCACATCTGTGGGACACACACAAAGGGGTTCACTTTGGGAGAAAAAAACAAACAAATATGAAATATTTAATAATCATATTTTGATGTTACCAACAGATAAGGAAACAAAACTGAGGTTATTATATCTAATAGTAGCAAGCCTGGGAGTACTGGGAGTAATAATACTGCAGCAGGAGGTCAGGACTAATGTCACTCTATAGACACCCAGTCAGATAAAGGTCAGTACTAATGTCCCTCTATAGACCCCCAGTCATATAAAGGTCATTACTAATGTCCCTCTATAGACACCCAGTCAGATAAAGGTCATTACTAATGTCACCTATAGACCCCCAGTCATATAAAGGTCAGTACTAATGTCCCTCTATAGACACCCAGTCAGATAAAGGTCAGTACTAATGTCCCTCTATAGACACCCAGTCAGCTAAAGGTCAGTACTAATGTCCCTCTAAAGACACCCAGTCAGATAAAGGTCATTACTAATGTCCCTCTATAGACACCCAGTCAGATAAAGGTCAGTACTAATGTCACCTATAGACCCCCAGTCATATAAAGGTCAGTACTAATGTCACCTATAGACCCCCAGTCATATAAAGGTCAGTACTAATGTCCCTCTATAGACACCCAGTCAGATAAAGGTCAGTACTAATGTCACCTATAGACCCCCAGTCATATAAAGGTCATTACTAATGTCACTCTATAGACACCCAGTCAGATAAAGGTCAGTATTAATGTCCCTCTATAGACCCCCAGTCAGCTAAAGGTCAGTACTAATGTCCCTCTATAGACACCCAGTCAGATAAAGGTCAGTACTAATGTCCCTCTATAGACCCCCAGTCAGATAAAGGTCATTACTAATGTCCCTCTATAGACACCCAGTCAGCTAAAGGTCAGTACTAATGTCCCTCTATAGACACCCAGTCAGATAAAGGTCATTACTAATGTCCCTCTATAGACACCCAGTCAGATAAAGGTCAGTACTAATGTCCCTCTATAGACCCCCAGTCATATAAAGGTCATTACTAATGTCCCTCTATAGACACCCAGTCAGCTAAAGGTCAGTACTAATGTCCCTCTATAGACACCCAGTCAGATAAAGGTCATTACTAATGTCCCTCTATAGACACCCAGTCAGCTAAAGGTCAGTACTAATGTCCCTCTATAGACACCCAGTCAGATAAAGGTCATTACTAATGTCCCTCTATAGACACCCAGTCAGATAAAGGTCAGTACTAATGTCCCTCTATAGACCCCCAGTCATATAAAGGTCATTACTAATGTCCCTCTATAGACACCCAGTCAGCTAAAGGTCAGTACTAATGTCCCTCTATAGACACCCAGTCAGATAAAGGTCATTACTAATGTCCCTCTATAGACACCCAGTCAGATAAAGGTCAGTACTAATGTCACTCTATAGACCCCCAGTCATATAAAGGTCATTACTAATGTCCCTCTATAGACACCCAGTCAGATAAAGGTCAGTACTAATGTCACCTATAGACCCCCAGTCATATAAAGGTCATTACTAATGTCCCTCTATAGACACCCAGTCAGATAAAGGTCAGTACTAATGTCACCTATAGACCCCCAGTCATATAAAGGTCAGTACTAATGTCACTCTATAGACACCCAGTCAGATAAAGGTCAGTACTAATGTCCCTCTATAGACACCCAGTCAGCTAAAGGTCAGTACTAATGTCCCTCTATAGACACCCAGTCAGATAAAGGTCATTACTAATGTCACTCTATAGACACCCAGTCAGATAAAGGTCAGTACTAATGTCACCTATAGACCCCCAGTCATGTAAGGTGTAACCCTTACACTACCTGATCGATACAACATCATACCTGATGTTTTAAAGCACGTTATTCCAAACAATTTAGGAATGTTAGGTAATTTATGCCCTTTATGGCTTAAAACCAGACTCTGTATCAACTATGTAATTTTCCGTGGGAGTTTTGCCATGGATCCCCCTCCGGCATGCCACAGTCCAGTTGTTAGACCCCTTGAAACAACTTTCCCATCACTATTGTGGCCAGAAAGAGTCCCTGTGGGTTTTAAAATTCGCCTGCTCATTGAAGTCTATGGCGGTTCGCGAACATTTGTGGAGGTTCGCGTTCGAGGTTCGCGAACCGAAAATTTTAGGTTCGCGACATCACTATTGACCTGTCATAATAGATAAATCCATTGTATTTATAATCGAGGTCCGTGATGATGTAAAGGTAGTTATCTAACTCCAGTCTATGATATTGATATGTGGAACAGAGCATGATAAATGCTAAAAACGAGGAATCTTTAGTTTTTTATTCAGGTGATTCAGGTGATGGTCCTTAGCATTCATGAGTAGTGACATCAGGTTAACATATTTTCCTTTTTTTTGATGTAGTAAGATAATTAAAGGTATTTGCAAGTGAGCTGGGTTATGAATGCATCTGATAGAGGGGAATTAGTAGTGCCTGAAAAAAACATTTTGCATGAAAAAATATCAAAATAAACATTTAAACCGTCACCCTGAAGTTTGCTGAATTTCTTGCATTTGCAAATTGTTTTCTATCAATGTTGACACCCCTAAAAATCCCAGGGAAAATTAGCATGCATAATACATTGTATCTTTTTGGTCTGTGAATTGAGCTGCAGCTTTCCTTTAGATTTCTCTAATACCCAGAACAAGGTCTGTGTCCCTTCATTCACTGATTGTGAGACACTCAAACATTGAGACACTCATACAGACACTCACACATGCACTCACACAGACACACATGCACTCACAGAGAGACACATGCAGAGACCATGAACGTAAGCTTTCTTCTTCAAGTTTGAAGGTCATTGCAGGACCATTAATTAAGCATAAATGATCATTCCCCTAAAAGACAGATTATAATAGGAAGGAGAAGCTGAGATGTTTTGTTTCTGTACAATTATAATTTGTCAGATAGGGTGTATGTCGAAAAAACAACTGTGTAACAGCTCAAACATTTTTATTTGAATGTCGATGTATGTTCCTTTAAGGACCCAATGTAGCCGCTCATCTACCTGACTGCATACAGCATTGCTGATTAGCTGCAAAGCTGGGCACGCTCAGATAGACAGGATATCATTTTACAAAAAGTAACCCTCTTCAGAGAATAGCTCAATCCTGGGGGTGTAAGCATCACCTACAACAGTTTTTTTTAATGCAAAGCTAGAAAAACATAGTGCATTCAAATAAATGTAATCATACATTACTAATTTCACTCTATCAGATGCATTCATAACCCAGCTCACTTGCCTTTAAGTAGGAGATATTCCCCTTACTGTAATGAAATGCAGTTAGCGGAGCTAATGAGGGGAAGGTATCAGATATTGTATGTGTTCATCTTTCATTAATCATGATAAAATTAATTTTGTTGATGATTTCTTGGAAGTTCAGGCATGTGTCTTTCCATTTCCTAACGGTGTGGCTTTTGGAAGCTAATATTATAAATTGAAGTAATTTATTTTGGGAGTTGGAGAGAGAGGAGTTGTGAGAGCTTAAAGGATTGGAAAGTTGAAAAGATTGGAGATTAATTGTGTTACTTTATTCCAAATGAGTTGAGCTTTGGGGCAACACCACCAGGTGAGTAAAAATATCCCTAATGTTGAACATCCCTTAAAACAATCAGCCCTTTCTTGTGTTTTCATTTTGTGTTTTCTATAAGGGGTGATATGCAGTAGGTTATTTGAAGTAATTTTAATGAGGTTTCCAATATATTAAAATTCAATGATCCCTTAGAAAGGTTATGGCTGTTTTTTCCCATTTCTCTGAATCCCATTCTTGGGCCAAGTAATGCTCCCATTTGCTCATAAATATGGATTTGTGCTTTATAGTAATTTTTTATGTTATTGAGTCCCCTGTCACAATTTTGTTTGTTAGAGAATTTCACAATTTATCCACCCTGACCGTCTTTCTTTAAGGTGGAATATTTTTTTCTCCAAACTCAGGGATTGTCCTTGTGTCAGTTGAAAACCTATTGGCACAAAAAGATCACTTGACAAAGCCTTATATTAATACTCTTTGTATCCAAATAAGGTAATCATATCCCCTCTTAGGTGCCTTTTTACTAGAGAAAATATGTTTCATTTGCTTAGTCTGTCTTTATAGCTTAGTCCATTGAATCCCATTTTTAGTTTTGTTGCCCTTTTATGTACCTTTTCCAACATTGAAATGTCCTTTTTATGAAGTGGTGTCTGAAATTGTACACTATATTGCAAATGAGGGTGTACTATGAATTTATATAGTGGCAGAATTATGTTTGCTTCCCTTGCTGCTTTGCCCTTCTTTATTTGTTGTTATTTAGTCATTCAATTTGGTCCAACACTCTGTGACCCTATAGACAGCAGCACACCAGGAACATCTGTCACTACCCCTCTGAGCTCCCTAAAGCTCAGCTTCATCTATCCATCTCCACCTCTGCCATCCCCTTTGTGTGACTTCAATCTTTCACAGCATCAGTATGTTCTCTAGGAATTCCTGTCTTCTCATGATATGGACAAAATATTTGAGTTTATGCCTTATGATCATACTTCCCAGTGAACAGTTTGGCTTGATTTCCTGAAACTATTTGGCATTGCCTTTTTTGGGGGATTGGATGTAGACTGACCTTTTCTAGACTACCGGTCAATATTGAGTTTTCTACATTTGTAGGCATAGTCTTTATAGTTCAGCTAGGGTTCCATTGACTCCTGCAGCCTTATTATCCTAGGGCCCATCTCGTGTCACTCTCTGAGATGATTGAACAAACTGAAGTTATAAATTCTGTTTAGATCCTTCCTGTATGCCTCTTCCTTATCTGATCTGCTTTTGTTAAGTCCCTACAATTTTTGTCTTTTATCATGCCCGCTTTGCATAAATTGTTCCCTTGTAAATCCCCCTTTTTCTTTCACATTTTATTATCTTCCTCAAACATTTGACATCATTCTAGAATGTCTCCTTGTCGCTTTGTGCTATCCTCTGGAATTTTGCATTTAGTTAGCCAAATCTTTTCCTGTCTTCACTGCCTTACGCTTTGCTTCTTTCCTGGGATATTTTCAAATCTTTAACAGAACAGACAACTTTTCTTAAGACTTTACATGCCTTTGCTGATTTGCTTGGTATTGAGCACTGTCACATAGGTGGTTATCCTCAAGCTGTCCAAAATGCTTTTCTATCTCTGATACCTCTTGATTTGCTCCATTAAGAATATAAATTGCATGGTTATTTTTCCATCAAAAATGCATTTACATTTTTTTGTGTTAAATCTTAACTGCTGTTTAGTTGCCCATTTCTATCTTTAATTATCTGCTTTAATTATCTTGAACAACTTAGTGTCATTCTAAAAAATGGAGACAATACTTTCCAGTCCTACTTCTTAATCATTAATAAACATGTTAAAAAGAAGAGGACCTAACACTGAATGAGGAACTACACTTTCCACATTAGTCCAATCTAAGAATGTTCAATTTACAACAACCCTTTGCTTCCTGGCTAGTTCTCTATGCATGGCAGGAAATAGTATCTGGAGACTGTTGAGAGCCATAGATCCTTAAAAGGCCTTAGTGGTATTTAACAGTTAACCCCCATATCACGAGGGTGCTCTAAAGACCCCCATAGTATTTCTCCAATGGCAACTGAAATAAACCCCTATGTGCCATGGGGGTCCTCATAGACCCCCTTGGCACACAAATTCGCCACACAGTTGTCCATATTGGACCTTCATATAAATAAATAGCTCTCTATGGAGTAGAAAAAGAACCCCAAAAGCACTGCACCTAAATTCAAAATACACACACAAAAAACACTACATTAAAATTTTAAAAAAATACACTGAAAATAAAATACACAAAATTGATCCAGGATGCCCTGGTCTTCATTCTTCTTCCCTGGATTAACAGGCAATCCATGTTGATTGAAATTCTGGGCCAAAAGATGAGCATCAGTGGCTTCAAGCAAGATACCATTCTAAAAAAAAAAAAACATTTTAAGGGAGTTAGGGCTAATTTTCAGTTGCCATGGAGATTTATAATGAAGATAGTAATTTTTAATTAAAGCATACTGAAACAGCTGCAGTCCATATTATATCACCTCTCACAGGATGTTGTCTGGTTGAGAAGGCATCTGCAATAATAAATGGGCCCAATGACTAAGGGGATAATCATTGATTGTCACAAACCCCAGGACACTTGGATTTTGGGTCTGATCACTGAACCCTGACAGACATTAGCCATATAGACAGTTGATTCAAAGGGGTATTATAATTGGCATAATGACCTTGTAAAAGACTTCACCACTTGTTGATTTGTTGTTATGTGATGTTTTTGTATGCCCTAGGAACCTAAGGCCCCTTTCCACCAGGCCACTTGAACCTAGAGGGCTCTGGGTCCATTTTCCATTTTCGTACCATTATTTTGTGTGTAGAGCATGTTTTGGGATGTAACTACTGCATTAAGCTAATAGAATTATTCTCCTACTTGGGTTGGACACCAATCTCTCACCCAGTCATTCCCACTCCAAGGCTCACTGTATCTTATTAACCCATGCTGTGTTTAGTTCCTGGTTAGAGGTAGCTCATAGCTGGGGTTGTAGACTCCTTGATATCTAGCTGGGGAAATAGACAGAAGCCATGTGAGGGCAATTCAAAGGGGTAGAACGTGTGTAATTTATATTGGTCTAAGGAAATACCAGACTGCTGATTGGGTCAAAACTTATATAAGATCATGTACCTAAAAAAAAATTGTATGCTCTGCTTGGGACACAAATGTGTGGTGTGTTTCAGTTAGAGGGACGTTGTTTACTATTTATTAAACAAAAATAAATTTTTTGCAATTTGTCTTGGAACTCAGTAACTTGGCCTGAGAATTTGCAACTTGTCCTAGAATCCAGCTAAGCTATCCCATGTGCAGGGATACAGAACATATACAACTTGTGGAAAGGATGGGCCTCTTTCAACTTTTTAAGCCCAACAAAGAACAGGTTGTGAAAGTAATTGATGGCAATGATCTCTCATCAACAAAATATCAGAATCTGTTTGTTTGCTGATACATCAAAGACACTATCTGGTAGCTCAAAATTGCAAATTTCTATATTAGCTAAATCTATGAAAATTATAATTTTTTAAATAACATTCCATTGATTAAATACTTGTTTTTACCTACATTTTTCAATTATATCATATTAAGAACCTCCATTTGGTCACTTTGGATGTCTTAAGAGAATGCTAAAGTAAATGAGAAACGAAAAAAAGGAACTCCTTATTCCCTATGGATTTCCTCTGATCAAAGACTGTTTAAGGCACTTGAGAAGTTGGAATGATTACTACTTCAATAATATACCAAAGTATCCAATACCAATGAGGTGTTCCAGTTAAACATCTAGTTCCCTGATAGCTTATATAATACATATCTCAATGACTTGGTACTCTTGAAGAAAAGGTATGTATTGCAAAAGTGACAAAGGATACAAGTGCACAATCTAGATGAATTCTGTTTTAAAACTGGCAGATTGGAAAATGAATACTTAGATGTGTCAAACTATGAAAGTAGATGGTGTAGAGTAAGACATTTCAGTTTTGTTGATGTGTCTACTATGAATAATACATATTTGACTAATATTTGTAATATTTTAAATATCTAAAATGAGGTGAATATTTTAAGTTGTAAATACCAAACATTTAGCACAATGAAAGCTCTATGAATCAATTTATATAAAGTTCTTGTGACAATCCAAGAGTCACCTGCTATAGACTACAGGTTATCTTCCCACAAGGACCGTTGGGTTCTTTGAAATCTCAGCACCAGCACCCTGATATCCTGATTCTGTATCAGTCTCTCCATCAGTAATACGTGCTTCCAGGAGTCCCAGTAACCTTCCTGTGGTAGTGACCAGGACAGGTTACTTGTAGGGTGGAGATAGATTCAGTATTGCAGCCACCAGGAACGAAATAAGAGAACATACCATTTCTATATGTAACAATGAGAGGGGGTGGCAGACAATCACAAGAGATAAACTCCACATGGGTCTAACAGTAATTTCCTGAGAGTAATAGGATTAATCTTCAATACACATCCTGCCGTCTCTAGAACATATCAGATGGGATTAACTTTATTTGTTTACATTGGACCAGGACAGATAACAGTACAATAGAGGTATCTGATCACTACAGACTCAGCACACCCTGTTTTAATCCCATCATGATCACTCTGTCACAGTGTAAACATAACACAGAATACACTAATATTAAATGGGGGTATACAGTGTACAGGATAAGGCAGAGACATATGCCATAAGACCACATGAAGCATGGTGGTACACTATGGCACTATGTCTTGGGGCTATTCACCCCACCACCCACCTGCCCACATTTCCCATGTGCCAATATAGTTCTTCTACTCATTTTCCAATGGGGCAGTCTGTTCACTATGGTGGCTCAATGCACCAGGATCCAGGCCCTGGAAAGGGGTCCAAGACATTTATGAATTATTACTATTTTAAAATTTCATTCTACTTGCCTCTAGGGGCTGACATGACTCCCCTATCTTCCTGTACTGTCTGACCCCAATCCATTCTCTCTCTTTCTTTCAGTGCAAATTCACTCTGGTTTAAGGCCTACTTCATCTGTGAGACACTCAGAATTGCATTCACAACAACACCTCAGCAGTGCAAATTCACTCTGGTTTAAGGCCTACTTCATCTGTGAGACACTCAGAATTGCATTCACAACAACACTTCAGCAGTGCAAATTCACTCTGGTTTAAGGCCTACTTCATCTGTGAGACACTCAGAATTGCATTCACAACAACACCTCAGCAGGTATGGAGAAGACTATGGAAACTGTGCCATCCCTGGAGCCAATATGTTTATTAATATCACTACTGTATGCATGTTATTATATCTTGGCAGTTAGAAATATTCTGACTTTTTGTTTTACATTTTTAACTGTTTCCTATACCCTGCTTTGCGGTCCCCACCTTGCCCCCATCCTTCCCCCATTTATGGCTGGCATAATTACCTCAAATCACCTCCCCCTCCTCAAATACCTTCATTCTATGGTCTCTCTCCCATTCCTTCCTAACTCCCCTATCTTCCTGTACTGTCTGACCCCAATCCATTCTCTCTCTTTCTTTCAGTGCAAATTCACTCTGGTTTAATGCCTACTTCATCTGTGAGACACTCAGAATTGCCCTCCCTCACCCACCCCAACTCAGATTAAATTTATAGAGCCATAGAAAACACCTGACTTCCTACTTGCAGATATATCATCTCAACACTAGGGGTCAGCCAACATACTAGTCTTTCACCTCAGATCCCTCCCCTCTCCCTCTAAAATAAAACTCTTTCTATCTTTCACTTGCTTCCTGGCCCTTGCTATTCCTTATTTATTACTCTTCCCCAGTTCTCTGCCCTTTAATTCCCTTTAGATTGTAAGTAGCGAGTTTCCAGTCTTGTAGGGTGCGTTGGGATAAAACACTTTCTGCTTAGATTCTAAGCTCAAAACAGGGCTTTTCAACTTTTGAATTTTGTTAAACGTGTTTTTCCCTTGTTCTTATCCCCTGTACAGCGCTACAGAATATGTTAATTAGTTACATAGTTACATAGTTACATAGTATTTAAGGTTAAAAAAAGACTTTCAGTCCATCAAGTTCAACCTTTTAAGATCTCCTCTGATCTGCAATATGCGGATTAACTATTAATTCATGAGTTGTTAATTAATTATTAATCAATTATTTAATGTTTTTTTTTTATTATTATTATTAATTAGTCCAGAGGAAGGCAAATAGAAAAAAAAAAAAAAAACAAGCGAGACTTAGCCAATTGTCTCAAGGGGAAATGTAAAAAATTTGGATCATCACTGTCTCTCTAATTATCTATGATAACCCTGAATACCCTTTTTAATTAGAAATAAATCTAGTCCCCTTTTAAAGTTATCTATCGAATCCGCTGTCACCACCTCCTCTGGTAGAGAATTCCACAGATTAACCACCCTTACTGTGAAGAACCCTTTTCTTTCTTTGAGGTGGAATCTTTTTACTTCTAACCTCAAGGGATGTCCTCTTGTCAGTTGAAAACCTCTTGGCACAAAAAACTCCCCCAACAAATCTTTATACTGACCCTGGATGTATTTATATAAGGTAATCATATCTCCTCTTAGACGCAAGAGAAAATAAGTTTAATTTGGTTAGTCTTTCTTCATAATTTAGCCCCTCCATTCCCCTTATTAGTTTTGTTGCCCTTCTCTGTACCTTTTCCAGCTCTAAAATGTCCTTTTTATGAAGTGGTGCCCAAAATTGTACTCCATATTCCAAATGAGGGCGTACTAGAGATTTGTATAGTGGCAGAATTATATTTGCTTCCCTGGCTTCTCTACCCTTCTTAATACATGCTAATATTTTATTTGCCTTTGCAGCTGCTGCTTGGCTTTGAGCACTGTTACCTAGGTGGTTGTCCACAAGCACTCCCAAATCCCTTTCAATTTCTGATACACCTAGATTTGCTCCATTAAGATTATAAATTGCATGGCTATTTTTCCTTCCCAGATGCATAACCTTACATTTATCCGTATTAAATCTCATCTGCCATTTAGATGCCCATTCCTCAATTTTATGTAAATCCCCTTGGAGGGAAAGCACATCATTTTCTGATTTAATTACCTTGCACAACTTTGTGTCATCAGCGAAAATGGAGACCCCACACTCCAATCCTACCTCTACGTCATTAATAAATATGTTAAAAAGGAGAGGACCTAATACTGAACCCTGAGGAACCCCACTTACCACATTAGTCCAATCGGAGTATGTTCCATTTACAACAACCCTTTGCTTCCTGTCTTTTAGCCAGCTCTCAATCCATGAGCAGATATTTACTGCAATTCCTGTATCTCTTAGTTTGCCCAATAGTCTCCCATGTGGCACTGTATGAAAAGCCTTTGCAAAATCCAAAAGGACTACATCCACTGAGTTGCCTTGATCCAGGTTCCTACTAACCTCCTCATAGAAACTAATTAGATTTGTTTGACATGACCTATCCCTCATAAACCAATGTTGACTCCTACTTATAATCCTGTTCAAATAGACATATTCTTGTATATTATCCCTTATTAACCCTTCTAAAAGCTTCCCCACTACAGAAGTGAGGCTCACTGGTCTATAATTCCCCGGATTTGCTCTTGCTCCCTTTTTAAATATAGGTATCACATCAGCTTTTCTCCAGTCATCTGGTAGAGACCCTGTGTTGAGTGAATCTTGAAAAATTAAATATAATGGTTTGGCTATTACAGAACCCAGTTCCCTCAGTACCCTTGGATGTATTCCATCAGGACCCGGGGCTTTATTAACATTTATTTTTTCCAACCTCTTTTGGATTACTTCCTGTGTTAACCAATTATTTAGCAAAGGTAGTGTAGCCCCATTATGTTGCAGTGTCCCAACCACTGGTACCTCCCTTGTGTATACCGAAGAAAAGAACCTATTTAGTTCATCTGCCTTTTCCTGGTCACTAATTTTCAGACAGCCTGTTTCACATTCTAGTGTTCCTATAGCTTCCTTCCTCGCCTTCTTCCCATTAATATACTTAAAAAATATTTTAGGGTTAGTCTTACTCTCTTTTGCAATTAATTTTTCATTTTCTATTTTAGCCAGTCTAATCGCGCTTTTGCAAGCCTTGTTGATTTCCTTGTATTCCCGTAAAGCAGTCTCTGTCCCCTCTTGTTTGTATAATTTAAATGCCTGTTTTTTACTCCGTATCTTGATCTTTAAATCATTGTTAAGCCACATGGGTTGTGATTTACTCCTTTTACTTTTATTCCCACACGGTATATGCCAATGTGTATGTATATTTAGTAAGGATTTAAATGTTGTCCATTTATGTTCAGTGTTTTTACCTATCAGTTCTCTGTCCCAGTCTACACTTTGTATTGCTGCCCTTAGACCGTTAAAATCTGCCCTTTTAAAATTAAGAGTTTTTGTTGGCCCCTTAAAATGTTGTTTTTTTAATTCAATCTCAAATGAGACTGTGTTGTGATCACTGTTTCCCAAAGGTTGCCCTATTTCAACATTTGATACAATATCAATGATATTTGTAATGAGTAAATCTAAGATAGCTTCATTTCTAGTAGGCTCCTGTATAACCTGGGCCAGATAATGATCCCTGAGTGTAATTAAAGAACCTGCTCCCCTTAGCTGAACTGCTGGTCTCATTTATCCAGTTTATTTTAGGGTAATTAAAATCTCCCATTATTAGAACTTGCCCATGCTTAGCTGCATTTCCAATCTGTAACAATAATTGTATTTCCTCACTTTCAGCTATATTTGGGGGTTTATAGCATACTCCTACTAATATTCTTTTGGAATTTGCTGCTCCGCTATTTAACTCTACCCACAAACATTCAACTTTATCACTAGGTCCACCATAAATATCTTCTCTGACTATAGCCTTAAATTCAGGCTTAACATACAGACAAATCCCTCCTCCTCGTTTACCATTGCCTCTATGTTTCCTAAATAGGTTATAACCATCCAGATTAACAGTCCAGTCATGAGATTCATCCCACCACGTTTCGGTAATGCCTATTAAATCCCATTTTTAATTAATTGCTAATAATTCTAACTCTCCCATTTTTCCTGGCAAGCTTCTGGCATTAGCAAGCATACACCTTATGTTATGAGTCTGTAGTTCTGAAGTGCCTGCCACTTAACTTAAATTACTTAGTACTACCTCCCTATTGACTATACTACCCCTCCCCCCATCTCCTCCCCTATGAGTTGTTAATTCATCCCTTATACCCTCTACACTTTCTACCCCATTACTTATATCTATGTTGGCGCGATACAAATAAAAGATAATAATAATAATAACATGGAGACTTTGCTCACTCATCCACTTCCTCATAGTGTGTCACTGTGTAAGGTGGGCTATCAGCAAGTGTTGAATCTTGTACATAATATTATACACTAGCAAATTGCTCATCATAAATGGCTGTATCATAGAATAATATCTTGAATTGTCTGTGCTCTCTGTCTCTCTCTATCTGTGCACCCACTCTCGATCTCTCTCTCTCTCTCTGTGAACACACTCTCTTTCTCTGTGTGTGTGCACTCTTTCTCATTCTCTCTTGCTCCTGGCACCATCTCTCTCTCTGATCTCTCTCTCTCTCTCTCTCTCTCTCTCTCTCTCACTCACTCTTTGTGTGTGCTCTCTCTCTATCCTGTCTCTCTCTCTGTACTGTCTCTCTCTCTCTGTTCTGTCTCTCTCACACCTGTCTCTCACTCTGTCCTCTCTCTCTCTGTCCTCTCTCTCTATCTCCTGTCTCTCTCCGTCCTGTGTCTCTCTCTCTGTCCTGTGTGTGTTTCTCTCTTTCCTCTCTCTGTGTGTGCTGCCTGTGTTTACTCTCTCCTTCTGTGCACACTCTCTTTCTATGTGCTCTCTCTCTCTCTCTGAACTTTCACTCTCTATGTGCTCTCTCTATGTGCGGTCTCTCTCTCTCTTTCTATCCTGTGTCTCTCTGTCTCTGTGTCCTGCATCTCTCTCTTTCTCCCTCTCTTTCTCTCTCTGTCCTGTGTCTTTCTCTCCTTCTCTCTCTCTCTATCTTGCGTCTCTCTCTCCATCTCTTTCTCTCTTGGTCTTTTGTCTTTTTCTCTTTCCTATGTGTTTCTCTCTCTGTCCCCTCTCTCTGTTCTGCCTCTCTCTCTGTGTCCTTTCTCTCACTGTCTGTGCACTCTGTCTCTTTCTGTGTGTACTGTCTGTGTGTGCTCTCTCTGTGTGCATGCTCTCTCTCTGGGATCTCTCACTCTCTATGTGTGGTTTCTGTGTGCACTCTATCACTCTATGCTGTCTCTCTCTCTCTCTCTCTGTGTCTCTCCCTTGCTTTCTCTCTCTGTCTTGTGTCTCTCTCTCTGTCCTGTGTGTGTGTGTCTCTCTCTCTCTATCCTCTTTCTCTGACATGTCTCTCTTTGTTCTGTCTCTCTTTGTGTCTTACTCCTGGTGCTCTCTCTCTCTATCTCTCTCTCTACATATATATATATATATATATATATATATATATAATATATATATATATATATATATATATATATATATAAATATATCTGTTCACTCTCTGTGTATTCTTTCTTGCTATCTGTTTGGGCTCTTTGTGTGTGTGTGCTCTTCTCTGTCCTTTCTATCTCTCTCTGCCCTGTTTCTTTCTCTCCTGTCTCTCTCTCTCTCTCTGTCTTGTCTCTTTCACTCTGTCCTGTCACTCTCTATCTCTTTGACCTGTCTCTCTCAATCTCCTGTTTCTATATGTCTGGTCTCTCTATGCGCTGTCTTTCTCTCTCTCTCTCTGTCCTGTGTGTCTCTTTCCTGTCTTTCTCTCTAATCTTTCTCTGTGGTCTGTCTGTGCATGTACTCTCTCTGCTCTCTCTGTCTGTAAACTCTCTCTGTATACTCACTGTCTGTGTATTCTCTCCCTTTGTGCACTCTGTGCACTCTCTCTGTCTTTGCACTCTTGCTTGCTCTCTGTGTGTGCTGTCTGTGTGTGCTCTCTTTGTCTTTATGTGTTCTTTCTCTCTACTTCTCTCTTTCTTTGTGCTCTCTCTCTCTCTGTGCATGCTCTTTCTCTGTGCTCTTTTGATCCCTTCTCCAAGGCAGCTGATGTTTCTAAAATGCCCTTACTCAGGCTCAGCATTATAAAAATCAAGAAATGGCTTTTATTACTGTGGAAACTTCATAACATGTTCAGTGGTTGAATATTTAAACTTGAACTAATAACATTCTGTAACAGTCTGTGAGTCATAACATCCACTAAATTAATCTTACAGAACCAGGGAAGCTGTTTTCACTATGGGTTCTGACACATATATTTATGTGGGTCTGGACCCTTTGCTCACTGTGCCTACACCTACACCTACAGCTACACCTGACCTACGAGGCGTAATGAAGGCCGAAACGTACATCTGGGGTTTGCTGTTTCTCCTGTTCAGGGTAGAAATGCCTGGTATTTTGAGGCTGGGTCACTCTTCTGTATGAGACCAAACAGATATACTACAGGATATTTCTCCCTGTGAAGGGCACAAGTGAGCTAAAATAAGTTGCCCTCAGAGTGGGTTATCATGTCCACAGAACTAACCTATTAAGGTTATTTCATTCTCTGATTAAGCCCCTCTATTTTGTTGTTTTGTTTATTCAAATGATCCTTAGGGATTAGTCTCCTTAAGGGTGATAGGGGACTCCAGATGTGGACGACTGTGCCTTAGGGAGTTATCTGCTATACCTCACTGACCAGGCCAAACATACTTCTGGTCAGTGAGGTATAGTGGGGTTTGCTGTTTCTCCTATTCAGGGTAGAATTGCCTGGTGGATCCAGACTGATATACTACGGGATATTACTCCCTGTGAAGGCTTAGTTTGTTCTCTGATTGAGCACCTCTATTTTATTGTTTTGTTTAGTTCTTTCTCTGATTGAGCCCTTTTATTTAGTTTGTTCTCTGATCGAGCGCCTCTATTTTGATGTTTTGTTTATTCAAATGATAGTAATAACACAACAAAGTAACAGGAGGCTCAGATGTAAAGGGAACTGGGTACAATGGGGTGCTACCAGGGATAAAGCAATTAAATGACAAAAGAAAAAAGGAGAAAAAGTAAAAGGTATCGCTTTTGCATGGTGCACACCCAGGGGCCTAATTGTAATATAGAGAATAGTACATACTAAAACTTAACGTTTAATAATATGGTTAAAACTCAAATGTAAAATCTTCGTACTCTGACGTCACATGAGATTGGATAAAGAGTGGAAAGGACTTAATATGCCACTATATATATTAGATGAATAATCCTATGAGACCACTGAAAATATAATCCAGCTATAAAGTGCTAAGTGCTGTGAACAACTGTGGAGCAATTGCTGTGATAAATATTGCACAAAAATAGAAAAAAGTGAACAGTGCTAAGTGCAAATAATGATTATACTAAATGACATAATCATAGATTTGATGAATATTGAATATGATAGATATTAAAATGCTAAATATCCAAAGAATAAATATATTCAAAGAATAAATATATATAGGTGCTCAGTATTAAATAATAAAGTCCAATAGGATAACAATAAATGCTAGTAATAATTGCAAAAGGTCCTTTGAATTATATGGGACCACTCCTAAAGCTACCAATGCTTAGGAGCTGTCTATTGTAAGGAACTGGGCATCCACATTCCTAAGTTAACAAATTGACATAGTGTTTCTAGTTTAAATACTAGTAATCTAAAGAGAGGAAGGATGACTTGTAAAGTCTATTAACCGGGCTGTAAGCCCATACAGAAAAGGATCACCACTCCTAGCTCCGCGAACGCTGCCTATGCGTCCAGTACTGACGTCATAGGTCAGCATTGCAGCGTCACATAACGTGCAACCTGACGCACGTTTCTAAACAATTTCATCAGGGGTTACCGACAAGGACAACGGGAGGCTATTTAAGTCATTCCGTTACCATGGAGACGTGGAAATTAAAACCAAATAGCTTATATGTACAATAAAAATAAATATAAAAGTAAAAAATAGGTGGGAAAAAGAACAGTAGTATTACAGTATAAGAGTGACACTGTAGAAAAAAACTATAACGGTATTGCACCTATGGATGACAATATATATGGGTATTATTATAATATTGAATAGAAGTATGCGGACACGCCACATAAGGTCCCATAATATATACCAAAGAATGCAAATTATTGATGAGATAGTGAGATCATAAATACTATTCTGGATGTATCAATCAATTGATTGTAATATGTAAATATATATTAATTATTGCCAACCATATTAGACCTATAGAATATTTAGCAAATACTTAGACATAGGAAATAATGCTCTGAATGGCATTTTGAATGTCAGAAGATATATATATATATATATATATATATATATATATATATATATATAGACATGCATCTATATATATATATATATATATATATATATATATATATATACATATACAATACATCCCCCATTCCCATACCCATAAGGAGCCCATTCTACAGTCCATATTGGAGTCCTATTATAATCCTATAAAGCAAAATGAATTCAATCATATTAGGCTCTCTTTTTTTTTTTAACATAAAGTGTATAAATATAATATACTTCTTGTATTACATTCTTATGTTGTACATGTTAATCTACAAATGGTTCATATTCACTGTAGTGTTTGCATTATATATATATGGCTTTGATTTGCCTACAATATGAACAAAACTCCATTCATATGTCAATATCATAGTTCAACAATATATTAAATCCCAGATATTAGGTATTAGATTGACAGAATAGATGTGAAAATATTCAGGTCAGAGATCATTGTAAAGATGAAATTACACAGACCATAGAGTTATTAAATAAATGGTGTGAAGGTGAAACCTTTATTCAATCCCCAAGGTTTTTTGGTTTTCAGTGTGTATATCCATTGAGCTTCTTTATTCAAGAGCTGCTTGTCAATTTATCTATCTATCTATCTATCTATCTATATATATATATATATATATATATATATATATATATATATATGTATATATATATATATATATATATATATATATATATACACCTCCTCTTATGGTTTGTTGGATATTATCAATGGCTATAAAAGAGATGTTATTAAGATCCCCATTATGTTTTAAATTTACATGATTAGCCACAGGTGTGTCATATTCTTTTGTAAGACTGTATACATGTTCCAGAACCCTGTGTCTGAATTCTCTACAGGTTTTACCTACTTACCTCATGCCACATTTGCAAAGCATAAAATACAGTATATAACCCCCCTTCAGTTTAATTTAAAAATGTGTAGTTCCATCTCTGGAAGAGAATGTTTTGGTAGTATTTATATATTCACAAGATTTGCATGATAGACATTTAAAGCAGCCTGTAGTTTTATTCAGCCAGTTTTTACTTTTGTCAATTTCCAAGTGACTTTTGGATAGCATATCCCTTAGATTAGTGAAACGTCTACTAGTGATCTGTGCCTGGTTACTTAAGAAAGGCCTCAAATCATCGTCATCCAATAAGATCTTCCAATAATTGTTGAATATTCTTTTAATTTCATGCCACTTTCCATTCTAAGTGCCAATGCACCTTACTACATTATTAGGTTATTTAGTTTTCTCTATCAGTATCAGATCTCTGTCAACATATTTTGTTCTCTGATATGCCTTCTTAAGGGTTTTGTTGTCATATCCCTTTTCTTTAAAGCAATATTGAAGCTCTCTAGCTTCTTTTTCAAAGTCAATTGGACTTGAACAATTTATTTTTATTCTTAAATATTGTCCCACAGGTATTCCTGACCTGAGACTAAGGCTTTAGGGTGACTGCTATTAGCTTGTAACAAACTATTTGTGTCTGTGGGTTTTCGATAGGTAGTAGTTTGAAGTTCACCATCATCCAGTTAGTTAATTTTCAATTCCACAAAAGTAATACTAGATTAATTAATCTTTGATGTCAAGTATAGCCCCATGTCATTCCTATTTAATACATCAATGAAATCTTCCAGTTGCTTGGAGTTACCACTCCAAACTCGTAAAATATCATCGATGAAACAGACCCACAACTAAATATATTGAGTGTATTTGTCCATCTCATCGATGAATACCATTGTAACAGAATGGGTTAAATAGCCTCCCGTTGGCCTTGTCGGTAAAGCCTGATGAAATTGTTTAGAAACATACGTCGGGTTGCATGTTACGTGGCGCAGCGACACTGACCTATGACGTCAGTACTGGACGCATACGCAGCGTTCGCGGAGCTAGGAGTTGTGATCCTTTTCTGTATGGGCCTACAGCCCTGTTAATAGACTTTACAAGTCATCCTTCCTCTCTTTAGATTACTAGTATTTAAACTAGGAACATTATATCAATTTGTTAATTTTGGAATGTGGATGCCCAGTCCCTTACAATAAACAGCTCCTAAGAATTGGTAGTTTTAGTAGTGGTCCCATACAATTCAAAGGACCTTTTGCAATTATTACTAGCATTTATTGTTATCCTATTGGACTATATTATTTAATACTGAGCACCTTAATATATTCATTCTTTGGATATATTTATTCTTTGGATATTTAGCATTTTAATATCCATCATATTCAATATTCATCAAATCTATGATTATGTGATTTAGCATGATCATTATTCGCACTTAGCACTGTTCACTTTTTTCTAATTTTGTGCAATATTTATCACAGCAATTGCTCCACAGTTGTTTACAGCACTTAGCTGGATCACATTTTCAGTGGTCTCATAGGATTATTCATCTAATATATATAGTGGCATATTAAGTGCTTTCTACTCCTTATCCAATCTCACTTAATGTCAAAGTACCAAGATTTTAAATTTGAGTTTTAACCATATTATTAAACAATACGTTTTAGTATTTACTATTCTCTATATTACAATTAGGCCCCTTGGTGTGCACCATGCAAAAGGGATACCTTTTACTTTTTCTCATTTTTTCTATTGTCGTTTATTCAAATGACCCTTAGGGATTAGTCTCCCTAAGGGTGATAGGGAAATCCAGACATGGACCCCTTGCTCACTGTGCTTTAGGAAGTTATCAGCTACACCTCCCCGATGAGGCACAATGAAGGCCAAAACGTACGTATGGGGTTTGCTCCTTCTCCTGTTTAGGGTAGAATTGCCTGTTATTTTGGGGCTGGACCACTCTTGTGAGGGGGAAAGACTGATATACTACAGAATATTTCTCCCTGTGAAGGGCACAAGTGAGCTAAAAGAGGTTGCTCTCAGAGTGGCTTATCAGGGCTATAAAAATAACCTATTAAGGTTGGTTTGTTCTCTGATGAGCACCTCTGACTTTGTTGTTCTGTATATGCAAATTACCTTTAGGGTTTAGTCTCCCTAAGGGTAATAGGGGACTCCAGACGTGGACCCCTTGCTCACTGTGCCTCAGGGAGTTCAGCTGCACCTCACTGACGAGGCCCATAAAGGCCGAAACGCGTCTGGGGTTTGCTGTTTCTCCTGTTCAGGGTAGAATTGCCTGGTATTTCGGGGCTGGGTCACTCTTTTGAGTAGGACCAGACTGATATATTACAGGATATTTCTCCCTGTGAAGGGCACAAGTGAGCTAAAAGAGGTTGCTCTCAGAATGGCTTATCATGGCTATAGAAATAACCTATTAAGGTTGGTTCGTTCTCTGATGAGCACCTCTGACTTTGTTGTTCTGTATATGCAAATTACCTTTAGGGTTTAGTCTCCCTAAGGGTAATAGGGGACTCCAGACGTGGACCCCTTGCTCACTGTGCCTCAGGGAGTTCAGCTGCACCTCACTGACGAGGCCCATAAAGTCCGAAACACGTCTGGGGGTTTGCTGTTTCTCCTGTTCAGGGTAGAATTGCCTGGTATTTTGGGGCTGGGTCACTCTTTTGAGTGGGACCAGACTGATATATTACAGGATATTTCTCCCTGTGAAGGGCACAAGTGAGCTAAAAGAGGTTGCTCTCAGAGTGGCTTATCAGGGCTATAAAAATAACCTATTAAGGTTGGTTTGTTCTCTGATGAGCACCTCTGACTTTGTTGTTCTGTATATGCAGATTACCTTTAGGGTTTAGTCTCCCTAAGGGTAATAGAGGACTCCAGACGTGGACCCCTTGCTCACTGTGCCTCAGGGAGTTCAGCTGCACCTCACTGACGAGGCCCATAAAGGCCGAAACGCGTCTGGGGTTTGCTGTTTCTCCTGTTCAGGGTAGAATTGCCTGGTATTTCGGGGCTGGGTCACTCTTTTGAGTAGGACCAGACTGATATATTACAGGATATTTCTCCCTGTGAAGGGCACAAGTGAGCTAAAAGAGGTTGCTCTCAGAATGGCTTATCATGGCTATAGAAATAACCTATTAAGGTTGGTTCGTTCTCTGATGAGCACCTCTGACTTTGTTGTTCTGTATATGCAAATTACCTTTAGGGTTTGGTCTCCCTAAGGGTAATAGGGGACTCCAGACGTGGACCCCTTGCTCACTGTGCCTCAGGGAGTTCAGCTGCACCTCACTGACGAGGCCCATAAAGGCCAAAACACGTCTGGGGGTTTGCTGTTTCTCCTGTTCAGGGTAGAATTGCCTGGTATTTTGGGGCTGGGTCACTCTTTTGAGTGGGACCAGACTGATATATTACAGGATATTTCTCCCTGTGAAGGGCACAAGTGAGCTAAAAGAGGTTGCTCTCAGAGTGGCTTATCAGGGCTATAAAAATAACCTATTAAGGTTGGTTTGTTCTCTGATGAGCACCTCTGACTTTGTTGTTCTGTATATGCAAATTACCTTTAGGGTTTAGTCTCCCTAAGGGTAATAGAGGACTCCAGACGTGGACCCCTTGCTCACTGTGCCTCAGGGAGTTCAGCTGCACCTCACTGACGAGGCCCATAAAGGCCGAAACGCGTCTGGGGTTTGCTGTTTCTCCTGTTCAGGGTAGAATTGCCTGGTATTTCGGGGCTGGGTCACTCTTTTGAGTAGGACCAGACTGATATATTACAGGATATTTCTCCCTGTGAAGGGCACAAGTGAGCTAAAAGAGGTTGCTCTCAGAATGGCTTATCATGGCTATAGAAATAACCTATTAAGGTTGGTTCGTTCTCTGATGAGCACCTCTGACTTTGTTGTTCTGTATATGCAAATTACCTTTAGGGTTTGATCTCCCTAAGGGTAATAGGGGACTCCAGACGTGGACCCCTTGCTCGCTGTGCCTCAGGGAGTTCAGCTGCACCTCACTGACGAGGCCCATAAAGGCCGAAACTCATCTGGGATTTGCTGTTTATCCTGTTACGGGTAGAAATGCCTGGTATTTCGGGGGTGGGTCACTCTTTTGAGTGGGACCAGACTGATATATTACAGGATATTTCTCTCTGTGAAGGGCACAAGTGAGCTAAAAGAGGTTGCTCTCAGAGTGGCTTATCAGGGCTATAAAAATAACCTATTAAGGTTGGTTTGTTCTCTGATGAGCACCTCTGACTTTGTTGTTCTGTATATGCAAATTACCTTTAGGGTTTAGTCTCCCTAAGGGTAATAGGGGACTCCAGACGTGGACCCCTTGCTCACTGTGCCTCAGGGAGTTCAGCTGCACCTCACTGACGAGGCCCATAAAGTCCGAAACACGTCTGGGGGTTTGCTGTTTCTCCTGTTCAGGGTAGAATTGCCTGGTATTTTGGGGCTGGGTCACTCTTTTGAGTGGGACCAGACTGATATATTACAGGATATTTCTCCCTGTGAAGGGCACAAGTGAGCTAAAAGAGGTTGCTCTCAGAGTGGCTTATCAGGGCTATAAAAATAACCTATTAAGGTTGGTTTGTTCTCTGATGAGCACCTCTGACTTTGTTGTTCTGTATATGCAAATTACCTTTAGGGTTTAGTCTCCCTAAGGGTAATAGGGGACTCCAGATGTGGACCCCTTGCTCACTGTGCCTCAGGGAGTTCAGCTGCACCTCACTGACGAGGCCCATAAAGTCCGAAACACGTCTGGGGGTTTGCTGTTTCTCCTGTTCAGGGTAGAATTGCCTGGTATTTTGGGGCTGGGTCACTCTTTTGAGTGGGACCAGACTGATATATTACAGGATATTTCTCCCTGTGAAGGGCACAAGTGAGCTAAAAGAGGTTGCTCTCAGAGTGGCTTATCAGGGCTATAAAAATAACCTATTAAGGTTGGTTTGTTCTCTGATGAGCACCTCTGACTTTGTTGTTCTGTATATGCAAATTACCTTTAGGGTTTAGTCTCCCTAAGGGTAATAGGGGACTCCAGATGTGGACCCCTTGCTCACTGTGCCTCAGGGAGTTCAGCTGCACCTCACTGACAAGGCCCATAAAGGCCGAAACGCGTCTGGGTTTGCTGTTTCTCCTGTTCAGGGTAGAATTGCCTGGTATTTTGGGGCTGGGTCACTCTTTTGAGTAGGACCAGACTGATATATTACAGGATATTTCTCCCTGTGAAGGGCACAAGTGAGCTAAAAGAGGTTGCTCTCAGAATGGCTTATCATGGCTATAGAAATAACCTATTAAGGTTGGTTCGTTCTCTGATGAGCACCTCTGACTTTGTTGTTCTGTATATGCAAATTACCTTTAGGGTTTAGTCTCCCTAAGGGTAATAGAGGACTCCAGACGTGGACCCCTTGCTCACTGTGCCTCAGGGAGTTCAGCTGCACCTCACTGACGAGGCCCATAAAGGCCGAAACGCGTCTGGGGTTTGCTGTTTCTCCTGTTCAGGGTAGAATTGCCTGGTATTTCGGGGCTGGGTCACTCTTTTGAGTAGGACCAGACTGATATATTACAGGATATTTCTCCCTGTGAAGGGCACAAGTGAGCTAAAAGAGGTTGCTCTCAGAATGGCTTATCATGGCTATAGAAATAACCTATTAAGGTTGGTTCGTTCTCTGATGAGCACCTCTGACTTTGTTGTTCTGTATATGCAAATTACCTTTAGGGTTTGGTCTCCCTAAGGGTAATAGGGGACTCCAGACGTGGACCCCTTGCTCACTGTGCCTCAGGGAGTTCAGCTGCACCTCACTGACGAGGCCCATAAAGTCCGAAACACGTCTGGGGTTTGCTGTTTCTCCTGTTCAGGGTAGAATTGCCTGGTATTTTGGGGCTGGGTCACTCTTTTTAGTGGGACCAGACTGATATATTACAGGATATATCTCCCTGTGAAGGGCACAAGTGAGCTAAAATAGGTTGCTCTCAGAGTGACTTATCATGGCTATAGAAATAACCTATTAAGGTTGGTTCGTTCTCTGATGATCACCACTGACTTTGTTGTTCTGTATATGCAAATTACCTTTAGGGTTTAGTCTCCCTAAGGGTAATAGGGGACTCCAGACGTGGACCCCTTGCTCACTGTGCCTCAGGGAGTTCAGCTGCACCTCACTGAAGAGGCCCATAAAGTCCGAAACACGTCTGGGGTTTGCTGTTTATCCTGAACAGGTTAGAATTGCCTGGTATTTCGGGGCTGGGTCACTCTTTTGAGTGGGACCAGACTGATATATTACAGAATATTTCTCCCTGTGAAGGGCACAAGTGAGCTAAAATAGGTTGATCTCAGAGTGGCTTATCATGGCTATAGAAATAATGTATTAAGGTTGGTTCGTTCTCTGTTGAGCACCTCTGACTTTGTTGTTCTGTATATATATATTACTGTGAAAGTACGAAATTGGAGAATGTCGACACACACCAAATACGTCGGTGAAAGATGGAATATTTCATGACATTCTTGTACATTCTGACCCTCACCAGTGTATGTCGACAATCACAGATGTGCTCTGGTGGAAGTCCAAAAGAGAGGAGCCGACAAAGAGGCGAAAGGACTCTCTTTTCCCTGAATCCTTTGTTCTGCTGAGAGAGAGCAACGTCATTTATACTAAATGGATACTGCAGTAAATCGTGATGTTTTTCTTGAAAAAGTCAAATGCATTAATTGAGGGTAAAAGAGAAGACAATTGTTTTTATTTTTCTCAAGAAAAGTACTCTAAAATACTTTCCGAAGTGGTTTCTGCTAAAACTAAGTGCAACACACCTTTGGATTACAGACGATTAAAACGTTTTTGACGTTTTAAAAATGAACGATGGAGAGAAGTTAATTGTACCATTAAAACCAGGGCAAACGATTTTACAGTATTATGTTACCGATGAAGAATTGTTCGGTATACTATATGAAACTCACAGCAGAATAGGCCACGGAGGAAGAACACGTATGCTTAAAGAGTTGCAAGTGAAATACAAAAAATATTACATATGAAGTTGTAACGTTGTATTTAAATTTATGCAAACGCTGTCAAATGAAACACAGCACACCTAAGAGGCTATATACTCTGTCAATGCCAAAAAGGAAGCGTTCCACAAATAAATGCAGTTGGCAAAGCAAGGGACTCTTGTGCAATTCAAAGTGTAATTGTAAGGATAGAAATGCTGTTTGCCACCCAATGCAAGTCTCTCCCCCCCTTGATCTTTTTGTTTATTTATTTTTTTGTATTTTTTTGTATTTTTCAATGTGATATTCCATATGTATGAAAAAGTACAACAAATTGTTATAACATGCAACGTCTATATTTATATCTGTAACCATTGTACTGTCCGTGGATTGTTTTTTCTTTAAATAGTGGTCCTCTAAAATGAGCACAAAAACTTTAAAGTTAGTCCTTGAGATGTAACCACTTTTTTAAATGTTATTGTAACAGTGGTCCACTAAAAAGAGCCCAAAAGACATAAAAGTTAGTCCTTGAGATAAAACCACTTTTTTATTTTTTGTTTTTTTGTTAGCCTTGTAGTTGTTGAAAATGCCACATAGAGTTGTGTATGTCAAATAGTGGTTTCTCTAAAAAGAGCTCAACAAACGTTAAACGTTGTCTTTGGGATGTAACCACATTTGTTATTTTTTTCAAGATACTTTGTTTTTGGTTATCCTTTTTGGTTTACAATTTACGACACCTCATGATAGACTATATTTTTAGTAAATACTCATTCATATTCTAATAATTCACCCTGACTTTTTTTTCATGAAAACTTTAATTAGCTACAGTTGTCCATGGGCAAATACTGGTTCTTCTAAAAAGAGGCCAACAGAGTTAAAAGTGTGTCCTTGTGATTTATTAATGGTCATTGCAAATGCCATAATAATGGGAAAGTGTCTCCTTTGCAGTAAAAAATGCAAGGTAGTCTCACTTGAAGCCAAATCAATTCTTGGTATGAAAACTTGGTGCCATTAAGAATTTCTGCATGTGTGAAATGATCTTTTAAATCTTGAACACTTAATCTGGTCCCATTACAAAGTCCTTTTTTTGGGGTTCATATTTCTCAGTAACATGACAATTGGTCCTTTTTTTAACTGTAAAACATGTGGTTGCATTCCAGATGGAGTTAATGAATTTATAAATTAAGTGGTGAAATTAGATTTACTCTGTATTCAACTAGAACAAAATCTGCACTGTGATAAAAAAATTTTGTGGCATCAATTAATTTCAAAATTTTATTATTCAGATCCAAAGCATCTTTATTTTTGGAAGTTAATATAACTTTCTGTGCAAGCTCTGAGGAATGTTCTGTAGTTATTCCATTTTGGAATATAGCTGATATGAGTGAATCTTTGCAAATAATTTCCGCTTGGATTTCTCCAATCTAAATTAGCCAATCATTGAAATCATTTTGGCCTTCAGATTTCATATTTTCTTCTAATTGAAGGTGTGTAAATACTTTCCATAGTGGACTTGACTTTATACATGTTTTCACAATATCTGTGCGATTTCCACGGACAAGCACAGGTAATGTTTGCCTGAAATCTCCACCTAGCAACATGGCTTTTTCACTAAAAGGCAAATCATTACCCATAATTGAATGCAATAAACAATCAATACATTGCAAAGCATGGCACAACATCATAGTCACCTCATCTATGATAATTAATTTGCATTTATGACATTTTTTGGCTTGAGATGATTTCATTGTAATATCTGACACTGGTGTTTCTAAAACGGGAACTGAAAGATTAAATCCACTATGTACTGTTCTGCCACCTTCTAATAATAATGCAGCAATTCCAGTTGTTGCAAAGGGAAGTGCTATTTCACCTTTAGTTCTATTTGAACTCATCAATAAATTATATAGATACATTTTACCCAATCCACCGGGTCCATCTAGATTAAAATAACGCTCTTTGAGCAAGTCATTATCTAGTGCTTGTTGTATTGCATTGAAAGTGTGCTTTTGCATATCATTTAAAGTGGCTATTTTGTCTTCTGATTTTTGTTTTTCAACATCAGCGTCATAGTCATCCAAGTGAATATCATCTATAATTCCTAGATCGGGGAGATTAAAAGTTGCTCAATTTAATCCATGACAGAGAAAGACTTCGTCGTTATAAAGTTTCAAAAAGTCTTCATACACATTTATTTTAAATGTTTCCCACAAAGCTAATGCATTAGGAACATATGCAAATGAATGCAAACTGTTCCCTCATCTGCCATGGCATTTTACACAGTGCTGCTTCTTCAAGACATCTCTCCCATTCTGTTTCATCAGCAAGGAAGTTTTTGTGTCGTGCAGCTGATTGATATGTGTCATAAACTCTGTAATTTACAGATCTCAAGTCTTCAAAACTTTGTGCACCCGGAATATTTAAAAGTAGTAAACGTAAGCAGAAAAGTTCAATGTCTCTTGGACTTACCGTATACATTCTTTATTTATTACCACACCTTTGTCTACGTTTCCATAATTCATTAACGAAAAAGTACTGATATGGAATCTCATTGTATAAGTATTCCCTTGCCTCCATATCATTAGAGTTGAGGATATACCAAGCAGTAAGTGTGTTTTGTCGATGTTCATTTTGTGCCAGGGCATTTTCTTCATTGCCAGTATGAAAGTAAATTGATTGTCTTTGTGCCAAATGTACAGCTAATCAATATACTGCATGTGAACGATCATGCATTTCAAATTTCAGAAGCAGCCACATTGCTTCTGGCGCACTGACATAGCGCGCATCTACATGAGATGCCAGTTAATCATGTAGTTACTAATTGTCTTCTTCATTTGGGCCACTTTTCACCACAACTGTTGCGGCATCATATCACTTATAAATATATTTGTATACATATTTGATTGAAGTGCAAGATTGCACGTTTATGTGGGCATTATACTTCATTAACAGATGTGGATTATATGGTACCACATAAGTGTTATCTACATTTTTTCCACAAAATATTGCCTTTGGACCTTGTCGTTTCCTATACAATGGATATCCAATCACAATTGGCAAAAGTTTGATCTTTAAATTCTTTGGGAAAATCTTTGGTGCATTTTTTATTTTCCATACATGGTGATTGAGGATTTAGCTTTCCACATGGGCCATGAATCATGACATGTGTTACAGTGTCATATAGTGTGGCATGTTTTTGTGGATGTGGTAGTTTTGCAGTAATTACTGAATCCACTTTCTCTACAATATTAAATGTATTCTTTTCATCAAGTTCTATAAGAATATGTGCATGTGGAAGGCCTCTTTTTTGGAATTTGATTGTATAAACATAAGCCAAACACTTTCCGAGTAAGTTACTGGTGGTGATGTCATGTATTAAGGCTGATAACTTTAGTTTGAAGACTCTAGCCACTAAGTCTGATTTATCTGAAGCATTTTGTGCATGTTTGAAATTATCCACAATCTCTGGCCATTGACGATTACATGGAAATGTAATAAATAAATCTGGTTTCCGATAGCCATAGCATAATTGTATCTTTCTTGCATATTGCGAGGAGATCCTTGGAAGGAAGATGGTAAAATTAGGGCTTGGCCAGCTGGAAGATCTTTATTTGAAGCCACTTCAGCCACATAATCCATGTGGCCACAATACTGTTCCACACATTGTTTATTTTGTTGATATTTTATGAAATTTAAATTATTGGCTTCTACTTGCAGGGAAAAATCAATGATCCATTGTTGTGTCAGTTTTCCAGCACTTAAGATTGGTTAAATTCATCCCTAATGGCAGTTTGAGACACTTTAAATTCAAGCATGGAAATATTATTTCTGACACGTACTGTCCAGTATTAACTTTTGTTGCCATCCTGCTTCCCCATTGGGATACAAAATTGGATATGTCATTGGATCCAAATTGGTACTTAATATACTAATGTTAATGAATTGTTGCTCTTCATTTCTGGGATATATTCTAATGTCCCTCTGAAAAGGTGGTTCCCCCTCATCATTTTGAAAAACCATTGCAACTTCATTAGCTGTGGGTAAGTTATAACATAGTTTATCAAAATTGCGATCTCTTCTAAGAAACATATTTACTCTTGGGATTGTTAACTGATTTTGTTGTGCAAGAATGCGTTGTTGTTCTTCCACTTCTGACAGTTTTTTATAAGCTTGAGTGTATGGATTTTTTGCATAATTTTATCATGAAAAACTGTGGTTAAGCATTTTGTATTTTCAGCAAGCTGCATAGGTTGTTCCACAGCTTCGATTGTATCTAGTACATATAGTTGAGCAAATTTTTTTACTTTTCCCTTTTGACAACAACTAATGAACTTACCATGTCTTGGTCTTTCCTTTTCAAAATGAAAAGCCCCACAAAATTGACAAAGTACATTATACATACCACAATTGTGAGGCTCTACAGTTACATATCTGTAAATAATGGTTTATCCTGTGAATAAACCTCAACATTACAATCTATATCCAGATTATGGTCATTAGCATATTCTTAACATGTGTCTTGAACAACCTTTTTTATTTTCCTAACTCTCTTACGCATCCATTTTGCTCCATCAGTATGTCTTTTGTTGTAAATTCGGTCACACTCTTCTTGGCTTACTCTTTTCTTACAGTCATCTGACTGTCGCTGTCTCCATCTTTGTTTTCGGATCCTGTCCAGAAGTTGCTGGTTTTGGGCTTCTCAGCCATTAGAATCTGTAATGTCAGAGTTACATTTTTGTTTAGAACCTACAGCTTAGGTTAATAACACAGGTTCTAGTTCCACTTCCTCTTCCACTGTTGGGAATGCAGTTTGTCTTTTCTTGGCAATTCTTTGACACTCTTCTTTTTGTACTGTTTTCTTGGTGTCATCTGACTGTGTCTCTCTCCATCTTTGTTTTTGACTTGTAATTTTGTCAGATATTCCAGTTCCTTTTACACAGTTGCCAATGTGGTGTTTGTTTGTTTTCTTTGTGTTGTTATTTGGGTAAAAAACAATATTGTTTGAAATTCGTACACGTTACATTATTCAAATCTGCAGCATATAGCCTATAATAGTAATTAACACAAGACACAAACCACCACATTAATTAATGTTGTTAAAAATAATACACTTTGTAGATGGTAAATTAAATATAGTTGAAATATTTTTGAAGAAAATGGCAGTGCTGCAAACTTTTGTGTCAGTGAGAAATTGACAGATAGCTGCAAAGTATGAAATAATATTTTTCAATTTAGTAAATATTCTGATTATTTTATTTCTTTAATGATTTCCATGTAACAGAAATAACAAACAGCTATTATGTAAACTTTCATAAAATGAAATACCCAAACACTTAAGAATTTTATTATTAAATTTGTGATGCAGAAATAAATTAAATCGACTGTAAGGTACAGGCAAGTAGGTAGTCTTATATTTCCTTCCCAGATGCATAACTTTACATTTATTTATATTAAATCTCATCTGCCATTTAGATGCTCATTCCTCAATTTTATGTAAATCCATTTGGAGGAAAAGCACATCATTATCTGATTTAATTACCTTGCACAACTTCGTGTCATCAGCAAAAATGGAGACACCACACTCCAATCCCAACTCTAAGTCATTAATAAATATGTTAAAAAGGAGGGGACCTAATACTGAACCCTTACCACATTAGTCCAATCAGAGTATGCTCCCTTTACAACAACCCTTTGCTTCCTGTCTTTTAGCCAGCTCTCAATCTATGAGCAGATATTTACTGCAATTCCTGTATCTCTTAGTTTGCACAATAGTCTCCCATGTGGCACTGTATCAAAAGCCTTTGCAAGATCCAAAAAGACTACATCCACTGAGTTGCCTTGATCCAGGTTCCTACTAACCTCCTCATATAAACTAATTAGAATTGTTTGACATGACCAATCCCTCATAAATCCATGTTGACTCCTACTAATAATCCTGTTCAAAAAGATAAATTCTTATATATTATCCCTTATTAACCCTTCTAAAAGCTTCCCTACCACAGTAGTGAGGTTCACTGGTCTATAATTCCCCGGAGTTGCTCTTGCTCCCTTTTTAAATTTAGGTATCACATCAGCTTTTCTCCAGTCATCTGGTAGAGACCCTGTGTTGAGTGAATCTTGAAAAATTAAATATAATGGTTTGGCTATTACAGAACCCAGTTCCCTCAGTACCCATGGATGTATTCCATCAGGACCCAGGCTTTATTAACATTTATTTTTTCCTCTTTTGGATTACTTCCTGTGTTAACCAATTATTTGGCACAGGTAGTGTAGCCCCATTATGTTGCAGTGTCCCAACCACTGGTACCTCCCTTGTGTATACCGGAGAAAATAACCAATTTAGCTCACCTGCCTATTCCAGGTCACTGATTTTCAGATGGCCTATTTCACATTCTAATGTTCCTATAGCTTCCTTAGATTCCTTCATCCCCTTTTTCCCATTTTATACTTAAAAATATTTTAGGGTTAGTCTTACTCTCTTTTGCAATACATTTTTCATTTTCTATTTTAGCCAGTATAATATCGCTTTTGCAAGCCTTGTTGATTTCTTTGTACTCCCGTAAAGCAGTCTCTGTCCCCTGCGTGGCTCACGCTGTGCACCTGCTTACCTCGCGTGTTCTGTTTAAGTGTTACTGGCTTTTTGTATGAGTTACTCGGTTCGGACTCGTTTTTACGGGCTTCGGCCTCATTTTCATGCAGTTACGTTTTTGGTCCTCCATTTTTTTACTTGCTTAGCCTATTTTGGTTTTATTCAAAACTATAAATATTACTCTAATTAACTTGTAACTTCACTCTGAGGTTCCCTGGCTCTCCCCCTATTCTGTGTGTAAGTTAATTTGAGGCTAGAGATGTCGCAGACTATTCATGGCGATTTTGACGATTTCTTTTCGTTCGCTCTCGCATTGGACGGCGGACACATGCGCTTTTGGGTTTGCCCCCTATTCTTTATCATAGAGGATACTTTGACCCTGCACCTCACAGTCAGCAGACACATTCCAGCCAATCAGCAGCATACACTCCCTTACAGGGCCTTTCATCTGAAGGACAGCATACATTTTAGAATCATTCTGAAGCTGCATTCGTTGTGAGAGGACAGATAGTGTAGCTGCTGGAGATTTAATAGGGAAATAGATAGCCAGGCTGTGTATTTAGCTTCCACTACAGACCTGAAGGACTCATCTGATATCTGCTGCACGGACAGCAACCCAAAAAGCCCTTTTAAGGGCTAGAAAATAATTTATTTTATTTTATAATTTTTTTCAGTGTAATCTAATTGCATATGCCTGCTTGCCAGCAAGTGTGTGTGACAGGCTAACACCTAACAGCTTATATTGTGCTTATTTTCACTACTCATACCTGGTGGTGTACCATACATTGAAAACAACCATTTTTTTCCTGTAATCTAATTTCAGTTGCCTGCCTGTGTCAGGCTCACAGCTAATATTCTGCTCTGTTTCACCAGTCATAGTTGGTGTATCATACATTGAAAAAAAACAACCCTTTTTTCCTTTAATCTAATTTCAGTTGTCTGCCTGTGTCAGGCTCACAGCTTATATTGTGCTCAGTGAAATAAAACAACACTTTTTTGACTGTAATAGATTGAATAGCAATTGCCTGCCTACAGGCGTGTGTGAAGCCTATTGCATCTACTCTGCCAACTTTTGCCAGTGCACAGTGATACGTCATATCTGGTGCAACCGTAGTGTGCAGTGACATAAAACAACACTTTTTTGACTGTAATCGATTGAATATCAGTTGCCGGCCTACAGGCGTGTGTGTGAGGCCTACAGCGCCTACTCTGCCAACTTTTGCCAGTGCACAGTGACACTCATATCTGGTGGCACCTTAGCTTGCACTCGCAGTGCCCCAAATAGGAAGTGGGAGGACCGACCAAGCATCTTTTTCCATCTCCCGCTTCCAAAAATCCATGCCATATACACATCCCCTGATAGGTGACGTAACAGGTATCAAACTGATAGGAATAAATAGTACAACTTAATACACCACTCCTATCTGGTGGCACATTACATTGCACGTGCAGTGCCCCAAATTAGAAGTAAGAGGTCCGACCAAGCATCTTTTTCCATCTCCCTGTTCCAAAAATCAATGCCATATACACGTCCCTTAATAGTGGACGTAACAGGGATTAAACCGATAGGAATAGTACTACTTAACAGTACACACCTTATAATAATGCAGACAGAGGCAACGCAGAGAGAGGAGTCTGAAGAAGAGGAGTCAGAGGAGGAAGGTGGCTTTGAGGAGGTGGAAGACCAACACAGCAGGCGTCCCAGGGGGCTTGTTGTCACCTTTCGGGGACCCTTGGTGGCTGGGTGGAGGAAGAGACCTTCAATGACATCAGTGAGGACAAGGAACGGGACATGGCTAGCTTGGTATCCAACCTTGTGCAAATGGGGAGTTTGCGGTTGTGCAAAGGGACTGTTTGCGGTTGTTTGCGGTGCTTTAAACTGGGAGATTGGTCTGTTACTGTGAAGCGGGTGTAACCCTTACACTACCTGATCGATACAACATCATACCTGATGTTTTAAAGCATGTTATTCCAAACAATTTAGGAATGTTAGGTGATTTATGCCCTTCATGGTTTAAAACCAGAATCTGCATCAACTATGTAATTTTCCGTGGGAGTTTTGCCATGGATCCCCCTCCGGCATGCCACAGTCCAGGTGTTAGTCCCCTTGAAACAACTTTCCCATCACTATTGTGGCCAGAAAGAGTCCCTGTGGGTTTTGAAATTCGCCTGACCATTGAAGCTCGCGACATCACTATTTGAGGAATATTTGTTTTTTTTTATGGTCTTTCCAGTTCGGTGGTTTGGCCATTCATTTTGTAATGTAGTTTAGTCCTGCAACTGCGTGTCTCGGTTTGCGAGTTGAATATACGTTGTTTGGACCTAAGTCCCTCGGGCCTTGCGATGAGCCCCTGTGGTTGTAATTATTTAACATTCCGTGACCAACACCGCAAACGTTACCATCGTCCTTGGACCACAAATATATATATATGATATATATATATATATATATATATATATATATCACATATAATAGTTGTCAAACTGCGAAGCATCCGCGAAGCGCATAACTCTAACAGCAGGGCGCGTAACTCTAAAACCCAAACAAATAAACAAATGTACACAAAATTACAACACACTCACACACAGCACGGGGGGAGTCACAGGAAGCCCGGGAGTGAGGATGCAAGGGAATTACACCGATATTTGGCATTTTTCACCACAGGAAAATCGCCTCAGCGGAAAACAAAAATGTCGGACAAAAAACGCAAAAAATCTGAAACAGGATGAAAATGAGGCTCACCAATGCCAAGCACGCAGGACTTAGAAAATACATGACGAAGAACCCAGCGGCACCCAGGACTTTAAAAATAAAACAAATTGCAGACTGGTTGTGCACACCAGGCAGGAGAAACACACAGGGAAGGGACCGGGGGTAGATGGTGGAAAGAGACACATGGCATTCACAAGCACAAAACTGCCAGGTTAACAGAACCTGCAATGAGCGGCCTGGACAGTAGGCGGCAGGAAAGGTTCGCTATGAGCACCGAAGGTGATCATTGCAAATCAGGAAAGTTGAAGTACACGGGGGGGAGAGGCTCGCAATGAGCGCTAAAGGTGCACATTGCAAGCCACGCAATGAGTGCCAAAGGCACTCAGCACAGGGCTCGCGATGAGCACTGAAGGTGCTCAGAGGAGCAAAAGCCTCACATTGTGTGGCAAACAGCATTCCCAGGCTTCTAATTTTATTGCTGTAATTTTTTGACGGGCAATTCGCTAGTATAAATAAATATATATATAAAACTAACTGAATCTCAACTGTCAGTTACAAGTTACATCATCACATTCTAAATTAGTTAACTGTTCATCAACCAAACATGCAACATACAGATTCTAACATCATAGGTCAAATACATAAAGAAGCAACATAACATACAGTAATTAACATACATAGGATAATCAACTTAACATAGCATATTAAATGAAACATAAACTATGAAACATACTTCCCACAAACACATATTCCCAGGAGGCAGTCCTGATAGGAGTCTTTATGCAGCCAATGTAATGGCCAGCCTCAAAATCCTAATCATCTTGGGCGGATGGTATGATTCCAAAGGAACTGGTGGTCAAGGGGATCATGACATGTGGGTTCTTTGTGTTTTCTTGCTCTTTCATGCCTCTCTCTGTCTCTGTGTCCCATGTGTCCCTCTTGCTCTCTCTGTCTTGTGTTTCTCTCTCTCTCCCTCTCTCTCTGTCATGTGTATCTTTATCTCTCCCTCTGATTCTCTCTCTCTGTCCTGTGTCTCCCTCTCTCCCTCTTTTTCTCCCTCTGTCTTGCGTCTCTCTCTCTCTGTCCTGTGTGTGTGTCTCTCTCTCTATCCTCTCTCTCTGACCTGTCTCCCTCTATGTCCTGTCTCTCTGTCCTTTCTCTCTCACTCCCGTTGCTGTCTCTCTCTCTCTCTCTTCACTCTCCATGTGCACTCTCTTGCTATCTGTGTGTGCTCTCTGTGTGCTCTCTCTCTGTCTGTGTGCTCTCTGTCTTTTCTGACTCTTGTTCTGTCCTGTCTCTCAATTTCTTTTCCCTGTCTCTGTCACTTTTTCATGTCTCTTTCTCTGTCCTGTTATCTCCCTGTCTCTCTCTCTGTCCTGTCTCTCTCTTGTCTCTCTCTTTCTCTTTCCTGTCTCTCTTTCTTTGTGTCTTGTGTGTCTCTCTGTCCTGTTTGTCTGTCTCTCTAACCTGTCTCTCTTCTTCCTGTCACTCCCATTGCTGTCTCTCTCTGTTCACTCACTCTCTGTGCTCTCTCTCTCTCTGTGCACTATATGTGGCTCTCTCCCCCTCTCTCTGTGCTCTTTGTGCAATCTTTCTTTCTGTGCATGCTCTCTCTCTTTCTCTCTCTGTGCACTCTGTCTGTGCGCTATCTCTCTGTGTGTGTGCTGTCTGTGTGCACTCTCTCTGTCTGTGCCATCTCTCTCTCTATGTGGTGTCTGTGTGTGCTCTCTTTGTCTGTGTGCGCTCTTGCTCTCTACCTCTCTCTCTCCCTGTAACCATCCCTCTCTGTCTCTCTAGCTGTGTGCTCTCTGTCTGTCCACTCTCTCTCTATGCTCTCTGTCTGTGCACTATCTTTGTCTGTTCACTCTGTGTGTTCTCTCTGTGCGCTGTCTGTGTCTCTCTCTCTCTGCGCTCTCTGTCTTTGCACTCTTTTTCTGTTCACTTTGTGCATTATCTGTCTGCTCTCTTTGTCTGTGTGCTCTCTGTGTGTGCTCTCTCTGTACGCCCTTTCTCGCTCTCTCTGTGTGCACTTTCTCTATCTTTGCACTCTGTCTCTGTGCTCTCTCATTGCCTGTGTTCTTCCTCTTGCTCTCTGTGCACTAGGTGTGTGCACTCTGTATTTCTGTGTGCACTCTCGCTCTATACCATTCTCTCTCTCTGTATCCCTCCCTCTTTCTCAGTCTGTGTGTCTCTCTCTTTGCGTTCTCTGCCTGTGCATCTTTCTCTGTGTACTCTCTTTCTGTGCACTTTCTCTCTGCGCTCTCTGTCTGTGCACAATCTCTCTCTCTGTGTGCACTCTCTATCTCTCTCTTGCTCTCTCTCTGTGCTGTCGGTGTGCGCCCTCACTGTCTGTGTGCACTCTCTCTCTGTACCTAACTCTCTCTATATGTTCCCCTACCTTTCTCTCTCTGGGAGCTTTCTGTCTGTGCAGTCTCTCTGTGCGATCTCTCTCTCTGTGTACTCTCTGCATGTGCACTCTCTCTCTCTCTCTGAACACTCACCCTCTTACTAATTTTGCTGTCTATCTCTCTGTGCTGTGTCTCTCTGTGCTGTTTCTGATTCTGAACTGCATAATGGCTGCCAGCTTCTGATAATCTTGGCTTTTAGGCCATCCCCGATGATGTCATAGCCACGCTTATATGATAGGTAATATTTAGGCATTTGATTGATTACTGTGATTTCTATTGATAATGAGTTAATGAGCACTGACACACTATTGATTAGAGTATACAATAATCATCTGTGTAGTCACAACAGTATGCTTCATTAAAGTAAAACGCACATTTGCTAGGCATTTTATAAGGAGCTTATAGTAGGAATTCAAAAGAAAAAGCATAATAGAAGGAGTGTCAGTTGTGGAATATGAACTTTAGTACAGGGATTCATTGCGATAATTACATTCACTTCTCTTACCCCCTGATCAGTTGCAGTATTAGTGTATTTGACTAATTCTAGTTTTATTAGCAACTTTGTTAACTCAGTAGGAAATGGTTTACTCTTCTCTCTTTTTTCTGTTACTGTCTTTTTACTTAGGAATAAGATGCTGTTATAGTTATTGTTTCCATGAATTTTATTTCTCTTCTTTCTAGCACTAAAAATAGTTCAACCTAATAAAGTGCAAAATACAGTATATTTAGAAATTAAATTGAGGTAAAAAAAGAGAATAGCTATCAAGAAAGTAACATTTAAAAATAAAAATAAATAAATGTCATTGCAATCTTTAATATTTAATTGTATTGACATGACAAGGATTCATCTCTCATCAAAAGAGAAGAACAGTGATTCAATATTTCAAGACACAAAAAGCAGACACACTGGAAGTTGGGTATGTGTCTCAACACACTGTTTGGGACCAGGGTGGAACTCCCCTGAACATCCACAATCAATGGCTCTTTAGTGCCCAAAAGTGCATGTAAAAATGTAAGCTGTCCTTATCACAAACCCCTTGGGTCTGGCCACTGGAGCCTGATAGACTTTAGCCACATATACAATTGAATGATAGGGGAATTATAATGCCCATCAAGAGCTTGTGAAATACTTTACCACTTGTTGATTTCTAATGTTGTGTGATTTTTTTCCCAAGCCCCGATTGTATGCCCTGGACCCAGAAGGTCCCTTTCACCCCATAAATTTGAGACTAGTGGGCTCAAGGTAAATTTTTTATTTTTAGGGCAAGTATTTTGTGTGTAGAATGTTTTAGGGTGCAACTATAGCATTACGTTAATAAAAATATTCCCTCACTCAGGTCGGACCTCAACACCCCACCAAAACATTCTGGCTCCATAACTCATGTTATCTTATAAACACTTGCTGTGTCCAGAACCTGACTGGAGATAGGTGGGAACATGGACTCCGAAGCACCTAGCTGGAGGAATAGATAGGAACAAGTCCTAGCCCACATGGGGGTAATTACAAGGGGCTGAATGTGTGAAACTTGTGCTTGTCTTAGGAAGTGGCCCATAAAGATTATGCTCTCTCTGGCGTATATAGAAATGGTGTGTTGCTTTGAGGGAACTGGTTATAATCACTTACCTGAACTGTTATACTAGAAGAAGGGATAAATGTGCCGGATGAGATCTGCATGAAGATTTGGTCTCCTTGGTCTTTGTAAGCCCTCTGAAGAGCAGATAGTGCCGGTTATGCTGATCCTGTGGTCCTGTGATCCTATGATTCTGTGACCCTTATATCCTGGTACAACTTCCGGACACCAAGAACAAAAATTACTGTATTCATAGGCAGGAGTTTTTGAGAGTAAAGCAGATCCCCATCCCTTGAGTTGTAAGTAATTTCCTTTGACTTTTTATAGGGAATCCTTCTTTCTAGAAGGAGGCTTGCGACTCTACTATTCTTAAACAATTTGGCTCCCAGAGCTCTTCCATCTTTTTTTTATGCAAATGACCCTTAGGGGTTATGTCAAGTGGTTGTTATGTCAAGTGATTGACTCACCAGTATGCAACAGGAATATCCTCAAATCCTGGCCTGTGTGGGGCTCTTCAGGAACGAACTTGCCCACCCCTGTACCATATGATACTTCTCCCTTTGAAGGGCACACGTGAGGTAAAAGAGGCTGCTTTCTGAGTAAGTGACCAGGTATATAGAAGAAACCTATATAGGTGTTGTTCATTCTCAGACTGAGTGCCTCTGACTTTGTTTTTTATTATAGCAGGAACTGAAGCAGATTTGCCAAGTATGTGCCAGCAAATCTGTACAGTAAATAGACATCTGCAGGGAAATTAACTTCAGACTGTAAAATGAGTTGGAAAAATAAGTAGAAAACTTATGATGGCATTAAAAACTCAGTCTCCTCTTGCAAAAGAAAGTAAGCAGTACTGCTGGGCTTAGGGTTAAAGTTTAAGACTGAACCCAGAGGGAGTACAGAATGTTCCTTTGTTAGTGTTAGACAGAGGAAATGCAACCCAGGGTTAGTAGGTACTCAGCAGACAGATGAGAAGATAAGTAAATGTGACCAAGGCATGGTGTAGAGGTGTAAGGATGTTCAGTGCAAAGCCAAAAGTTATGTTTTGTACTTCAGTGAGGAACACAGCAGTCAAGTAGTCAGATACTTAGCAATGACAGTATTAGTCAGGAAAATGCATGTGGTTAAAGCATGCAGCATAAATCAGTTGATAATTGTCAAGACTGCATCTCAGGTATGTAATATACCTATGCATTTATTTTTATGCGCTTCATGAAAACATAAAGTCTGTAGTGCTTTCTGTTCTTCATACTAATTAATCAATTACAATTTCTCATCAACATTCTGAGGCATGGTTCCTTATAAGCTAGGACACTATACTGCACATCCAGCCCTACAGAGTCTATGCCTGCATATGCTGCAGTGGTCTGACCCAAACATTGATTATAAAGCAAACTACATATATAGATATTATTTTCATCATGGGTTAGGTCAAACAACACCATTTTCATGAGAATCCAGAGAACTGTCTTCTACAGCTCTAACAATATGGAAGATCAGACCACACACTGCGTGAGAAACTTTCTGTCTGCTGTCTTATTCTGCACTGGTGATCCAGGTACCAGATAATACCATTTGGGACACATGATTTGGAGGTGGGTGATGGATTTTTTTTTTTGGGGGGGGGCACGTATTGGCATTCAAGTGGTCCTACTTAACTTTACTTAATAATACCCAGTTCTTTATTGCTTTAACTTTGCCATTTACTTTGGCCAGTGATCAAGCACATATACTTTCCCCATTGCTCCCATTTTGATTTAGAAATGTATAATGTAATAATGCATGAAATAAAACTGATTTTATTTCAAGAGAAACATCTTCCCAAAATATTATGGCTCCTAATTGAAATCCTGCAGTTGCCTTCATACAGGCCGTAAGCCTGCAGTCTTCAAATTTGCAACAGTTACAGAGCAATTCAATTGATCAAGCCCGCAGTTACCTGGCCGAAAGCCTAAACCATAAACCATGCACCCATACGTACCATTTCAGAGCATGATTGTTATCAGTTAAGAAAGGCCGTGACTATCGATTTAGAAACAGCCAACAGTAAATGAGACCATCATCATTAGGTCAGTAAAACATGGGAATTAAACGTCAATCAATTAGTGTTTAGAGGTCCGATATGCAATTAGGCAAATTTTTTTTAAATGAATGAAGGAAATGTTATAGTCCTTGTGGGTGGCCTGATATGCATTAACCCCTTGATTTCCAAGATTGATATAACAGGGAAATTAAATGTTGAGACTATTGTGCAATTAATTCTGTCTTTCATTGCTTTTTTATTTGCATCTACAGTGCTACAAACAGGTGTTTAACCCCCTTGCGAGTCCTATCTGGTACTAGTAGGATTTTCTTCAATATTTACCATTTACAGGTGTGAAAACAATTGTGGGCTTGAGGAATTGTAGCAACTGAATAGTCATTTGCGATTATAACATTTATGGGGTTTCAAAAATCGAAGGCTTAGATGGGTTTGAAGTTACAATTTTGACAACCACAGGGATTTTCAGCCTGTAACCTGCCAATTATTTGCGAGTAGCTAAAAGATGCCAATTGATTTGTAAATTATTTTACGTGCTCCAGTAACTAACCATTGCTCAATTGAATAGGGGCCTATCAGCCTCATTCAATTGCTACGTTTTGGGGATCAGGGCTCACAGATGGAGGTCGCAGGTTACTTTGCTATTCAATTGGCAAAGACTTACGGCCTCCAATCGAGTTACTTGCTCCGACCTGTGATCCCTACCGACCCATTGCTACTTTTCAAATTGCAAGTTTCTTCCCTGAAAGCCTTTGATCTTTCAAAACGCAAAGGCTAAAATCACTACGTCAAGCCCTCAAATTCGAACCACAGGTTACTTGGACCAAGGAGGTTTCAAAAGCAAATAAAAAAGCAATCCTGTACTTTTATGAAGAGTGAAAGTGATGTTAGATCTTAGAATTAATAGCACAACATTCTCCAATACTTTATTTCATGTTCAATTTTCGTTCAATTATCGATCATATCAATCAATGTGAAGTCCTATGGGCTTCAACCGCCAAGCCCGTAGGACTTTGAAAATATTGAGGTTGGATTTTCAAAGTCCTATGGGCTTGGAGGTTGAAGCCTGTAAATCTTGGAAAAATGGAGGTTGGATTTCAAAGTCCTAAGGCCTTCACTTACGATTTACAGGCTTGGAAGTTGGTCAATGACAATCTCAGTTTCCATTAGCTGTTACTGCATCGGGAGTTACAGGCTTGCTGTTCAAGCCTGCAAACACTACTTCAGACAGGGATTATTTCCGATTTGTGCTATTGGCCCCTTTCTTGCGACCATTGCCAATTGAATAGCAGAGTACAAGTAGGACTACTCGGACACGCAGACAGGAAATCAGCTGTCTGCAATCGAGTTACGGCCACAAATTGAATGAGGTTCTATGTTTTTAAGTATCCTGGTAGCTTATTCCATCCACCACAAGGAAATGTCAGTATTTCCTAAAATCATTCTTAATTATTACTTAAAATGGGAAATGCATTAATATTGATCATAACACAGTGGTATAAACATCCCATAAACACATCATAACCATAACTTAGAATAACCTTTAATTCGTGGTGAATTTTGCATTGTTACAGGTGCATTGTAAAAAAACAAACAAATAGATATATACTATCACATGCCTAGGGCCTCATTCTATTATCGGCCGTAAATCGGCCGTAAGGCTGCGATTCCTTGCGGGGGTTCAGTTAACTCGCGATTCTATTATACGGCCCCGCAAGGATCTCATCTTACGGCCGGCCGCATATCTTGGAACCGGCCGTAAGCTGTGAAATATAAAAACGCAAAAATAAATTCAAGCCTGCACTGTACAGCTCTGTAAATGCTAGGGATCATATTGGGGGACATGAGGATTAAAAGAAACCCACTCTCAAGCTTGCACATCTGCCCAAACCCGAGTTCAAATTAACTGTTTATTTTCCGGCTGCGGCGTGGGTGTGTCTGAGGTGCTCCAAGCACTCTGGACTTTTTACATGGATATTTTACGGATATTAAAAATAAAAAAGTTTACGGATTTGAGTACAGGATAATTATGTGCTATTTTTTCTAACACCTAAAATCCCTTTATAGTCTTCTCAAAGTGCAGGATGGCTTTATTTGAGCTATTTTATGTGCTTAATTGGTGCTAGCGGGACCTTTTTCCTGCAAGTAAGCAGCGGCTCGCTTTTAGCCTTGCAGAGAGGTTTCCCGGAGCAATTGAATTGCAAATCTCTTGCCGTAAGGGAATAGAATAGCAGAATAGCTTGCGGCCGGTCCTTGCGGCCCCGCAACGGCTGCGGCCGCTAATAGAATGAGGCCCCTAGTGTGTAATAGGGGTGGAACAAGTGTCATCATTTGCAATTTTTTGCATTTCTTTGTTTGCAAATTCTAGGTATTTCATTGGATCTTGCAAGCAACGTTTTAAAAGAGTTTGTTATTTCTTAAACTTTTCTATCCTTTGATTATTTATGAAACTTTTACTGCCTTGAAAGAAAAATGTTGAAACTAATGCATACAGTCTCTTTATAAATAAGTTGGGAATTGATTAAACTACATGACAGAACAAATCTGTTTTCAGTGAAATTGCTGGTTTTATTGTTAGTCTTTTGCCCAATGTACTTTCATGACTTCTGAAAAAAAAGTAATCATTTAGACAAGTTATTGAGTTGAATAAAATCAGAGTATCACTGATGTTATTCTATTTTCTGCACCAGGCATGTTTCAAGTAACTTTTTCTAAATTGTTTTGATTTTTAAAAAGTAACAGGGAGTGTAAATTTTTGCTTGCATCTTTAATAAAGATTGTGTCTGACTATTATATTCTTCAATGCCCAACATTCCATAGAAATAGAAGCATTTTACAGTGTCCCTATACACAAGACAAGATATGGCACTGAAATATTGCAAATTGTTTTGTTACTTTTAACTTATAAAGAAACTTATTTCATAATAAAAATGTTATACAATATCTTAATTATATGTGATAGTGTGTAAAATATTTAGTACAGCACTTTGATGTGGATGCTGAACACTTTCTCACATAAGATTTACTTTTTTTTCTATCGACAATGTAGCTCAATCTGAGTGCCTTTATCACCCTCAAAGCACTGTGGCATGGCCTCATTCCTCACTAAAAACAAAAATATGCATACATTATTTAAAATGGAAAAAAATAAGCTGTAGGGAATACCAATATATTGTTTGCCTGTGAGCCAATATATTGTTTGCCTGTAAACCAATATACTATTTGCCTGTGAACAGTAAATTAAAGGACCACTCAGTTTTTGAATTTGTTGATATTGTATGTCCCTTTTTCTTATCCCCTGTACAGCTCTAAGGAATATGTTGGTGATCTACAAATAAAAGTTTGTAATAATAATAATAATAATAGTGTATTACATATTATAATTGTCTAAGTACGAGACGTTGTCACGCTTTGCGTGGTGTGTACAACTTAGCAATGAGCTTATCACCGGCGAGCCATTAAACTAGGAGCACTTAGGCGAAGCGAGGCGAGCAGTGGAGGGAATGAAACACGTGATACTTAGCCTAGAAACACTACAAAATGCGGCTTCGCCATAGGCTGAAAGTAGTTGACGAATGTAGGAAAAATACGAGACGCGAAAAGATACGAGATTAATGGACGAACTGCGAAAACAAAAAAACTATAAAAACACACTAAATACAACAACAACAAAAATTACAAAAACATCACAGACTGCACAGGGCAACAGCCAGGACGTCTGGGAGTGAGGTGGAATGCAAATTTAAGCAGATTTAGATGATTTTCGCAACTCCACCGCCTAAGTGAGGAGAAAAATGGCAGCCGAAAAAATTAAAATGAGGCTACACGACCCCGGACCGCGCAAAACACTGCCAAATGCATAGCACTTTACACATCAAACTACGAACTAGAAAAAACACTATTACAATAGTCGGAAAATGCTCACAAGACGCGTAACACTTTAATAACATTACGACTATACAATGCCGCTTTACACAATAAACCAACGGCTTTACCTCGCGCACGCAGCCTATTTAGAATGCACACTTGGAACATTCATTACACTTTATAAGCAAGGCACTAACACTCAAAATGTAAATTGTATGCAGACGCAAAATACAAACAGATTGTTAGCTCTTCAGGCTATTGCTGGCTGCATATATTAATTATACATACTTAAAGTATATTAATTTATTCAATAAATAATTCATTAGTACTTAACTACATATACATAAAAATATATATATCTCTTTATCATGACTGATGAAGGTGCTCAGAGGACCAAAAGTACATGACAGGAGAGGCTCGCAATGAGCAACGTGCGATGCACGCGATGAGTGACATAGGCGGTCACCGGAAGGCTCGCAATGAGCACTGAAGGTCCTCAGAGTACAAAACGGTTTACATTGTGTGTCAAACAGCATTCTCATGGCTTAAAATTGTATTGCCCCGTCATTTTTGACTGGCAAGTCGTGCAAACGGTGCTCAGAGGAGCAAAAATAGACAAGACAAGAGGCTCGCCATGAGCACTGAAGGCCCTCACAGTACAAAAACGTTTACATTGTGTGTCAAACAGCATTCCCATGGCCTTACATTTTATTGCCCCGTTATTTTTGACGGGCAAGTCACTAGTTTACAAATATTAAACTATTAAAAACAGTATGCAGTTTAATATGAATAAAAGTTAAAGGCATATCTAAGTTTCATGGGTTAATACAATTCTGCAGTCCTTCCAGTAAATTAATATCTAAAAATCAGTCTAATGATTATGATGACACTCACATGGGATGTCTATACAAGCCCCCGAACCCCCCTGCCCCAAATCAGCATGCAGCATTAGGGGAGCAATTTTTAACTCATTATATACCTTCTCTGCCTGCCTCAGTCAATCACTGATGTCAGTCCTGAAGTCTCTGCTGGCATGTGCTTTCAGGTTTAGTGTCTGCTATCTGTCTGTGCTGCCCCGCCCTTCACCACAGGTAAGCACAGATACAATACATATCCCAGGCTGCTTGGCAGCACCAACAGGAACCCCAAAGAAAATTAAAATGTATCAGCTTCTTGAGCCACCTCCTGATTGGCCAAAACAAACAATATGCATTTATTGCTAATTTAGCCTGGGTTTCAATGCAGTGTTTAATGTTAAACTGTCAGAAATTATACACATTTTGCAAACATTTTTAAATGTTTAATTTGGTATTTTTTCATGCAAACAAAATGTTTGCATGCACTACTGCTTTTCCTCTATTAGATGCATATATAATCCAGGAAACTTAGATATACCTTTTACATTTCTTCTTAGTTTTTTTTTCTCCCCTTAAACCAAGCTGCTTTTCTCCTCCTAGCTGTATTATTATTGGCATGGCCAGCTCTCTGTGTGTGCATTGGACTATCATTGAATTTGGAAGCAGGTTGGACTTATGTCACTAGTACTGACTCCTAGCCCATGACATTATTAGTTCCACTCCACTGCCTACACATAGTTGACAGTTCTCTTGTAACATGTTTGCAGCTTCCCCACTGGCCTCACCCCTTGAAGCCCTGTCTCCTTTACTGAGCATGCTCAGTCTGAAGCAGAGTCTACACTGGTAAAACTTTATTTTTAGTTCAGCAACTGGGAAAAGCTGGCTATGCCACTGACCGACACAGGTAGACACATGTAGATGTACAGCTCTGCTTCAGGAGAAAAGACACTGTTTAAAAGCTAAGAACAGTTTTTAACTTTTATTTTACTGCATACTGTTTTTCATAGCATATGCACAGCAAACCAATATATGATCCTTACATGTAACTACAGTACAGTAGTCATTTAAGTAGTGGGGTAAAATAGTACACAACTAATCTACTGCCCACATGATAATTGCAATTTGATATTACATATTATAAAATAATATTTTAAACTTTGTTGACCATTTTAGTAATGACAACTCATAAGAGAACTTGATGGTGCTCCTGGGGATCATCAAAGATTTGAATATTTTTTTATAACCTATCCCTGACTTGTACTTCTCAACAACATTGTCCCTTACTTGTTTGGAGAGTTCCGCAATCTTCATGGCAGTGTTTGGTTAGTGGTGCCTCTTGCTTAGGTGTTGCAGCCTCTGGAGCCTTTCAAAAAAGGTGTGTAGTATATGTAATGAAAGATCACGTGACACTTAGATTGCACACAGGTTGACATCATTTCACTAATTATGTGACTTCTGAAGGTAATTGGTTGCACCAGAGCTTTTTATAGGCTTCATAACAAAGGGGGTGAATACATATGCACATGCCAATTTTCTTTTTCTAAAAAATAGTTGTATGTATATATTTTTCTCATTTCACTTCACCAACTTAGACTATTGTGTTCTGATCCATCACATAAAATTTAGATTAACAAAACATTGAACTTAAGGATGTAATGTAACAAAATAGGTAAAAAGTCAAGGGAGGTGAATACTTTTGCAAGGCATTGTATTTCAATTTGCACAAGTCGCTTAGTTTAAATGTTTTCTCAACAAAATGCAATTTTATTAATAGACAAGGCTTTCATTAAACATACTGAAGGCACTGATTCAAAGAAACACTTTATAGCTGAGTTTTCTTAATTATCTGCATCATCACTCGCTTAGATATAGCCATATTCAATTCCAGCCTCGTACATAAAATATTTTCACTTCAGCCCTACGTGCGTCAAATTTGACAGTTACAAAGCTATTAAATTAAAAGGGAGCCGCGAGCAACGTGTGAGACAAGCCAATTCGTAGCCCAGTCTCTCCTATGTTGCATGCACAGCCCTGCTTAGTTCAATTAGTCAAACATGCAGCAATGTGTTTGAGTAAGCCTATTTGCTGAACACATCAAGTGAAAGCCTGCCAGATGATCTTGCAGGCCCTCCACATCATCACTTGCCACGGGGGTTCCATCGATCACGATCGGGACCCCTCGCTGCATTTAAATATTTCAATTTTCCCGCCACAGGTCCTTAAAGGGCCTGCGGCACAATATTGGCTAATCCTAGCCGTGGGGGTTCTGTAAGTACCCCAGCGGCACCTAAAATAAACCCCCTCAGCACACTATTACAGACAATAAAACATTAAATAATACACAATTACAGACAATAAAACATTCAATTAAACCCTTAACTACATTCCGTTAACCCCCTAACTACAATCAATTTAACCCCTAACTACATTCCATTAACCCCCTAACTACAATCAATTAAACCCCTAACTTCATTCCATTGATGGGGTATAGTTAGGGTTAATGGGGTCAATGGGGTATAGTTAGGGTTAATAGTGTATTGTTTAGACTTTCTGTCATGAGGGTCCTGGAGGACACTCATGGAACTTATACTGTTATTATAAGGGTTAATTAGTGTCCTTTAAGGGTCTGTATGGACCCCTATTAGACTGATGGGGTTAAATAGAGGCTTATGGGGGTCATGCTTAGTTGTGCTTTCAGACATGCTCACTTGGCAAAGTAAGTAGCTAGCATTTAGGTCTTGCCCAACTTGCTTTTGGCGGGCAGCATTGAGCATTAATATTTATGTTTATATGGTTAAGAAAGCTATACAAGTTCTACCATCCAAACTGGTGCTTGTGCTATTGGTTTTGGTAATAATAACAAGTTATAAGAGAGATGGGGTTTCCTGCAATCAAGTACTGACTGAAACCATGTATTTTTTATTACATTTTTAATAATGAATAATAAACGAATGACATTTTTTAAAATACTTTACCATTTGAATAGACCTGTATATAATGTTATGTTATTCCACAGTCACCCATTATTCTCCCACTTACACATGCCCTCTGTTTGTCTGGAGGTATAAAATAATAGTGTAAAGCATTATAAGGACATTAGAGTTGCAAGGTTTTTCTAAATAATATGTCAACTGTGCAAAATGCATAAGACAGGTGGGGGGTCCCAGCAAAAACTGTGTAGGATTCTCATTCTCTCTCTCCCTCTCTTATTCTCTCTCTCTCTTATTCTCTCTCTCTCATTATCTCATTCTCTCACTCTCATTCTCTCTCAATCTCCCTCTCTGTTTTTCTTTCTCTCTCTTTTTCTTTCTCTCTCTCTATTTTTCTCTATATATATTTTTCTCTCTCTCTCTCTTTCTCTCTCTCCATCTCTCTCTCTCTCCATTTCTCTCTCTCTTAATTTCTCCCTCTCTCCATTTCTCTCTCTCTCTACATTTCTCCCTCTCTCTCTTTCTCTTTCTTTCTCTCTTTCTCTCTCTCTCTCCATTTCTCTCTCTCTACATTTCTCTCTTCATTTCTCCCTCTCTCCATTTCTCTCTCTCTCCATTTCTCTCTCTACATTTCTCTCTTCATTTCTCCCTCTCTCCATTTCTCTCTCTCTCCATTTCTCTCTCTCTCTCTCCATTTCTCTCTCTACATTTCTCTCTTCATTTCTCCCTCTCTCCATTTCTCTCTCTCTCCATTTCTCTCTCTCTCCATTTCTCCCTCTCATTCTCTCTCTCTCCATGAAACTATGGTTTTCTTGAAAGGATATTACAAAGCGTACAGTATGGGGCAACAGAATGGTTTATTAATGTGCCAGTATGTTTTCCACATGCAGCCTTTCTCTGGACTGGAGCCTCCTCTGCTCCAACACTTTTGTGTCCACTCTCTCTCTACAACTGAGGCTCTCCCAACAGCTCCAATGTAGCAGTCCACGTTCCTATCGGTGTCTGTACTGTTTGCTGCTCTGTTCAGCAAACGCTGTTTAATATTCCTTTGTTCAAAACAGGCTCGGAATCTTCTGCTCCCAAAATCTCTCCTTTTGGGTTCTGTATTTTCACACCGGCAAATGTCTCTATTTCTTAATGTTCCACACACATAGCTGTCTGTGACTCCATCAGTCACACCTGCTAATTAAGTCTCATGCAGGAGTTTAACTCTGTCACTCCTGTATATAACTCTTCAAGGTTCTGTATCTTGCACCATCCTTTGGGCCATAGCACCAACTTATGGTGCAAAAAATTTACTACGGGCTAATTATTTGGACATCCTACGTGGCGCAACTCGAACATCACTATGTTTGGCGAAGGCACTCTGCCACCTAGGGTCTTGGGCGCACCTCTCATAGCTCAAGGGCTCTTCTGTCGGCGCGCCTTATGAGCCACATCGGAGGTCAAAATAGTTCTCTGCCTGAACCCCAACTGTCCAGACGGGCTACAAAATAGAAAAGGACCATATATAAAAATGTATATGTGTGATACTTTTTTATTATTAGTAAATCTAAATGTTACATATGGATATTTTACTCTTACATTACTTCTCTCAGCATCATCACTTTAATTGTCTGCTTGTCCAAATATGCTGATGATTTCAGCTATCAGACAGTTTTGAGTAGGCAGACTTGTTTCTGAGATTTGGTTATCAATAGATAATTTATATAATATGTGTGGGTATTCCTATTGAATTAGTGACATAAAAATCCTACAAAAAATCTCTGTTAGATTAGGCTGGATTTTGCTTAGTACATGCAGAGCTGTTTTGTGGGGTGGAACTGCAAAGCCTGAACTCAATCGAGATGGGAGATTACATTTTAAGATATAGTTACATAGTATTTGAGGTTGATTAAAGACTTTTAGCCCATCAAGATCACCCTTTTTAGATCTCTTCTGATACTTTTAATATGTGGATTTTTTGTTAATAAAAAAAAACATTGAAATTTGCCAATTGTCTCAAAATGGGAAAAAAAGCAAAATTCCTCCCTGACCCCAGATACTGGTGACCAAATTTCTCCCTGGATCAATATTCCTTTGATACTTAAATACGATAACCTTGCATGCCCAGTCTATTCAAAAATATATCTATCCCCTTTTTAAAGTTATCTATAAAATTTGCTGTCACCACCTCCTTTGCTAGATAATTCCACAGTTCAACCACTGTTAAAGAAAATATTAACTGCCCATGTCTTGCACTGTGCTTAATATCAAATTGATGTTTTAAAAGCCATATATCTAACAACATGTTTTTCTGCTTGTTTATCTGCCCTGTTTTATCAGATTGTAGTGTGCACCAGTTGAATTACACTCTCTTTTTGTAATTCTACTTCATTGTACAGTAATAACAATAATCTTTTAATTTGGACCAGTTGTTTTACGTTGTCTGATTTCCATAACAGATTCTTGGTGCCGAAAAGTCTGGGAGGTGAAAGAGATCAGCGGACAGAATCAGGTCTGGAAACCGAGGACAGGAGACCAACCTGCGCCTCTAATAGGTGAGAACCTTTGTATCTCAATAGCTCTCCTTCCTCTGATTCTGTCCCCTGTCATAAGTCCCACGTTTCAAGAACCTGAAACACCTGTTTTATGTTTTAACATCTTCTCTTATGAATGTGTGTGTGAGTGAGGATACTGGTGCATAAAACCCACCGTAACAGTATGCAAGAGGTCTTTTACGGCGTATAACTGTACTGCCTCAAGATGCACCTCTACGGAGAAAGCCAATGGGGCCAGTGAAGTGCTAAGTAAGAGGACCCTATCGCCAGCTTGGTGTAGATGGACTGTAGAATCGTATCACAGACAGCAAAAGGCCTAAGTTATTTTTATTGTAGAGACTAAGACAACATCAGTAAGAACAGACCAGCAGAGGGAGGAGAGTCAGTTTGAGTAAGAAAGGGAAGAAGCAGAAAAGATAGAGCATCTTGCAATCTCTATAGTGGAGCATGAGTAGAAAATACAGAGACCCTGAGAGGCCAAATACAAAACTTCTGTTGGCCCAACCATGACATACCCCACTAGAGGATTGAATCCTCCATCCCCTCTATATCCTCCCATATATGTTGAACTCCAATTTAGTGCCACTGCCCCATCATTTGCGACCCTTCTCCCTGTGTGGTAAGATCTAGATGCCCGAGGGGAAGAAAAGTATTTTGGGAAGTGAAAGGAGAACGCCTAATCACTCCCAAAAAATAAACTCTGAGGAGGAAAGCAAAATGGCTGAGGGACTTTTATCACCTCAAGCCTCAGCTTACCCAGTCAGAGAACAGTTTATTCCAGGCACAAATGGTCAGGCAGACAGGCACGTTACCCAGCATGTCCCATGGACACCTGGGGAAATTAAGGGATTTCTCTCATCAGTCCCTAAGCCATGGAGCAATCCATATGGGTTTGTAAATTAGCTGTACAATATCATGGTCAGCTAAAACCCTACATGAAGGGATTTGCTGCAGATAATAAGAGTTGTGGCTGGTTAAATAGATACAGCTGCCATCTATACTAAACTTACCTCACCACTTAATCCATCAAAGGTAGAGAATACCCTATGTAGGGCATTGGAATATGTCAACCAACTCAAGAATAAGATTGCTGAGGTATTTCCTCCACAGTCTTGGCTGCGGGTGACAAATATCCAACAAAAGGTTAAGGAACCAGTGGAAGACTACTTTGAACGATTAAGGCAGGCAGGAGGTAACCTTGAAGACCAAGGCATGGGTGAGATGCTCACTGCCACATTGGTGTCTGGACTGAATAAAGAACTCCATGACAAATTGGTTTCTGCCCATTTGGATTGGGGAGACAAGTCAGTCACGGCACTAATGAGCACAGCAAGCTAAATCCAAAGAAACACTGAGGAAGTGCAGGAAAAGAGAGCTCAGAGGGTAAATCATCTCCCCTGGGAAACTTCAATGGAAGCAGTTCAGAGGGACAAATAGAGGGGAACCCAGAAAAATTAAATGCTATAACTGTGACAAACTGGGTCATTTTGCAAGGGACTGCACAGTCCCAAAGCAGGGGGAGACAGGAGAGCAATTGATGGGTCAGGTTTCCAGTCATCTCTGAGAGCAGAGGGGTGATGCCTTTGTTCGCCTGACCCTCTCTGACATACCATACCATTCTGTGGAATGCCTGGTGGACACTGGAGCAGCCCACAGTGTTCTCAAAACATCAGAAGCCCCAAATTTGAAAATGTCTGGACAAATTGATGCTATAGGACCAGCAGGTAAAACTATTATGCTGATAGAGAGTGTAGAAACTCCTGTAACTATAAGTCTAGTTGAGACGTCACTCTCCTTTGTCCTCAGTGACACTGTTCCATGCAAATTTCTGGGAAGAGATGCACTGATGAAACTAAAGACGAACATCCAATATACCAATGGACCAGTTGTCATTACTTTAGTGGGATCAGCAGACCACAACACATTGGAGAGTCTGATCCCCCTAATGCAAGTGTGCATCCTTCCAGAGCAGGATATTCCGTCTTACCTTAAGGATGTCCCCCCAGATGTTTGGGCTACAAAAGGTGGTCCAGTGGGGCTGATAAAACAAGCAGACCTAGTAGTCATTAAGCTCAGACCTGGAGCTAAATTGCCCAGAATTCTTCAGTATCCCCTTAGCATGAAACAATTAAATGGTGTAAGAGACCAAATAAAAAAAATTGCCACAAAATTCCCACAAAATCACCTGTAAATACACCCTTGTATCCTGTGGCTAAGCCTGGGAGACTGGGACAGTCCGCCTGGTCCATTATTTGTGGGCAGTAAATAAAATCATTCAAGAGGATTCACCACTTGTTCCAAATCCCCACACTATTCTAGGAGACTTTCCATTGAATGCCTCCTGGTTCAGTGTGATAGATTTGGTAGTCGCTTTCTTTTGTGTCCCTGTACATCCTGACTTTCAGTACCTGTTTTCCTTCACTTTTGAGGGGCAGCAGTTTGCTTGGACAAGGCTGCCTCAGGGAATGGTGTCTTCACCTTCTGTATTTGGTCAAATCATAAAGCAAGTACTTTTCCACGTGAGCACTGAGTCATGCAAGGTTTCCCCCAGTAGGCTACAGTTCTGCCAGAAAAAAGTAATTTTGCTAGGCCACTGCATATCACAGGGCTCTAAACACATCACCGCTTATAGGGTCTCTGTGATACAGAAGGCACCATACCCACAAAATGCCAAACAGATCAGAGCCTTTCTGGGATTGGTCGGGTACTGTAGACAATGGATACCAAACATGTCTCAACAGGCTGAGGACCAGTTAAAAGCTGTTATACTTAGCGCCCCATCACTGGCGCTCCCAAATTACGCCAAGCCGCTCTACCTGTTCTGTCATGAACTGGAAGGACAGGCTTCAGGAGTACTCACCGAGAAGTATGGGGGGAAACAGAAGCCAGTGGGGTACTTTAGTACCAAACTGGATCCTGTGATTTCAGCAGGAGCTGCATGTATATAATCAGTAGCTGCAGCAGCAATGTTAGTTGAAAAAACAACTGACATTGTCCTTGGAAATCAGTTGTTTCTTATGATTCATCATGCTTTACAAGCAGTCCTCCACAGCCTGACAACCAAGCACCTCTCTGTGGCCAGACTATAACATTTCCTTGCTGTAACCGTCTAATATAACCATTCTCAGGTGAAATGTTTTAAATCCAGCAACCATTTTGCCATTTCATGAGAGGACTGGGAGCAACACCCAGGAGCTGAAGCTCTGCTATGCCCCTCCCAAATGCTGTCTTGGATGAACCCATTCCAAATGCTGAAATTACACTATATGTAGATGAGTCTAGACTCCAGAAACCAGAGGGTGAGTTTGCAGCTGGTTTTGCTATAGCAGATGACACCTCCATTCTGTACTCTGAGCCCCTTGATCCTGTTATGCACTCGGCACAAAGTGTTGAGTTGCTTGCTCTGACCAAGGCATATGAATTGGCAGAAGGGAAGACAGTGAACATATATACTAACTCCTGTTATGCCTATGGAATCCTCAATGATTTGGGTTATTTGTGGGCACACAAAGGCTTTCTGACCTCTAGTGGAAAGCTGATATAACATGCAGACCTCATACAGGATTTGCTACAAAAGGTGGAGCTACATAGAGCCGTAGCTGTTATTAAATACCATGCACATCAGCGAGAAATAGATCCTATCACTATGGGTAACAACAGGGCAGATGAAGGAGCCAAGAAGGCAACTCTTATGGTTCTCCAAGAGTCCTCTAACGCTGTGGAGAATTTGACAATGGAAGTCTTAAAGACTCTCCAAAATCAAACCGGTTCCCAGACTCAGAGCAAGTGGAGAATGATGGTTGCAAATATGGGAATAGTTGATTGTATGCACCCCCAGTTCTACAGTATATCCTGTTATAACCAGTTTATCTCATCTCCCTTCCCATATTTCCAAAGGGGGAATGATTGCGAGTGTCAATAAATTTTGGTTTGCGCCAGGTTTTCACAGGTAAAATGACAAAGGTAGAGATGAAACATCTTGTAAAGTATGACTACTAGAGATGTCGCAAACAGTTCGCCCGCGGATTATTCACAGCGATTTTGGCATGTTCGCGTTCGCATCGGACGGCAAACACATGCGCTTTTCGGTTTGTCTCCTATTCTTTATCATTGAGGAAACTTTGACCCAGCACCTCACAGTCAGCAGACATATTCCAGCCAATCAGCAGCATACACTCCCTTCCAGGGCCTTCCATCTGAAGGACAGCATACGTTTTAGAATCATTCTGAAGCTGCATTCGTTGTGAGAGGACAGATAGTGTAGCTGCTGGAGAATTAATAGGGAAATAGATAGCCAGTCTGTGTATTTAGCTTCCACTACAGACCTGAAGGACTAAATCTAATTTCAGTTGCCTGCCTGTGTCAGGCTCACAGCTTATACTGTGCTCAGTGAAATAAAACAACACTTTTTTGACTGTAATAGATTGAACAGCAATTGCCTGCCTACAGGCATGTGTGTGAAGCCTATTGCATCTACTCTGCCAACTTTTGCCAGTGCACAGTGATACATCATATCTGGTGCAACCGTAGTGTACAGTGACATAAAACAACACATTTTTGACTGTAATAGATTGAATAGCAATTGCCTGCCTACAGGTGTGTCTGTGAAGCCTATTGCATCTACTCTGCCAACTTTTGCCAGAGCACAGTGACACTCATATCTGGTGGCACCTTAGATTGCATGCCAGTGCCCCAAATTTGAAGTAGGAGGTCCGACCAAGCATCTTTTTCCATCTCCCTGTTCCAAAAATCAATGCCATATACACGTCCCCTAATAGTGGTCGTAACGGGGATTAAACCGATAGGAATAGTACTACTTAACAGTACACACCGTATAATAATGAAGACAGAGGCAACGCAGAGAGAGGCGTTTGAAGAAGAGGAGTCAGAGGAGGAAGGTGGCTTTGAGGAGGTGGAAGAGGTGGCTGGGTGGAGGAAGAGACCTTCAATGACATCAGTGAGGACAAGAAATGGGACATGGCTAGCTTGGTATCCAACCTTGTGCAAATGGGGAGTTTGCGGTTGTGCAAAGGGACTGTTTGCGGTTGTTTGCGGGGTGCATTAAACAGGGAGATTGGTCTGTTACTGTGAAGCGGGTGTAACCCTTACACTACCTGATCGATACAACATCATACCTGATGTTTTAAAGCATGTTATTCCAAACAATTTAGGAATGTTAGGTGATTTATGCCCTTTATGGCTTAAAACCAGACTCTGCATCACCTATGTAATTTTCCGTGGGAGTTTTGCCATGGATCCCCCTCCGGCATGCCACAGTCCAGGTGTTAGTCCCCTTGAAACAACTTTCCCATCACTATTGTGGCCAGAAAGAGTCCGTGTGGGTTTTGAAATTCGCCTGCCCATTGAAGTCTATGGCGGTTAGCCGGGTACGCCGGTTCGCGAACATTTGATGGAAGTTCGCGTCAGCTGTTAGCGAACCTAAAATTTGATGTTCGTGACATCACTAATGACTACCCGTTCCAAAGATTACAAATAGACTACATCCAGCTACCCAAATGTGGTATCTATGAGTATGTTTTGGTATGTGCGGATATGTTCTCCTCCTGGGTAGAGGCTTAGCCCATTGCCAAGGCAACAGCAAGTGCAACTGCTAAAAAGCTAATATCTGAAATTGTGTGCAGATATGGTCTACCTGAGACAATAAAGAGTCTGATCGAGGTACTCTTTTTACTGGGCAAGTGTTTTCAGAAATAATTAAAGGGTTGCAGATTAACCAGCATCTACATACTCCTTACCATCCACAATCATCTGGGAAAGTAGAGAGAGCAAATGGTGTTTTAAAAAATAAAATGTGCAGACAAACCTTACCTGGATACAAGCCTTACCATTAGCCCTTTTTGCAGTCAGGCATACCCCAAAGGGAAACATGGCCTGTCGCCATTTAAAATTTAGTTTGGCAGACCACCACAGACAGGCCTTTTCTTTCCACAAGAATTGCATGGACAGTATGCTTCTTTAACCGATTTTGTTGTTCAGCTACAAATGCAACTGGCTAAATTGCATGGAAAAGTTTTCTCTTCATTGCCAGATCCAGAAGAAAAAAACAAAACTCACCCCCTGCACCTTGGAGACTGGGTGGTGATAAGGAGATATGTGAGGAGACATTTAGAGCCCCGATTTGATGGCCCATACCAGGTATTGCCGACCACACCCACCTCAGTCAAGATGGAAGGGAAACCAAACTGGATACACGCTTCCAACTGTAAGCTAGTAGATTTCCAGGTCAGTGATAAAAACCTGTGTTCAAAGGGTGGGGCCACTGGGGACAAAAAGGATTAACAAACTGTCAAAATGCATGTACTGCTCTGCTTTTCTGTGTTTTATACCTTCATGCAAAGGTGGACGGCGGGAAACAGACAAATTCCATCTGGCTTCTACATCAACAAACTGACAAGCTGAATGCTACAAACTGCTGGATATGTTCCCATATTCCTGCCACTCATAAAGAAATTCCTTTAATTGGTGTGCCAATATCAATGAATGATTTGAATTTAACATATTATAGTTATGAGGTTCAAATAGATGTAGATCCTGCTATTCATAATGCTCTCTCAGATCAATTAATTTATAAATTGCTGGTATAATCTCTCCACCTACAATGTGTCTGGGGCCCATGTATGTGAATTACATAGCAAAAATAAAAGGTTACTTTGCCAGTTTACCCAAGGTACATGTGGGGGAAAAAGATTGTAGAAATGCTACCTTAACATTTAACATGGAACCTAATGATACACCATGTGATATGGTTGATGCGGGTTGTAACAGCTTATGTTTTTGACCAACATTGAAAGCTTTGTGTTTCCCCAGGTGTTCTTGCCCTGAACGGACAGACGAAGATGAGTGGAGCTGTCAAAGTCATGTGCAACACAATATGGTATGGTTTCAAAAGTGGCTGGGAAATCATGATAAGTTAATTCCCAGGGTCTTGAGACAAAGAATCTATTACATTTGTGGCAAAAAGGCCTACTCATGTCTTGCCATGGGAGCATGGGCTAACTGTACCATAGGAAAAGTTGTACCAGCCATTAGACAACGCTTAAATATATAATTGTCTGAAATATACCAAGGGGTATAAACGAGACCTATTTTCATCTGCACATAAAGCCTGGATGTGGTTCCCTTCTTGGACAGGTTGGGGAGCCAAATTAGCAAATAGGATAAATAAATATGCTAGTATCATGGATGGGATCAGTAATGAGACTACACATTCTGTCCATGCCCTAAATGAAGAGTTAGCCCAAGTCAGAAAAGTTCCCCTACAAAACAGAATGGCTCTTGATTATCTGCTAGCTATAGAACGGGGAACTGGTGCTATCATAGGCTCAGAATGATGTACCTGGGTTGAGGACTCCCATGATCCCATATTGGCACACATGAGCAAAGTAAAACAGTAGCCACAAAAAGCTACAAATATATCTAAAGAAAGATGGAACCCTTTCTCCTGGATGAGATCTATTGGTGTTTGGTTTAACAATATGCTTTCCAATTTCTTAAAACCTATGTGCTTAATTGCCTGGAAATTGTTAGTAATTTGTGTTTCTCGATGCAGTAAAAAGGCGGATAATCTCATTGCCTATGGATATGATACAACAGCCACAGAGATGACCGTCTGGCAGCCTAGCTCCACTGCCTGCCTCTCCTGCAGACCCTCTTGCCACTTTTGTTAGCCTGGTGGATGACATCATCTCTCTGAGGGGAATCCAAAGTTGCACCATACCAGTTTGGGCATTGTATTTGTTTAACTCAGTGTGTAGGATTTAGCCTAGGTCTGTGGTGGGGTGCATCTCTGGCTGCTGTCGTTATCCATTCAGATAGAGATTGTCTGCTTGTGCTTGTGTGTTACCAATAAAGATGTGTGAATGCTTAGAGAAAGTGGTCACCAGGTTGGCAGCCTGAAATGGATGCCAGAATCCCACTGTCTATGCAGCTTTTCTATGTAGTCTGTGAAGTACAGCTGTCTAGGGGGTCACTTCCACCTAGGTAGGCTTTAGTTAGTTAGTTGGTTAAACGAGAAATGCAAGGCAATAAATATATGTGATAATAGATTATCAAAAGGGTGAGAATGTTAAAGAACATATTAACTGCCCATGTCTTGCCCTGTGCTTAATATCAAATTGATGTTTTAAAAGCCATATATCTAACAACATGTTTTTCTGCTTGTTTATCTGCCCTCTCATTAATGACGCCAGCCACCCAACTTCTGGCAAGTACAAGATAAGAGGTCTCAGAGTTGGAAAACGTGCAGGTTGAACCACGTCACTGGAACATCTTCAAGAATATAAATAAACCCTGTTTTATCTGATTGTAGTGCGCGTCAGTTGAATTACACTCTGTTTTTGTAATTCTAATTCATTGTTCATTAATAGTAATAATCTTTGAATTTGGACCAATTGTTTCACTTTGTCTGATTTCCATAACACTACCCTAACTATGAACTACCATTTTCTTTCTTTAAGGTAAAATCTTTTTTCCTCTAACCTCAAGGGATGTCCTCTTGTCAGTTGAAAACCTCTTGGCACAAAAGATTCACTTGACAAAGACTTATATTGACCCTGGATGAATTTAAATAAGGAAATCATATCCCCTCGTAGATGCCTTTTTTCTACATTTAATTTGGTTAGTCTTTCTTCATAAATTAGGCCCTTCTCTTTACTTTTTCCAGCTCTAAAATATCCTTTTTATGTAGTGGTGCCCAAAATTGTACTCCATATTCCAAATGAGGGTGTACTAGGCATTTCTACAGTGACAGAATTTTCTCTGCTTCCTTTGCTTCTATACGCTTCTTAATACATGCTAATATTTTACTTGCCTTTGCAGCTGCTGCTTAGCATTGAGCACTGCTACCTAGGTGGTTGTCCACAAGTACTCCCAAATCCCTTTTAAAATCAGATACCCTTAGATTTGCTCCAATAAGATTATAATTTGCATGGCTATTTTTCCTTCCCAAATGCATAACTTTACATTTATTCGGATTAAATCTCATCTGCCATTTCTCTAATTTATGCAGTGGCGGCTGGTGAACTTTCAAGTTGGAGGGGCGCTAGGGCGAAACATAGCCTCTCCCCTTTTTCAAACCACACCCATTTTTATAACTCCTCCCCCTGATGTCATAATGACCTTTATAAGCCCCGCCCAATGACCTTATACTTGTAAAGCCCATTGAAATACATGATCAGCAATGCAGCAATGTCAAGAAGTAAAGTAACAATGTGTTAAATTCATTGGTATACAATATGGATGGAAAAAACTCATGTCACAAGACTACAGCAATATCATAATTGCACCTATACGCATTAACAGAAAAATTAAACCAGTGACACCTACCATTAGTCGGCTCTTCTTCTCAGGGTATTCACGTTCAGTAAGTTGACCAACGAGTACAAACAAATCTGCTGCCACAGAGGGTTTGCACCTGGGGTTGAAAGAAAACAAGCAAATCAATCAGACCATTCAAGAACAAAACCATACCTTAAAAACCTTAAAAGACCAAGTGGAACCATATAGGCCCCAAACATAGCTTAGAAGACCAAGTGTGACCATATAGGCCCCAAATATACCTTAGAAGACCAAGTGGAACCATATAGGCCCCAAACATACTTTAGAAGACCAAGTGGAACCATATAGGCCCCAAACATACCTTAGAAGTCCAAGTGGAACCATATAGGCCCCAAACATACCTTAGAAGACCAAGTGTGACTATATAGGCCCCAAACATACCTTAGAAGACCAAGTGTGACCATATAGGCCCCAAACATACCTTAGAAGACCAAGTGTGACCATAGGCCCCAAACATACCTTAGAAGACCAAGTGTGACCATATAGGCCCCAAACATACCTTAAAAGACCAATCCGCACTATACAGGCCCAAACCAGTGGATCTTGGGATTCAAGAAAACAACAACATTTCACTTCTGTTTAGACAACACAATAATCAATGTCAAACAAACACGTTGAATTAGCATATGGATAACCATATGAGCAGTAACGTCACGCCAAGGCTTCAACAATTGTTACTGACCATTCACACACCTTTCATAGCTCCTTCCATATGCACACCCACACACCATTCATACTTTACTTACCACTAGTTATTTTTAGTAGTTCGGTGGTGCCATTTCTGAGAACTTTACGTACCCTTGAAGGTGCCTCCAATTCCTTCAAACCAATGCATTCAACCGCTCCAGGGCCATGGTGCTTCTTAAATACCTTTTTATCCTCTTCAATGTGGAGAAGCATCTTTCTGATTCTGCAGTAGTCTTCGGTGTTGTAAGCAGGATTCCTTATAGCTTCACTGTCTCCGTGAAATCATTATGCAGATTAAATTGATGGTAAAGTTGGTGCAGAGCAACAGCACTCGTACAGACATGAAATTCTGGCTTCCCGTACACAAGTTACAGCTACCCTTGGAAGTGCCTCCAATTCCTTCAAACCACGCCAAGGCTTCAACAATTGTTGCTGACCATGCACACACCTTTCATAGCTCCTTCCATATGCACACCCACACACCGTTCATACTTTACTTACCACTAGTTATGTTTGGTAGTGAGGTAGTGCTGCTTAACGCAGTTTATCTTTGCACACCCTGGGGGTATGCATTCTTCTTTGCTTCAATCACTTGTATTTAAATTTTGCACGGCGATCTTTCAAAGAACAAAACTTCTCAATGGTTTTTTCATTGAAGTCTGGGATCTCGGAAATCAGCACAACAGCAGCAATCGAGTCTGCATCTGTTGCTTTCATTTCCGTGAAGCCATCAAATCTTTCCACCACTTGATGCTTCTTGTCAATGTAGCGATAGACTAAAACGCACTGTGTCCTAGCGGAAATATCGGTTGTTTCATCCGCTTGGATTGCCACAAACTGGGCTTCCTTAAGCTCTTGGTGAATCACTTCCTTAATAACTTCATGCATGCAGTCCAGTAGCTCATTCTGCACATTTTTGGACGTGCCCTTAAACACAGTTGCAGTCTTCAAATGCTGTTCCATTGCACTATTGATACTGCCAACCAAATCCACCAGGCCTCGAAACACTCCTGGATTTAGCAATGTTTCACTTTCGTCGTGTCCTCTTAATGCCAGTTCAAAAGCACCACAAAAGCGAACACAATCAATTATCTTCGAAAGGATGTACCGGTTCTTAGCCACTTCTTCGCTGTGTTTTTGAATACTGACTTGGTGTCCTTGGTCCAGTTGAACTGCAATGTTCACCTGTCCAAGCATCTCAAACTTGATCCTGTTATACAAGTGAGCTTTAGAACTTTTGTGTTTCGACAATTTATCAGCTAGATGTTTGACGTCAGTCACTCCAGTTTTGGTCCAAGCAGTGTCACCACCAAATAGGATGCATGGGAAACAATATAAGGACTTCCTAGAAACGCTTCCACAAAGCCAGTCGTTCTTCTTGTACCATTCAGTATTGAAAGTATGGATATATTGCTTCCCTCTATCTCTTGCGATTTGCTGCAGATTTATCTCTGGTTGGTCAGGTCCTAACCGTTTTACTTCCACCTTCTCCTCATAGGTTAGGGTGCCGAAAGGCTTCACAAGTAGAGAGTCAATAGTATTCATTTCTGATACCAATAGAAGAAAGAGATCACGGTATATTAATTTATATTATGTCACAAAATTACTTTAAAATAACAGTGTGTTGAATTCATTGGTATACATTACAGATTGCAAACCCTCATGTGACAAGACTACATCAACATCAAATTTGCACCTATACGCATGGACAGAAAATTAAAAGCAATGATACTCACCTACAATTGACTCTCCTTCTAGGGTTATTCACGTCCAGTAAGTCAACCAACGAGTCCAAACAAATCTGCTTCCACAAATAGTTTGCACCTGGGGGGTGATAGAAAACAACAAAAAAAACATTAGAAAGTTCAAGACCCAAACCGTAACTTTTAAAACCTTAAAAGACCAAGTGTGGCCATATAGGGCCCAACCGCACCTTAAAAACCTTAAAAGTCCAAGTGTGACCATTTACTCACCAACAGTTGACTCTCCTTCTCGGGGTATTCACGTCCAGTAAGTCAACCAACGAGTCCAAACAAATCTGCTTCCACAGATAGTTTGCACCTGGGGGGTGATAGAAAACAACGAAAAAAACATTAGAACGTTCAAGACCCAAACCGTAACTTTTAAAACCTTAAAAGACCAAGTGTGACCATATAGGGCCCAACCGCACCTTAAAAACCTTAAAAGTCCAAGTGTGACCATATACTCAACAACAGTTGACTCTCCTTCTCTGGGTATTCACGTCCAGTAAGTCAACCAACGAGTCCAAACAAATCTGCTTCCACAGATAGTTTGCACCTGGGGGGTGATAGAAAACAACAAAAAAAACATTAGAAAGTTCAAGACCCAAACCGTAACTTTTAAAACCTTAAAAGACCAAGTGTGGCCATATAGGGCCCAACCGCACCTTAAAAACCTTAAAAGTCCAAGTGTGACCATTTACTCACCAACAGTTGACTCTCCTTCTCGGGGTATTCACGTCCAGTAAGTCAACCAACGAGTCCAAACAAATCTGCTTCCACAGATAGTTTGCACCTGGGGGGTGATAGAAAACAACGAAAAAAACATTAGAACGTTCAAGACCCAAACCGTAACTTTTAAAACCTTAAAAGACCAAGTGTGACCATATAGGCCCCAACCGCACCTTAAAAACCATAAATAACCAAGTGTGACCATATAGGTTATTTTTTTTTAGGTGGAGGCCTCTTGCAATGGGCCAGAATGGATGGACAATGGCTTCAATCAAGATTGGATTATTTATTATTATGACATGGGCTTCAATCAAGATTGGATTATGACATGGGCTTCAATCAAGATTGGATTATTATGACATGGGCTTCAATCAAGATTGGATTATGACATGGGCTTCAATCAAGATTGGATTATTATGACATGGGCTTCAATCAAAATTGATTGGAATGCCCGACGACTATCCAGGGCAGAAGGCCAACGCTGGAGGGGTCAATTTGACAGGTAAGTATGTGCTGTTGTTTACTTTATTTTTATTATTGTTTAGTATGTATGTGCTGTTTACTTTATTTTTATTATTGTTTTTTGTTTTTCCCTTACCTTATTTTTATTTTATCTTTAAAAGTGACAGGCACATGCATTGCCTGTTACTTCTAAAAATTGAATAAAAATAGGGGGGGGGGGAGGGGTTGGTAGTTGGGTCAGGGTTGGGTCAGGCGGCCATGGGTCGGTCAGTGGGTCGGTCGGTGGCCGCGTAGGCCACATGGAGGTGATCAGGGGTGGCACCCCCATGTGGCCTGTGCCACCCCGCTCACCGCCGATTATCCCGATCACAGTGATCGGGGGAATCGGGCGGTGGCATAGCATAGGACACATCGGGGTGATGATCGGGCCTCGGGGGTGGCACAGGCCACATAGAGGTGATCAGGGGTGGCACAGGCCTCATGGGGGCCCCTCTCACCGCCCGATTACCACGATCACCGTGATTGGGGTAATCGGGCGGTGGCATAGCATAGGGCAGGCCACATCGGGGTGATCGGGGGTGGCACAGGCCACATGGGGGTGATGGCTGGGGGTGGCACCAGGCATTGCAGGCCTAGGTCGGTCATCGGTGGTAGGTAAGTTGGTGGGTGGCTGGGTAGGTGGCAGGCCAAGCAGGCATAGTGGGGTAACTGGGGGGACCCTACCTTTTATTAGGGGCACTAGGGGTTTGGTTTGGCCAGGGGCAGGGCAGGTGCCAGGTAGACTTACTGTTAGGTTGGGCAGAGCAGATGTGAGTAGTTTCAGCCAGGGAGGTCTCTCTCAGTCTCAGCGTGAGCAGGGTCAGGAAACAGAAAGAGGGAAGGGACAGGCATCTGGTGGTTTTATTAACTGTGGATGTCAATCAAAAGTTAACTCGAGGCCCTATTAGCTGGCGGGCGCTCGGAGCTAACGGTCTGGGTGGGTTTAGGTTGTTCTCCTGACAACTGGACAGCCTTCCATCATTGAATGGTCAATGATGGAAGACTGTCAGTCATGAAATTGATACATTTATCACTGCCCATGCATACCGTCATTGTGCTGGTGGGCGGAATGCATTAACGGTCAGGGGGCCAGGCCTCATTGATTCATAGAGTCTAAAGGTTAGTGTACTAGTCAGTGTAGTGTAATATGATCACACAGAGATGCAGGGAAAGCTACAATAGATACACAGCATTAGTTAATATATACACACAAGGGCAAGGGGTTATCTTAAAGTGACAGTGTCCCAGGGAATAGTTTGCTTCATTTATTACTGTAATAACACTTGAATGCTGATGTACACATTATATTTAATTGTTTTTGGGTTATTACTAATAAATTATTGTGTTTTTTTATAGCAGGGTCACGAAAATATTTGGGGGGGCGTTTGCCCTGACGCCCCAATGGAAGGGCTGCCCCTAAATTTATACAGATCCCTTTGGAGGGAAAGTACATTATTTTCTGATTTTATTACCTTGCACAATTTCATATCATCAGCAAAAATGGAGACACTACTTTCGAGTCCTACTTCTACGTCAATAAATATATTAAAAAGGAGAAGACCTAATACTGAACCTTGAGAAATCCCACTTACCACATTAGTCCAATCAGAGAATGTTCGATTTACAACAACCCTATGCTTCCTGTCTTTTAGCCAGCTCTCAATTCATGAACAGATATTTACTTATCCCTTAGTTTGCACAATAGTATTCCATGTGGCACTGTATCAAAAGCCTTTGAAATATCCAAAAAGGCTACATCCACTCAGTTGCCCTGATTCAAGTTCCTACTTACCTCCTCATAGAAACTAATTTGATTGGTCTGACATAACCTATCTTTCATAAACCACATTGATTTCTACTTATGATCTTGTTTAAAGAGACATATTCTTGTATACTGTCCCTTTTTAGCCCTTCTAAAAGCTTCCCAGCTCCAGATGTGAGGTTTACAGGTCTATAATTCCCTGGATTTGCTCTTGCTCCCTTCTTAAATATAGGTATCACATCTGCTTTTCTCCAGTAATCTGGTAGCGACCCTGTGGTTAGTGAGTCTTGAAAAATTTAATATAATGGTTTGGCTATTACAAAGCCCAGTTCCATCAGTACCCTTGGATGTATTCCATCAGGACCGGGAGCTTTATTAACATTTCTTTTTTCCAAACTCTTTTGGATTTCCTCCTGCATCATTAATTTTAGAAGTGAGAAAAGTACTTGATCTATGTCTAAGGATTTTTTTTATCTAGTGGTAAACGAATAAACGTTTTTGATTTAGGTTTTGATCTCACATGTTATAAATATATTTAGTACTATAAAATAAATGCTAAGTTTTAATGTCATTGTTAATATGACCAGTAGGAGGGCACACCTGAACCACTATTCTTTTTCTCGGTTGGGTTGTTGGAATACATTTTCTCAAGTGGTAGTAGCATACTGTTGGATTTTGTTACATTATATTTATTTGCAATTATATTTATTCAAAATAAAAGCAAAACAGACATTTCTGAATTCAGTCTGTGTATTAGAATGTTTGTTTAAAAAAATGTCAAGTGCAGACAAATAGGGAATAATAGCTGCTAAGCAGGACTCTGTTTGCACATTAAACTAATGCTTTCCTATGGTTTATATTTGACATAATAGAGTAAGAGCATAATCACTTAATGTCCTGTCCTAATCATTTATCACTAGGAACCAGAGGCTTCACAGCATACTACTATTAGCAGTAATGTAAAATGCATTAGTATCTTGGGATACCTAGGCTTAAAACATACACCTGAAATGTTTTTCTTATTTTGTCTATATACTTTTAGTTTCAATTTAAGAATGAACGTATATATACATATATATATATATATATATATATATATATATATATATAGATAGATAGATAGATAGATAGATAGATATGAAAAACGATTGAATCCTTTTGTTGAAAATTTTATAATTTGATTTATACATTTTTTGCATTGTTCTTTAATGTTCTATTTAAATGTGATTCCATTAAATGTTATAGTCTATAAATATAATATAGTCTATAATATGTATCTGTTCGATTGGGTTTTTAAAGTTTTTCTTTTTTTCAATTTGGGTATCTCAGAAAATTAACAAAAATATAAAATGGCATCTGACCTTATGACCATTTTAAATATGTTGTTAAGTAAATACCTGCTTACTGTGTGCTAGTTTATTTAGTTACATGTGGCGAATTTATGGTGGTAACATAGCTAACATAGAAACATAGATTTGACACCAGATGAAAAACCAAAACACCATCTAATCTGCCCATTCTATCAACCTACATGTTTAGTTTAATTAAGTCTCTGAATGGCTTTATGCTTATCCCATGAAAGCGAGATTTCCTTAACTTTGGTTGTCCCCACGACATTCACTTGAATAGCATTCCACTCATCTACTACCCTTTCTAATACATACTTCCTGAACTCTATGATTAGGGTTTCTATCATATTCTTTAAAGCACAATGCAAATCCTAATAAAACTAGGAATTTGCTTGTCAAAAATGACAGCAATAAAATGTGAAGCCTGGCGATGCTGTTTGCCACACAATGCGGCGTTCTGCCCCCTCTGAGCACCTTCGTCACTCATCGCTATCTCCGCGCTGAGTGCCTTTGGCACTCATCTCGTGGCTCGCAATGAGTGCCTCTCCTCCCATCTACTTCACCGCTCATTACAGGCCTCAGCATCTTGCAACTTTTGTGCTTGGTAATGCCATGTGTCGCTTTCCATCATCTCCCCCCTTTCCCTTCCCTGTGTCTTTCTCCTCTGTGTCTCTGCTGAATTGTCACGTGGCGCGCGCTGATTGCCGTTGGTTTTATTTTCAAAGTCCTGCGTGCCTGGCGTTGTTGGTGTAAGTGTTACTGTCTTTGCCATCATGTATTTTCTAAGTCCTGTGTGTCTGGTATTGTTAGTCTGTCTTACTGTCTTTTGCATTGTGTATTTTCTAAGTTCTGCGTGCCTGGCCTTGCTGATCCTTGGCCGTAATTTTTATGTCCGTCGCAAAGTTCAGGGTGCTCATTGCAGCCTAAGTCCTGCATGCCTCAACAGCTCACCCTATTTCGCGAGGCTCGCAAAGTGTGACAACAACTCACAGTTCAACAACTATGTATCAAATATAGACTACAATAAAGCATCTTAATGCACAGTAAGTTGAATGATGCTGCATCTGTGTAACATATGTATGCTTAATATTGTCACAATATGCTTTTTCAAGGGGGACTTGATATGAACCTAGTTCAAACCTACCCCAGCAGAATTGTGTGGTTCTTGTTCTCTGTGGCACAAAAGATGGCTTTTGAAGATCACAACGCCCAAAGGTAAAGGCAGAGAATACTAGATACAGGTTACTAGTGGCCTCCTGCAAGTCAACTCCCAAATTCAGGACACAAACACAATAACAATCTCACACAGTGGAAAGGTGAAACTAGAATTATAGAACCAACATATATATACTCTATCTCCAATACCACACCCTTGTGTCCCTTTGTGTATGTCTGCGATGTCAGAACTAAGTTCCAACTGCCTTGCATCTTTGGATGCTATAGAAGCTCTTGAGATAAAACTCACCAAGTGTCTAAACTATATGACAGGTGTTTATAGCTGGCTAGTGCAACAACCTTGATGTTAATCTCCAGTGTTTGCTTAGGACTCTTGAAGTGCAGGAATTTGTTTATCTGCTGCTTATCAAGGCATATATGTGTGAGGATGCAATGTTCTGCAGTTAAGCTTATATGCAGAACATTTTTAACTTTTCCTCATGTATTCTCCTGTTCACATTTTCCCTCTATAACATATTATAACTAGTATACATGTTAACAATGTACAGGCAACATATAACCAAACAACAATAATACCTAATCACAATGCAACAATGTCATGTGCCCTTGGCCATATCCATAATTAATGACAAATATGTATAGTGTGTTTTGTGTGTCTGAGAAGGGAACATGTCTTAAAGTTATGAACACATCTAATAGATCAGAAGAAAACACAGAGCCTCATTCAATTTGAAGCCCGCATCTCGAGATATATAGGCCTATAGGCCGAATGTCTGCCGGCCTGTTGTGGGCTTGCAGTCTGCTACAATTCTTCTGCTATTCGATTAAACAAGCACGCAAGTTACAGACCGAAAGCCAAAACCGTAAACCATATAATCATAATGAGTATTTCAGGATCAATTAAGCAAGGCATTAACTACCCATTTAGAAAAAGCCAATAGGAAATGAGACCGTCATCATTAGGTCAGTAAAACATGGAGGTTACATGTCAATCAATTATCGTTTGGAGGCCCGATATGTGATCAGACTTGCAAAACTGCAAAACCACAAAATTATAAAAATGAATGCCGATACTGTTCTAGTCCATGTGGGTGGCCTGATCTGTATTGACTCATTAATTCCCGAGATCGATATAACTCCAAAATGAAACATACAATAAAATTATTTATTGTTGCTGATTTTCGAGCTTGAGACTGTTGTGTAATTAATTATAATGTCTTGAATCACTTTCCCCATCATTTACAATGCATAATTGATTTTTTAATTTGCTTTTACAGTGATACAGATATGCTTTTAACCCCTTTGCGGGTCCCATCTGGTACTTGTAGGATTTTCTTCTACATTTGCCATTTACGGATGTGAAACATTTGCAGGCTTGAGGAATTGTAGCAATTGAATAGCAATTTGCGATTGCGGACGTGAAAGATCAAAGGCTTAGATTGGGTGTAAGTTACGGTTGTAACAACAAAAAGGTTTTCAAGCCCGTAACACGTAGCCCATTTGTTGGTCGCAAAAAGACGCCAATTGAATAGCAAATTAGCAGCCTCCATTACGGGCTACTGTAACTTACAATTGCTCAATTGAATGAGGCTCAAAATGTTTAAATGCATTCCTGAAAGCAGCAATGTATCATTATGATTATTATTATTATTATTATTATTATTATTATTATTATTATTATTATTATTACTAGATGCTTGTCCGTCAAAAATGACCAGGCAATAAAAAAGTGTTGAAATGCTGTTTGTCACACAATGTGAGTGTACTGTGTGCCTCAACTATATATACCCCTATAACAAACTAATGAACGCATGTAAAAACACTATAAGTGCCATGAGGGTCATCCAGAAGCCTCATGACACAAAGTGTAAGCACTACACCATTTTAAACTGGTCTCTTATGGGGGTCTATACACACCCTCATAAGCCTCTATTTAACCCCATTAGTCCCATAAGGGTATTTAAAGACCCTCATGGGACAGTTAGAAGCCTAACATTACCCCATAAGTGCTATGAGGGTTCTCCAGTACCCCCATGACACTAAGTACAAACACTACACTGCACTAAACCCACCCCAATAAACCATTAAATCTAAACTAACACCCCCCTACACTAACCTATTAACACCTACCTACCTAAACTACCTACCTACCCCCTAATCAACCCACCCACCACTCTAATTACAGAAAATAAAAAAACCTAAGTCACAAAAACAAAAACATCTACATTACAGAAAATAAAAAAAACTAACACAAAAAATAAAAAATCTACATTACATGAAATAAAAAAAACTGTCACAAAAAATTAAAAAGGAACATTATAGAAAATAAAAAATACATTACAACTTGTGATGTCGCAAACATAACATTTTCGGTTCGCGTACCGCGAACGCAAACCGCCGCAAATGTTTGCGAACCGGCGAACCCGGAGAACCGCCATAGACTTTAATGGGCAGGCAGATTTTAAAACCCACAGGGACTCTTTCTGGCCACAATAGTGATGGGAAAGTTGTTTCAAGGGGACTAACACCTGGACTGTGGCATGCCGGAGGGTGATCCATGGTAAAACTCCCACGGAAAATTACATAGTTGATGCAGAGTCTGGTTTTAAGCCATAAATGGCATAAATTACCTAACATTCCTAAATTGTTTGGAATAACGTGCTTTAAAACATCAGGTATGATGTTGTATCGATCAGGTAGTGTAAGGGTTAGGCCCGCTTCACAGTGACAGACCAAACTCCCGTTTAACGCACCGCAAACAACCGCAAACAGTCCATTTGCACAACCGCAAACACCCATTTGCACAAGGTTGGATACCAAGCTAGCCATGTCCCGTTCCTTGTCCTCACTGATGTCATTGAAGGTCTCTTCCTCCACCCAGCCACCAAGGGTCCCCGAAAGGTGGCAACAAGCCCCCTGGGACGCCTGCTGTGTTTGGGCTTCCACCTCCTCAAAGCCACCTTCCTCCTCTGACTCCTCTTCTTCAGACTCCTCTCACTGCATTGCCTCTCTCTGCATTATTATAAGGTGTGTTAAGTAGTATTACTCTTATCAGTTTAATACCTGTTACGTCATCTATAAGGGGACGTGTATAAGGCCTGGATTTTTGGAACCGGGAGATGGAAAAAGATGCTTGGTTGGTCGTATCACTTCAATTTTGGGGCACGGCACGTGCAATCAAAGGTGCCACCAGATAGGAGTGGCGTGTTTGTAAGTACTACTCTTATCAGTTTAATACCTGTTACAGCACCTATCAGGGGGAGTGTATACGGCCTGGATTTTTGGAACCGAGAGATGGAAAAAGATACTTGGTTGGTCGTATCACTTCAAATTTGGGGCACGGCGCGTGCAATCAAAGGTGCCACCATATAGGAGTGGCGTGTTTGTAAGTACTACTCTTATCAGTTTAATACCTGTTACAGCACCTATCAGGGGGCGTGTATAAGGCCTGGATTTTTAGAACCGAGAGATGGAAAAAGATGCTTGGTTGGTCGTATCACTTCAATTTTGGGGCACGGCACGTGCAATCAAAGGTGCCACCAGATAGGAGTGGCGTGTTAGTAAGTACTACTCTTACCAGTTTAATACTTGTTACGTCACCTATCAGGGGGCGTGTATAAGGCCTGGATTTTTGGAACCGGGAGATGGAAAAAGATGCTTTGTTGGTCGTATGACTTCAATTTTGGGGCACGGCACGTGCAATCAAAGTTGCCACCAGATAGGAGTGGCGTGTTTGTAAGTACTACTCTTATCAGTTTAATACTTGTTACGTCACCTATCAGGGGGCGTGTATAAGGCCTGGATTTTTAGAACCGGGAGATGGAAAAAGATGCTTGGTCGTATCACTTCAATTTTGGGGCACGGCACGTGCAATCAAAGGTGCCACCAGATAGGCGTAGCGTGTTTGTAAGTACTACTCTTATCAGTTTAATACCTGTTACAGCACCTATCAGGGGGCGTGTATAAGGCCTGGATTTTTGGAACCGGGAGATGGAAAAAGATACTTGGTTGGTCGTATCACTTCAAATTTGGGGCACGGCGCGTGCAATCAAAGGTGCCACCATATAGGAGTGGCGTGTTTGTAAGTACTACTCTTATCAGTTTAATACTTGTTACGTCACCTATCAGGGCACGTGTATAATGCCTAGAATTTTGGGACCGGGAGATGGAAAAAGACATTAGCTTCTTACGCTCAAACATGTCCTTTACAGGCACCTGACTATGGGCAGATGAGCAGGAACTGCTCAAGGCGAGAGACGCAGTGGCGGATGGTTGAGAGGGGGCAAGGAGGGCAGCAGTGGTTGATGTGGCTGATGATGCTGGACCAGGAGGAGGATGGCGGCTTTGAGTTTGTGTGCTGCTTGTACTCATGTGTTGTTCTGGAGTCACCCAAACATTAGATCTCAACCTGTAGAGGATAAGGGAACCAGGCTACTCTAGACCTCATTCATCATTACAGGTTTTGACAGATTGGTACTATGCGTGCAAGCTACTGTGACAACAGATATGAGTGGCACCGTGCACTTGCAGAAGTTGGCAGAGTAGACGCTGTAGGTCTGACAAACACGCTTGCAGACAACTAACTGCTATGCAATCTATTACAGTAGAAATTTTTTTGGGGGGTTTTAAATGTACACTACTGTTCACCAGATATGAGTGGTGTGTTAAGTAGTACTACTCCTATCAGTTTAATCCCTGTTATGTGCCTTTTTTGGGGGTTTGGTTGTTGAAGCCACAGTGTAGCACCAGAGGCCAGAAAAATTAGGCATGTACACATGCCTGAAAAATTAGGTATTGTTGATCTTGCAGCGAGCAGAGAAGAAGGTAGGCCTGATCCATGCCCCAGCCCCACATACCCACACTCAGAGATTGAGGGGGGGACCTGAGAAGGCCACGGGCCGGAGATATAAAGGGGGGCCATCCCAAATAAGCACACAAGCGGGGACAAAGGTAGTGAAGTGGACATAGAGGCCCATGGACTGACGGTCGCCATCTTGGCAGGAAAAGGGCCCAGCAATTAATCCAAACTGACCCAGCACAGGCAGCTACTTGAGTCAAACGCTGTACAATTATACCTTAATAAAGCTGAAACATGCAACAGCTGGGATTCTAAACCGCCACAGGGGGACAAGGAGGCTAACAGCCCCCACAGTCTCTGCACTACTCTTTTTAACAGATAACCCAAGGGGCTAACCAGGGACCTTGCACACATAAAAAACAGAATTTTATTGGAGGAATTATTAGTTTCTTTACCCCCCAAGGTAGGACATAATATACGGTATCTTTAGACTACCTGATAGCCAAACCTCCTTTAGCCCCAATGCTATCCAAGAAACATTTCAAAACTTCAATCGGACCATATATTCATCCCAATCCCGCTGCAGCGGATCTGACATAGAGTCCTTCCTACTACAGCAAGAAGTCCACAAAATACCTGTACCTCAATTGGACAGCTTGAACCTAGACATATCCCAAGAGGAAATTAAATCTACAATCCAAGATCTTAAATTTGGCAAGTCCCCAGGGCCAGATGGTTTTACTCATCTGTACTATAAGAAATTTGAGCCCTTGCTTACCACCGCACCTAACATCTTTGTTTAACGCTATACTAAATGGAGAACCTATGCCCCCTTAATTGAATCAGGCCGACCTCATAGTCTTTCCAAAAGAGGGTAGGGACCCTTTAGAGGTTAAAAATGATCGCCCCATACCCCTGATAAATGTGGATGTCAAGATCCTAGCTAAAATTATGGCCAAACGAATATCTAACTTTTTACTGGACTAAATACACAAGGACCAAACGGGGTTCATTCCTTTCAGAGAGGCAGGAGATAATGTTAGGAGGGTTCTGAACGCCCAGTTCTTGGCTCAACACTATAACAACCCAGTTTGCCCTCTAGCCCTAGACATAGAGAAGGCTTTTGATACGGTGGAATGGCCATATATGTACAAAATGCTAGATAAGTTTGGATTTGAGGGACGCTTTCTCAACCTGCTCAGAAGGTACTACGACTCACTAGTAGCTAACTTAAAGATACCAGGGGACCATAAGGCCAAAATCCAAGTACAGAGAGGGACCAGGCAGGGATGCCCACTCTCCCCACTGCTCTTTCCTCTTGCCATTGAACCCCTAGTGCAGGCAATCAGAACCAACCATGCCATCCAGGGGGTTCAAGTAGGACACCATCAGTTTAAGTGTTCACTTTTCGCGGACGATATGCTTTGTACCCTGACCAAGCCCCTTCTCTCTATACCAGCACTCATGTCCGCTATAAAAGACTTCAGCTAAATCTCGGGCCTCCAATCCTTGCAAAAGGATATTTCTCTTTCAATGGAATCCTGCTGACTGGGGATACACATAAAAAAACTTATCTCAATCCTAGAACAAGCTATTCCAATTATTGGCTTTAGCATTCAAAATACACATTGCTACCCGGGCCCGGATGGATTCACAAATCTCTATTACCAAACTTTTATAGACTTGGAATTACCCCTCTTAGCCACACTTTTCCATCAAATTTTAGAAGGCTCTCCCATGCCGCAAGAACTAAACCATGCAAATATGATATGTTTCCCGAAAGAACGACGAGACCCATTAGAACTTAAAAATTACTGCCCCATATCACTCCTAAACGGGGATATAAAAATTTTGGCCAAATTAATGGCAAACAGGATTTCGCGATTTCTCCCCTCCATAATCCATAAAGACCAAACAGGGTTTATCCCCCATAGACAAACGGGACACAATATCAGAGGGACACAACATTTTATCTCATGGTCATCCCTACATCAAATACCCACATGCCTTTTGGCGTTAGATATAGAAAAGGCCTTTGATACGTTGGAATGGCCTTATTTAAAAGCAGTATTACAGAAATTTGGGTTTGCAGGCAAATTTATGAACTTGATAGATACATACTACAAATCCACGTCAGCCAGATTAAAACTCCGAGAATATCGCTTACAACACATAAAGATTTAAAGGGGAAAAAACAAATTTTTAGATTTATTTGGAATCATAAAGCACCAAGGATCTCAAAAAATAATATGTATAGACCAAAAGGGAAAGGGGGCCTATCGTGCCCGAATATCAAACTGTATTACAAGGCAGCGCAGCTGGCTTTCATTCCTCTGGCGCATTCTCCCACACATCAGCCGCTCTGGGTATTTATGGAAAATGTAAGCATGTCACCTTATACATGGGATACAGTAATATGGATTCCAGGCCTGTATACATTGATTAATCACTCATTAAAAATATGGACGGAGATGAACTGGACACAAAAACTGGACACTCGGGTATCAGATCTTACCCCTATCGTACCCAATCCCCACTTTAAGATACATCTTCCGGAAAGCTCTCTCAGTTGGTGGAAGTCTCAGAACCTACTAAGGGTTGGTCCATGATGGCATGATGACAAAATAATGACCTTTGAGCGGGTGAGAGATAGATACAATTTACCCCTAACTGAACACTATAATTTTTGCAGGATACATCATTTTATATATACGATAAGTGGTAGGGGAACCCCCCAAAGAAACACCTGGCTACTCAAAAAATTTAGGGATTCCCCCTTTCAGCCTGGTATTATTAGCCTCATGTATGAACTATTTAATGAAAACTCATGGGCAAACAAACCAGACTATACCAAAGCCTGGGAGAGGGATTTGGGCACCGAGTTGGCAGACAGCACATGGGATAAAAGTTGGCAAGGCTTAAGTAGGGGATCTTTAAATTATAGTCTGCTTGAGACTTCAATAAAGGTCCTACACAGGACTTATATTACTCCTTTTAAGCTAAATAAATGGGATCCAAAACGGAGCAGCTCATGTTTTAGGAACAGTGGTAATGAGGCTACATTTATTCATGTCTGGTGGGAGTGTTCGTCAGTCATAAGACTATGGGAAGAAACATGCTTACTAGCTTCTAAAATGTTTAAGATTCAGATTTCTGCTAATATAGAAAACTGCATGCTGGGTGTTCCGCATGTCTGTCTCTCGCCCGCTCAAAAAAGGCTATTAAAGTTCATCATGTTGGCCACAAAGAACCATATAGCCAGACAATGGAAATCGGATACCCTACACTTTCAGGTGGTTAAAAATAAATTAAACTTTATCCTTATAAATGAACGCCTTACCCATTTAGTAGACAACTCCATGGATACATTTGTAGATATATGGTCTCTGTGGCTGCAATTAAGGGATAGCATATCATCTGGAGACAATTAAAGAAATTTAGGTCCGGAATAGGGGCTCCCCTAAATGGGAGAGGATATTCTCAAGTGAACCAGATGTATGGAGGTGTGTGTGGATCCTTAGAGGGGCGGAGGACGGAGGTAAGTGCTATATTTTACATCATATTTATGTAAAAAAGGAGGATGTTTGTGGATCTTTCCCTTTCCCAACATGTTAAATGTTAAAACTAGTTATTTTTTTTCCCAATTATAGTCGGATTCAAGACGTAAAGGGAATCAACTTAAAACAAACTGAATTAAAGCTATATTAATAACTGAAAAGTAAAAAAATATATATTTTTTTAGGCTACAGGTACAACCAAATCCAGATAACATACTAGCCCTGGATATGGTATAAGCTCCAAGATTATGGAATGGAAAGGGGTAAACTGAGTATTAATAGAGATAAGGTAACTCAGTGATGTATTCACATGTATGGATATATATGTAACATGGAAATGGTTGTTTGAATATGATATATTACCTGACCTAAAAAAATATTTTTTGAAAGAAAAAATACACATAGCTAGTAGTTGGAAAACCCCAAATTAAAACTTTCAGGAATTAATAAAAAAACTATTTACTGCTCAACGAGAGATTTAACCATGTAGTCTTGGATAGAATCACCCAGTTCCAGACAATTTGGGATCCCTGGATAACATCCCCATTTAGTGCCCCCCTAATATAATAAAACATTTGTTAATGGTTGAAGCGACTCGGGAGGAAGGACCGGAGTGGGGGAGCCCTGGAGGAGACCCTTCAGAAGCAACCGGCGGCAAAATCATCGGAGGAAAGGAGAGGTCGCCTACTGAAGCCTGCCCTAGGGTAACCCAAGGGCGATTGAGCAGGTTAGATATTGTAAATAATAAGCTACTGCTGGAGTGATGATAGATAATAGGACTTTGGTGTTAACTGCTGATATACTCTTTACTATTGTCTGTTTTACCATGTCTTAGGTTTCTCTTAAAAATTGAAATCACAGTAAAAAAAAAGAAAATGTATTAACCAAAAAAGTAAAAATAAGAAGGCCTAGCCAGCTAATTTTAACAAAATGTCTTCATTGTAAATATGTATTTTTGCACAACTGTTGTGTTATGCAAGACTGTTCAATATGCTTTCTTTTTCATTACATGCCGTACGCCTTCTGACATAAAAATTTAAATTAAAAAATTAGGTATTGTTGCAGCCGCTGCTGTTGCAGTGGCCAGAAAAATTGACCTTTGTTCCCCAGGCAGAAAGTGCCATAAAACATTGCGTCTTCTTGCACCCTAGTCACGCAAGTCAACCGGCATTCACAGATAACATACAGCAGCTTGTGGACCATTTTTAGCAGAAGGCAGGTCATCTCATCAGGCCTTTTTCAGTTGAATGTATCGCCCAGTGTCAGTCCCTTCGGTATCCATCCCTCATTCATCTTTATAAAGGTGAGGCAATCTAGACTTTTTTGCCCTAGGCGACTTCTCTTCTCTGTGACAAAACCTCCTGCTGCACTGAAGGTCCTTTCTGACAGGACACTTGAAGCGGGGCAGGCCAGAAGTTGAATTGCAAATTGGGATAGCTCAGGCCACAGGTCTAGCCTGCATACCCAGTAGTCAAGGGGTTCATCGCTCCTCAGAGTGTCGATATCTGCAGTTAAGGCGAGGTAGTCTGCCACCTGACGGTCAAGTTGTTCTCTGAGGGTGGAATCCGTAGGGCTGTTGCGATGCGTAGGACTGAAAAAGGCCTGCATGTCCTCCATCAACAACACGTCTTTTAAACGTCCTGTCCTTGACGGCGTGGTCGTGGGAGGAGGATTACTTTCACCTCTTCCCCTGTTATATTGACCTTGTGCTGTGACATCACCCTTATATGCTGTGTAAAGTATACTTGTTAATTTGTTTTGAACCTGCTGCATCCTTTCTGACTTGCGGTAATTTGGTAACATTTCAGGCACTTTCTGCTTATACCGGGGGTCTAGTAGCATGCACACCCAGTACAGGTCGTTCCCCTTTAGCCTTTTTATACGAGGGTCCTGCGACAGGCACGACAGCATGAAAGACCCCATTTGCACAAGGTTGGATGCCGAGCTACCCATGTCCCGTTCCTTGTCCTCAGTGATCTCGCTGAAGATATGTTCTTCCCCCCAGCCACGTACAACACCACGGGTACCAGATAGGTGACAACGAGCACCCTGGGATGCCCGTTGTGATTGGTCTTCCTCCTCCCCCTCAAAGCCACATTCCTCCTCTGACTCCTCTTCCTCACAATCCTCTTCCAGCGTTGCCGCAGGTACAGCAAGCAATGCTGATAAGGCTGTTTCTGGTGGTGATGGTGACCACAACTCTTCCTCTTCCTTGTCACGCTCATCTACGGCCTGATCCAGCACTCTTCGCAGGGCATGCTCCAGGAAGAAAACAAATGGTATGATGTCGCTGATGGAGCCTTCGGTGCGACTGACAAGGTTTGTCACCTCCTCAAAAGGATGCATGAGCCTACAGGCATTGCGCATGAGCGTCCGGTAACATGGCAAAAAAATCCCCAGCTCTGCAGAGGCTGTCCTAGCACCCCGGTCATACAAATACTCATTAATGGCTTTTTCTTGTTGGAGCAGGCAGTCGAACATTAGGAGTGTTGAATTCCAACGTGTGGGGCTGTCACAAATCAAGCGCCTCACTGGCATGTTGTTTCGCCGCTGGATATATGAAAAGTGCGCCATGGCCGTGTAGGAACACCTGAAATGGCCACACACCTTTCTGGCCTGCTTTAGGACGTCCTGTAAGCCTGGATACTTATGGACAAAGCATTGTACGATCAGATTACACACATGTGCCATGCACGGCACATGCGTCAACTTGCCCAAATTCAATGCCGCCAACAAATTTGTTCTGTTGTCACAAACCACTTTGCCAATCTCCAGTTGGTGCGGAGTCAGCCATTGATCCACCTGTGCATTCAGGGCGGACATGAGTGCTGGCCCGGTGTGACTCTCTACTTTCAGGCAAGTCAACCCCAAGACTGCATGACACTGCCGTATCCGGGATTTGGAATAGTATCTGGGGAGCTGGGGGGGGGTGCCGTTGATGTGGAGCAAGACGCAGCAGAAGAGGACTCAGCTGAGGAGGTTATAAAAGAGGATGGAGTAGGAGGAGTAGAGGAGGTGGCAGCAGGCCTGCCTGCAAGTCGTGGCGGTGTCACCAACTCCTCTGCAGAGCCACTCATTCCATGATTGGCAGGCGTCATCAGGTTTACCCAATGCGCAGTGTAGGTGATATACCTGCCCTGACCATGCTTTGCAGACCAGGTATCAGTGGTCAGATGGACCCTTGCCCCAACACTGTGTGCCAGAGATGCCATTACTTCCTTTTGCACAATCGAGTACAGGTTGGGGATTGCCTTTTGGGCAAAGAAATTTCGTCCGGGTACCTTCCACTGCGGTGTCCCAATCGCTACAATTTTTTTTGAACGCCTCAGACTCCACCAGCTTGTATGGTAAAAGCTGGCGGGCTAAGAGTTCAGACAAGCCAGCTGTCAGACGCCGGGCAAGGGGGTGACTTTGTGTCATTGGCTTCTTACTCTCAAACATGCCCTTGACAAACACCTGACTGTGGGGAGATGAGCAGGAACAGCAAGAGGCGAGAGACGGCGTGGCGAATGGTTGAGAGGGGGCAAGGAGGACAGTAGTGGTTGACGTGGATGAAGATGCTGGACCAGGAGGAGGATGGCGGCTTTGAGTTTGTGTGCTGCTTGTACTCAGGTGTTGATCCCATTGGCGTTTGTGATGTGACATCATGTGTCTTCGCAAAGCAGTTGTACCTAGGTGGGTGTTGGACTTCCCACGACTCAGTTTCTTTTGGTGGCAACAGTATACGTTGATTGACGTGCTGTCTGGCTGACCCCGGGTGCCGATACATGCTGTCTGACAGTGCCACTAGCTCGTTGCGATGACCTCCCTCTGCTTCCAACTCGTCTCCTCCTCCTCTCTGTCTCCCCATCTGAACTTTCCCCCTGTTCTTCTTCTCTTCTAGCTGGCACCCACGTGACATCCACGGACGCATCATCATCATCATCACCCGCCTCACTTGTATCTGACAACTGAACAAAGGAAGCAGCAGCGGGTACATCATTATCATCACATCGTACGTACATGTGTTTACTGCTGCCTGACTGAGACATATCCCTGTTATCTACATCCTCTGGCAATAATGGTTGCGCATCACTCATTTCCTCAAACTGATGTGTAAATAACTCTTCCGACTGATCAATTGCATCGGCTGTGTTACTAGTGTCGGTGGTGGCGGCAGGCGGGCGAGTGGTAACTTGAGAGGTGCCCGAACCTAAGCTGCAGGAGGATGGTGCGTCAATGTTCCAAGCGGAAGCTGTAGAAGATTGGATGTCCTGTGTTAGCCAGTCAACTACGTCCTCTGAACTTTTCAAGTTCAGGGTAACTGGCCTCTGAACACTGAGCATTATTGTAGGGTCAAAGGGAATCACAGCACCACAACCACGACTGCCCCTGTGGGGTGTCCTGCCTCTGCCTGTCATTTTTTTTACGATTAGTGGTACTATGCGTGCAAGCTACTGTGACAACTGATATGAGTGGCACTGTGCACTTGCAGAAGTTGGCAGAGTAGACGCTGTAGGCCGACACAGACGCTTGCAGACAAGTAACTGCTATTCGATGTATTACAGTAAAAATGTTATTCTTTGTTTAAATGTGCACTACTGACTGTTACACCAGATATGAGTGGTGGCACTGACTGGGCAAGTGGGCACAGTATACGATGTGAGCCTAAGACACACACGCTGGCAGGCAGGCAAAGTAAATTAGATTACACATAAAAAAAGCGTTGTTTTTTTTAAATGTAGAGTGCTGGTACACCACTAGATTGGATTGGTTGAACTTGGCACAGTGTATTTTAAAATTATGAGAAAACATGTTCTGTAAACTAAATAAAAATCATTTTAGGAGGTTGAGTGAAAAAGAAACCGGATGGGGGGATACCGAGCAGAGCACACCATCTACAGCCCACTGGGAGACAAACTCATCCATTCCCCCAGTGGACAAAGCCAGGTGGTACTCTGCCCGGATACGGGAGCGCACCAGCACCCAGAACATGGCCTCAGGTGACAAGGGAACCCCCCTATCAAACACTGCTTCCTGGACATACATATAGCCAATTTGGCTAATGCCAGGAGCAGGTTGACGAGGAGGTCCCTGGCCTTATTGCCCCGGGACACTGGGCGCCCAATAATAAAAATGTGAGGGGAGAAATGCAGCCAGAACTGCAGGAGGAGGCCCCTCAAGAGTGACAAGAGGGTCTGCAGTCTGGCGCAACTAAAATAAATATGATACACGGACTCTCCCTTGCCACAGAATGGACAAGTGGAGGGAGAGTCCGTGAATTTAGCTAAGTACTCTCCCGTGCTCAGTGCACCATGGAGCACTCTCCAACTCAAGTCCCCGGTGGGTCGTGGAACTAAATCAGAATAAAGTTCCCTCCACCGGGGCCTCTTGCCCTCGTCAGCTGGTAGGACCCGCCTCCAGATGGTATCGGAATGGGTCACGAGGGCAAGGAAGTGCACTGTATGGAGCACAAGAGAATATAAGCTCTTCCTCGGCATGCCGCGAAAGCATGCCGAGGGTATGTCCCTCAACTTCGAGAGGTTGGGGACAGGAGGAGCCTGAGGGGAAACACGGGGCTTGTGTCCAATGCAAACAGCCGGAGCAGGGGTGTTGAAAGGTGCATGTGGCACTCCGGCCTGCAAAGCCCGGCGAAGGAAGGTGCGCGAGTCGGGGGAGATGGCATCCCTAATCTCCTTGAGCAAGCACCCTGAGACTTTGGGCGTCACATATCCCAAACGGAGCGCAAGCTCCTGGGGTGACACCCAATCAGAACGCCCGTATTCCAGGAGATCCCCGACTCGGGTCATCCGTGCATGACTAAGGCGGCGGATGATACAGGGGGACTGTAACATTGGAGCCCCCACTGCTGGATTAAATCCGTGAATATTTCATTCCCCAAAGGCACGCCCTGCCTGGTCACGGAGACCATGCTCCAGGCCTTGAGGGTTTCCTGGTAGTATGCCAGCAACACCGAGAGGTCTCTCCCAAACCCCTCGGGCCTGATCAGAAATAATTGCCGGTCATACCCCAGGTTGCGCAACTGGCGATAAAAGCTGGATGCCAGTGCGCACCACTGCGGAGAGGGATCTGCATATAGGTATCTCTGCAGGTACTGAAGGCGGAAGGTGGACAACTGGGAGCACACACAAACTACTCCCTGTCCACCCTCCACCAAAGGCAGACTTGCCACCCCTGCAGAGACCCAATGCCTTCCCATCCAGAGGAAATCTAACAAATTCCTCTGGATATTGGTGACAAACTCGGGGGTCGGACTCAGACAAATCAGCCGGTGCCAGATCTGAGAAGCCACCAGCTGATTCACCACTAGAGTCCGCCCCCTAAGGGAAAGCATTTTTGCTAGACCCCTCCATCGTCCCAGACGAGAGAGGACACTGCCCTCTAACTCCCTCCAGTTGTCTGGGACGGAAGCGTCCGCAGCGGACAGGTAGACCCCCAGATATTTAATGACATCTGCCTCCCACGTGATGTCACGAAAGGTGGGAGGCAAAGAGTCCACCTGTAAATTACCCTCTAAAAGGCCTGTGCATTTGGACCAGTTGATCTGAGCGGAGGAGGCAGCTGAATATACCTCCTGGCACTGTTTTGCCAGCTCAAGATCAACTGGGTCCTGGGCCACGAGGAGCACATCGTCAGCATAAGCTGAAAGGACAATCCGCATGTCTGGATCTTTTAGCACCAGCCCTGTGAGCCTTTTCCTCAGTAGGCAGAGGAAAGGCTCGATGGCCAGTGCATATAACTGTCCAGACAAGGGACATTGTGGTGTATCACCAAATTAATATATATAAATATTACACAAGGTTCGTCTACATTAAAAGGTATTTATTAAAAGGCAACAACACAATACTATAAATGTATCACAAACACACAGCCCAGACCCACGGAGCAACACCCCTTTTTAAATCTATCTACCTATATAATCCCCTTCCCCAAACGCTTGATCTTACCCACGGTTAGACCATCGCCATCCGTATACCGTCAAACATCACCAACACCATCCAGGAAGAAAACAGTAAGCAATAGCAGTTTCCTGCCTGGAAATACCCTTAGTTGCATCACTTCCTCCAGCAATTGTGGGAGGGAAGCAAAGACTTCCAGCCCTCCCACCTAGACCTGTTTAAGGAGGTCCTGAATTACCATGCAAGGAAGACAAGTTACCACAGACATCCTTGACGCACCCCTCGTCCAAATACCAAAGGTGCTGTTAGGGACCAATTGATTTTAAGTAAACACTCTGCAGAGGCGTACAGCGTTCTTATAAAGCCCACAAACTGTGGGCCAAAGCTGTACGCTTGCAGAGTGGCTATGAGGTAACCATGGTCCACCCTGTCAAACGCCTTCTCTTGATCTAAAGAGAGAAAGGCGAGTGACAGACCAGTCCTGCGAGAATAATGCAATAGATCCCGGACCATAAAGATACTATCAAAGATAGTCCGGCCCGGGATCGCATAGGACTGGTCAGGGTGAACCAATTCTGCCAGCACAGACCCAAGTCTAAGCGAGATGGCTTTAGCTACAATCTTGTAGTCTGTGCAGAGCAGAGAGACCGGTCGCCAGTTCTTAATAAGCCGGAGATCCCCCTTTTTGGGCAGCAGGGCAAGTACTGCCCTGCGACAAGACAGGGGCATCTCCCCGGTCTCCAGGGCTTCCCCAAGGACCAGATGGAAATCAGGTCCCAGAGTCTCCCAGAAAAATTGGAAAAACTCTACAGTCAGTCCGTCCAGTCCTGGAGACTTCTCACAGGACATGGCACGGAGGGCTTCAGAGAGCTCTTGAAAAGATAGTGGTATATCAAGCCGCTCTCTTACACCCTCACTGACTGTGGGGAGCCCCTCCCATAGGACCCTGCAGGCGTCTGGAGAAATGGGATCCGGAGAGTAAAGATCTTTATAAAAGTTCCGGGCTCTGTCCCGGATACTCTCCGGATCTGTAAGGGGGGCACCGTCTTCATCTAGAAGACAGGTGATGTGCCTACTGTTACCCCCCTTTTTCTCCAGTGAGTAGAAGAGGCGCGAGCCGTGGTCTAGATCTTTGAGAAAACCTAAGCGGCTGCACACGTATGCCCCCTTGGCCTGGTGTCGTTCCAGGTCACAGAGGACACCCTTCCTCTCTACATACTCGCTCTGCAGGGATTGGTCCCTACAAGTGAACAGCCTCTGCTCCAGATGGAGTACCTCCCCCCGGAGTGACTCCAACTCAGCTTCGCACTGCCCACTCGCACCCTTGGTATATTCCTGACACAGAAGTCGCAAATTAACCTTGCCCACGTCCCACCACAGTTTTAACGTGGCAAAGTCCACCTTGCAACCCCTCCAGTCCGTCCAAAACTCCCGGATCAATGTCACGAGCCCCTGGTCCTTCAACAAAGCATTGTTGAAGTGCCAATAGGCGGCTCGTGGCGCTGTTGGCGTTAGCGCCACCGTCACAGACACACAGTTGTGGTCTGTGAACGGAGCCAGCCTAATGGCACAAGAACCGACTCGTGACATATAGTGACTAGATATATATATTCTGTCGATCCGGGAGTGGGACAACAGACCGGCTCTCACCCTGACGTAGGTGAAACCGTCTCATGCCCCTGGGTTCTGCTCTCGCCATATGTCCTCCAGGGAGAAGCGGGCGATGATCTCCCGCAGGGCTGACGCAGAAGGCGGGTACGGCTCTGGACTATTCCGGTGCAGAGCGTCGAGGGTGCAGTTGAAATCACCCCAGAGTACCAAACACTCATCTGCGTCAACCGTCTCCAAAAACTGGGACAGTCTGGCGAGGAACCTCACTCTCTCAGGCCCTCCAGCAGGGGCATATATATTAACTAGGTTAATGATGCTACCCTGCTCTCGGACCCGGAGGTGGATTAGACGGCCTGGGATAACAGCTTTCACAAGCAGCAGCTCTGGCTGAAAAGACTCTGAGAACAGGGTCACCACTCCACATGACGCCGATGTGAAGTGGCTGAAGAAGACCCTGCCTCTACACTCCAGTTGCCACGAGGCCTCAGCCTCTGGAGTGGTGTGAGTTTCCTGCAGGAAGCTCACAGAGTACCCTCCCTGATATAAATAGGAGAGTACCTGGAACCTGCGGAAACTGTCTTGACAGCCATTGGTATTTAGCGTGCTGATGTGCACAGCCATTACTGCGTGTCAGGAATTGTGCGTTCCTCAGACCCTTGAGACTGCTGATAGGACAAGCACATTTTATAGAATTTCCGGACGCGGAGATGCTCCGCAGTCCCAGAATTCTTGGCCCTAGTGCTGACCACTAGATATTTCTGGACAGAGTGGAGAATAAACGACATATTCTTCCACCTCTCCAAGGCCAGCCGCACCTTCCTTTTCTTTTGACAGGGATAACCCACCCAGAATCTGATGTTCCTTCTGATGGGTCACCCCTGGGCTCCTCTTGCCTGAGGGCTTTTACTCCATCCTCCCCGGCTAGAGTCAGTTTCCTCAGCTTTATTCTCAGGGACCCCCTCTTAGATGATACAGAAGGAGTCCCTTTAGCACCCTTCAAGGTAAATAATGGACCCTTGGATTGCTGCTGCACCCCTGTAGCTTCAGGAGTGCATTCAGGGGTAGCTGGCTGGACAGCAGTGGCTGGCATGACTTCCTTAATGGAAGCCTTGGAGGCTTTATATGCCTCCACTGCCAGTTCCACCGCTGCTTGCTCAGCTTGGATGGCACCGATGTTAGGGTCAGTGGACGGCTGAGGAGGGTAGACAGGCTCTCCTATGATGTTAACAGGAAAACCTGTTTTATCACCCTCCCCCATTTCCACTTCCCCTTGTGCCACATCCCTTCTGACAGACAAATCCATGGGGTCCTGAATGGGGGTCATGCCTATATTCCCCCCCCTCCAGTAGTGACTCGGCCTGGGGCTCTAACAAAGCCCGAGGTACGTCACTAGAGAGTGACACTGGAGGAGGAGACTGACTGGTGCCCTTGAAGCTCAGCACCTCAGGGACACTGACTACCCATTCAGCAGGGGCTTTATTGGGACCCCCCTCAAAGGCCAGAGGCAGAACCTGATCTTTCTTGTCTACCCCTGCCTCAATTGGGAGATCCTCTTGCCCCTGCTTTTCATCAAGACCCTTTTCCACATTAACCCCTATAGGGTCTGGAGAGAGAGATGTGTGGTCTGGCACCGGCTTGCTGAGCTTAATAACCGGGCCAGACAATGTCACCGGATGAGGAGGAGATGTTTTGTTCCTCTTCTTGCTTTTAGAGGGAGGTGCTCCACTATAGAGCACTTCCCACTTATCAGCAACCTCCCTGTTTGTTTTATGCTTCCTCTTCCTGGGGACGTCACTCCTGGAAGAGGAGCTGCACTAGCTGCTTCCCCTGCAGAGGGCTTATTATCCCTCTGCTTACACTGTGCCCCCACACTAACTGATGTAATTATGGTGGGGGCAGATTGGGACTTGGGAGATGCAGATGTGAACCCGGGGAGGACCGGTGACATTCTTCCCCCTTTTCCCTGTGTCTGCAGTCTTGCTGGAGACCACAGACACAGATGTCTTTTTGGGGGAAGAAGGGGATTTGGAGGTCGTGGTGGTGGCTTGAGGAACGGCCTCCTTGCCTGAGCTCTGTGGGGGGGCTATGACCCTTGAGGTCCCCGCTGTTATGGGCTTAGCGGGGATGGGTGCTGTACTGACGGAGGTGCCATTTGCTGGGGCTGGGGCATGATGCTTTACATTAGGACAATTCCTACGTGTATGCCCCAACCCCTTGCAATGATAGCACTGCACCTCCGTAGTGCTGTAAAAAATCATGTAGAGCACCCCCTCAAATGGAACCCCAAAAGACCCCTCGATGTTTTCTGCACCCTGAGGCAGGCACATTTGTACCTGCCTCTTTAAAGAGAGTACATGACGAAGTGCTCTCTCTCTGCACCCCAGGGGAATTTTAATAAATGGTGTTTTTACTTACCCTAGGGTTAGCAGGTGGGGGCGCAGGAGATAGTCTGGTAGAAAGGGGGGCACATTAGAGAGTGTTACTTTTGTGCCCAACCCTTCCAGGGGTTCTATTGGGACATATAATCCCCCCACTGTGATGCCTCTCTGTATAAGTATGTGAGCAGCAGCCAGCGTACGGGTAAAGAAAACTGCTTTCCTGTACATTTTGCTGGCTGCTACTATAACAGAGGGGCTGATGACATTAGCTGCAGCACGCAGATAGATATCAATGCTGTAGACCGCAGACATCTGACATTTAACCCCATGCTTCCTGGTGATCTGCCCCTCAGCCCCAGCGGTGGTATTACTGGGGCCAGCAGAAACCACCTATGACCAGGTATTAGCCACAGGGGTAGGTCTGCTGGCAGAACCACCAGTAGCTGCGGCTGCATTATCTGCCTGGGGCCTATGCTGTGCAGTGCTGCAGCTAGGATTTTCAGGGGCCATTATTCCCCCTTTTGACCCCTGAGGCTTCTTAATGGTCTTATCCCTCATGTTTAGACCCTTTTTTTAGTTTATTTGTTTTATTTATTTTTATTTTTTGTTTTATGATTTTCTACTGTTTTCTTTTTTTTTTTTTTTATATAAAAGTGTGAAAAAGAAACAAAAAGACAAAACTGAGGGAGAGAGAGAGATGATGTTTGGTAGTGGAAGGGTTAATGGCCTGTTGCAAGGTGTTGCTAATTGCAACAACACAGAGAACACAGAGGCTTTTTAACCCCTCTGTGTCTCTGTGTCAGATGTTAAAAAAGCCTTTTAAACAACATTTCAAATTGATTCCCCCCCCCACTGCCTACAAAGATGTTGCTTGTCTTCTCTCCCCCCAAAACATAAAACCCAACACCAAACAAACAAAACTGTAACAGAACCTGAAAAACTTAAAAAAAAAGTCAAAGTAAAAAAAAAAAGCTCCAGGAGTGAAGGAGAAGTGCTAAGGGAAGGGTGTGGCAAAGTATCCAGGAGACAGCTCACTCTCCTGGGATAGAGAGCTGAGCCTGACTCCCAGAAAAGTAAAACTTAAATTAAACTAAGAAAAATACCACAAAAACTCCCAAAAATGAACAACACCGTGCACAAAGTGCTTATAAACAGAAAGGTGTTAAAATAAAACTTGTATTTGAGGGACTAAGACCCTAAAAAGCCTTTTGTTTATAGCTCAAGCATGCACACAACATTCTCTCTGGCACAGTACTTGTAAGCCTGACACACACACTGGCTAGCGGTCAGGCAAATTAACTTAGATTGGCGGTCAGACAAATGAACTTTGATTTAAGAAAATAAAATTATTGTTTTTTTAAATGTAGACTACAGGTACACCAACTAGATTGGATTGGTTGAACTTGGCACAGTGTATTTTAAAATTATGAGAAAACATTTTCTGTAAACTAAATAAAAATCATTTTAGGAGGTTGAAAGAAAAAGAAACCGGATGGGGGGATACCGAGCAGAGCACACCATCTACAGCCCACTGGGAGACAAACTCATCCATTCCCCCAGTAGACAAAGCCAGGTGGTACTCTGCCCGGATACGGGAGCGCACCAGCACCCGGAACATGGCCTCAGGTGACAAGGGAACCCCCCTATCAAACACTGCTTCCTGGACTTATATATAGCCAACTTGGCTAATGCCAGGAGCACGTTGACGAGGAGGTCCCTGGCCTTATTGCCCCGGGACACTGGGCGCCCAAAAATAAAAATGTGAGGGGAGAAATGCAGCCAGAACTGCAGGAGGAGGCCCCTCAAGAGTGACAAGAGGGGCTGCAGTCTGGCGCAACTAAAATAAACATGATACACGGACTCTCCCTTGCCACAGAATGGACAAGTGGAGGGAGAGTCCGTGAATTTAGCTAAGTACTCTCCCGTGCTCAGTGCACCATGGAGCACTCTCCAACTCAAGTCCCCGGTGGGTCGTGGAACTAAATCAGAATAAAGTTCCCTCCACCGGGGCCTCTTGCCCTCGTCAGCTGGTAGGACCCGCCTCCAGATGGTATCGGGACGGGTCACGAGGGCAAGGAAGTGCACTGTATGGAGCACGAGAGAATATAAGCTCTTCCTCGGCATGCCGCGAAAGCATGCCGAGGGTATGTCCCTCAACCTCGAGAGGTTGGGGACAGGAGGAGCCTGAGGGGAAACACGGGGCTTGTGTCCAATGCAAACAGCCGGAGAAGGGGTGTTGAAAGGTGCATGTGGCACTCCGGCCTGCAAAGCCCCGCGAAGGAAGGTGCGCGAGTCGGGGGAGATGGCATCTCTAATCTCCTGGAGCAAGCGCCCTGAGACTTTGGGCGTCACATATCCCAAACGGAGCGCAAGCTCCTGGGGTGACACCCAATCAGAACGCCCGTATTCCAGGAGATCCCCGACTCGGGTCATCCGTGCATGACTAAGGCGGCGGATGATACTGGGGGACTGTAACATTGGAGCCCCCACTGCTGCATTAAATAGCAGGGGCTCTGTGAATATTTCATCCCCCAAAGGCACGCCCTGCCTGGTCACGGAGACCATGCTCCAGGCCTTGAGGGTTTCCTGGTAGTATGCCGGCAACACAGAGAGGTCTCTCCCAAACCCCTCGGGCCTGATCAGAAATAATTGCCGGTCATACCCCAGGTTGCGCAACTGGCGATAAAAGCTGGATGCCAGTGCGCACCACTGCGGAGAGGGATCTGCATATAGGTATCTCTGCAGGTACTGAAGGCGGAAGGTGGACAACTGGGAGCACACACAAACTACTCCCTGTCCACCCTCCACCAAAGGCAGACTTGCCACCCCTGCAGAGACCCAATGCCTTCCCATCCAGAGGAAATCTAACAAATTCCTCTGGATATTGGTGACAAACTCGGGGGTCGGACTCAGACAAATCAGCCGGTGCCAGATCTGAGAAGCCACCAGCTGATTCACCACTAGAGTCCGCCCCCTAAGGGAAAGCATTTTTGCTAGACCCCTCCATCGTCCCAGACGAGAGAGGACACTGCCCTCTAACTCCCTCCAGTTGTCTGGGACGGAAGCGTCCGCAGCGGACAGGTAGACCCCCAGATATTTAATGACATCTGCCTCCCACGTGATGTCACGAAACGTGGGAGGCAAAGAGTCCACCTGTAAATTACCCTCTAAAAGGCCTGTGCATTTGGACCAGTTGATCTGAGCGGAGGAGGCAGCTGAATATACCTCCTGGCACTGTTTTGCCAGCTCAAGATCAACTGGATCCTGGGCCACGAGGAGCACATCGTCAGCATAAGCTGAAAGGACAATCCGCATGTCTGGATCTTTTAGCACCAGCCCTGTGAGCCTTTTCCTCAGTAGGCAGAGGAAAGGCTCAATGGCCAGTGCATATAACTGTCCAGACAAGGGACATCCTTGACGCACCCCTCGTCCAAATACCAAAGGTGCTGTTAGGGACCAATTGATTTTAAGTAAACACTCTGCAGAGGCGTACAGCGTTCTTATAAAGCCCACAAACTGTGGGCCAAAGCCGTACGCTTGCAGAGTGGCTATGAGGTAACCATGGTCCACCCTGTCAAACGCCTTCTCTTGATCTAAAGAGAGAAAGGCGAGTGACAGACCAGTCCTGCGAGAATAATGCAATAGATCCCGGACCAGAAAGATACTATCAAAGATAGTCCGGCCCGGGATCGCATAGGACTGGTCAGGGTGAACCAATTCTGCCAGCACAGACCCAAGTCTAAGCGAGATGGCTTTAGCTACAATCTTGTAGTCCGTGCTGAGCAGAGAGACCGGTCGCCAGTTCTTAATAAGTCGGAGATCCCCCTTTTTGGGCAGCAGGGCAAGTACTGCCCTGCGACAAGACAGGGGCATCTCCCCGGTCTCCAGGGCTTCCCCAAGGACCAGATGGAAATCAGGTCCCAGAGTCTCCCAGAAAAATTGGAAAAACTCTACAGTCAGTCCGTCCAGTCCTGGAGACTTCTCACAGGACATGGCACGGAGGGCTTCAGAGAGCTCTTGAAAAGATAGTGGTATATCAAGCCGCTCTCTTACACCCTCACTGACTGTGGGGAGCCCCTCCCATAGCACCCTGCAGGCGTCTGGAGAAATGGGATCCGGAGAGTAAAGATCTTTATAAAAGTTCCGGGCTCTATCCCGGATACTCTCCGGATCTGTAAGGGGGGCACCGTCTTCATCTAGAAGACAGGTGATGTGCCTACTGTTACCCCCCTTTTTCTCCAGTGAGTAGAAGAGGCGCGAGCCGCGGTCTAGATCTTTGAGAAAACCTAAGCGGCTGCGCACGTATGCCCCCTTGGCCTGGTGTCGTTCCAGGTCACAGAGGACACCCTTCCTCTCTACATACTCGCTCTGCAGGGATTGGTCCCTACAAGTGAACAGCCTCTGCTCCAGATGGAGTACCTCCCCCCGGAGTGACTCCAACTCAGCTTCGCGCTGCCCACTCGCACCCTTGGTATATTCCTGACACAGAAGTCGCAAATGAACCTTGCCCACGTCCCACCACAGTTTTAACGTGGCAAAGTCCCCCTTGCAACCCCTCCAGTCCGTCCAAAACTCCCGGATCAATGTCACGAGCCCCTGGTCCTTCAACAAAGCATTGTTGAAGTGCCAATAGGCGGCTCGTGGCGCTGTTGGCGTTAGCGCCACTGTCACAGACACACAGTTGTGGTCTGTGAACGGAGCCAGCCTAATGGCACAAGAACCGACTCGTGACATATAGTGACTAGATATATATAGTCTGTCGATCCGGGAGTGGGACACCAGACCGGCTCTCACCCTGACGTAGGTGAAACCGTCTGATGCCCCTGGGTTCTGCTCTCGCCAGATGTCCTCCAGGGAGAAGCGGGCGATGATCTCCCGCAGGGCTGACGCAGAAGGCGGGAACGGCTCTGGACTATTCCGGTCCAGAGCGTCGAGGGTGCAGTTGAAATCACCCCCGAGTACCAAACACTCATCTGCGTCAACCGTCTCCAAAAACTGGGACAGTCTGGCGAGGAACCTCACTCTCTCGAGCCCTCCAGCAGGGGCATATATATTAACTAGGTTAATGATGCTACCCTGCTCTCGGACCCGGAGGTGGATTAGACGGCCTGGGATAACAGCTTTCACAAGCAGCAGCTCTGGCTGAAAAGACTCTGAGAACAGGGTCACCACTCCACATGACGCCGATGTGAAGTGGCTGAAGAAGACCCTGCCTCTCCACTCCAGTTGCCACGAGGCCTCAGCCTCTGGAGTGGTGTGAGTTTCCTGCAGGAAGCTCACAGAGTACCCTCCCTGATATAAATAGGAGAGTACCTGGAACCTGCGGAAACTGTCTTGACAGCCATTGGTATTTAGCGTGCTGATGTGCAAAGCCATTACTGCGTGTCAGGAATTGTGCGTTCCTCAGACCCTTGAGACTGCTGATAGGACACGCACATTTTATAGAATTTCCGGACGCGGAGATGCTCCGCAGTCCCAGAATTCTTGGCCCTAGTGCTGACCACTAGATATTGCTGGAGAGAGTGGAGAATAAACGACATATTCTTCCACCTCTCCAAGGCCAGCCGCACCTTCCTTTTCTTTTGTCCATGAAGGGTGCTCTCAAGGAATAGATCTATTTCCTTGACAGGGATAACCCACCCAGAATCTGATGTTCCTTCTAGTGGGTCACCCCTGGGCTCCTCTTGGCTGAGGGCTTTTACTCCATCCTCCCTGGCTGGAGTCAGTTTCCTCAGCTTTATTCTCAGGGACCCCCTCTTAGATGATACAGAAGGAGTCCCTTTAGCACCCTTCAAGGTAAATAATGGACCCTTGGATTGCTGCTGCACCCCTGTAGCTTCAGGAGTGCATTAAGGGGTAGCTGGCTGGACAGCAGTGGCTAGCATGGCTTCCTTAATGGAAGCCTTGGAGGCTTTATATGCCTCCTCTGCCAGTTCCACCGCTGCTTGCTCAGCTTGGATGGCACCGATGTTAGGGTCAGTGGACGGCTGAGGAGGGTAGACAGGCTCTCCCATGATGTTAACAGGAAAACCTGTTTTATCACCCTCCCCCATTTCCACTTCCCCTTGTGCCACATCCCCCCTGACAGACAAATCCATGGGGTCCTGAATGGGGGTCATGCCTATATTCCCCCCCTCCAGTAGTGACTCGGCCTGGGGCTCTAACAAAGCCCGAGGTACGTCACTAGAGAGTGACACTGGAGGAGGAGACTGACTGGTGCCCTTGAAGCTCAGCACCTCAGGGACACTGACTACCCATTCAGCAGGGGCTTTGTTGGGTCCCCCCTCAAAGGCCAGAGGCAGAACCTGATCTTTCTTGTCTACCCCTGCCTCACTTGGGAGACCCTCTTGCCCCTGCTTTTCCTCCAGACCCTTTTCCACATTAACCCCTATAGGGTCTGGAGAGAGAGATGTGTGGTCTGGCACCGGCTGGCTGAGCTTAATAACTGGGCCAGACAATGTCACCGGATGAGGAGGAGATGTTTTGTTCCTCTTTTTGCTTTTAGAGGGAGGTGCTCCACTATAGAGCACTTCCCACTTATCAGCAACCTCCCTGTTGGTTTTATGCTTCCTCTTCCTGGGGACGTCACTCCTGGAAGAGGAGCTGCCACTAGCTGCCTCCCCTGCAGAGGGCTTATTATCCCTCTGCTTACACTGTGCCCCCACACTAACTGATGTAATTATGGTGGGGGCAGATTGGGACTTGGGAGATGCAGCTGTGACACTGGGAGGACCGGTGACATTCTTCCCCTTTTTCCCCGTGTCTGCAGTCTTGCTGGAGACCACAGACACAGATGGCTTTTTTGGGGAAGAAGGGGGTTTGGAGGCCGTGGTGGTGGCTTGAGGAACGGCCTCCTTGCCTGAGCTCTGTGGGGGGGCTATGACCCTTGAGGTCCCCGCTGTTATGGGCTCAGCGGGGATGGGTGCCGTACTGACGGAGGTGCCATTTGCTGGGGCTGGGGCATGATGCTTTACATTAGGACAATTCCTACGTGTATGCCCCAACCCTTTGCAATGATAGCACTGCACCTCCGTAGTGCTGTAAAAAATCCTGTACAGCACCCCCTCAAATGGAACCCCAAAAGACCCCTCTATGTTTTCTGCGCCCTGAGGCAGGCACATTTGTACCTGCCTCTTGAAAGAGAGCACATGACGAAGTGCTCTCTCTCTGCACCCCAGGGGAATTTTTATAAATGGTGTTTTTACTTCCCCTAGGGTTAGCAGGTGGGGGCGCAGGAGGGAGTCTGGTAGGAAGGGGGGCACATTAGAGAGTGTTACTTTTGTGCCCAACCCTTCCAGGGGTTCTATTGGGACATATTATCCCCCCACTGTGATGCCTCTCTGTATAAGAATGTGTGCAGCAGCCAGAGTACGGGTAAAAAAAACTGCTTTCCCGTACATTTTGCTGGCTGCTACTATAACAGAGGGGCTGATGACATTAGCTGCAGCACGCAGATAGATATCAATGCTGTAGACCCCAGACATCTGACATTTAACCCCATGCTTCCTGGTGATCTGCCCCTCAGCCCCAGCGATGGTATTACTGGGGCCAGCATAAACCACCTGTGACCAGGTATTAGCCACAGGGGTAGGTCTGCTGGCAGAACCACCAGGAGCTGGGGCTGCCTTATCTGCCTGGGGCCTATGCTGTGCAGTGCTGCAGCTAGGATTTTCAGGGGCCATTATTCCCCCTTTTGACCCCTGAGGCTTCTTAATGGTCTTATCCCTCATGTTTAGACCCTTTTTTTTTTTAGTTTATTTGTTTTATTTATTTTTATTTTTTGTTTTATGATTTTCTATTGTTTTCTTTTTTTAAATATATAAGTGTGAAAAAGAAACAAAAAGACAAAACTAAGGGAGAGAGAGATGATGTTTGGCAGTGGAAGGGTTAATGGCCTGTTGCAATGTGTTGCTAATTGCAACAACACAGAGAACACAGAGGCTTTTTAACCCCTCTGTGTCTCTGTGTCAGATGTTAAAAAAAAAGCCTTTTAAACAAAACTTCAACTCCCCCACTGCCTACAAAGATGTTACTTGTCTTCTCTCCCCCAAAACATAAAAGCCAACACCAAACAAACAAAACTTCAACAAAACCTAATAAACTATTTAAAAGAAAAAAAGTCAAAGTAACAAAGCTCCAGGAGTGAAGGTGTAGTGCTAAGGGAGGGGTGTGGCAAAGTATCCAGGAGACAGCTCACTCTCCTGGGATAGAGACTTGAGCCTGACTCCCAGAAAACTAAAACTTAAATTAAACTAAGAAAAATACCACAAAAACTCCCAAAAATGAACAACACCGTGCACAAAGTGCTTATAAACAGAAAGGTGTTAAAATAAAACTTGTATTTGAGGGACTAAGACCCTAAAAAGCCTTTTGTTTATAGCTCAAGCATGCACACAAACATTCTCTCTGGGCACAGTACTTGTAAGCCTGACTCACACATGCTATCGGTCAGGCAAATGAACTTAGATTTAAGAAAAGAAAATTATTGTTTTTTAAATTAGACTGCTGGAACCCAACTAATTATTGCTTGAACTTGCACAGTGTATTTTAAAATTATGAGAAAAACTGTTCTGTAAATTTAAAGAAAAATCATTTAGGAGGGTGAGAGATAAGAAACCGATGGGGGATACCGAGCAGAGCACACCATCCTAAAGACCCACTGGGAGACAAACTCATCCATTCCCCAGTGGACAAAGCCAGGTGGTACTCTGCCCGATACGGGAGCGCACCAGCACCGGAACATGGCCTCAGGTGACAAGGGGAACCCCCCCTATCAAACACTGCTTCCTGGACTTATATATATAGCAATTTGGCTAACGCCAGGATCAGGTTGACGAGGAGGTCCCTGGCCTTATTGCCCCGGGACACTGGGCGCCCAAAAATAAAAATGTGAGGGGAGAAATGCAGCCGAACTGCAGGAGGAGGCCCTCAAGAGTGACAAGAGGGGCTGCAGTCTGGCGCAACTAAAATAAATATGATACACGGACTCTCCCTTGCCACAGAATGGACAAGTGGAGGGAGAGTCCGTGAATTTAGCTAAGTACTCTCCCCGTGCTCAGTGCACCATGGAGCACTCTCCAACTCAAGTCCCCGGGGGTCGTGAACTAAATCAGAATAAAGTTCCCTCCACCGGGGCCTCTTGCCCTCGTCAGCTGGTAGGACCCGCCTCCAGATGGTATCGGAACGGGTCACGAGGGCAAGAAGTGCACTGTATGGAGCACATAGAGAATATAAGGCTCTTCCTCGGCATGCCGCGAAAGCATGCCGAGGGTATGTCCCTCAACTTTGAGAGGTTGGGGACAGAGGACCTGAGGGGAAACACGGGGCTTGTGTCCAATGCAAACAGCCGGAGCAGGGGTGTTGAAGGTGCAATGTGGCAACTCCGGCCTGCAAAGCCCCGCGAAGGAGGTGCGCGAGTCCGGGGGAGATGGCATCCTAATCTCCTGGAGCAAGCGCCCTGAGACTTTGGGCGTCACATATCCCAAACGGAGCGCAAGCTCCTGGGGTGACACCCAATCAGAACCCTGTATCCAAGAGATTCCCGACTCGGGTCATCCGTGCATGACTAAGGCGGCGGATGATACTGGGGGACTGTAAACATTGGAGCCCCCACTGCTGGATTAAATAGCAGGGGCTCCGTGAATATTTCATCCCCCAAAGGCACGCCCTGCCTGGTCACGGAGACCATGCTCCGGCCTTGAGGGTTTCTGGTAGTATGCCGGCAACACAGAGAGGTCTCTCCTAAAACCTCGGGCCTGATCAGAAATAATTGCCGCCATACCCCAGGTTGCGCAACTGGCGAAAAAAGCTGGTTGCCAGTGCGCACCACTGCAGAGGGATCTGCATATAGGTAATCTCTGCAGGTACTGAAGGCGGAAGGTGGACAACTGGGAGCACACACAAACTACTCCCTGTCCACCTCCAACAAAGGCAGACTTGCCACCCCTGCAGAGACCCAATGCCTTCCCATCCAGAGGAAATCTAACAAAACTCCTCGGATATTGGTGACAAACTCGGGGGTCGGACTCAGACAAATCAGCCGGTGCCAGATCTGAGAAGCCACCAGGCTCAATGGCCAGTGCATATAACTGTCCAGACAAGGGACATCCTTGACGCACCCCTCGTCCAAATACCAAAGGTGCTGTTAGGGACCAATTGATTTTAAGTAAACACTCTGCAGAGGCGTACAGCGTTCTTATAAAGCCCACAAACTGTGGGCCAAAGCCGTACGCTTGCAGAGTGGCTATGAGGTAACCATGGTCCACCCTGTCAAACGCCTTCTCTTGATCTAAAGAGAGAAAGGCGAGTGACAGACCAGTCCTGCGAGAATAATGCAATAGATCCCGGACCAGAAAGATACTATCAAAGATAGTCCGGCCCGGGATCGCATAGGACTGGTCAGGGTGAACCAATTCTGCCAGCACAGACCCAAGTCTAAGCGAGATGGCTTTAGCTACAATCTTGTAGTCCGTGCTGAGCAGAGAGACCGGTCGCCAGTTCTTAATAAGCCGGAGATCCCCCTTTTTGGGCAGCAGGGCAAGTACTGCCCTGCGACAAGACAGGGGCATCTCCCCGGTCTCCAGGGCTTCCCCAAGGACCAGATGGAAATCAGGTCCCAGAGTCTCCCAGAAAAATTGGAAAAACTCTACAGTCAGTCCGTCCAGTCCTGGAGACTTCTCACAGGACATGGCACGGAGGGCTTCAGAGAGCTCTTGAAAAGATAGTGGTATATCAAGCCGCTCTCTTACACCCTCACTGACTGTGGGGAGCCCCTCCCATAGCACCCTGCAGGCGTCTGGAGAAATGGGATCCGGAGAGTAAAGATCTTTATAAAAGTTCCGGGCTCTATCCCGGATACTCTCCGGATCTGTAAGGGAGGCACCGTCTTCATCTAGAAGACAGGTGATGTGCCTACTGTTACCCCCCTTTTTCTCCAGTGAGTAGAAGAGGCGCGAGCCGCGGTCTAGATCTTTGAGAAAACCTAAGCGGCTGCGCACGTATGCCCCCTTGGCCTGTTGTCGTTCCAGGTCACAGAGGACACCCTTCCTCTCTACATACTCGCTCTGCAGGGATTGGTCCCTACAAGTGAACAGCCTCTGCTCCAGATGGAGTACCTCCCCCCGGAGTGACTCCAACTCAGCTTCGCGCTGCCCACTCGCACCCTTGGTATATTCCTGACACAGAAGTCGCAAATGAACCTTGCCCACGTCCCACCACAGTTTTAACGTGGCAAAGTCTCCCTTGCAACCCCTCCAGTCCGTCCAAAACTCCCGGATCAATGTCACGAGCCCCTGGTCCTTCAACAAAGCATTGTTGAAGTGCCAATAGGCGGCTCGTGGCGCTGTTGGCGTTAGCGCCACCGTCACAGACACACAGTTGTGGTCTGTGAACGGAGCCAGCCTAATGGCACAAGAACCGACTCGTGACATATAGTGACTAGATATATATAGTCTGTCGATCCGGGAGTGGGACACCAGACCGGCTCTCACCCTGACGTAGGTGAAACCGTCTGATGCCCCTGGGTTCTGCTCTCGCCAGATGTCCTCCAGGGAGAAGCGGGCGATGATCTCCCGCAGGGCTGACGCAGAAGGCGGGTACGGCTCTGGACTATTCCGGTCCAGAGCGTCGAGGGTGCAGTTGAAATCACCCCCGAGTGCCAAACACTCATCTGCGTCAACCGTCTCCAAAAACTGGGACAGTCTGGCGAGGAACCTCACTCTCTCGGGCCCTCCAGCAGGGGCATATATATTAACTAGGTTAATGATGCTACCCTGCTCTCGGACCCGGAGGTGGATTAGACGGCCTGGGATAACAGCTTTCACAAGCAGCAGCTCTGGCTGAAAAGACTCTGAGAACAGGGTCACCACTCCACATGACGCCGATGTGAAGTGGCTGAAGAAGACCCTGCCTCTCCACTCCAGTTGCCACGAGGCCTCAGCCTCTGGAGTGGTGTGAGTTTCCTGCAGGAAGCTCACAGAGTACCCTCCCTGATATAAATAGGAGAGTACCTGGAACCTGCGGAAACTGTCTTGACAGCCATTGGTATTTAGCGTGCTGATGTGCAAAGCCATTACTGCGTGTCAGGAATTGTGCGTTCCTCAGACCCTTGAGACTGCTGATAGGACACGCACATTTTATAGAATTTCCGGACGCGGAGATGCTCCGCAGTCCCAGAATTCTTGGCCCTAGTGCTGACCACTAGATATTGCTGGAGAGAGTGGAGAATAAACGACATATTCTTCCACCTCTCCAAGGCCAGCCGCACCTTCCTTTTCTTTTGTCCATGAAGGGTGCTCTCAAGGAATAGATCTATTTCCTTGACAGGGATAACCCACCCAGAATCTGATGTTCCTTCTAGTGGGTCACCCCTGGGCTCCTCTTGGCTGAGGGCTTTTACTCCATCCTCCCCGGCTGGAGTCAGTTTCCTCAGCTTTATTCTCAGGGACCCCCTCTTAGATGATACAGAAGGAGTCCCTTTAGCACCCTTCAAGGTAAATAATGGACCCTTGGATTGCTGCTGCACCCCTGTAGCTTCAGGAGTGCATTCAGGGGTAGCTGGCTGGACAGCAGTGGCTGGCATGGCTTCCTTAATGGAAGCCTTGGAGGCTTTATATGCCTCCTCTGCCAGTTCCACCGCTGCTTGCTCAGCTTGGATGGCACCGATGTTAGGGTCAGTGGACGGCTGAGGAGGGTAGACAGGCTCTCCCATGATGTTAACAGGAAAACCTGTTTTATCACCCTCCCCCATTTCCACTTCCCCTTGTGCCACATCCCCCCTGACAGACAAATCCATGGGGTCCTGAATGGGGGTCATGCCTATATTCCCCCCCTCCAGTAGTGACTCGGCCTGGGGCTCTAACAAAGCCCGAGGTACGTCACTAGAGAGTGACACTGGAGGAGGAGACTGACTGGTGCCCTTGAAGCTCAGCACCTCAGGGACACTGACTACCCATTCAGCAGGGGCTTTGTTGGGACCCCCCTCAAAGGCCAGAGGCAGAACCTGATCTTTCTTGTCTACCCCTGCCTCACTTGGGAGACCCTCTTGCCCCTGCTTTTCCTCCAGACCCATTTCCACATTAACCCCTATAGGGTCTGGAGAGAGAGATGTGTGGTCTGGCACCGGCTGGCTGAGCTTAATAACCGGGCCAGACAATGTCACCGGATGAGGAGGAGATGTTTTGTTCCTCTTCTTGCTTTTAGAGGGAGGTGCTCCACTATAGAGCACTTCCCACTTATCAGCAACCTCCCTGTTGGTTTTATGCTTCCTCTTCCTGGGGACGTCACTCCTGGAAGAGGAGCTGCCACTAGCTGCCTCCCCTGCAGAGGGCTTATTATCCCTCTGCTTACACTGTGCCCCCACACTAACTGATGTAATTATGGTGGGGGCAGATTGGGACTTGGGAGATTCAGCTGTGACACTGGGAGGACCGGTGACATTCTTCCCCTTTTTCCCCGTGTCTGCAGTCTTGCTGGAGACCACAGACACAGATGGCTTTTTTGGGGAAGAAGGGGGTTTGGAGGCCGTGGTGGTGGCTTGAGGAACGGCCTCCTTGCCTGAGCTCTGTGGGGGGGCTATGACCCTTGAAGTCCCCGCTGTTATGGGCTCAGCAGGGATGGGTGCCGTACTGACGGAGGTGCCATTTGCTGGGGCTGGGGCATGATGCTTTACATTAGGACAATTCCTACGTGTATGCCCCAACCCTTTGCAATGATAGCACTGCACCTCCGTAGTGCTGTAAAAAATCCTGTACAGCACCCCCTCAAATGGAACCCCAAAAGACCCCTCTATGTTTTCTGCGCCCTGAGGCAGGCACATTTGTACCTGCCTCTTGAAAGAGAGCACATGACGAAGTGCTCTCTCTCTGCACCCCAGGGGAATTTTTATAAATGGTGTTTTTACTTCCCCTAGGGTTAGCAGGTGGGGGCGCAGGAGGGAGTCTGGTAGGAAGGGGGGCACATTAGAGAGTGTTACTTTTGTGCCCAACCCTTCCAGGGGTTCTATTGGGACATATAATCCCCCCACTGTGATGCCTCTCTGTATAAGAATGTGTGCAGCAGCCAGAGTACGGGTAAAAAAAACTGCTTTCCCGTACATTTTGCTGGCTGCTACTATGACAGAGGGGCTGATGACATTAGCTGCAGCACGCAGATAGATATCAATGCTGTAGACCCCAGACATCTGACATTTAACCCCATGCTTCCTGGTGATCTGCCCCTCAGCCCCAGCGGTGGTATTACTGGGGCCAGCAGAAACCACCTGTGACCAGGTATTAGCCACAGGGGTAGGTCTGCTGGCAGAACCACCAGGAGCTGGGGCTGCCTTATCTGCCTGGGGCCTATGCTGTGCAGTGCTGCAGCTAGGATTTTCAGGGGCCATTATTCCCCCTTTTGACCCCTGAGGCTTCTTAATGGTCTTATCCCTCATGTTTAGACCCTTTTTTTTTTTTAGTTTATTTGTTTTATTTATTTTTATTTTTTGTTTTATGATTTTCTACTGTTTTCTTTTTTTTTTTTAAATATAAAAGTGTGAAAAAGAAACAAAAAGACAAAACTAAGGGAGACAAAAACTAAGGGAGAGAGAGAGATGATGTTTGGCAGTGGAAGGGTTAATGGCCTGTTGCAAGGTGTTACTAAATGCAACAACACAGAGAACACAGTGGCTTTTTAACCCCTCTGTGTCTCTGTGTCAGATGTTAAAAAAAAAGCCTTTTAAACAAAACTTCAACTCCCCCACTGCCTACAAAGATGTTACTTGTCTTCTCTCCCCCAAAACATAAAAGCCAACACCAAACAAACAAAACTTCAACAAAACCTAATAAACTATTTAAAAGAAAAAAAGTCAAAGTAACAAAGCTCCAGGAGTGAAGGTGTAGTGCTAAGGGAGGGGTGTGGCAAAGTATCCAGGAGACAGCTCACTCTCCTGGGATAGAGACTTGAGCCTGACTCCCAGAAAACTAAAACTTAAATTAAACTAAGAAAAATACCACAAAAACTCCCAAAAATGAACAACACCGTGCACAAAGTGCTTATAAACAGAAAGGTGTTAAAATAAAACTTGTATTTGAGGGACTAAGACCCTAAAAAGCCTTTTGTTTATAGCTCAAGCATGCACACAACATTCTCTCTGGCACAGTGTATTTTAAAATCATGAGAAAACATTTTCTGTAAACTAAATAAAAATCATATTAGGAGGTTGAAAGAAAAAGAAACCGGATGGGGGGATACCGAGCAGAGCACACCATCTACAGCCCACTGGGAGACAAACTTATCCATTCCCCCAGTAGACAAAGCCAGGTGGTACTCTGCCCGGATACGGGAGCGCACCAGCACCCGGAACATGGCCTCAGGTGACAAGGGAACCCCCCCTATCAAACACTGCTTCCTGGACTTATATATAGCCAACTTGGCTAATGCCAGGAGCAGGTTGACGAGGAGGTCCCTGGCCTTATTGCCCCGGGACACTGGGCGCCCAAAAATAAAAATGTGAGGGGAGAAATGCAGCCAGAACTGCAGGAGGAGGCACCTCAAGAGTGACAAGAGGGGCTGCAGTCTGGCGCAACTAAAATAAACATGATACACGGACTCTCCCTTGCCACAGAATGGACAAGTGGAGGGAGAGTCCGTGAATTTAGCTAAGTACTCTCCCGTGCTCAGTGCACCATGGAGCACTCTCCAACTCAAGTCCCCGGTGGGTCGTGGAACTAAATCAGAATAAAGTTCCCTCCACCGGGGCCTCTTGCCCTCGTCAGCTGGTAGGACCCGCCTCCAGATGGTATCGGGACGGGTCACGAGGGCAAGGAAGTGCACTGTATGGAGCACGAGAGAATATAAGCTCTTCCTCGGCATGCCGCGAAAGCATGCCGAGGGTATGTCCCTCAACCTCGAGAGGTTGGGGACAGGAGGAGCCTGAGGGGAAACACGGGGCTTGTGTCCAATGCAAACAGCCGGAGAAGGGGTGTTGAAAGGTGCATGTGGCACTCCGGCCTGCAAAGCCCCGCGAAGGAAGGTGCGCGAGTCGGGGGAGATGGCATCTCTAATCTCCTGGAGCAAGCGCCCTGAGACTTTGGGCGTCACATATCCCAAACGGAGCGCAAGCTCCTGGGGTGACACCCAATCAGAACGCCCGTATTCCAGGAGATCCCCGACTCGGGTCATCCGTGCATGACTAAGGCGGCGGATGATACTGGGGGACTGTAACATTGGAGCCCCCACTGCTGCATTAAATAGCAGGGGCTCTGTGAATATTTCATCCCCCAAAGGCACGCCCTGCCTGGTCACGGAGACCATGCTCCAGGCCTTGAGGGTTTCCTGGTAGTATGCCGGCAACACAGAGAGGTCTCTCCCAAACCCCTCGGGCCTGATCAGAAATAATTGCCGGTCATACCCCAGGTTGCGCAACTGGCGATAAAAGCTGGATGCCAGTGCGCACCACTGCGGAGAGGGATCTGCATATAGGTATCTCTGCAGGTACTGAAGGCGGAAGGTGGACAACTGGGAGCACACACAAACTACTCCCTGTCCACCCTCCACCAAAGGCAGACTTGCCACCCCTGCAGAGACCCAATGCCTTCCCATCCAGAGGAAATCTAACAAATTCCTCTGGATATTGGTGACAAACTCGGGGGTCGGACTCAGACAAATCAGCCGGTGCCAGATCTGAGAAGCCACCAGCTGATTCACCACTAGAGTCCGCCCCCTAAGGGAAAGCATTTTTGCTAGACCCCTCCATCGTCCCAGACGAGAGAGGACACTGCCCTCTAACTCCCTCCAGTTGTCTGGGACGGAAGCGTCCGCAGCGGACAGGTAGACCCCCAGATATTTAATGACATCTGCCTCCCACGTGATGTCACGAAACGTGGGAGGCAAAGAGTCCACCTGTAAATTACCCTCTAAAAGGCCTGTGCATTTGGACCAGTTGATCTGAGCGGAGGAGGCAGCTGAATATACCTCCTGGCACTGTTTTGCCAGCTCAAGATCAACTGGATCCTGGGCCACGAGGAGCACATCGTCAGCATAAGCTGAAAGGACAATCCGCATGTCTGGATCTTTTAGCACCAGCCCTGTGAGCCTTTTCCTCAGTAGGCAGAGGAAAGGCTCAATGGCCAGTGCATATAACTGTCCAGACAAGGGACATCCTTGACGCACCCCTCGTCCAAATACCAAAGGTGCTGTTAGGGACCAATTGATTTTAAGTAAACACTCTGCAGAGGCGTACAGCGTTCTTATAAAGCCCACAAACTGTGGGCCAAAGCCGCACGCTTGCAGAGTGGCTATGAGGTAACCATGGTCCACCCTGTCAAACGCCTTCTCTTGATCTAAAGAGAGAAAGGCGAGTGACAGACCAGTCCTGCGAGAATAATGCAATAGATCCCGGACCAGAAAGATACTATCAAAGATAGTCCGGCCCGGGATCGCATAGGACTGGTCAGGGTGAACCAATTCTGCCAGCACAGACCCAAGTCTAAGCGAGATGGCTTTAGCTACAATCTTGTAGTCCGTGCTGAGCAGAGAGACCGGTCGCCAGTTCTTAATAAGCCGGAGATCCCCCTTTTTGGGCAGCAGGGCAAGTACTGCCCTGCGACAAGACAGGGGCATCTCCCCGGTCTCCAGGGCTTCCCCAAGGACCAGATGGAAATCAGGTCCCAGAGTCTCCCAGAAAAATTGGAAAAACTCTACAGTCAGTCCGTCCAGTCCTGGAGACTTTTCACAGGACATGGCACGGAGGGCTTCAGAGAGCTCTTGAAAAGATAGTGGTATATCAAGCCGCTCTCTTACACCCTCACTGACTGTGGGGAGCCCCTCCCATAGCACCCTGCAGGCGTCTGGAGAAATGGGATCCGGAGAGTAAAGATCTTTATAAAAGTTCCGGGCTCTATCCCGGATACTCTCCGGATCTGTAAGGGGGGCACCGTCTTCATCTAGAAGACAGGTGATGTGCCTACTGTTACCCCCCTTTTTCTCCAGTGAGTAGAAGAGGCGCGAGCCGCGGTCTAGATCTTTGAGAAAACCTAAGCGGCTGCGCACGTATGCCCCCTTGGCCTGGTGTCGTTCCAGGTCACAGAGGACACCCTTCCTCTCTACATACTCGCTCTGCAGGGATTGGTCCCTACAAGTGAACAGCCTCTGCTCCAGATGGAGTACCTCCCCCCGGAGTGACTCCAACTCAGCTTCGCGCTGCCCACTCGCACCCTTGGTATATTCCTGACACAGAAGTCGCAAATGAACCTTGCCCACGTCCCACCACAGTTTTAACGTGGCAAAGTCCCCCTTGCAACCCCTCCAGTCCGTCCAAAACTCCCGGATCAATGTCACGAGCCCCTGGTCCTTCAACAAAGCATTGTTGAAGTGCCAATAGGCGGCTCGTGGCGCTGTTGGCGTTAGCGCCACTGTCACAGACACACAGTTGTGGTCTGTGAACGGAGCCAGCCTAATGGCACAAGAACCGACTCGTGACATATAGTGACTAGATATATATAGTCTGTCGATCCGGGAGTGGGACACCAGACCGGCTCTCACCCTGACGTAGGTGAAACCGTCTGATGCCCCTGGGTTCTGCTCTCGCCAGATGTCCTCCAGGGAGAAGCGGGCGATGATCTCCCGCAGGGCTGACGCAGAAGGCGGGTACGGCTCTGGACTATTCCGGTCCAGAGCGTCGAGGGTGCAGTTGAAATCACCCCCGAGTACCAAACACTCATCTGCGTCAACCGTCTCCAAAAACTGGGACAGTCTGGCGAGGAACCTCACTCTCTCGAGCCCTCCAGCAGGGGCATATATATTAACTAGGTTAATGATGCTACCCTGCTCTCGGACCCGGAGGTGGATTAGACGGCCTGGGATAACAACTTTCACAAGCAGCAGCTCTGGCTGAAAAGACTCTGAGAACAGGGTCACCACTCCACATGACGCCGATGTGAAGTGGCTGAAGAAGACCCTGCCTCTCCACTCCAGTTGCCACGAGGCCTCAGCCTCTGGAGTGGTGTGAGTTTCCTGCAGGAAGCTCACAGAGTACCCTCCCTGATATAAATAGGAGAGTACCTGGAACCTGCGGAAACTGTCTTGACAGCCATTGGTATTTAGCGTGCTGATGTGCAAAGCCATTACTGCGTGTCAGGAATTGTGCGTTCCTCAGACCCTTGAGACTGCTGATAGGACACGCACATTTTATAGAATTTCCGGACGCGGAGATGCTCCGCAGTCCCAGAATTCTTGGCCCTAGTGCTGACCACTAGATATTGCTGGAGAGAGTGGAGAATAAACGACATATTCTTCCACCTCTCCAAGGCCAGCCGCACCTTCCTTTTCTTTTGTCCATGAAGGGTGCTCTCAAGGAATAGATCTATTTCCTTGACAGGGATAACCCACCCAGAATCTGATGTTCCTTCTAGTGGGTCACCCCTGGGCTCCTCTTGGCTGAGGGCTTTTACTCCATCCTCCCCGGCTGGAGTCAGTTTCCTCAGCTTTATTCTCAGGGACCCCCTCTTAGATGATACAGAAGGAGTCCCTTTAGCACCCTTCAAGGTAAATAATGGACCCTTGGATTGCTGCTGCACCCCTGTAGCTTCAGGAGTGCATTCAGGGGTAGCTGGCTGGACAGCAGTGGCTGGCATGGCTTCCTTAATGGAAGCCTTGGAGGCTTTATATGCCTCCTCTGCCAGTTCCACCGCTGCTTGCTCCGCTTGGATGGCACCGATGTTAGGGTCAGTGGACGGCTGAGGAGGGTAGACAGGCTCTCCCATGATGTTAACAGGAAAACCTGTTTTATCACCCTCCCCCATTTCCACTTCCCCTTGTGCCACATCCCCCCTGACAGACAAATCCATGGGGTCCTGAATGGGGGTCATGCCTATATTCCCCCCCTCCAGTAGTGACTCGGCCTGGGGCTCTAACAAAGCCCGAGGTACGTCACTAGAGAGTGACACTGGAGGAGGAGACTGACTGGTGCCCTTGAAGCTCAGCACCTCAGGGACACTGACTACCCACTCAGCAGGGGCTTTGTTGGGTCCCCCCTCAAAGGCCAGAGGCAGAACCTGATCTTTCTTGTCTACCCCTGCCTCACTTGGGAGACCCTCTTGCCCCTGCTTTTCCTCCAGACCCTTTTCCACATTAACCCCTATAGGGTCTGGAGAGAGAGATGTGTGGTCTGGCACCGGCTGGCTGAGCTTAATAACTGGGCCAGACAATGTCACCGGATGAGGAGGAGATGTTTTGTTCCTCTTCTTGCTTTTAGAGGGAGGTGCTCCACTATAGAGCACTTCCCACTTATCAGCAACCTCCCTGTTGGTTTTATGCTTCCTCTTCCTGGGGACGTCACTCCTGGAAGAGGAGCTGCCACTAGCTGCCTCCCCTGCAGAGGGCTTATTATCCCTCTGCTTACACTGTGCCCCCACACTAACTGATGTAATTATGGTGGGGGCAGATTGGGACTTGGGAGATGCAGCTGTGACACTGGGAGGACCGGTGACATTCTTCCCCTTTTTCCCCGTGTCTGCAGTCTTGCTGGAGACCACAGACACAGATGGCTTTTTTGGGGAAGAAGGGGGTTTGGAGGCCGTGGTGGTGGCTTGAGGAACGGCCTCCTTGCCTGAGCTCTGTGGGGGGGCTATGACCCTTGAGGTCCCCGCTGTTATGGGCTCAGCGGGGATGGGTGCCGTACTGACGGAGGTGCCATTTGCTGGGGCTGGGGCATGATGCTTTACATTAGGACAATTCCTACGTGTATGCCCCAACCCTTTGCAATGATAGCACTGCACCTCCGTAGTGCTGTAAAAAATCCTGTACAGCACCCCCTCAAATGGAACCCCAAAAGACCCCTCTATGTTTTCTGCGCCCTGAGGCAGGCACATTTGTACCTGCCTCTTGAAAGAGAGCACATGACGAAGTGCTCTCTCTCTGCACCCCAGGGGAATTTTTATAAATGGTGTTTTTACTTCCCCTAGGGTTAGCAGGTGGGGGCGCAGGAGGGAGTCTGGTAGGAAGGGGGGCACATTAGAGAGTGTTACTTTTGTGCCCAACCCTTCCAGGGGTTCTATTGGGACATATAATCCCCCCACTGTGATGCCTCTCTGTATAAGAATGTGTGCAGCAGCCAGAGTACGGGTAAAAAAAACTGCTTTCCCGTACATTTTGCTGGCTGCTACTATAACAGAGGGGCTGATGACATTAGCTGCAGCACGCAGATAGATATCAATGCTGTAGACCCCAGACATCTGACATTTAACCCCATGCTTCCTGGTGATCTGCCCCTCAGCCCCAGCGGTGGTATTACTGGGGCCAGCAGAAACCACCTGTGACCAGGTATTAGCCACAGGGGTAGGTCTGCTGGCAGAACCACCAGGAGCTGGGGCTGCCTTAACTGCCTGGGGCCTATGCTGTGCAGTGCTGCAGCTAGGATTTTCAGGGGCCATTATTCCCCCTTTTGACCCCTGAGGCTTCTTAATGGTCTTATCCCTCATGTTTAGACCCTTTTTTTTTTAGTTTATTTGTTTTATTTATTTTTATTTTTTGTTTTATGATTTTCTATTGTTTTCTTTTTAAAAATATATAAGTGTGAAAAAGAAACAAAAAGACAAAACTAAGGGAGAGAGAGATATGATGTTTGGCAGTGGAAGGGTTAATGGCCTGTTGCAATGTGTTGCTAATTGCAACAACACAGAGAACACAGAGGCTTTTTAACCCCTCTGTGTCTCTGTGTCAGATGTTAAAAAAAAAAAAAAAAAAAAAAAAGCCTTTTCTAATTGTTTTCCCCCCCACTGCCTACAAAGATGTTACTTGTCTTCTCTCCCCCAAAACATAAAACCCAACACCAAACAAACAAAACTTCAACAAGACCTAATAAACTTTTTAAAAGAAAAAAAGTCAAAGTAACAAAGCTCCAGGAGTGAAGGTGTAGTGCTAAGGGAGGGGTGTGGCAAAGTATCCAGGAGACAGCTCACTCTCCTGGGATAGAGACTTGAGCCTGACTCCCAGAAAACTAAAACTTAAATTAAACTAAGAAAAACACCACAAAAACTCCCAAAAAAGAACAACACCGTGCACAAAGTGCTTATAAACAGAAAGGTGTTAAAATAAAACTTGTATTTGAGGGACTAAGACCCTAAAAAGCCTTTTGTTTATAGCTCAAGCATGCACACAACATTCTCTCTGGCACAGTGTATTTTAAAATTATGAGAAAACATTTTCTGTAAACTAAATAAAAATCATATTAGGAGGTTGAAAGAAAAAGAAACCGGATGGGGGGATACCGAGCAGAGCACACCATCTAAAGCCCACTGGGAGACAAACTCATCCATTCCCCCAGTGGACAAAGCCAGGTGGTACTCTGCCCGGATACGGGAGCGCACCAGCACCCGGAACATGGCCTCAGGTGACAAGGGAACCCCCCCTATCAAACACTGCTTCCTGGACTTATATATAGCCAATTTGGCTAACGCCAGGAGCAGGTTGACGAGGAGGTCCCTGGCCTTATTGCCCCGGGACACTGGGCGCCCAAAAATAAAAATGTGAGGGGAGAAATGCAGCCAGAACTGCAGGAGGAGGCCCCTCAAGAGTGACAAGAGGGGCTGCAGTCTGGCGCAACTAAAATAAATATGATACACGGACTCTCCCTTGCCACAGAATGGACAAGTGGAGGGAGAGTCCGTGAATTTAGCTAAGTACTCTCCCGTGCTCAGTGCACCATGGAGCACTCTCCAACTCAAGTCCCCGGTGGGTCGTGGAACTAAATCAGAATAAAGTTCCCTCCACCGGGGCCTCTTGCCCTCGTCAGCTGGTAGGACCCGCCTCCAGATGGTATCGGGACGGGTCACGAGGGCAAGGAAGTGCACTGTATGGAGCACGAGAGAATATAAGCTCTTCCTCGGCATGCCGCGAAAGCATGCCGAGGGTATGTCCCTCAACTTTGAGAGGTTGGGGACAGGAGGAGCCTGAGGGGAAACACGGGGCTTGTGTCCAATGCAAACAGCCGGAGCAGGGGTGTTGAAAGGTGCATGTGGCACTCCGGCCTGCAAAGCCCCGCGAAGGAAGGTGCGCGAGTCGGGGGAGATGGCATCCCTAATCTCCTGGAGCAAGCGCCCTGAGACTTTGGGCGTCACATATCCCAAACGGAGCGCAAGCTCCTGGGGTGACACCCAATCAGAACGCCTGTATTCCAAGAGATCCCCGACTCGGGTCATCCGTGCATGACTAAGGCGGCGGATGATACTGGGGGACTGTAACATTGGAGCCCCCACTGCTGGATTAAATAGCAGGGGCTCCGTGAATATTTCATCCCCCAAAGGCACGCCCTGCCTGGTCACGGAGACCATGCTCCAGGCCTTGAGGGTTTCCTGGTAGTATGCCGGCAACACAGAGAGGTCTCTCCTAAACCCCTCGGGCCTGATCAGAAATAATTGCCGGTCATACCCCAGGTTGCGCAACTGGCGAAAAAAGCTGGATGCCAGTGCGCACCACTGCGGAGAGGGATCTGCATATAGGTATCTCTGCAGGTACTGAAGGCGGAAGGTGGACAACTGGGAGCACACACAAACTACTCCCTGTCCACCCTCCACCAAAGGCAGACTTGCCACCCCTGCAGAGACCCAATGCCTTCCCATCCAGAGGAAATCTAACAAACTCCTCTGGATATTGGTGACAAACTCGGGGGTCGGACTCAGACAAATCAGCCGGTGCCAGATCTGAGAAGCCACCAGCTGATTCACCACTAGAGTTCGCCCCCTAAGGGAAAGCATTTTTGCTAGACCCCTCCATCGTCCCAGACGAGAGAGGACACTGCCCTCTAACTCCCTCCAGTTGTCTGGGACGGAAGCGTCCGCAGCGGACAGGTAGACCCCCAGATATTTAATGACATCTGCCTCCCACGTGATGTCACGAAACGTGGGAGGCAAAGAGTCTACCTGTAAATTACCCTCTAAAAGGCCTGTGCATTTGGACCAGTTGATCTGAGCGGAGGAGGCAGCTGAATATACCTCCTGGCACTGTTTTGCCAGCTCAAGATCAACTGGATCCTGGGCCACGAGGAGCACATCGTCAGCATAAGCTGAAAGGACAATCCGCATGTCTGGATCTTTTAGCACCAGCCCTGTGAGCCTTTTCCTCAGTAGGCAGAGGAAAGGCTCAATGGCCAGTGCATATAACTGTCCAGACAAGGGACATCCTTGACGCACCCCTCGTCCAAATACCAAAGGTGCTGTTAGGGACCAATTGATTTTAAGTAAACACTCTGCAGAGGCGTACAGCGTTCTTATAAAGCCCACAAACTGTGGGCCAAAGCCGTACGCTTGCAGAGTGGCTATGAGGTAACCATGGTCCACCCTGTCAAACGCCTTCTCTTGATCTAAAGAGAGAAAGGCGAGTGACAGACCAGTCCTGCGAGAATAATGCAATAGATCCCGGACCAGAAAGATACTATCAAAGATAGTCCGGCCCGGGATCGCATAGGACTGGTCAGGGTGAACCAATTCTGCCAGCACAGACCCAAGTCTAAGCGAGATGGCTTTAGCTACAATCTTGTAGTCCGTGCTGAGCAGAGAGACCGGTCGCCAGTTCTTAATAAGCCGGAGATCCCCCTTTTTGGGCAGCAGGGCAAGTACTGCCCTGCGACAAGACAGGGGCATCTCCCCGGTCTCCAGGGCTTCCCCAAGGACCAGATGGAAATCAGGTCCCAGAGTCTCCCAGAAAAATTGGAAAAACTCTACAGTCAGTCCGTCCAGTCCTGGAGACTTCTCACAGGACATGGCACGGAGGGCTTCAGAGAGCTCTTGAAAAGATAGTGGTATATCAAGCCGCTCTCTTACACCCTCACTGACTGTGGGGAGCCCCTCCCATAGCACCCTGCAGGCGTCTGGAGAAATGGGATCCGGAGAGTAAAGATCTTTATAAAAGTTCCGGGCTCTATCCCGGATACTCTCCGGATCTGTAAGGGAGGCACCGTCTTCATCTAGAAGACAGGTGATGTGCCTACTGTTACCCCCCTTTTTCTCCAGTGAGTAGAAGAGGCGCGAGCCGCGGTCTAGATCTTTGAGAAAACCTAAGCGGCTGCGCACGTATGCCCCCTTGGCCTGTTGTCGTTCCAGGTCACAGAGGACACCCTTCCTCTCTACATACTCGCTCTGCAGGGATTGGTCCCTACAAGTGAACAGCCTCTGCTCCAGATGGAGTACCTCCCCCCGGAGTGACTCCAACTCAGCTTCGCGCTGCCCACTCGCACCCTTGGTATATTCCTGACACAGAAGTCGCAAATGAACCTTGCCCACGTCCCACCACAGTTTTAACGTGGCAAAGTCTCCCTTGCAACCCCTCCAGTCCGTCCAAAACTCCCGGATCAATGTCACGAGCCCCTGGTCCTTCAACAAAGCATTGTTGAAGTGCCAATAGGCGGCTCGTGGCGCTGTTGGCGTTAGCGCCACCGTCACAGACACACAGTTGTGGTCTGTGAACGGAGCCAGCCTAATGGCACAAGAACCGACTCGTGACATATAGTGACTAGATATATATAGTCTGTCGATCCGGGAGTGGGACACCAGACCGGCTCTCACCCTGACGTAGGTGAAACCGTCTGATGCCCCTGGGTTCTGCTCTCGCCAGATGTCCTCCAGGGAGAAGCGGGCGATGATCTCCCGCAGGGCTGACGCAGAAGGCGGGTACGGCTCTGGACTATTCCGGTCCAGAGCGTCGAGGGTGCAGTTGAAATCACCCCCGAGTGCCAAACACTCATCTGCGTCAACCGTCTCCAAAAACTGGGACAGTCTGGCGAGGAACCTCACTCTCTCGGGCCCTCCAGCAGGGGCATATATATTAACTAGGTTAATGATGCTACCCTGCTCTCGGACCCGGAGGTGGATTAGACGGCCTGGGATAACAGCTTTCACAAGCAGCAGCTCTGGCTGAAAAGACTCTGAGAACAGGGTCACCACTCCACATGACGCCGATGTGAAGTGGCTGAAGAAGACCCTGCCTCTCCACTCCAGTTGCCACGAGGCCTCAGCCTCTGGAGTGGTGTGAGTTTCCTGCAGGAAGCTCACAGAGTACCCTCCCTGATATAAATAGGAGAGTACCTGGAACCTGCGGAAACTGTCTTGACAGCCATTGGTATTTAGCGTGCTGATGTGCAAAGCCATTACTGCGTGTCAGGAATTGTGCGTTCCTCAGACCCTTGAGACTGCTGATAGGACACGCACATTTTATAGAATTTCCGGACGCGGAGATGCTCCGCAGTCCCAGAATTCTTGGCCCTAGTGCTGACCACTAGATATTGCTGGAGAGAGTGGAGAATAAACGACATATTCTTCCACCTCTCCAAGGCCAGCCGCACCTTCCTTTTCTTTTGTCCATGAAGGGTGCTCTCAAGGAATAGATCTATTTCCTTGACAGGGATAACCCACCCAGAATCTGATGTTCCTTCTAGTGGGTCACCCCTGGGCTCCTCTTGGCTGAGGGCTTTTACTCCATCCTCCCCGGCTGGAGTCAGTTTCCTCAGCTTTATTCTCAGGGACCCCCTCTTAGATGATACAGAAGGAGTCCCTTTAGCACCCTTCAAGGTAAATAATGGACCCTTGGATTGCTGCTGCACCCCTGTAGCTTCAGGAGTGCATTCAGGGGTAGCTGGCTGGACAGCAGTGGCTGGCATGGCTTCCTTAATGGAAGCCTTGGAGGCTTTATATGCCTCCTCTGCCAGTTCCACCGCTGCTTGCTCAGCTTGGATGGCACCGATGTTAGGGTCAGTGGACGGCTGAGGAGGGTAGACAGGCTCTCCCATGATGTTAACAGGAAAACCTGTTTTATCACCCTCCCCCATTTCCACTTCCCCTTGTGCCACATCCCCCCTGACAGACAAATCCATGGGGTCCTGAATGGGGGTCATGCCTATATTCCCCCCCTCCAGTAGTGACTCGGCCTGGGGCTCTAACAAAGCCCGAGGTACGTCACTAGAGAGTGACACTGGAGGAGGAGACTGACTGGTGCCCTTGAAGCTCAGCACCTCAGGGACACTGACTACCCATTCAGCAGGGGCTTTGTTGGGACCCCCCTCAAAGGCCAGAGGCAGAACCTGATCTTTCTTGTCTACCCCTGCCTCACTTGGGAGACCCTCTTGCCCCTGCTTTTCCTCCAGACCCATTTCCACATTAACCCCTATAGGGTCTGGAGAGAGAGATGTGTGGTCTGGCACCGGCTGGCTGAGCTTAATAACCGGGCCAGACAATGTCACCGGATGAGGAGGAGATGTTTTGTTCCTCTTCTTGCTTTTAGAGGGAGGTGCTCCACTATAGAGCACTTCCCACTTATCAGCAACCTCCCTGTTGGTTTTATGCTTCCTCTTCCTGGGGACGTCACTCCTGGAAGAGGAGCTGCCACTAGCTGCCTCCCCTGCAGAGGGCTTATTATCCCTCTGCTTACACTGTGCCCCCACACTAACTGATGTAATTATGGTGGGGGCAGATTGGGACTTGGGAGATTCAGCTGTGACACTGGGAGGACCGGTGACATTCTTCCCCTTTTTCCCCGTGTCTGCAGTCTTGCTGGAGACCACAGACACAGATGGCTTTTTTGGGGAAGAAGGGGGTTTGGAGGCCGTGGTGGTGGCTTGAGGAACGGCCTCCTTGCCTGAGCTCTGTGGGGGGGCTATGACCCTTGAGGTCCCCGCTGTTATGGGCTCAGCGGGGATGGGTGCCGTACTGACGGAGGTGCCATTTGCTGGGGCTGGGGCATGATGCTTTACATTAGGGCAATTCCTACGTGTATGCCCCAACCCCTTGCAATGATAGCACTGCACCTCCGTAGTGCTGTAAAAAATCCTGTACAGCACCCCCTCAAATGGAACCCCAAAAGACCCCTCTATGTTTTCTGCGCCCTGAGGCAGGCACATTTGTACCTGCCTCTTGAAAGAGAGCACATGACGAAGTGCTCTCTCTCTGCACCCCAGGGGAATTTTAATAAATGGTGTTTTTACTTCCCCTAGGGTTAGCAGGTGGGGGCGCATGAGGGAGTCTGGTAGGAAGGGGGGCACATTAGAGAGTGTTACTTTTGTGCCCAACCCTTCCAGGGGTTCTATTGGGACATATAATCCCCCCACTGTGATGCCTCTCTGTATAAGAATGTGTGCAGCAGCCAGAGTACGGGTAAAAAAGACTGCTTTCCCGTACATTTTGCTGGCTGCTACTATAACAGAGGGGCTGATGACATTAGCTGCAGCACGCAGATAGATATCAATGCTGTAGACCCCAGACATCTGACATTTAACCCCATGCTTCCTGGTGATCTGCCCCTCAGCCCCAGCGGTGGTATTACTGGGGCCAGCAGAAACCACCTGTGACCAGGTATTAGCCACAGGGGTAGGTCTGCTGGCAGAACCACCAGGAGCTGGGGCTGCCTTATCTGCCTGGGGCCTATGCTGTGCAGTGCTGCAGCTAGGATTTTCAGGGGCCATTATTCCCCCTTTTGACCCCTGAGGCTTCTTAGTGGTCTTATCCCTCATGTTTAGACCCTTTTTTTTTTAGTTTATTTGTTTTATTTTTTTTTATTTTTTGTTTTATGATTTTCTATTGTTTTCTTTTTTTTAAAATATATAAGTGTGAAAAAGAAACAAAAAGACAAAACTAAGGGAGAGAGAGATGATGTTTGGCAGTGGAAGGGTTAATGGCCTGTTGCAATGTGTTGCTAATTGCAACAACACAGAGAACACAGAGGCTTTTTAACCCCTCTGTGTCTCTGTGTCAGATGTTAAAAAAAAAAGCCTTTTAAACAAAACTTCAACTCCCCCACTGCCTACAAAGATGTTACTTGTCTTCTCTCCCCCCAAAACATAAAACCCAACACCAAACAAACAAAACTTCAACAAAACCTAATAAACTTTTTAAAAGAAAAAAAGTCAAAGTAACAAAGCTCCAGGAGTGAAGGTGTAGTGCAAAGGGAGGGGTGTGGCAAAGTATCCAGGAGACAGCTCACTCTCCTGGGATAAAGAGCTGAGCCTGGCTCCCAGAAAACTAAAACTTAAATTAAACTAAGAAAAATACCACAAAAACTCCCAAAAATGAACAACACCGTGCACAAAGTGCTTATAAACAGAAAGGTGTTAAAATAAAACTTGTATTTGAGGGACTAAGACCCTAAAAAGCCTTTTGTTTGGAGCTCAAGCATGCACACAACATGCTCTCTGGCACAGTACTTGTAAGCCTGACACACACACTGGCTAGTGGTCAGGCAAATTAACTTAGATTGGCGGTCAGACAAATGAACTTTGATTTAAGAAAATAAAATTATTGTTTTTTTAAATGTAGACTACAGGTACACCAACTAGATTGGATTGGTTGAACTTGGCACAGTACTTGTAAGCCTGACACACACACTGGCTAGCGGTCAGGCAAATTAACTTAGATTGACAGTCAGGCAAATGAACTAAGATTTAACAAAATAATTTTTTTTTTTTTTTTTAAAGTAGACAAGATTGTATTGGTTGCACTGTGCACACACAGTATAAGTTCTGAGCCTGACACACACACTTGCTAGCAGGGGCTAGCAGGAAGACAGGCAAATGAAGTTAGATTAGACAGGAAAAAACAAACAAAAAAAATAATGATGTTATAGCCCTAAAAAGGGCTTTTTGGGGTGCTGTGTTTACAGTAGAGATCTGATGAGTCCTTCAGCACTGCACTGGACACTGAATAAACTTGCCTAGCTATTGATTTCCCTATTCAATCAGCATCACCTACTCTCTTCCTCCTCTCAGTTAGACTGCAAGTTAGTTATGATTCCAAAATGTCTGCTGTCCATGAGGTAGAAGGATCTGCAAGGGAGTATATGCTGCTGATTGGCTGGAATGTGTCTGCTGACTGCGAGGTGCAGGGTCAAAGTTTGCTCAATGATAAAGTAAAGGGGTGGATCGAACATCGCATATGTTTGCAGTTCGCCGCGAACTCGAACATGCTATGTTCACCGGGAACAGTCCGCCGGCGAACTATTCGCGACATCTCTAATTACAACCCACCCACACACACTACAGAAAAAAAAATACACACCTGAAAAGGAAAAACACATAGAATACATACAATACAATACAAATAAAATAAAATACAATACCCCCATCTATCTATCATACAATCAATCCTATGTATCTAAAATACATCCCCAAATCTATCTAATATACAATAAATCTTATCTATCTAAAATACATACCGCTATGTAACATACAATATATACTACTGTATATACTTGATTAAAAGCCGAGTTTTTCAGACCTTTTTTATGGCTAAAAAGGGCCCCCTCGGCTTATACTCGAGTCACTCTCCCCCCATGTCTCTCTAACCCCCCCATGTCTCTCTAACCCCCCCTGTCTCTCTACCCCCCCCTGTGTCTATCTACCCCCATTTCTCTCTAAGCCCCCGTGTCTCTCTAACCCCGTGTCTCTTTCCCTCCCCCCTCCTCATCCTCAAACCCCCCTCCTCATTCTAACCCCCCCTCATTCTTCACCTCTAATAACCCCCCCCCCCTTTCCCCTCACTTACCTGCATCTGAACCTTCTGCTCCGGCCTCCGCTCCTTCCGGCATCTTGACGTGGCACCCATGTGACGTCACGACATTAGCATATACTGGGTGCCGGCACCCATTATATGCTAATGACGTGACATCACATGCGTGCCACGTCATTAGCATATATCGCGGCCGGCACCTGGTATATGCTAATGCCATGACGTCACATGCGCGCTACGTCAAGACGCCAGAAGGAGCGGAGGCTGGAGCAGGAGCTTCAGATGCAGGTAAGTGTGGGGGGTATTTAGAGAGGTAGAATGAGGGGGCTTAGAATGAGGAGGGGGTTAGAATGAGGGGGGGTTGAGGATGAGGAGGGAAGTTGAGGAGGGAGGTTGAGGAGGGGGTTGAGTAAGGGGGGGTTGAGGTTGAGGAGGGAGGTTGAGGAGGGGGGTGAGGATAGGGGGGTTGAGGTTGAGGAGGGAGGTTGAGGAGGAGGTTGAGGATGGGGGGATGAGGTTGAGGAGGGAGGTTGAGGAGGGAGGTTGAGGATGAGGAGGGAGGTTGAGGTTGAGGAGGGAGGTTGAGGAGGAGGTTGAGGAGGGAGGTTGAGGAGGGAGGTTGAGGATGAGGAGGGAGGTTGAGGATGAGGAGGGAGGATGAGGAGGGGGGTTGAGGAGGGAGGTTGAGGAGGGGGTTGAGGATGGGGGGTTGAGGTTGAGGAGGTAGGTTGAGGATGGGGGTTGAGGATGGGGGGTTGAGGTTGAGGAGGGAGGTTGAGGAGGAGGTTGAGGTTGAGGAGGGAGGTTGAGGAGGGAGGTTAAGGATGAGGAGGGAGGTTGAGAATGAGGAGGGAGGATGAGGAGGGGGATTGAGGATGGGGGGTTGAGGTTGAGGAGGGAGGTTGAGGAGGGGATTTAGGATTAGGAGGGGGTTGAGGATGAGGAGGGAGGATGAGGAGGGAGGATGTGGAGGGAAGTGAAGGAGGGAGGTTGATGAGATGGTTGAGGATGAGGAGGGGAGTTGATGTAGAAGAGGGAGGTTGAGGAGGGGGTTGAGGATGAGGAGGGGGATTGAGGTTGAGGAGGGGGTTGAGGATAGGGGGTTGAAGATGAGGATGGGGGGTTGAGGAGGGAGGTTGAGAAGGGGGGTTGAGGAGACTGCTCCAGAGAGAGAGAGAGCATCAGAGACTGCTCCAGAGAGAGAGAGCACCAGAGACTGCTCCAGAGAGAGAGAGCACCAGAGACTGAGAAGCAAGTGTGCCAGAGCAGCAAGTAAAGCTGCCATTGTGGGATCAGGCTGTGTGACTACACCCGATTTAAAGGAGAACATTCGCTGCAAGCAGAAGAGGATCCTTTGCAGCTAAGTGACTGGACTTAAAGGTACCACCCCTCTGTGATAAAAAGGGTACTGTTTTTACCTGCAGGCCGATTAGCGGTCCCAGGGCTAGTCAGTTGTGTTCCTGCAAGTAAGTAAGCCTGTTTAAGTAGATTTTTGTTTCATGCTGACCATAAGCAATGTTTATTTTTGTTATGCCAACCACTTATTAAAGCCTGTGAAAGCATACAAAGGCTCCAGAGTCCTCCATAAAGAGAATAAAAAGTTAGATAAACAGAGCGCTGTCCCCGCCAGAAGGGGGCGCTCTGCTTCAATGGTATATACTATAAAATAAATCCTATCTAAAATGCATACCTATCTAACATACGATACTATATAATATACAATACATCCTATCTATCTAAAATACATAACCCTATCTAACATACAATAAATACTGTATAATATACAATAAATCCTAACAATCTAAAATACATACCCATAACACACAAAAAATCCTAACTATCTAAAATACATAACCCTATCTAACATACAATAAATGCTATCTCCATATACAAACCCTAATTCTAAGCTAAAATAACATAATTAAGACCACTTACCTGTGCAGATGTCCCTTCAGATCAGCAACGTAGGGGCAAAGAAAAAAAAAAATTATAACACATTTACATAAAATAAATAAACATTCTAAATATCCTAAATATTCTACTCACCTTTCCAGCATGTCCCATCCTTCTTCTCTTCTTCTGCGGTGTTTCCCTATTTAAAAAAAAACATTACATTACTACAACATATATATAAACCTAAAAAAAAAGTAAAATAAACATAATATACATTCTACTTACCTCCCTGCGATGTCCCCGGCCTCCTCCTCTTCTGCCCCAGCTGGGCCCTGGAACAATCCACACTCTAAAAAAAATTAAAATACAAAACAAACGGAGATCAGCACTCACGGACCTCCCCGACGCTAATGAGCCTCCTACAGAGATTTCCAGAAGAAAATTGTCAATGGTGGCTTCTGATTGGCTGAAAACGCTGTTTATCAAATTCAGCCAATCAGAAGGCGCTATTGTGTGAGCCAATCAGAAAACACCCCAAAATCCCACTCTGATTGAAACAATCAGAAGGCTTTATTTTTATCAGCCAATCACAATGGGATACACCCCCACGGGGTGATTGGCTGAAGACATCTGCACCTTCTCATTGGCTGTAATACTGATTGACATTGACAACAGCCAATCAGAAGGTGCAAATGCCTTCAGCCAATCACTACGTGGGGGAGTATCCCATTGTGATTGGCTATTGTCACTGCAACCAATCAGAATGCGCAGATGCCTCCAGCCAATCACCCTGTGGGGGTGTATCCCTTTGTGATTGGCTGAAGGCATCTGCGCCTTGTGATTGGTTTAAATAAAGATTGACAGGTGCATTAGTCAATCATAGTGGGATTTTGGGGTGTATCCCATTCTGATTGGCTCACACATTGGCACCTTCTGATTGGTTGAATTTGATAGACAGCGTTTTCAGCCAATCAGAAGGCGCCATTGCCTATTTTCGTCTGGAAAAGGCTCTAGGAGGCTCATTAGTGTTGGGGAGGTCCGCGAGTGCGGATTTCCTTTATTTATTTATTTTTAGAGCGCGGATTGTTGCAGGGCGGGGCAGAAGAGGAGGAGGCCGAGGACATCGTGGGGAGGTAAGTACAATGTATATTATGTTTATTTTATTTTGTTTTATGTTTATGTATGTTGTACTAATGCAATGTTTTTTTTTTAACAGGGGCCGCGCCGGAGAATAAAAGAAGAAGGACGGGGACATGCTGGAAAGGTGAGTAGAATATTTAGAATGTTTATATTGTTTATTTATTGTATGTAAAAAAAAAAATCTCCTAGGTTAGTGATCTGAAGGAACATCTGCAAAGGTAAGTGGTCTTAATTATTTTATGTTAGGTTAGAATTATGGTTTCTATATGTAGATAGTATGTATTGTATGTTAGATAGGGGTATGTATTTTAGATAATTAGGATTTATTGTACATTATATAGATAGAGCTATGCATTTTAGATAGTTAAGATTTATTGTATATTAGATAGATAGGGGTATGTATTTTACATAGTTAGGATTTATTGTATATTAGATAGATATTTGTATGTATTTTAGATAGTTAGGATGTATGGTATATTAGATAGAAAAGGGTATGTATTTTAGATAGTTAAGATTTATTGTATATAGTGATGTCGCGAACATAACAACCGGACGAAACGCCATAGACTTCAATGGGCAGGCAAATTTCAAAACCCACAAGGACTCTTTCTGGCCACAATAGTTATGGGAAAGTTGTTTCAAGGGGACTAACACCTGGACTGTGGCATGCCGGAGGGGGATCCATGGCAAAACTCCCACAGAAAATGACATAGTTGATGCAGATTCTGGTTTTAAGTCATAAAGGGCATAAATCACCTAACATTCCTAAATAGTTTGGAATAACATGCTTTAAAACATCAGGTATGATGTTGTATCGATCAGGTAGTGTAAGGGTTACATCCGCTTCACAGTAACAGACCAATCTCCCCGTTTAATGCACCGCAAACAACCGCAAACAGTCCCTTTGAACAAACCGCAAACTCCCCATTTGCACAAGGTTGGATACCAAGTAGACATGTCCCGTTCCTTGTCCTCACCGATGTCATTGAAGGTCTCTTCCTCCACTCAGCCACCAAGGGTCCCCGAAAGGTGACAACAAGCCCCCTGGGATGCCTGCTGTGTTTGGTCTTCCACCTCCTCAAAGCCACCTTTTTCCTCTGACTACTCTTCAGACTCCTCTCTCTGCGTTGCCTCTGTCTGCATTATTATAAGGTGTATACTGTTAAGTAGTACTATTCCTATCGGTTTAATCCCCGTTACGTCCACTATTAGGGGACGTGTATATGGCATTGATTTTTGGAACAGGGAGATGGAAAAAGATGATTGGTCGGACCTCCTACTTCGAATTTGGGGCACTGCACGTGCAATGTAATGTGCCACCAGATAGGAGTGGTGTATTAAGTTGTACTATTTATTCCTATCAGTTTAATACCTGTTATGTCACCTATCAGGGGACGTGTATATGGCATGGATTTTTGGAAGCGGGAGATGGAAAAAGATGCTTGGTCGGTCCTCCCACTTCAAATTTGGGGCACTGCGCTTACAATCTAAGGTGCCACCAGATATGAGTGTCACTGTGCACTGGCAAAAGTTGGCAGAGTAGGAGCTGTAGGCCTCACACACACGCCTGTAGGCAGGTAACTGATATTCAATCGATTACAGTCAAAAAAGTGTTGTTTTATGTCACTGTACACTACGGTTGCACCAGATATGACGTATCACTGTGCACTGGCAAAAGTTGTCAGAGTAGATGCAATAGGCTTCACACACACGCCTGTAGGCAGGCAATTACTATTCAATCTATTACAGTCAAAAAAGTGTTGTTTTATGTCACTGTACACTACGGTTGCACCAGATATGACGTATCACTGTGCACTGGCAAAAGTTGTCAGAGTAGATGCAATAGGCTTCACACACACGCCTTTAGGCAGGCAATTACTATTCAATCTATTACAGTCAAAAAAGTGTTGTTTTATTTCACTGAGCACAATATAAGCTGTGAGCCTGACACAGGCAGGCAACTGAAATTAGATTAAAGGAAAAAAGGGTTGTTGTTTTTTCAATGTATGGTACACCAACTATGACTGGTGAAACAGAGCATAATATTAGCTGTGAGCCTGACACAGGCAGGCAACTGAAATTAGATTACAGGAAAAAAATGGTTGTTTTCAATGTATGGTACACCACCAGGTATGAGTAGTGAAAATAAGCACAATATAAGCTGTTAGGTGTTAGCCTGTCACACACACACACGCTGGCAGGCAGGCATATGCAATTAGATTACACTGAAAAAAATTATAAAATAAAATAAATGATAAAATAAAAGGGCTTTTTGGATTGCTGTCCTTGCAGCAGATATCAGATGAGTCCTTCAGGTCTGTAGTGGAAGCTAAATACACAGCCTGGCTATCTCTTGCCCTATTAAATCTCCAGCAGCTACACTATCTGTCCTCTCATAACGAATGCAGCTTCAGAATTATTCTAAAATGTATGCTGTCCTTCAGATGGAAGGCTCTGGAAGGGAGTGTATGCTGCTGATTGGCTGGAATGTGCCTGCTGACTGTAAGGTGCAGGGTCAAAGTTTCCTCAATGATAAAGAATAGGGGGCGGACCAAAAAGCGCATGTGTCCGCCGTCCGATGCAAGCGTGAAAGAGCCAAAATCGCAGCGAATAGACCGCGGGCGAACTGTCCGCGACATCTCTAATTGTATATTAGTAAGATAGGGGTATGTATTTTACATAGTTAGGATTTATTGTATATTTGATAGATTGGGGTATGTATTTTAGATAGTTAGGATTTATTGTATATTAGATAGATAGGGGTATGTATTTTAGATAGTTAGCATTTATTGTATATTAGATAGATAGGGGTATTTATTTTAGATAGTTAGGATTTATTGTATATTAGATAGATTGGGGGATGTATTTTGGATAGATAGGATTGATTGTATGTTAGGTAGATATGGGGTAGTGTATATTATTTTATTTGTATTGTATTGTATCGTATGTTTTCTATATGTATTTCCTTTTTAGGCGTGTAATTTTTTTTTTGTGGGGGTTGGGTTGTAATTTTTTTTTTTTTTTGTTTGTTTACTGTTCCTTTTTTATGAGTTTTTTAGTTTTTGTGACTTAGGTTTTTTATTTTCTGTAATGTAGATTTTTTATTTTTTGTAAATTATGTATTTTATTTTCTGTAATGTAGATTTTTTATTTTTTGTAAATTATGTTTTTATTTTCTGTAATTAGAGTGGTGGGGGGTTTATTAGGGGGTAGGAAGGTAGTGTACGTAGGTTGTGTAGGTGTTAATAGGTTAGTGTAGAGAGGGGTTAGTTTAGATTTAATGTTTTTTGGGGGGTATAGTGCAGTGTAGTGTTTGTACTTAGTGTCATGATGGTCCTTGAGGACCGTCATGGCACCTATGTGGTTAATGTTAGGGTTGTAACAGCCCCATAAGGGTCACAATATACCCTTATGGGACTGTATTGACCCCCATGAGTGACAGGGTTATTTATTGGCTTACGGGGGTCTGTATTGACCCCTATGAGTGACAGGGTTAATTAAGGGTTTATGGGGGTCTGTATTGACCCCCATGAGTGACAGAGTTAATTGATGTATTATGGGGTCTGTATTGACCCTCGTGAGTGTCAGGGTTAATTAAGGGTTTATGGGGGTCTGTATTGACTTCCAGGAGTGACATAGTTAATTATTGTATTATGAGGGTCTGTATTGACCCCCATGAGTGCAAGGGTTATTTAATGGATTATGGTGTTCTGTATTGAGCACCATGAGTTACGGGGTTAATTATAGGTTTATGGGGGTCTGTATTGACGCTCATGAGTGACAGAGTTAATTATAGGTTTATGGGGGTCTGCATTGACCCTCATTAATGACCAGGTTAATTAAGTGCTTATGGGGGTCTGTATTGACCCTCATGTGTGACATGGTTAATTAAGGGTTTTTGGGGGTCTGTATTGACCTCCATGAGTGACAGAGTTAATTAATGTATTATGAGGGTCTGTATTGACCCCCATTAGTGCCAGGGTTATTTATTGGCTTATGGGGGTCTGTATTTACCCCCATGAGTGACAGGGTTAATTATGGGTTTATGGGGGTTTGTATTGACCATCATGAGTGACAGGGTTAATTAAGTGCTTATGGGGGTCTGTATTGACCCCCATGAGTGACAGGGTTAATGAAGTGCTTATGGGGGTCTGTATTGACCACCATGAGTGACGCGATTAATTAAGTCCTTATGGGGGTCTGTATTGACCACCATCAGTGACAGGGTTAATTAATTGCTTATGGGGGTCTGTATTGACCCCCATGTGTGACAGGGTTAATTGAGTGCTTATGGAGGTCTGTATTGCCCGCCATGAGTTACAGGGTTAATTAAGTGCTTATGGGGTCTGTATTGACACCCATGTGGAAAACTGTTAATTAAGGAATTATGTGGGTCTGTATTGACCCCCATGAGTGACAGAGTTAATTCATGTATTATGGGGGTCAGTATTGACCCTCATGAGTGACAGAGTTAATTATAGGTTTATGGGGGTCTGTATTGTCCCTCATGAGTGACAGGGTTAATTATAGGTTTACTGGGGTCTGTATTGAACCTCATTAATGACAGGGTTAATTAAGTGCTTATGGGGGTCTGTATTGACCCTCATGAGTGACATGGTTAATTAAGGGTTTGGGGGGGCTGTATTGACCTCCAGGAGTGACAGAGTTAATGTATTATGAGGGTCTGTATTGACCCCCGTGAGTGACAGGGTTAATTAAGTGCTGATGGGGTCTGTATTGACCCACATGTGGAACAGGGTTAATTAAGGGTTTATGGGGGTCTGTATTGACCCCCATGATTGACAGAGTTAATGCATTTATTATGGGGGGTCTGTATTGACCCTCATGAGTGACAGGGTTAATTATAGGTTTATGGGGGTCTGTATTGACCCTCATTAGTGACAGGGTTAATTAAAGGTGTATTACGGTCTGTATCGACACTCATTAATGACCGGTTGAATTAAGTGCTTATGGGGGTCTTTATTGACCACCATGAGTGACAGAGTTAATTAATGTCTTATGAGGGTCTGTATTGACCCTCATGAGTGCCAGGGTTATTTATTGGCTTATGGGGTTCTGTATTGTCCCTCATGATTGACATGGTTAATTAAGTCCTTATGGAGGTCTGTATTGACCCCCATGAGTGACAAGATTAATTATAGGTTTATGGGGGTCTGTATTGACCCTCATGAGTGACAGGGTTAATTATAGGTTTATGGTGGTCTCTATTGACCCTCATTAATGACCGGGTGAATTAAGTGCTTATGGGGGTCTGTATTGACCCTCATGAGTGACATCCTTAATTAAGGGGTTTTGGGGGTCTGTATTGACCACCATGAGTGACAGAGTTAAATAATGTATTATGAGGGTCTGTATTGAACCCCATGAGTGCCAGGGTTATTTATTGGCTTATGGGGTTCTGTATTGACCCCCATGAGGGACAGGGTTAATTATGGGTTTATGGGGGTCTTTATTGACCCTCATGATTGACATGGTTAATTAATTCCTTATGGGGGTCTGTATTGACCCCCGTGAGTGACAGGGTTAATTAAGTGCTTATGGTTTCTGTATTGTCACCATGAGTGAAAGGGTTAATTAAGGGTTTATGGGGGTCTTTATTGACTCCCATGAGTGACAGAGTTAACTAATGTATTATTGGGTTCTGCATTGACCCCCATGAGTGCAAGGGTTATTTATTGGCCTATGGGGGTCTGTATTGACCCCCATAAGGGACGGGGTTAATTATGGGTTTATGGGTAGTTATATTGACCCCCATGAGTGACCGGGTAAATTAAGTGCTTATGGGGGTCTGTATTGACCACCATGAGTGACGGGATTATTAAGTCCTTATGGGGGTCTGTATTGACCCCGATGAGTGACAGGGTTAATTAAGTGCTTATGAAGGTCTGTATTGACCCCCATGCGTGACAGGGTTAATTAAGTGCTTATGGGTACTGTATTGACACCAATGTGGAACAGGGTTAATTAAGGGTTTATGTGGGTCTGTATTGACCCCCATGAGTGACAGAGTTAATACATGTATTATGGTGGTCTCTATTGACACTCATGAGTGACGGGGTTAATTATAGGTTTATGGGGGTCTGTATTGACCCTTATGAGTGACAGGGTTGATTATAGGTTTATGGGGGTCTGTATTGACCCTCATTAATGACCCGGTTAATTAAGTGCTAATGGGGGTCTGTATTGACCCTCATGAGTGACATGGTTAATTAAGGGTTTTGGGGGGTCTGTATTGACCTACAGGAGTGACAGAGTTAATTAATGTATTATGATGGTCTGTATTGACCCCCATGAGTGCCAGGGTTATTTATTGGCTTATGGGGTTCTGTATTGACCCCCATGAGTGACAAGGTTAATTATAAGTTTTTGGGTGTTTGTATTCACCCTCATGATTAACATGGTTAATTAAGTCCTTATGGGGGTCTGTATTGACCCCCATGAGTGACAAGGTTAATTATAGGTTTATGGGGGTCTGTATTGACCCTCATGAGTCACAGGGTTATTTATTGGCCTATAGGGGGACTGTATTGACCCCCATGAGTGACGGGGTTAATTAAGTCCTTATGGGGGTCTGTATTGACCCCTGTGAGTGACAGGGTTAATTAAGTGCTTATGGGGTCTGTATTGACCCCCCTGTGGAATAGGGTTAATTGAGGGTTTATGGGTGTCTGTATTGACCCCTATGAGTGACAGAGTTAATTCATGTATTATGGGGGTCTGTATTGACCCTCATGAGTGACAGGGTTAATTATAGGTTTATGGGGGTCTGTATTGACCCTCATGAGTGACAATGTTATTTATTGGCCTATGGGGGGGCTGTATTGACCCCCATGAGTGACAGGGATAATTAAGTCCTTATGGGGGTCTGTATTGACCCCAGTGAGTGACAGGGTTAATTAAGTGCTTATGGGGTCTGTATTGACCCCCCTGTGGAATAGGGTTAATTGAGGGTTTATGGGTGACTGTATTGACCCCTATGAGTGACAGAGTTCATTCATGTATTATGGGGGTCTGTATTGACCCTCATGAGTGACTGGGTTAATTATCGGTTTATGGGGGTCTGTATTGACCTCCATAAGTGACGGGGTTAATTATAGGTTTATGGGGGTCTGTATTGACCCTCATGAGTGACAGGGTTAATTATAGGTTTATGGGGGTCTGTATTGACCCTCATGAGTGACAAGGTTATTTATTGGCCGATGGGGGGGGCTGTATTGACCCCCATGAGTGACAGGGTTAATTAAGTCCATATGGGGGTCTGTATTGACCCCAGTGAGTGACAGGGTTAATTAAGTGCTTATGGGGTCTGTATTGACCCCCTTGTGGAATAGGGTTAATTGAGTGTCTATGGGGGTCTGTATTGACCCCTATGAGTGAAAAAGTTAATTCATGTATTATCGGGGTCTGTATTGAACATCATGAGTGACTGGGTTAATTATAGGTTTATGGGGGGTCTGTATTGACCTCCATAAGTGACGGGGTTAATTATAGGTTTATGGGGGTCAGTATTGACCCTCATGATTGACAGGGTTAATTATAGGTATATGCGGGTCTGTATTGACCCTCATTAATGACCGGGTTAATTAAGTGCTTATCGGGGTCTGTATTCACCCTCATGAGTGACATGGCTAATTAAGGGTTTTTGGTGGTCTGTATTGACCTCCATGAGTGACATAGTTAATTAATGTATTATGAGGGTCTGTATTGACCCCATGAGTGCCAGGATTATTTATTGGCTTATGGGGTTCTGTATTGACCCCCATGAGTGACAGGGTTAATTATGGGTTTATGGGTATCTGTATTGACCCTCATGATTGACATGGTTAATTAAATCCTTATGGGCTTCTGTATTGACCCCTATGAGTGACAAGGTTAATTATGGGTTTATGGGTGTCTGTATTGACCCTCATGATTGACATGGTTAATTAAGTCCTTATGGGGGTCTGTATTGACCCCCATGTGGATCAGGGTTAATTAAGGGTTTATGGGGGTCTGTATTGACCCCCATGAGTGACAAGTTTAATTATAGGTATATGGGGGTCTGTATTAACCTTTATTATTACCGGGTTAATTAAGTGCTTATGGGGATCTGTATTGAACCTCATGAGTGACATGGTTAATTCAGCGTTTTTGGGGGTCTGTAGTGACCTCCATGAGTGACATAGTTAATTAATGTATTATGAGGGTCTGTATTGACCCCCATCAGTGCGAGGGTTATTTATTGACTTAGCGGGGTTCTGTATTGACCCCCATGAGTGACAGGGTTAATTATGGGTTCATGGGTATCTGTATTGACCCTCATGATTGACAGGATTAATTAAGTCCTTATGGCGGTCTGTATTGAGCCCATGAGTGACAAGGTTAATTATAGGTTTATGTTGGTCTGTATTGACCCTCATGAATGACAGGGTTAATTAAGTGCTTATGGGGGTCTGTATTGACCCCCATGAGTGACAGAGTTAAGTAATGTATTATGGGGTTCTGTATTGACCCCCTTGAGTGCAAGTTTTTTTGGCCTATGGGGTTCTGTATTGACCCCCATGAGTGATGGGGTTAATTAAGTCCTTATGGGGGTCTGTATTGACCCCCATGAGTGACAGGGTTAATTATGGGTTCATGGGGTTTTGTATTGACCCCCATGAGTGACCGGGGCAAGTAAGTACTTATGGGGATCTGTATTGACCCCCATGAGTGACGGGATTAATTAATTCCTTATGGGGTCTGTATTGACCCCCATGAGTGACAGGGTTAATTAAGTGCTTATGGGTTCTGTATTGACCCCCATCAGAACAGGGTTAATTAAGGGTTTATGGGTGTCTGTATTGACCCCCATGAGTGACAGAGTTAATTAATGTATTATGGGGGTCTGTATTGACCCCCATGAGTTCCAGGGTTATTTATTGGCTTATGGAGGTCTGTATTGACTCCCATGAGTGACAGGGTTAATTAAGTCCTTATTGGGGTCTGTATTAACGCCCATGAGTGACAGGGTCAATTATGGGTTTATGGGGTTCTGTATTGACCCTCAGGAGTAACTGGGTTAATTAAGTACTTATTGGGGTCTGTATTGACCCCCATGAGTGACGGGATTAATTAAGTCCCTATGGGGGTATGTATTGACCCCCATGAGTGACAGGGTTAATTAAGTGCTTATGGGGTCTGTATTGACCCCCATGAGTGACAGAGTTAATTCATGTATTATGGGGGTCTGTATTGACCCTCATGAGTGACATGGTTAATTCAGCGTTTTTGGGGGTCTGTAGTGACCTCCATGAGTGACATAGTTAATTATAGGTTTATGGGGGTCTGTATTGACCCTCATGATTGACAGGGTTAATTATAGGTATATGGGGGTCTGTATTGACCATCATTAATGACCGTGTTAATTAAGTGCTTATCGGGGTCTGTATTCACCCTCATGAGTGACATGGTTAATTAATGTATTATGAGGGTCTCTATTGACCCCCATGAGTGCCAGGGTTATTTATTGGCTTATGGGGTTCTGTATTGACCCCCATAAGTGACAGGGTTAATTATGGGCTTATGGGTATCTGTATTGACCCTCATGATTGACATGGTTAATTAAATCCTTATGGGGTTCTGTATTGACCCCCATGAGTGACAAGGTTAATTATGGGTTTATGGGTGTCTGTATTGATCCTCATGATTGACATGGTTAATTAAGTCCTTATGGGGGTCTGTATTGACCCCCATGTGGATCAGGGTTAATTAAGGGTTTATGGGGGTCTGTATTGACCCCCATGAGTGACAAGTTTAATTATAGATATATGCGGGTCTGTATTAACCTTTATTAATTACCGGGTTAATTAAGTGCTTATGGGGGTCTGTATTGACCCTCATGAGTGACATGGTTAATTCAGCGTTTTTGGGGGTCTGTAGTGACCTCCATGAGTGACATAGTTAATTAATGTATTATGAGAGTCTGTATTGACCCCCATGAGTGCGAGGGTTAATTATTGACTTAGCGGGGTTCTGTATTGACCCCCATGAGTGACAGGGTTAATTATGGGTTCATGGGTATCTGTATTGACCCTCATGATTGACAGGATTAATTAAGTCCTTATGGCGGTCTGTATTGAGCCCATGAGTGACAGGGTAAATTAAGTCCTTATTGGGGTCTGTATTAACGCCCATGAGTGACAGGGTCAATTATGGGTTTATGGGGTTCTGTATTGACCCTCAGGAGTAACTGGGTTAATTAAGTGCTTATTGGGGTCTGTATTGACCCCCATGAGTGACGGGATTAATTAAGTCCATATGGGGGTATGTATTGACCCCCATGAGTGACAGGGTTAATTAAGTGCTTATGGGGTCTGTATTGACCCCCATGAGTGACAGAGTTAATTCATGTATTATGGGGGTCTGTATTGACCCTCATGAGTGACATGGTTAATTCAGCGTTTTTGGGGGTCTGTAGTGACCTCCATGAGTGACATAGTTAATTAATGTATTATGAGGGTCTGTATTGACCCCATGAGTGCGAGGGTTATTTATTGACTTAGCGGGGTTCTGTATAGACCCCCATGAGTGACAGGGTTAATTATGGGTTCATGGGTATCTGTATTGACCCTCATGATTGACAGGATTAATTAAGTCCTTATGGCGGTCTGTATTGAGCCCATGAGTGACAAGGTTAATTATAGGTTTATTTTAGTCTGTATTGACCCTCATGAATGACAGGGTTAATTAAGTGCTTATGGGGGTCTGTATTGACCCCCATGAGTGACAGAGTTAAGTAATGTATTATGGGGTTCTGTATTGACCCCACTTGAGTGCAAGGTTTTTTGGCCTATGGGGTTCTGTAATGACCCCCATGAGTGATGGGGTTAATTAAGTCCTTATGGGGGTCTGTATTGACCCCCATGAGTGACAGGGTTAATTATGAGTTCATGGGGTTTTGTATTGACCCCCATGAGTGACCGGGGTAATTAAGTACTTATGGGGATCTGTATTGACCCCCATGAGTGACGGGATTAATTAATTCCTTATGTGGTCTGTATTGACCCCCATGAGTGACAGGGTTAATTAAGTGCTTATGGGGTCTGTATTGACCCCCATCAGAACAGGGTTAATTAAGGGTTTATGGGTGTCTGTATTGACCCCCATGAGTGACAGAGTTAATTAATGTATTATGGGGGTCTGTATTGACCCCCATGAGTTCCAGGGTTATTTATTGGCTTATGGAGGTCTGTATTGACTCCCATGAGTGACAGGGTTAATTAAGTCCTTATTGGGGTCTGTATTAACGCCCATGAGTGACAGGGTCAATTATGGGTTTATGGGGTTCTGTATTGACCCTCAGGAGTAACCGGGTTAATTAAGTGCTTATTGGGGTCTGTATTGACCCCCATGAGTGACGGGATTAATTAAGTCCATATGGGGGTATGTATTGACCCCCATGAGTGACAGGGTTAATTAAGTGCTTATGGGATCTGTATTGACCCCCATGAGTGACAGAGTTAATTCATGTATTATGGGGGTCTGTATTGACCCTCATGAGTGACTGGGTTAATTATAGGTTTATGGGGGTCTGTATTGACCCTCATGAGTGACGGGGTTAATTATAGGTTTATGGGGGTCTGTATTGACCCCCATGAATGACAGGGTTTTTTAGGGATTGACGGGCTCTGTCTAGAGCCCCATGAGTGATAGGGTTATTTTTTTCTATTCGGGGTCCTTTAAGGACCTTTACAGTCCTATAAGGACTTGTAAGGCGGGAATTTTCATTGCAGCATGCAATCGGAGACCCCCACTGCAAGGGATAATGTGGGGTTAATTCAGGTTTCCGAGCTTATCTCAGATCCCTTCAAGGGTTAATTAAGGGTTTATGGGGGTCTGGATTGACCCTATGAGTGACAGGGTTAATTCAGGGTTTATGGGGGTCTGCATTGACCCCCATGAGTGACAGTGTTATTTTGGGGTTGATTGGGCTCTGTATAGAGCGCCATGAGTGATAGGTTTTAAAAAAAATGTATTACTGGTCCTTTAAGGACCTTTACAGTCCTTTAAGGACCCGTAAGGCGTGAATTTTTAATTTTGCTTGCAGGGGGGATTAATGCGAGTTTTTGAGCTTATCTCAGATCCCGTGGGGTTAATGCGGGTTTCCGAGCTTCTCTCGGATACCCGCAAGGGTTTTGTACATGGCTGGGCGGTTCAGGGTCGTGGATGCTTGTTTTAATTTTTTTTCTGCGGCCATTTTTTTCCTTGCTTAGCCATTTTTCAAGTGTTGAAACGGTGGAATTTGGGGTTAAATTTGCGTGTAACCTCACTTCCAGATGTCCTGGCTGTCCCCCCGTGCTGTGGTTGAGTGTTTTATTAGAGTGCTTTTAGTGTTTTTGTGTTTGCGCGGTTTGGGGGGTTAGTGCAGTGTTTTGCAAGATACAGGGGAGGGAGAGGGGAAGGAGAGGACTAAGTGCAGCAAGTTAACAGTTGTTTGGGGTGGTTTGGGACTCCGTAGGACTATTTGCTGCGAGTTTAGAGGTGTGTGGGGTTGCGCCGTAAAACATCTACCTTTCGCGAATGCGGCTACTCGCCTTGCAGGGGACACAGTTCTTGCGAGCTCGCGATAGCGTGACATTGATTTGTAGTTTGACAACTATTATATGTGAATATAATTATTATTATATATATTTTTTTATTGTGTGCAATTTTTCCAAACAGCACTATTTAAATCTAGAACTACAGAAGTCCTTCAAACTGTGAATTAAAGAGGGGAAGTTAAAAAAACATAAATGGTGAATATATGAGAACCGCCACCCACTATGAAGAAATAACCAAGGGCCCTATGTAAATCCCTGCAATAGCAATTACAAGTGCCGTAATAGAACAGAAAACCCTACCTTGCTCTGCTATTCACCCATCCTGTAAACATTGAGAGAGAGCTGCTAAGAGTCACTGCGGCATGACAAGGCTGAAAAGCACTGCACAAATTTCTATTGATTTTTCACTGACAGTAGATTACGTTAGATTTTTACACAAAAACCCTATGCTAATACGATTTTTAGGATCAGTAGTAAATCAGGGCAATGTCGTAACTCCAAAAAACTGAAGGAAGTATTTTGTACTAAAGACCACTCGCAAATGGTTTTAAAGGCATTTTTTATATTTAAATGTTTTAAAGGATGGCAACTGTGTGAAATCATAAAAAACTTAGACCCATATTCAATTGAGCAATTGTTGGTTGTTGGTACCAGATAGGACTAGTAAGGGGATAAACACCTGTTTATAGCACTGTAAATGCAAATAAAAAATCAATACTGCACTTTAAATGATGGGGAAAGCGATGAAAGACATTAGAATAAATTGCACAAGTGTCTCAAGCTCGCAAATCTGCAATCAAAAATGATTTTATTTTCCATAGTATATCATTCGTGCTAATCAAGGAGTAAATACATATCAGGCCACCCACATGGACTAGAACAATATCGTCATTAATTTGTATTATTTTGTACATTGCCGGATTGAGAGTCCGATATATTGGAATTCTAAACGCTAATTGATTGACGTTTAACCTCCATGTTTTACTGACGTCATGATGAAGTTCTCATTTACTATCGGCTTTTTCTAAATCGGTAGTTACATTGAGGAAGGGTAAAGGCTTTTTCAATTTTGGGATTTTAATTGCTAAATAAAGCAGCATTTATTACATTTATTTTTGCATATTTATCATCTCAGTGTATCAAATCAGCATTAAATGGCAAGTTCTACCTACATTTGTTTATTTTATTTGAAAGACAACACCTTAGGAATATGAACAGTTTAATAAGCTTTAAAATATATTGCATAAGTCATAGTTCTAGTTTACTCACTTTATCAGTATGTCAATAAATGCTTCTTGCACTAATATTATATATTCATAATGAACATACATGTCAAATCAAATTACATACTCAAATTACATACTAATGGATAGAGGTTGCTTTGAAAGCTTTTAAGGTGACTTATTTAATCTATTACAGTGAAAACAAGATAAAAACATACAAACATTTAGTCAACTATTTATATACTAGCGACTTGCCCGTCAAAAAATTACAGCAATATAATTTTAAGCCAGGCAATGCTGTTTGCCACACAATGCGAGGCTATGGCACCTCTGAGCATCTTCGGCGCTCATTGCGATCCTCTCCCCCCGTCGACTTTACAGGAGCTCATGGCGAGCCTTTTCTGCTTTGCAATGATCCCCTTCGGAGCTCATTGCGACCCCCACGATGAGCGTCTTCGGCGCTCTATTCGTGCCTCTTCCCCTGTGTACTTTATAGGCCTGTGTAGTTGAGGGGCCTACTGCCTTAAGTTAAGTGTTACTGGCTTGAGTTAAATGTTACTGCCTTGTATTAAGTGTTACTGTTTTGCATTGTCTTAGTGCTTAGGGCTCGTATTTACGTCCTTCGTCCTCTTTTTATGCCCTTCGGCCTCATTTTCGTCTTGTTTAATTTTTTTCAGCCGCTTCAAATTAACTTGCAAACTCACTCACAGGCTTCCTGTGTTGTTTGTGTATTTTTGCGGGTCTTTCCAGTTCGGTGGTTCGGCCGTTAACCTGCTATTTTTGTGAGCCCCACAGTCCATCTACTTCGGGTACTAAGTAGTACGGGCCGTAATTTTCCGTCCGTCTCCCCTTGTGGTTGCTCTATAGCACTTGTGAAGCTTTGGGCTCCGTTTGCATGTTACGTGCTTGCTCGTGAGTGACCACGTTGCAATTTAATAGCTGAATTGAACAAGTAGCGGTTACGGGCATGACAGATCAAAGGATTTACGTGTGCGAAGTTCAACCTAGTTCAAATCATAGGCGATTTTCTTCCGTCCTGCATGTTAACATGCAAGTCCACTGCAAGCAGTGTTACAGGGCTAATTTAAGAGCCGTAACAAATAAATCTCGAGTTACGAGCTACATGTTTACACGTAGCTCCAATTTAATTGGGCTGTTAATCAGCTCTGAGGAACTCACAAATGAACTGAAGATTACTGAAGCACAGGATATACACAAGACTATGGAGCTTTATCCATCTTTGCAACTATTATTATCATTATTATTATTATTATTATACAATTCTTATTTTTCAGGAGACTGAGAACTTTTCTGCTGAAATCTTTATTCCTTACAAACATTGTAAAGTCTGTGTAACCTTCTCCCATACTGTGTCTGACTTTCTTTAAGCACCCTCCATTTTTGTTACTTGCTAAGCTCTGCAAAGACTTTCTGCCCTCCTTATCTGAACCACTCCTTACTCATCTCTTTCTCTCAATTTTCACTCTTCCTTCTCTCTCTGGTCTATATTCTATGTAATACATGGACCATGGACCAACACAGAAATATAAAGAATCCTGAATGTATCTTGAATAATTGACTATAATAAAAAATCGTCAAGATATACTCATGTACAATATACATACTGCTCCATGCACACATATCTAAAATAACTGTCACTCTAGACTTTCACAGACTTTAATGCAAAACAAGAGAAAGCATGCTTTGAGATTTTGCTCTTAAATATTGTCTGGTACATACCTTTATTGTACCACTTTTCTGAAATCTAAAGGGTTACATATTGCTAATCCATTTGAGACCACAGTAAGTTGTTAGAAAACAAATACTGGCATTAAACAAGTAGTTGTGTCTCACATGGAAGATCCCGAACATTCTCATAGAAATGGTTCTTTTAATTATATAATTGTGTTGATATTAATATATTTTATATGAAGACAATTTTTTACTTCACAGTATGTTTTGTAGAGAAGAGAAGAGGTGTATAAATTGGTGATGCTAGATTTTAATTGGAAGCTGATAATATTTCCTCTACCTCTGCCTCTGTTACCTGTTGCCTATGTCCCTTTCATGTATCAAGCTCAGTTATGAATCTCTTCTCATATTAGGCTCCACCCCAGTGTCCTCCAGTGGCCTTTGCTTTCAGTCTTTGTACTAACCTTGTATGTGCATTATTTGAATTTTAATTAAATATTTGTTTGATTGCTATCACAATGAATACTGTTTTAGTGAGTTTGCCAAGAATTTTGTTATTATTTAAATTACTAGCCACTTGCCTGTCAAAAATGACGGCATACTATTTGCAAGCCTGGGTATGCAAATGCCGGGAAATGCGAGCCTCGCTATGCTCAGCAAATTCGGGCAATGCGAGCCTAGCTACTGTATGTGCAGCTCCTTCCCTCCTTCTGTGTCCTCTCCCTCCCTCTTCTCTCCTTCTCTCTCCTCTCTGCGACCCTTGCAATGAGTGCCTTTGGTGCCTATTGCGGGCCTCTCATCACAAATGATGGGATAATATTTGATTTTTCACCTCCCCCAGGATCTACTCCACCACTCCCTCCCTTGTGTCTCTCCCCTCCCTGTGTCACTTTGTCCCCTCTCCTTCTCCTTTGTCGCTTCCCCCCTCTCCCTTCCCTGTGTCTCTTTCCTCCCACTCCCTCCCCTGTGTCTCTTCCCCCCTGCCCTGTGTCTCCTTCCCCCTCCCCTGTGTCTCTTTGCCCCATCTCCCTCCCCTGTGTCTCTTTTCCTCCTCTCTCCCCTGTCTCTTTTTGCCCCCCGCTCCCCCATCTGCCTTCTGTGCCCATTGCTGGGCAGCTGCTTAATTGCTCATTTCAGCCTAAGTACGGCATGCTTCAAAGGCTCAACTGCTCGCCTCGCTCTTCCCCCTCCCCTGTGTCTCTTTGCCCCATCTCCCTCCCCTGTGTCTCTTTGCCTCCTCTCCCTCCCTTGTGTCTCTTTCCCCCTCTCCCTCGCCCGGGGGCTCTTGCCCCTTCCCCCTCCCCTATGCCTCTTCCCCCCTCTCCCTCCCATGTGCCTCTTCCTCCTCTCCCTCCCCTGTGTCTCTTACTGCCTCTCCCTCCCCTGTGGTTCTTTGCCCCCCTCTCCCTCCCCTGTGTCTCTTCCCCCTCTCTCTCCCCTGTCTCTTTTTGCCCCCCGCTCCCCCATCTGCCTTCTGTGCCCATTGCTGGGCAGCTGCTTAATTGCTCATTTCAGCCTAAGTATGGCATGCTTCAAAGGCTCAACTGCTCGCCTCGCTTTGCAAGGCTCGCAGGAGAGCCTTCGGCTTCAATGCCTCAACTGCTCGCCTCGCTTTGTGAGGCAAGCAGGGCAATCAGCACCTTCGGAGCTCATTGCCTAAGTCCTGCGAGCTCTGAAGGCTTCAATGCCTCAACGGCTCGCCTCGCTTTGCGAGGTTCTCAAGCGTGACGACAAATGGCAGTTTGACAATTATAATATGTGATTATTGGGTTTGGTTATATCTTGTTTCCATTTTGGTCAGTTTATTAGAGTTCCTATTTTTATGCCTTGGTTTTCAATAGGAAGTAAGCTTAAAAGACTTATGAGATTTCTCGGAAGGCTTGAGAAAATTGATGTCATGCAGATCGCATTGAGCTGTAGAAGCATTGTTGTCAAGGCTCAATTCTAATAAAATCTGTAAGCGGTCAAAGCATGCGATTGACACTAGCCGTTAGAGTTACATGGAAAATGGATTTTTTAATAAGAAGCAAATCTTTCTTGTAGTAAATGTAGTAAACTCAGATGGGAGTATAACACACACATTAAGATTCTCAGAGGCTAAGAAAGAGTTATCTAAATCTGCATCGGCTCTTTCCTATACACTTTAACCACAGAAATCAGCTATGACAGCCTAAAAAATACTTCCCAGCCTCTGAGAATCATAATGAACCTGGACCATTGTTAAGGCAGGTTAAACATGAATTAGTCTGATGGTGCCAGTGAGTTTGCAAACAGTTCCCAAAAATATGTATACTTATATTAATGACCTGAATGCCAGTTTAGGAAAATACAGTTGATCAGTTTGGTTCCCATTCTGGCAGCCTGCTACTGCAACTATTATCCCCAGTTTTGACAGCAAAGTCACTCAAAAAGTGTTGAGTTTAAAATGTGTTGCTTTGTGAATAAATCTGAAGTCATTTACTCTCAGGGAGTTGTACTTTTGTGTCACAGCATGACTGTGTACTATTCTTGACAAGTTATATATCCATTTAATTGCTTGCTGGATTATATATTCTTCAGTTATATTGGATCAATATTATAAATGTACCATATATAATGGCATTTAGTAACACATATATCAACATAAGAATATATTACTTTTGTTAAAAATGAACATTTAGAAAAAGCATAGTACATTACACAGTGATTTTCAGATATACTTATAAAAACAGCATAATACATTTAAATATTCAGCTAAACTTTGGAGTGAATAGTAGAGGGACGGTGGCTCAGGTATAATTGATAAGTACCAAATTCAAATGGATGATAACAGGGTGCTCCTAAGGATAATAGGGATAAGTAGTACCAAAAGAGAGAGAAAGATCCTTTTTTAGGGCACACCTGGGAAATCCAATTCTCAGAAAAAGAGAATGAACTAAATGTTAAAACTTAACTTTTAATAGTAATAATAAAATCCACTTAAAATACATAAACGTAGGTAGCAGAGAGTAAATTATATGAAGTTTACTGGGAAAAATGCCACTGTTGTGGAAAATGCCACTATGAGGTAGACCATATAAAGTGCAATGTGCTAGTATAGTCACTGATAAAGTGGCTAGTATATAAGAAATAAGGTGCTATAAAGTGCTACTAGTGATAAGGTGCCAAGTGCTATGACACAAATAAGAAATATATGTAAGTGAAGCAAGTGTATCACTTGAATATGGTTGCCTATAAGGTGCAATATAAGTAAATATTAGCAGCTATTTGCTGAACAGAAACCAGTAAACAAAATGATAAATGTGGCAAGGGGTAAAGGATAGGAGTGAAAGATATTGAGAAATAAATGCCCCCAAAGTACTGATATCATGTTAGGTAATGTTCTCAATATCTGTGTATCTCAAATACCCAAGTACCCAAATAACAGCGTTGCCTTCAGGATATACCCATAACCAGTAGCTACTGCCTTCCAAATCCACTAAACTATTGCTGAAATAGCCTAACTGATGCAGTGGTGAAGGGGCTTTATGCTATGGGCCTGAAACTGAAAACGCTGACTCTTTGCTAGTCACGCCGTGGTCTAGACGCAAGGTAATGACGTCATAGACTCGCGACGGCGTTCCTACGTGCACCCGACGCACGTTTCTGGAATTTCATCAGGGGTACCCCTGATGAAATTCCAGAAACGTGCGGCTCGCGACGGCGTTCCTACGTGCACCCGACGCACGTTTCTGGAATTTCATCAGGGGTACCCCTGATGAAATTCCAGAAACGTGCGTCGGGTGCACGTAGGAACGCCGTCGCGAGTCTATGACGTCATTACCTTGCGTCTAGACCACGGCGTGACTAGCAAAGAGTCAGCGTTTTCAGTTTCAGGCTCATAGCATAAAGCCCCTTCACCACTGCATTAGTTAGGCTATTTCAGCAATAGTTTAGTGGATTTGGAAGGCAGTAGCTACTGGTTATGGGTATATCCTGAAGGCAACGCTGTTATTTGGGTACTTGGGTATTTGAGATACACAGATATTGAGAACATTACCTAACATGATATCAGTACTTTGGGGGCATTTATTTCTCAATATCTTTCACTCCTATCCTTTACCCCTTGCCACATTTATCATTTTGTTTACTGGTTTCTGTTCAGCAAATAGCTGCTAATATTTACTTATATTGCACCTTATAGGCAACCATATTCAAGTGATACACTTGCTTCACTTACATATATTTCTTATTTGTGTCATAGCACTTGGCACCTTATCACTAGTAGCACTTTATAGCACCTTATTTCTTATATACTAGCCACTTTATCAGTGACTATACTAGCACATTGCACTTTATATGGTCTACCTCATAGTGGCATTTTCCACAACAGTGGCATTTTTCCCAGTAAACTTCATATAATTTACTCTCTGCTACCTACGTTTATGTATTTTAAGTGGATTTTATTATTACTATTAAAAGTTAAGTTTTAACATTTAGTTCATTCTCTTTTTCTGAGAATTGGATTTCCCAGGTGTGCCCTAAAAAAGGATCTTTCTCTCTCTTTTGGTACTACTTAAACTTTGGAGTGGAAGAAGCTTTTAGAGATGTTCACACACAGAATGGCAAATTGGTTTTGTCGGTTTCGGTGCACATTGCAAAATTAAAAGATATATGCAGTAATGTAGTTTCATCAGCTTGACCTCTTTGTCAGTCTATGTGGCTATAAGGCATGGCACTTGAATGACACAAGGTTTCAGTTTTGCATTTGGATTTAATCCTTAGCATCCTGTAACTCTCAGTCAACATAATGATGTTTTTTGTCTCCCAAAAACTTCTAAAATATATGCATGGAGTTCCTAAAATCTGATTTCAGTTATTCAAACATTTTGAAATATAGTAGAAAATTACAGTTGCTTGAAAGTGTCTCAATGTATTACAAATTACACTTGTATAATCACATATATAGTTGTGAGCGTACGAGTTGTTGCTAACGCTGCGGGCTCGCGCAGCGAGACGCGGGCCTCGCGAAGCGAGGGCCGCGACTCGCGCAGCGAGTCGCGGGCCTCGCGTAGCGAGGGCCGCGGCTCGCGCAGCGAGTCGCGGGCCTCGCGTAGCGAGGGCACTGTGCCAGGTTCTCAGTTGCTGGCATGGAGCGCCGAAGGCGCTCCTTGCCAGCAACTGAGGACCCTCGCGAAGCGAGGGCCTCAGTTGCTGGCATGGAGCGCCGCAGGCGCTCCTTGCCAGCAACTGAGGACCCTCGCGAAGCGAGGGCCTCAGTTGCTGGCTTGGAGCGCCGCAGGCGCTCCATGCCAGCACCTGAGGACCTCGCAAAGCGAGGTCTTCAGTTGCAGCAACTGCGACCCTTGAAAAAAAAAGTTTACGTCCAAACACATTACGACACTCGCAAACAACATACGACACACGTTCAAACACATTACGACACTCGCAAACAACATACGACACACGTTCACACACATTACGGACTCGCAACACTCGGACGCAACTCGCGAACATTACAAAATTACAAACACAATACATACACACAGCACATACATAAAAACCTTACCTACACAAACAGGAAGCACCCAGGACCTCAAAAATGCAACTTACAAGTTAATTGCACTCAAAATAAAAGAGTTTCGACACTAAATAGTTTGTTAAGCGACAAAAAAAATGGCCGACGAATAAAACGAAAACGAGGCTACACACGCAAACACCATGCTACACACGCAAACACCATACGAGACACGTTACCACACATTACGACTTCGCAAACATCGGACGCAACACGCCGACATACAAACATTTAAAACTTAACAAAGACACACAACAAACACATAAAAAGCTTACCTACAGCAAGAGGAACCAGCCAGCAGCTCAAAAAAACAAGTTACACCTACATTTAAATCAAAATAAACACTTTAGACACTAATACCATCGCTAAGCGAGAGAAAAAATGGCCGACGAACAAAACGAAAACGAGGCTTCAGACGTAACTACACTACACTTACTCGCAATAATGAAACACATACTATGCGGAACGTATCACAATCATATTAAACACCATTTTGAACAGTAATACGCCTAAAATGGCGGATGGAACGCAAATTGTAAGCTGGAACGCAAATAGCGCATGCGTATTGCGTTCTAACGGTCTCACTTTCCAGAACTTTCTACAAGTTTATAAATACTGCCTATTTCCAACTAAAAAATACATTTCTCCTCAGGTGATCAACGGAGTGACTTCTGAGATAACTGCTGCTTTTACTTGAGAAGACAATTCTTTACTAATTTACTACTTTACATTGTGCAAATTACAACTGACAGGTAAGCTATAATGTATTACATTTTATTATCAGGTCAGGTCAAACAAATAAAAAAATAAACTAGGATTTATGTAGTCATCATGTATGGCACATTTATGTGTATAGGCTCCCAAAAAAAATTAAACAGAGCTTTATGTATAGTGACATCTGACACGCACATATATGTCTATAATGTATAGTTACATGTGACACGCACATATATGTCTATAATGTATAGTGACATTTGACACACACATTTCTGTGTATTGCCCCTTCATAGTGACATGTGACACGCACGTATATGTGTATAATGTATAGTGACATGTGACACGCACATATATGTCTATAATGTATAGTGACATGTGACACGCACATTTCTGTGTATTGCCCCTTCATAGTGACATCTGACACCGACATATATGTCTATAATGTATAGTGACATGTGACACGCACATTTATGTGTATTACCAATGCAACAAAATTAGCTTACAACAAAATCAGTAAACAACTACATTTTAATGACATTATATGTCATGTATACTGATATGTCACACGCACATATATGTGTATCATCTATAGTTACATCTCACACACACACATTTATGTGTGTTGGAAAAAAAAAATATAAGGTTAATTTAACCATTTAAATTTGACTCATGTATACTGATATGTCACACGTACACAAAATAATTACATTAAACTATGTAATGTGCTTCATGTATGTGACATATGTGTGTAGCCCCCAACAAAAAATAAGGTTAATTGAATTAATTTACTGCAATTCAATACATCAGATAAAGCTGAATCTTTCTATTTCGTTTCATATTCAAACAGACTCTGCATCAACAGCGTCTCTCAACAATTTGCACCGTGCACTGTGAAGCACAATCCCTTTTAAAGAACACCAACAAATTTGAAGAGGTAAGATACAAGAACACATTACATGCTCAAAAGGACATGCTTTGCTAGATGACAAATTATAAATATACAAATAACTATTTCACTTTCTTTTTCAAACAGACACTAAAAGAAGACCGGCGGATTAAGATTGGCAGGAGGGGACCGTCTGTCATTCAAAACTTCTATCAAGGTAAAGTATTAAGTATAAACAAGAAATAACCATGAGCCTTATTCAATTGCAACTTCCTCATTTGAATAGGGCTCTATATAAGCACATAACATTTTTTTTATACAGAACTTTTTAGTTACTGAATTTCTAACCACAATCAAGGTTTTCAATAACTAAAAACTTTGCTCAATAAATATGTTATGTGATTATATAGAGCCCTCTTCAATTGGCAAAATTGCAATTCAATGAGGACCTATATGTCTTTAATGGCCAAGGGCCTCACTGAAATGTGATTTGCCCATTTCAATAGGGCTCTATATAAGCACATAACATATTTTTGAAACAGAACTTTTTAGTTACTGAACTTCTAACCACAATCAAGGTTTTCAATAACTAAAAACTTTGCTCAATAAATATGTTATGTAATTATATAGAGCCCTCTTCAATTGGCAAAATTGCAATTCAATGAGGACCTATATGTCTTTAATGCCCAAGGGCCTCACTCAAATGTGATTTGCCCATTTCAATAGGGCTCTATATAAGCACAGAGCATATTTTTTAGGAAATTTTTCTTTTGTGAACACGTTCCTTTTGGATACAAGTTCACTAAATACAAAATTCCGTACAAACATATGCTCTGTGCTGATATTGAGCTCTATTCCATTGGCCAAAACACAATTGAATAAGGAGCTCACAATATAACAAATGCAGTAACCAAAGGCCCTTATTCAATTGCTATTTTGGAAAATTAAATATGGCTATAAATAAGAACTTTTAGGCCTTTACTCTATTTTAACAAATATATGTGATGTGCTTATTTACAACCCTATTCAAATTTCTACATTGCAATTCAATTACGGCCTTACAGTACTATTACATTGTAAAAAATGCAATTGCATGAGGGCCAAACTATGCAACATATGGTACACACAAAGGCCCTCATTCAATTGCAATTTGCCCAATTGAATAGGGCTCTAAATAACAACATAACAATAGCTTAAAACTAAGGTTTTAGTTAATAAAAAAATATCAAAAATACAGTTTTTCAATGACTACAACATTATTTTAACTAATATGCTAATATGCTATGTGCTCATTTACAGCACAATTCAATTAGCCAAATCGCAATTCAATGACACACAAACTGCTACACACAAAACAGAATTTCTTATTAAATGTTTAACAACCTATAAGCCTTACAAATAACCAAAAATAAGAATAACAAAAGTGTTGTGCACCTAATAGCATTGTATAAAAAAGCACACAAACTCATAGCAAACTATATTAACATTCTTCTTTAATGTTTAACAACCTATAACCTGTACAATCAAGAAGAAATTCGTTTTGCACAAGTGATGTGCACCAAACAGGATTGTCAATAACTAACACAAACACATAGCAAACTACATTCATTATATTATTTCATGTTTCACTAACTATAACTATCCAAAAAAAGGTTAAATAAGTATACCACAAGTGGTGCGCACAAAACAGGATTGTACAAAAACTAACATAAACACATAGCAAAATAAATTCATATTCTTATGTAATATATCACAACCCACAAGCCTTACTAAGAACCTTAAATAAGAATAACAAAAGTCTTGGGATTGTACAGAAAGTTAAAAAAAAAATTTTGGAAAAAAATAACCATAACTGATACAATACAGCAAAATTAATACATTCTTTACTTATTTAAAAGACATTTCACTCAAACAACATTTTCTATTTTACATTACAACAGATACTGCGTGAAGACAATCGGACGAGGACTTTTTCCACAGGACCGGACCATCGGACGAGGACTCGGACCAGACCAGCAGACGAGGAATTTCAACACAGGACCAGACCAGCAGACGAGGAATTTCAACACAGGACCAGACCATCGGACGAGGACTTTCACCAACGGACCACAACATCGGACGAGGGATATCGCCACAGGACCACAATATCGGACAGGGGCTATCGCCACAGGACCACACCATCGGACGAGGACTTCCGACAGAGGACCACACCATTGGACAACGATTTTGAAACGAGGACCAACAAACATTCGGATTTAAATCACACTTCAACCAAGGTAAACTATAATAACTACTAAAGAATAACAGTAAAGAAACTGCTTTCAGTTGCATCCGTCTCAACAGAAAAATAAATTAATTAATTTACTATCTCCCTTATTTTATTTAAATTGCTACTATGCAATACATAGCTCAATAACCACATCACTTTTTTTTTCAGCAAAGAAGTTTTGCAGTGGTAAATATCTATCCACAAACAAAGTTTTTAATAAATAAAACCATTATTTTAAATAAATATGTTACATGCTTATTTACAGCAGAATTCCATTGCAAAAATTCTGAGCCACTGAAGACAGGAATTATAAATTTAACTAAATATCAATGATACATTCATGATTTGCCTTTTATTTCAACAATTGTGCACAATAATCTTTAACAGGAATTACAAATTTAAATATACACAATTACATTTATTTGTTTCCGTTTACAGATTAATATGGCTGATAACGAGACCAAAGAAGAGAAGAAAAGACGTCAAACTAGAGAAAGACAAGAGAGATGGGCCGCCCAGCAGACACCGGAGGAGAAAGAAATTAGAAGAAAAAAAGAACGCAAAAGACTTGCAAATAAAAGAATATCCGCTGCAAAAATGAAAGATACAACCAAAATAAATAAAAAAATAATAAAGCATTTACAAACTGTTCCTAAAACATCAGATGACATTTTACAACATACCAGTCAAGACAGACCAAAAAAAAAAACTACCAAAAAAAAACATTTACAAACTCTTACTAAAAACTTACAGGAAATTTCAACCGAACAAGTCCAACATATACCAAGAAAATGTACGAAAAAAACTAAACATTTAGAACCTGTTGTTGAAACATTTCATGACTTTTCATCTGATGAATATCAAAGTCAACATCCAATATGCATTGCAAATTGTCCTTTAATGAAGTCTTTAGCAGTAGAGGTTCATAGTTGTGGGGACATGACTACTCAATGTCAATTTTGTGAGGCTTATTATTTTAAACAGGAGAGACCCCGAGATGGACAATTTATTAGTTGTTGTCAAAAAGGAAAGTTCAAACTTCCACAAAGGAAACAATTTCCAACCTATTTACTAAATATTCTGACTGAACCTACTTTTCCAAATTACAAAAATTTTAAGACAAACATAAGATCCTACAATAGTGCCATATCATTTGCATCTATGGGGGCAACATTGGCTGCTAATGTACCAGGACATGGTCCTTACTGTTTTAAAGTCCAAGGACAAATTTATCATCGGACTTCACATTTACATCCAGAGGAAGGAGAGCAAAGAAAATTCGCTCAACTATATGTCCTAGATACAATGGAAGCTGTTGACCAACGTATGCAGATGGAAGAAAATAAAAAATGCTTACCCAGTGTTTTTATAGAGCTAAATAACATTATGGACAACAATCCCTACAGTAAAGCTTACAAAAAATTGGCAGAAGTAGAAAATGAACAACTACTTCATGCACAAAGACATCAATTACCCATGCCAAAGGTTAATATGGTGCTTAAAAGAGACAGACATACTGATAAACGTCGTTATAACTTGCCAACATCAAATGAGGTTGCAATGGTCTTTCACAATGATGAAGGAGAACCACCATTTCAAAGAGACATTAGAGTATATCCCAGAAATGAGGACCAACCATTTATTAATATTAATATCTTAAGTCCAAATTTAGATCCAATGACATATCCCATCTTTTTCCCACACGGAGAAGCAGGTTGGCAACCAAAATTAACCCTTCCCAGTTACCCAAATGCTAAAGCCAGAATCCGAAATAATGTTTCTATGCTTGAATTTAAAGTTGCTCAAATTGCCATTAGAGATGAATTTAATCCCATTTTATGTGGTGGAAAACTAACACAACAATGGATTATTGATTCATATTTGCAAGTTGAGGCAAATAATTTAAACTTTATAAAATATCAACAAGATAAACTACGTGTAGAACAATATTGTGGACTCATGGACTATGTTGCTGACGTGGCTACAAGCAGAGACATGACAGCTGGCAAAGCCATCATTTTACCATCTTCCTTTCAAGGATCTCCTCGAAATATGAGAGAAAGATACAATGATGCTATGGCTATTGTGACAAAATTTGGAAAACCAGATTTATTTGTGACATTTACATGTAATCCACAATGGCCAGAAATTAATCAAAATCTACTTCTTGGACAAAGTGCTTCAGATCGACCAGATTTAGTAGCCAGAGTTTTTAAGATAAAATTAAATGAATTAATACGTGACTTTACTATAAATCAGTTATTTGGCAAATGTCTTGCTTATGTATATACCATTGAATTTCAAAAAAGAGGCCTTCCACATGCACATCTTCTCATAATACTTCAAGAGAAAGATAAATTAGATACTTCGGACAAAGTGGATGCAGTCATAGTTGCTGAACTACCGGATCCAGAACTATATGGTAGACTATATGAGATTGTTACTCATCGCATGATTCATGGACCCTGTGGAGACCTTAATCCACAATCACCATGTATGGAAAATAATCAATGTTCAAAAGATTTTCCAAAAGATTATAGAGACAAAACATATGCCAATTGTGATGGATATCCACTTTATAAAAGAAGAGAAGGAGATAGTGCCATTATTCGTGGAAAAAAAGTGGACAATAGATATGTAGTACCCTACAATCCACATTTACTCATGAAGTACAACGCCCACATCAACGTAGAAGCCTGCACTTCCATCAAATCCATTAAATATGTCTACAAATATATTTACAAAGGTTACGATGCAGCTACTGTAGTCGTCAAAAGTGCAGACAACCCTGAAAGTAGTGAGTTAGTACATGATGAACTTGCATCTCATGTAGATGCTCGCTATGTCAGTGCGCCAGAAGCTATGTGGCGGCTTCTAAAATTTGAAATGCATGATAGATCACATGCAGTATATAGGTTAGCAGTACATTTGCCACAACGACATTTAGTCTATTTCCATTCTGGACATGAAATGAATGCATTGGCCCAAAGTGAAGATCGTCACACTACACTAACTGCATGGTTTGCATTAAATTCCACTGATGCTCAAGCAACACAATACTTATATATTGAAATTCCATATCACTATGTTTTTGTGAATGGATTATGGAGAGCAAGAAAAACCAGAGGCAATAAAATAATTCCACGAATTTACACAGTCAGTCCAAGAGATGTTGAACGATTTTGCTTACGGATATTACTTTTAAATGTTCCAGGAGCACAAAGTTTTGAACACTTAAGAACTGTTAATGACATTGTATATGAATCCTTCCATTTAGCTGCAAGAAATAGAAACTTACTCGCTGATGATACAGAGTGGGAAAGATGTTTAGAAGAAGCAGCACAATGTCAAATGCCACGACAGATGAGAGAACAATTTGCTTTTATTTGTATCTTCTCAAATGCTCCAAATGCATTAGCTTTGTGGGAGACTTTTAAAAGTAATATGGCTGAAGACTTTATGCGACGATACAATGAACCCATTGCACACTTAAAAGCCTTAATGGAAATTCAAGAAGTCTTTTTAACTCATGGATTAAGTTGTGCAAGTTTTAATTTGCCTGATCCAGGTCTAATAGATGACATTAACTTTGAAGACTATGACATTCAACTACAAGCAGAAAGAACACAAGAAAGACTTGCAACTTTAAATACACTACAATTGCAAGCATTTCATGCCATTAAAAATGCTATAGATGATGACATGGTGACAGAGCGTTATTTCTATCTTGATGGACCTGGCGGATCAGGAAAAACATATTTGTACAATTTATTAATGAGTTCAGTACGAGCACAAGGACAAATAGCAATGGCGTTTGCCACTACTGGAATTGCTGCACTTTTATTAGAAGGTGGAAGAACTGTTCATAGTGGATTCAAACTGCCAGTGCCTATTTTGGAAAATTCAGTGTCAGATATTCGCATGACATCCTTACAAGCAAAGAAATTGAAGAAATGTAAATTAATTATAATAGATGAGGCCACAATGATGTCATGCTATGCCCTCCAATGTATTGACCGTTTGCTTCGTGAAGTCATGGATAATATTTTTCCATTTGGTGGAAAGGTAATTTTGTTGGGTGGCGATTTTAGACAAACATTACCTGTCGTTGTACATGGAAATCGAACAGACATTATTGAAACATGTATAAAGTCAAGTACAGTATGGAAACATTTTACCCATCTTCAACTGCAACAAAATATGAGATCAGAAGGCCAAACTGATTTCAATGATTGGCTTATTAAAATTGGAGAAGGAAGAACAGAAAAAATACTACATTTACCTGACGACACTGTAGAGATCCCACCTCAGATGATTTGTCAACAAGATATTATATCGGCAATATTTGAAGGAAGCATAAATAACGAAGAATATTCTGAGCTTGCCAACCAAGTCATACTGACGTGTAAAAATAAAGATGCATTAATACTCAATAATGAAATCTTAAAAAAAATTAATGCACCACAAAGAAATTATCACAGTGCTGATTCTGTACTTGCTGATGACAATGAAAGTCAGGCAAACTTTTCAACTGAATTCATTAACTCTTTAACTCCTTCTGGAATGCCACCACATATTTTGCAGCTAAAGAAAGGTGCAATTATCATGTTACTGCGAAATATGAACCCCAAAAAAGGCCTATGCAATGGCACAAGATTAATTGTTCAACAATTAAAGGACCATTTTATAGATGCTGAAATTTTAACTGGGACCCATAAAGGAGAGAGAGTTTTCATACCAAGAATAGATTTAGCACCAAGTGAAAGTAGTCTCCCTTTTATACTTCAAAGAAGACAATTTCCCATTATTATGGCATTTGCCATGACCATTAATAAATCACAAGGTCAGACTTTCAAATCTGTGGGTATTTACTTAGAAGAACCAGTTTTTGCACATGGTCAATTGTACGTTGCGTTGTCACGGTGCAAAAATCCACAGGCTATTAAAGTTTACATTGAAAACAATGAAAGTCAAGGTGATTTATTAGAAGATGGACGTATTTTTACTAAAAACATTGTCTACTATGAAGTACTATAACTTTGCAGGATACAAACTAAAGCCATGCAAACATTTTGGAAAAACATTCAAAAATACAAAACAATTAGTTGTTTAATTCAGTCATAATTAATGGAAGTCATGTTTATGGATAATTCGCCTCACAAAATACTTAACTTGCATTTCTGTGAAAAATTATGTTAAAATGTTAAGTCACTATGTTAATGTTTCTAATGTTACAAGTTTAAAAACAATATTTTCAAGTTATTTCATTCAACATATTACAAAGTTCATGTTAAGATCTCAAGCACCTTTTAAGTCACAATGTAAATATTCTCTGTTATCTTAACATTACTACCTACATTAATGTTTATCGCCAGTTTATGTGCTCAGTAATGAATTACTTTAATTACGTACGGTTTAAGGAGAGTTTTTACTGTATGCCTTCCTCTACATTCAATGTATATTAAACTTAACAATAATTCTGATACAAATTGCATGTTAATACTGATTAATTTAAAGTTAAACTGTTTTTACATTCAAATGTTAATACTTTTAATTCAAAATTATATTACAAAATGTATTTACTATGTTCCTGTTTATAATGTTGAAAATTAGACAAATGTTTTGCAAAACTTCCAAAGTTACATAAAAAATAAAGTTCAATTTTAAAAATATATACTTTCAAGGTTATTGCTTACATATATTTTAAACTTCATGTTAAAATTCGGCACGTTTCAAAAAGTCTTTTTACTTTTTACTTTCCTGTGGATTCTATGTATATTAAAGTGAACAATTCTTCAAATACAAAATTCATTTTAAAAAAACATTACATCAACGTTTTACAAAAATACACGTTCATATCACAATACCTACAAGGGTCAAAAATATATTTAAATAACTAAACAACTTCACAAACATAAACATCACATTGCCGTCATTTTTTGACGGGCAAGTCGCTAGTCACATATAATAGTTGTCAAACTACGAAACGTCGTCACATTTTGCGAGCTCACGAAGCGAGCTCGCAAGAACTGAGTCCCTCGCAAAGCAAGGGACGCAGTTCGGGCCGCAAATGCGTACCCTTGCAAAGCGAGGGGCCGCATTTGGGGAGGTGGAGGCTCTACGGCGCCTCACAAGCGGTTACAAACAGCCACAGAAGTGGGACTTTGCAAAAAAACCTCTAACATGCAATTACTAAATGCGCACTTAAACAAAAAAAAAAAACCAGCCGCGGGACTTAGAAAAAAAAAACATTACGAACTAGCAAAAATATGACCATAATGGCAGAACCGCACGCAGCTGAAAACATTAAAAAAACAATAAATACACACAAAAAAGACATAAAAACCTTACCAACAGCAAGGGGGGGCACCCAGGACCTTTGCAAGTGAAGTTGCACCTCAATTTAAGTCCAATTTGCCAAGTTTAGACACTTGAAAATCCCCTAAATGAGAGAATAAATGGCCGCCGAACAAAACGAAAACGAGGGTATATGACCACTAAAGCCACAAAACACCACCAAGCAGATACGGATTTTCCAAAAAGCCGTACGAGGTACAATATACACTTTTAGCAAGGATGCTAAATCATCCACGCCCGCGGACTACATACACATTCGCCGCCATTTTACAACACTAACTTACAGAATGCGTAAGTACCCAGCTACACTAACGGCTTTCCCTTGCGCACGCAGCCTATTTACACTACACACTGCACACATTTCTGACACTTACCTCAGCTCAACAACACTGCAAATCTACATTATATGCTGCAGGAACAACAACACAGGTTGTCAGCTCTTCAGCACAATGCTTCCTGCATATATTAATTACAAATAGTTAAAGTATATTCATTTATTAATTTAGTTCTTATTTAATTAGCATAAAAAAACATATACACAAAAAAAAAACCAATATTGCAATAAACGCAAAAGACATTCACTGCGTGCCTCACAACGAGCGTCAACGGTGCTCATAGTACACAAACTACACCAGGGGACAGCCTTGCAATAAGCTCAAAAAGGAGATCAGTGCCGACCTTACAATGACAGCAAAAGCGCCTCTCATAACAAAAAATAAAACAACCAAAGGATCTCAGAGCACCAAAACATGTGGCAAACAGCATTGCCTGCCTTACAATTTTATTGCCCCGTCATTTTTGATGGCAAGTCGCTAGTATTGATATAAATATTAGTTTGTAGGTAGAAAAGTACACCCCTTCTGCACTGCTAAATTGTTGTGGTGAAGGGAGTTAAGTGAAGCTGTGAGCTAAACCATGTACGGTCACCCAAGATAGGCAGGTCATAGCAGAGAGGTCAGACAAATCATGGTTCACTGGAGAAAAACTGGCAACCCACTTCAGTATCCTATAACACAGACAGATTTACCTTGCATGCTGCATCCATATGGTCACCGAGAGTTGAACACAACTGAAGGGCTGAACAACAACAACAAGAAAAGTATATATGTGCCTTTATGATATTCATAATCAATGTGTGCAGTGTGTAGTGTAAATAGGCTGCGTGCGCGAGGGGAAGCAGTTAGTGTAGCTGGGTACTTAAGCATTCTGTAAGTTAGTGTTGTAAAATGGCGGCGAATGTGTATGTGGTCCGCGGGTGTGGATGATTTAGCATTTTTGCTAAAAGTGTATATTGTACCTCGTACGGCTTTTTGGAAAATCCGTATGTGCTTTGTGATGTTGGAGCCTACACCTTCTGCAAATGCGGCCCCTATGCAAGCTCACAAAGCGTGACGACAAGAGATGTCGCGGACAGGTCGCCCGTGGACTATTCGCAGCGATTTTAGCTCTTTCGTGCTTGCATCGGACGGCGGACACATGCGCTTTTGGGTTTGCCCCCTATTCTTTATCATTGAGGAAACTTTGACCCTGCACCTCACAGTCAGCAGACACATTCCAGCCAATCAGCAGCATACACTCCCTTCCAGGGCATTCCATCTGAAGGACAGCATACCTTTTAGAATCATTCTGAAGCTGCATTCGTTGTGAGAGGACAGATAGTGTAGCTGCTGGAGATTTAATAGGGAAATAGATAGCCAGGCTGTGTATTTAGCTTCCACTACAGACCTGAATGACTCATCTGATATCTGCTGCAAGGACAGCAACCCAAAAAGCCCTTTTTAGGGCTAGAACATCATTTATTTTATTTTATAATTTTTTTCAGTGTAATCTAATTGCATATGCCTGCCTGCCAGCGTGTGTGTGTGTGACAGGCTAACACCTAACAGCTTATATTGTGCTTATTTTCACTACTCGTACATGGTGGTGTACCATACATTGAAAACAACCATTTTTTTCCTGTAATATAATTTCAGTTGCCTGCCTGTGTCAGGCTCACAGCTAATATTCTGCTCTGTTTCACCAGTAATAGTTGGTGTACCATACATTGAAAAAAAACAACCCTTTTTCCTTTAATCTAATTTCAGTTGTCTGCCTGTGTCAGGCTCACAGCTTATATTATGCTCAGTGAAATAAAACAACACTTTTTTGACTGTAATAGATTGAATAGCAATTGCCTGCCTACAGGCTTGTGTGTGAAGCCTATTGCATCTACTCTGCCAACTTTTGCCAGTGCACAGTGATACGTCATATCTGGTGCAACCCTAGTGTACAGTGACATAAAAAAACACTTTTTTGACTGTAATCGATTGAATATCAGTTGCCTGCCTACAGGCGTGTGTGTGAGGCCTACAGCGCCTACTCTGCCAACTTTTGCCAGTGCACAGTGACACTCATATCTGGTGGCACCTTAGATTGCACGCGCAGTGCCCCAAATTTGAAGTGGGAGGACCGACCAAGCATCTTTTTCTATCTCCCGCTTCCAGAAATCCATGTCATATACACGTCCCCTGATAGGTGACATAACAGGTATCAAACTGATAGGAATAAATAGTACAACTTAATACACCACTCTTATCTGGTGGCACATTACATTGCACGTGTAGTGCCCCAAATTCGAAGTAGGAGGTCCGACCAAGCATCTTTTTCCATCTCCCTGTTCCAAGAATCAATGCCATATACACGTTCCCTAATAGTGGACGTAACAAGGATTAAACCGATAGGAATAGTACTACTTAACAGTACACACCTTATAATAACGCAGACAGAGGCAACGCAGAGAGAGGAGTCTGAAGAAGAGGAGTCAGAGGAGGAAGGTGGCTTGAGGAGGTGGAAGACCAAACACAGCAGACGTCCCAGGGGGCTTGTTGTCACCTTTCGGGGACCCTTGGTGGCTGGGTGGAGGAAGAGACCTTCAATGACATCAGTGAGGACAAGGAACGGGACATGGCTAGCTTGGTATCCAACCTTGTGCAAATGGGGAGTTTGCGGTTGTGCAAAGGGACTGTTTGCGGTTGTTTGCGGTGCATTAAACGGGGAGATTGGTCTGTTACTGTGAAGCGGGTGTAACCCTTACACTACCTGATCGATACAACATCATACCTGATGCCCTTTATGGGTTAAAACCAGACTCTGCATCAACTATGTAATTTTCCGTGGGAGTTTTGCCATGGATTGCCCTCCGGCATGCCACAGTCCAGGTGTTAGTCCCCTTGAAACAACTTTCCCATCACTATTGTGGCCGTAAAGAGTCCCTGTGGGTTTTGAAATTCGCCTGCCCATTGAAGTCTATGGCGGTTCGCCCGGTTCGCCCGTTCGCGAACATTTGATGGAGTTTGCGTCCGCGGTTCGCAAATCAAACATTTTATGTTTGCGACATCACTAGTGACGACAATTCGTAGTTTGACAACTATTATATGTGAATCAAGTAGCCATAGCAACAAACATTATATTTTGTAAGGACATAGAGACCTATTTTATTGGCCAGTTCATAAAAATTATACACACTTAAAACTACTCTTAAATTAGCTGAATATTCTATTAGCTACTCGCAATCCGATTACGAGTGACCCATCCACAGCCAAACCTTCAAATTTCTGCTTAGAACTCCATTACGAGCTCTAAACTCTATTACGAGCTCTAAATAATTGAAGTTACAAATTAGACCCGTAGCTCTAAGTCAAATACATAAAAACATTTACATCTCTGGAGAGTGAGGTAGTCTAGAGTATCCCATAATCTAGATGAATAATCAGAGTATTGCAGTATATAGTGATACCTTTTTTATTGGACAAACATTTAGAATTTGATTGACAAGTTTTCAAGAGTAATACCTCTCTTTATCAAGTCAGAAACAATACTGAACATGGTAAGAACGCAGACTAAAGCAGACTCTAAAACAAGTTAAAAAAAACCTGTTTCCAGCTCAGAATTACGAGAAAAACAGTTATTACATTGTATTCTGGGAAGCTGAGCTGGGACTTGCAAATGTGCCCACAAATGCCTTGCTCTTCAATCCATAGCCATTATCAAACATGGCTTCCTTTAAGCTTATGCATGCTGTATTACACAGCTTAAATGCAAAGCCAAGGTTGGATTAAACACAAGCTGAGTATCCTATTCATGTACAGCTGTTTCAAGCTTACTGGCTATCATCAGCAAGGAGCGGGATCTCGGCCTGTGTTGTGGACATATATATATATATATATATATATATATATATATATATATATATATATATAATGTATATATGTGTGTGTGTGTATATATGAACCACCTACAGACAATGAAGATTGAGATTAAGCAATGCTTGTTTGTCTAAAGTCAAAATCAGTAATTGAACATTACTGCATAAGTAGTGTAATAAATTAATTTTGTTAGAGTTGGATGAATCTCCTGTGTGCTTTTAATTTCTTAATGAAAACGTAAGTCTTCCCCTAGGCAATAGTCAACTATACAGAAATATTTTAACTCCTATGGCTCCTATTTACACAACATGAAGTGCAATATTGTTGCTGACAGTTAGTAGGTTAGCTGGTCCATGCTTTGACTTTGTAGTTGCAGGGAAAATATTCAGTCAATGGTCATTTTGGCATTCCAGAGGGAAACAACTTCTGTAGTGGGCCAGTGCCCCAATATTGTTGAGCTCAGACTTCAAATCCTGCTGTGCAATGTGACTCTTGGGGTTCTCAGATCTTAATGAGTACTCTATGAAAAAAAAAAAAATCTGTAACTCCACTATCCACTGTATCTTATTATTATTATTACTGATATCCTATATTCATTCATAGAAGTAAACATGGCATCCAATTTTGAACTCGGTTTTCAGTTTAGCCTAGTTTCTAAGGTTTTTTTTTTTTGTGTCAGACTAGCACAAAGGGGGGCTGGAGAAAATATTTTAGTATGCCTTCACTCCTAGGAGCCAACCCTGTGTATACATAACTTTAACTACATCTGCTAAATAAGCTATAATATACGTTGGAACTAATAATGAGATCAGACAACTGCATAGAACTGTAGGGTTAAACTTGATTGATGTCCTAGTTTCACTCCCTGATTGAGTATTGGTTATGGTAGAAGCACTGAAAAAGTGGATATTTTCTCCTGACATTTGGGGGAAAATGTGAGCATGGTTATATTTCTTCTATAACACCTTCAATAAGACTGGGTTTCAGCTCTGCACTAGGAGATTATTGGAAGCAGAACCAGCTTCGCAAACCTGCAAGAGAGGTGCAGATCTGTGTACAGAGCTGGACATTGTTTTGTTTCTCCTAAGAGAATCAAAAAGTGACGCCTTCTGAAACGAATTGGCTTCAAATTGCTCTTGGGAGATTGATACTCAATTAAGGTGAGTTCTATTTTTAACCTAGATGCAGAGTAGGTATTAGTAGAGGAGAGGGTCTACTTTATAATTAGACAGAGAGTTTGTTAATACTGCTTTGTGTTAAATCATAAAGACAGTGCTGCCTTTAATATTGGAAATAAGGAAAAGAGGTTTAAATGTGTGAAAGTAGATTCATATACAAAATGGGGAATATATGCTCTCTAGGATGACTATATTATGCAAAATAAGAGGTATAATTCCTAAAGAGATATTATGAGGTAAATTCAGTAAGTTTGATACAATTATAAATATGATAATTAGGGGTTATATTGAAAGAAAAAGTTTACATGGTACAAGTATTGATCCATATGTGTAAAATGGCAATGTGTGCTTAAATAAAAATAAAGGATATACAATACTAACAGCCTTATTAAATTGTGATTCTGTAAATTTAAAAGGGCTCTATTTAAGCACACAGCATATTTTTTTAAAGAAGTTTTTAGTTAGTGAACTTCTATCCAAAAGCAAGGTCTTCACTAACTAAAAACTTCTGTAAAAAAATATGCTATGTGCTTAAATAGAGCCCTTTTAAATTTACTGAATCACAATTTAATAAGGCTGTAAATTCCCAAATGGTAACTAGCTTCTCTAACACTTCATGCACCTTGCTCTGTCAACTTGCTAGGATGCAAAATCTACTAACATCAGATAAGAGAGAGTAATTCGGGAGAGGGGACCATGTCTTGCATAAACTCTGGGTTGTAGATAATATCAGTGCATGGTTGCACTTCAGGAAGTGTTGTGCAATGGTTGGTTATTAATCACCTCCATTATCTTAATGCCCATTATGAACAAGAAACAGGTGTAAGGGGAGATGGGCTCCCTGATTGGTGATTGGTTAGTCAGTGTTTATATTTTAATCTTACTGTTGTTGTTATTTTTTCATTGTTTGTATGTTCTATGCTAGGGAATTATACCACCATTCAAATATACCTTGATAATATCAGTAAAATCCCCCAATGTATTCATATGCTCTTGTCTACCTCCTCTGATCTTTTCTCATGGTTGGGTGAACTTGGACAAAACAGTCAGGTTTACTTCTTTATTTTTGTTGTTACATGCATTTGCTTTTGCCTTTTTATTAATTGTTTGAAGGCCCTTTTTAACCACTGTGCTAATTCACCTAAACTATGATTGTCTGGACATTGAATTGTTTGCCCAAATAAAGGGTATTTGCCACTAACTTGGACAAGAACACTCCATATTCCATGTTTTTATTTTTAGGACTGCAAGCCTTTTCATCCAGGGCATTTGATCTGAAGGTTGTTGTTTAGTCGTTCAATTGCGTCCGACTCTCCATGACCCTATGGACTGCAGCACGCCAGGCACATCTCTCTGTCACTGCCCCTCTGAGCTCCATCAAATTCATGTTCATTGCTTCTGTGTCCTCATCTATGCAACTCTGCTTCTGTCATCTCTTCTTGTGCCTTCAACCTTTCCCAGCATTAGAGTCTAGTGAGCAAGAAGTCCACATCTGGAAAAACTATTATGGTCATCACTGTTGTTAAGATCCTTCCTGCATAGATCATCAGTGTATTCCAGTCACCTCTTCTTTAGTTGATCTTCTTCTATTAAGTCCCTAATCAAAGTTGCCTTTTAGGTTCCCGATTTTCTTGAAGAGATCTTTTGATTTACCCATTTTGTTATCTTCTACGATCTCTTTACACCGCTCATTGTAGAATGTCTCCTTGTCTCTTTTTGCAATCCTCTGGAATTCTGCATTCAGTTGGACAAATCTTTTCCTATCTCCACTATCTTTCGCTTTCCTTCTTTCCTGAGTTACTTTCAAAGCCTCGAGCCTCATTCAATTGAGCAATTGTAAGTTACAGCCCTTAATGGAGGCCGTAAGTTAATTTGCTATTCAATTGGCATGTTCATTTGCTTCTGTGTCCTCATCTATGCAACTCTGCTTCTGTAATCTCTTCTTGTGCCTTCAACCTTTCCCAGCATTAGAGTCTACTCCAGAGAACCCTTCCCTTTCATGATATGGCCAAAATATTTGAGCTTCAGCCTCATCACCATACCTTCTAATGAACAGCTTGTCTTCAACTGCTGGAGTACTGATCTTCTTTCAGACCAAGGGATTCTGAATAGTGTTTGCCAACACCACAATTCAAAGACATCAATTCTAGGTTGCTCAGACTTCTTTATGGTACAGCTCCCACATCTGTATGTTACTACTGGAAATACCATAATTCTAACTATGCAAACCTTTGCTGATAGTTTAATATCTATATTTTTTACTAGTTTGTCCCAGCTTGCCATAGCTTTCCTCCCCAGAAGCAAACATCTCTTAATTTCATGTCTACAGGCACCATCTGAAGAGATATTGGATTCCAGGAAAATAAAATCTGTGACGGCCTCCACTTCTTCCCCGTCTATTTGTCAACAACTAATGAGCTGATCTGTTACTCCCATCTCTTTAAAAACTTACCACATTTGGTGTGATCCACACAATTCAAGGCTTTAGAATAGACTATGAAGGTTGTTGTTGTTTAGTCATTCGACTTCCTTTGACTCTATATGGGCCGCAGCCCACCAGGTACATCTCTCAGTCACTGCCCCTCTGAGCTCCATCAAGTTGAGATTCATTGCTTCAGTGACTTCATCTATCCATCTCCGCCTCTATCATCCCCTTCTTCTTGTCCCTACAATCTTTCCCAGCATCAGAGACTTTTTCAACAAATCTTCTCCCAGTCAAAGAGACTCAAATCAGTCTTCTCCAACACCACAATTAAAAGGTGCCAATTCTACTGTGACTTATTTATGGTCCAGCACTCACATCCATATGTTACTACTGTGAATACAATAGGTTGAACTATGCAGACTTTTGTTGACAGTTTAATATCTTTACTTTTTACTAGATTGTCCAAGCTTGCCATAGCTTTCCTCCCCAGAAGCAAACGTCTTTTAATTTCATGACTACAGTCACCATCTTTAGAGATCTTGGATCCCAGGAAAATAAATTCTGTCACTGCCTCCATTTCTTCCCTGTCTATTTGCCAGGAACTGAGATTGCCATTTGCCATGATCTTTGACTTTTTAGCATTGAGCAGCAGGCCAACTTTTGCACTCTCTTCTTTTACCCTTATCAATATGTCCTTTAGGTCCTCCTCACTTTCAGCCATCAAGGTAGTATCATCAGCGTATCTGAGGTTGTTGATATTTCTTCCAGCAATACTGATTCTGGCTTTGGATTAATCCAGTCTCGCCTTACACATGATGTACTCTGCATATAAGTTGAATAAATAAGGTGACAATATACAACCTTGTCGCATTCCTTTTCCAAGCTTGAACCATCCTGTTATCCCATTTTCGGTTCTGACCATGGCTTCTTGGTCCACATACAGATTCTTCTAAATGGGGACGAAACAATCTGGGACTCCCATCTCTTTAAGAATATGCCACATTTTGTTGTGATCCACACAGTCAAAGGCTTTAGAATAGTCTGTGAAGCAGAAGTATATGCTTTTCTGGAACTCTCTAGCATTCTCTTTTATCCAGGGGACATTGGTAATTTGATCTCTTGTGCATCTTCCTCTGCGGAACCCGGCTTGCACATCTGGTAGTCCATATTTAGTTGGAGTCGAGCTTGTAGAATCTTAAGCATTACCTTGCTGGCATGTGAAATGAGTGCAATTGTTCTATAACTGGAGCATTCTTTGGCACTGCCTTTTTTGGGATTGGGATGTAGACTGACCTTTTCCAGTCTATTGGCCATTGTTGAGTTTTCCAAATGTGTTGGCATAAGGCAAGCAACACTTTCACAGCATCATCTTGTAAAATTTTGAATAGTTAAATTGGGATTCCATCTCCTCCTATAGCATTATTATTAGTAAGACATCCTAGGGCCCATCTAACTTAGCTCGCCAAGATGTCTGGCTCCAGCTCATTGGAAAAACGTATGCAAATAAAGTTGAGGGGCTCATCTTAGAACGAAAAATACCTCAATGGTTTTTTTCTATAGGTCTGGTTACCTACTCAGAGAGCAGCCTCCTTTAGCTCACTTGTGCCGTTCACAGGGAAACATTTCCTGTAGTATATCAGTCTGGACTCACTCACAAGAGTGATCCAGTCCTGAAATACCAGGCAATTCTCCCTGAGCAGGAGAGACAGCAAACCCCAGAGGTGTTTCGGCCTCTATGGGCCTTGCCAGTGAGGTGCAGCTGTACTCCCTAAGGCACAGTGTGCAAGGAGTCCACATATGGTTCGCCCTATCACCCATAAGGTGAGGGAAGTGTATGCTAATAAAGTAGAGGTGCTCATCTGAGAACAAAAAATACCTCAGTGTTTTTTTTATATAGGTCTGGTTACCTACTCAGAGAGCAGCCTCTTCTAGCTCACTTGTGCCCATCACAGGGAGAAATATCCCGTAGTATATCAGTCTGGTCTCACTCAGAAGAGTGATCCAGTCCCGAAATACCAGGCAATTCTACCACGAACAAGAGAAACAGCAAACCCCAGACACGTTTCAACCTCTATGGGTCTCGTCAGTGAGGTGCAGCTGTACTCCCTAAGGCACAGTGAGCAAGAAGTCCACATCTGGAAAAACTATTATGGTCATCACTGTTGTTAATATCCTTCTTGTATAGATCATCAGTGTATTACTGCCACCTCTTCTTTAGCTGATCTTCTTCTATTAAGTCCCCAATCAAAGTTGCCTTTTAGGTTCCCGATTTTCTTAAAGAGATCTTTTGATTTACCCATTCTGTTATCCTTGAAGGATCTCTTTACACCGCTCATTGTAGAATGTCTCCTTGTCTCTTTTTGCAATCCTCTGGAATTCTGCATTCAGTTGGACAAATCTTTTCCTATCTCCACTATCTTTCGCTTTCCTTCTTTCCTGAGTTACTTTCAAAGCCTCGAGCAACATTCAATTGAGCAATTGTAAGTTACAGCCCTTAATGGAGGCCGTAAGTTAATTTGCTATTCAATTGGCATTTTTATTTGTGAGCTAAAAACGGCTTACGTGTTACTGGCTTGAAATCCTTGCACTTTTTAAGCCCAGAACTTACAACTTATCGAAGCCTTTGATTTTTCATGTATGATCCCTAAAATCGCAAATCGCTATTCAATTGCAAAATCCCTCAAGACAACACCTGCAGTCAAGCCCGCAAACGGCGAATGTCAGCTCAAAGCTTATGCAAATGACAATAAAAAGACACCAAATGTACTTTAAAATATGGGGAAAGAAATGGAAGGTAGTACAATTACATGCACAACAACTCCCAACAATCAAATATTGCACAAAAAAAATGTCCTCATAGGTTGTAATGGTCATGCAAATGGAAATATGAAAAGCCATGCTGCAACATGCTGAAAGCTATTAAAGACACACTACATCATTAAATTGCAATACAAATACATGACAATGGCTGCCATTTAAACCCTTTCTCACTTACAGAGGCTCTAATGTGGACTCTAAAAATACAAAGATCATCTCATATACATCTCACTCATCACAACTACATTGGGAAAACAAATAGTGCCCAAATTACACCGCCACATCGCATATATCAAGTACCAGGGGAACATTTGACATTTGGTTGTCCAGTCCCTCAGTTGTGTCTGACTATCTGTGACCCTATGGACTGCAGCACATTTAGCTATATTTCTGCCTGTGCTTTTTCACAAGATCTGAATGCCAAAGATACTAGAGTGGGTTGCCAGTTCATTCTCTAGTGAACTGTGATCTGTCTGACCTCTCTGCCATGACCTGTTCACCTACAGTGGCCCTACATGGTATAGCTCAAAGCTTCATTTAGGTACACAAGCCCCTTCACCACCACCACTTAGGAATCCACAAGGGGACTAGGTAAACATACATCACACATATCTACTCTAGCCCATCAGGAAAGGCGGCAAACACAAATGAAGGCTGTGCAGAACCACGTGGAGCAACAGCCAACTCACCTCTATCAGGGATAATCTCCGCTACGCTCATCCTGGAATGTCCCATGCCCTTGATGGTGACCATGTGCCAAGACGTATTATCATTTGGTGACATCCCATTAAGTGTTTTGCTATCAATCAATTCCCATTATCACCTGTCATATTGTTAACAGGCTGCAGTATCACAAATTGGACTTTACATGTGTGTATGAACCCTTTATAATTATGTATGATATATATTATTATAAGATTTCTTAGGATATTTTTACTATTATTATAATTATTATTATGATATGTATTAATCTATTGCATAGGAACTAGGGCTTATTAGTTTACAGATATAGGAATGTGACACAAAAGTGAGGTATGTGGATGTCAAAAAACACCAACCATTGAAAACACACTGACACAGTGAGAAGAGTATAACAAAGCTTTATTTCATATTCAGAACACAATCAGAAATGGACAAGACTGTGCATTAATGTCATAGGTTTGGTGTGGATGGATCCCAGGAGGGCAAGAGGCATGGTTTTGGTAAAAAGGGGATATCTGAAGGGGGTAATGTGATAGTGTAGAATAAGCATGATGCATAGCACCTTCCTGGGTCACATGTGGTCACTACACCACTGCAACTGGAATCAGATGAAAAAAAGGATCATCACAAATCACTCCATTTAATTGAAGAAGCCATTAATGTACATAGAACTTACAACTTGTCTAAATCTGCTCAATGAAACAGATGCATAAACCTCTGGACTGTGCAATCCAATCCAGTTTCAAATATACAGTGTGTATCCAAAGAAAAAAACTGAAAAAAAATATGGAAAAAAAAAGGCTGAGGAGGATAAAAAAAAAAAACATGCGTGTACAATACAGTGCTAAATAGTGATGTCGCGAACATCAAATTTTCGGTTCGCGAACAGAGGACACGAACTTCCATCAAATGTTTGCGAACGGGCGAACCGGGCGAACCGCCATAGACTTCAATGGGCAGGCGAATTTCAAGACCCATAGAGACCCTTTCTGGCCACAATAGTGATGGGAAAGTTGTTTCAAGGGGACCGTTACCTGGACTGTGGCATGTCGGAGGGGGACCCATGGCAGAACTCCCATGGAAAATTACATAGTTGATGCAGAGTCTGGTTTTAACCCATAAAGGGCATAAATCACCTAACATTCCTAAATTGTTTGGAACAACATGCTTTAAAACATCAGGTATGATGTTGTATCAATCAGGTAGTGTAAGGGTTACACCCGCTTCACAGTAACAGACCAATCTCCCCGTTTAATGCACCGCAAACAACCGCAAACAGTCCCTTTGCACAACTGCAAACTCCCCATTTGCACAAGGTTGGATACCAAGCTACCCATGTCCCATTCCTTGTCCTCACTGATGTCATTGAAGGTCTCTTCCTCCACCCAGCCACCAAGGGTCCCCGAAAGGTGACAACAAGCCCACTGGGACGCCTGCTGTGTTTGGTCTTCTACCTCCTCAAAGCCACCTTCCTCCTCTGACTCCTCTTCTTCAGACTCCCAGAGTCTGGGGGCTTCCACTGCCCAGCATGGAAGATTATACACAGGTCAGAGTCTGGGGGCTTCCACTGCCCAGCATGGAAGATTATACACAGGTCAGAGTCTGGGGCTTCTACTGCACAGCATGGAAGATTATACGCGTTGCCTCTGTCTGCGTTATTATAAGGTGTGTACTGTTAAGTAGTACTATTCCTATCGGTTTAATCCTTGTTACGTCCACTATCAGGGGCCGTGTATATGGCATGGATTTTTGGAAGCGGGAAATGGAAAAAGATGCTTGGTCGGTCCTCCCACTTCAAATTTGGGGCACTGCGCGTGCAATCTAAGGTGCCACCAGATATGAGTGTCACTGTGCACTGGCAAAAGTTGGCAGAGTAGATGCAATAGGCTTCACACACACGCCTGTAGGCAGACAATTGTTATTAAATCTATTACAGTCAAAAAAAGTGTTGTTTTATGTCACTGAGCACAATATAAGCTGTGAGCCTGACACAGGCAGGCAACTGAAATTAGATTACAGGAAAAAAATGGTTGTTTTCAATGTATGTTACACCACCAGGTATGAGTAGTGAAAATAAGCACAATATAAGCTGTTAGGTGTTAGCCTGTCACACACACACGCTGTCAGGCAGGCATAGATTAAAAAAAAAAAAATTATAAAATAAAATAAATTATGTTCAAAGTTTCCTCAATGATAAAGTATAGGGGGCCAACCGAAAAGCGCATGTGTTCACCGTTCGCGGCGGACGCGAACATGCAAAAATCGCCGCAAATAGTTCTCCGGCGAACTGTTCGGGACATCACTAGTGCTAAACTCTGTAATCTGTAACAATATACCAATTCACCTGATTCCCATCTGCAAGCATTATTAATCATTAGCTAGTACTCAGGATAACTCACTGGCCATAACCATTAATAATGATGTGCCATCTCACAAAAAATGCTTAGCTGTGACCAGTGTCAGTGGCCAAGGTGTATGTACCTTTGCAATATGATATTGTTCATCAATATTGATATCACATACATCAGCTATACAGGTGTACCGGATACTCATAATATCAGCAATAGGGTAAAATACCCATGAATATAGAGGACACAAAGGTCAGCAGCCAGATTCCATGTTACTTACATCAGACACAAGGATCTGTTCTCAGACTGATATTGTGGTCAGGATCACATGCTTCACTAGTGCATATATTAATGCTGGCTGTCATTAACATGCCCATGGATATAGAGAGGACACAAAGGTCAGCAGCCAGATTCCATGTTACTTACATCAGACACAAGGATCTGTTCTCAGACTGATATTGTGGTCAGGATCACATGCTTCACTAGGGCATACATTAATGCTGGCTGTCATTAACATGCCCATGGATATAGAGAGGACACAAAGGTCAGCAGCCAGAATCCATGTTACTTACATCAGACACAAGGATCTGTTCTCAGTCTGATATTTAGGTCAGGATCACATGCTTCAGTGCATAAAATAATGCTGGCTGTCATTAACATGCCATTGCAAGACTTTGCAAGTCCACTGCCATAGCTGAAAAAGTCTACATTTAAGCTAACAAAAATAATGTCTTAGAAATCTGGCTATATGAAAGCTTTAATATTGTGTGAGTTACATGTTTAGGGGGGCTGTCATTGAAATAATGTGTACCTGGGTGGCACTGGGAAAATCTTACATTAATTACATTTCCTTCACAATGGTTGCAGATGCAGAAGATGTCTTCATGAACCTGAATTGTACATAAACCAAAACAACACAAAAAAATAAGACCTGCAAAATAGGGCCTTTAACAATATAGGGACTTCAGGATCTCTTCTCAATAGCATTCCTCAGTGACCATCAATTGGTGAAATTTTACACAGAACTCTACATGTCCACAGAGAAGATGATCATGGACCATGTGATGTGAGGTAGCCATCTGCGTACAAAATATCACCATAACATAGGCCAAGATCCAAGACTCTGTAGCCAGGCTAGACTAAGTTAACAATTGGACCAATAGATTGTCACTGAGGAGAGTGAAGGCACAAAATATATGTGCAGCCCCTACATCCTCCTAGCATCGGGGCCCCAATCCCCCGTGGGTGTCCGCAGTCTCCTTGGTGGTGGTGGTGGGGGGGGCAAGGGGGGCATCCCCCAAGAGGCAGTGACAAGAGCAGTGGTGGCCATGGCGGAGACATGCAGGGAGGAGCAGCCAGCCAGCAGGTGTGCTGGTGAGGCCTCTGTGGTGGAGGAGGCAGGGCTGGGGAACAGAGCGCTGTGCAAGGCATCAGTAGTCAGGTGTTGAAATGCGCTCAGGTCTGCCCCCATCCTGAGCAGCCCATCAAGGTAAGATTCCATTATCAGATGGTGTCTCCTCTCCTCCCTGTTGCACCTGGCCAGGCTGCGCTTGACCTCTGCATGATTGGTGGTGATGTTAGCCTGGATCCCCGTAGACACTCTATCTGCTGCCGCATGATTGCCAGCATCTCCTACTGAGCAGCCGGGCTTAGTGGTGGGGATGGAGGACCATGGGCCGTTGCTTGGTGAGGAGGTGCCAGTGGTGGTGGCCTAGTGGGGATTGTCTGAGGTACGACTGGAGCCTTGCTCCATGGGATGGTGGTGTCATTACTGGGCCTGGTATTAGTGGTTGCCAGTCTGTGGCAGGGAAGGAGGCGTTTGTGTCATACCCCGCTGGTCCCTCCAGTGGTAGGGCCCTAGTTAGATTCTCAGTCGCTGGAGGAGAGGGACAGTGGGGTCAAATGCTGCAGTTGCGGCTGATGGTCCTACTTGTGACCCCACAGCCCAGATGACATCATCCTCCTCAGAATCTGGGCCCCCGGCTCCACTTCTTCTCTCCTCTCTCTGCGCCAATTCCTGCTGGGTGGAGGATCGCTGACCCCCGGCAATGATGGAGCTGATGCCTCTGTACCCAGACGTCCTTGATGCTAAAAGAGAGAAAAGAAAGGTATATGTTATTACTATCATTAATAATGCATTGTTTTGTGATCATTCCTAACTATCTGACATCTAGGCGTGAAACAGGATGTTTCACTTAATTGCAACTATGATTAGCTATCATTTGCTGGATCTATTCTTTGGTACTTGATCTTGATTGCTCTAGGCTCCTAACGCTATCTTGATTCCGGCTACAGTCCGTAACTGCATACTCTGCAGTGGGCACATGAATACATGGACTCTCTATTGGTTGATTACTGTTGTTGTGCCCAGGAATGACAGCGATTTGTCAGCTTTGTGGATTTAATGACTCATCAATATGTCCCTTGTTTATTCCATGGAGCTGATATATCAGTGCCCTTGTTGGTCATCATGTACATGTGTAGTGTGTGTAATGTATGCATGTGGTTATATGGGATATTCATCTGACATGGAGGCTGGATCCTGCCGGGCCACCAAACCTGAAGATCAAGCTGTGGGTACTTACTCAGTAATTCCTCGGGCCCTCTCCCACTCATTGTAACGGACTGTCAATTTGGGCCCACCACTAGGTGCTGCAGCTTGCTTGTCCTCCTTGGCCATGATCCTCCTCACCTTCGCCCTGATGTCATCAAAGCGGTGCTTCAAAGAGCTCACATCCCTTTCTGCTGTACCCACTGCTGTTACGGTGGCTGCTACCTCCTTCCATGCCTGGGCCCTAGGGCTGGGCCTAACTTCCCTCCCCCGCAAGGATAACGGGGCATCCAAGGATGACACCAAGCAGGACCACATTCTCCTGGTGCATGTAGTTATGGGACCTTACCTAGCCTCTTGGCCCTCAGCTCCCTGAACTTTCACTGAGGCCTTTCCCTCCCCCGACTACCCTCCTGGGACCAGGCCCCTTCCCCTTTGTCCCTAGACTAGATGTACCCAGTTCTTGAGGCACCCTGCCATCATCCACCTCCTCCACTCCACTATGCTCCCCTCTTCTGCTCTCCATCTCCTCAACTCCTCCATCACTCTACTTCGCTCTCCACCTCCTCTACTCCTCCACCACTCTCTTCCACTCTCCACCTCCACAAATCCTCCACCACTCTCTTCTTCTCTGCCCTCCTTCACCTCCAACTTCATCTCCAACTCCTCCACCTCCAACTCCTCCTCCACCTCCAACTCCTCCTCCTCCAATCCCACCACCTCCTCCTCTCCTCCACCACTCCTCACTTCCTCCTGTCCTTCCCACCACTCCCCAGTGCCACCTCTCTCTCCTCTCTCTACTCCTCACCTCTCCTCATCTCCTCCTCCCAGCCTCTCCACTCCTCTCCCCTCCTCTCTCCTCCCTCCATTACAATCCCAAGAAGAATATAAGGATAAATAAAAATAAGTGTTTCTATATATATATATATATATATATATATATATATATATATATATTGATTAACATTTGTCCCAGAACATCGCTTTCGCTTGCTTATGAATTTTGTTGTGTTGCTGTGCTGTTTAAGATAAGGAATGTGTTATACTGTTTAAGTTAAGAAGTTATGTTTCTGGAAGCTGTAGGAAGCCATGTCCCTCTGGCTAGGGAAAACCTGTTGAACATCTAGCTCGAGAACACCTGTCGAAATTGCCAGAGCTCTCCAGCTCATGACAGCCGCTCTTGTTCTCTGAATAACAATTGTGGTATCAATATAAAGTTACGTTGTCTATTGAGACAACAACCTAAACTCTTGAAGAATAGAAAGGTAGTTGGAAATGGGTACTTCCCAGTCTAAACAATATCCACCTGCCAACCCGGGAGAATCATGCAAAGAATTTGTATATAGGACATCACCAAAGGGAGGATTTTATGTTGATTCCTTTGTGGATAATTTAGCTGAGAGGACTGAGGGAATGAGGAGCTCTAGCCCCTTCCCGAGGGAGGGAGCAAATTATGAATTTCCCATGAACATGATTAAGGGACTGTGCCTTGGGGATGGGAAAGCTTATCCATGGTATACAGGAGACCCTGGGTGGGACATGACATGTATGTGTGAGGGTGGAAAGAATTGGTTAGAAGTTGCACCACATTGGCATCCGTTCCCTACAGATGGACCTAAAAAGAGTAAAATTAAACGGTTTTCTAAGAAGAAAGGTCCTAACCACACACCTCAACCCCACCCAACAGCACCACCTACACCTTTGTATCCTAACCTACACATGGACATGGAAACTATTATAGGTAGTTAAATGCGCAGACACCAACCACGGGCACCCCCAAGTTCCGTGAGAGAACAAGCAGCATCTGCAGTTATCCCCCCTCCTCCTTCCACCGCAATCAAAAGGGAAGCCAGCAAAAAATAATAAACGAGGAAAGGGTAATAAGAGAAATAGGAATAAAAATAAAAAGGACCAGAAAATCCCCTGATAAAAACAGAATAAGAATGACTCCGATGGTAGTGAAGGCTCTAGTGATTCTCAACAGTCAGATGTTGAGGATCCAAACATAAAACCCGGAGGAACTTATCCCTTTATAACTGTTGGGGACCTGCTAGTTATGAAGGCTTTAACCCGGGGGAATTAAAGGATATTATAAAGGGAGCCCCAAACCCTAGAACTAATCCATCTGTATTTATGATGTATCTGAAGTGAATGTGCCAGGGACAGTCTATGATGCAGACTGACATTCAACTCATAATTGACGGACTGTTAGATTTCGACTCAGAATCAGGTTGGGATTGGACTCATGTCCCTGCCATTAGTACCCCAGATACAGGAACTACCACCACCACCTAATAGGCTAGCTAATCCACAAGGATTAAATGCCAAGTGGACTGAAGTACAACAGAAATGGAAAGGTTATGGAAGGATAATGTCCTTTATCAGAACCAGGGGTTGCAACATTGTGACCCATATCAAGCGAGAACTAGAGATAATACTTGAGCACATAGGTTTGTTGGGAGGGGAAGTGGTCGAGGAGGGGGCAGAGGACATGGAGGGAATTATAACTCAGGAGGTACTCACTGTTTTAATTGTGGACAGCAGGTACATCAGAAGAATGAATGCCCCTGCCCTCCCAGACAGAAACAGTCCTCAGCCCCCTACTAACAACACTCCCCTCTATCTACAGTCACAGTCCTAACACCAGCCTCATAACAACCAGCAGGAGCACTCTAATCTCCCAGCCCCGCCTGGAGCTACTCACCACATACAATGGACATAGGGAAGCCCAGAATGTAGCACTCCCGTTAACCCTGGCCGATTTGCGTGCTTGAGACTGCGGTATTGTAGCAATTGAATAGAGATTTATGGTTTTAGTGATTCAAGCATCCTGTAAGGCCTGTAACCTGCAAAAAAAAGTTACAGTACTAATTAAAAAGCCTGTTTCTTGCAATGCCTGGTCACTTGGAGAGAGTCTTTTTGTCTCCAATTTTAAGGGTGCGGCTTATATGTGAGTACTATCTTTTTTCTATTTTTTCCCTTTGAATTTTACAGGTGCAACTTATATGCGGGTGCGGTTCATATTCGGACCAATACGGTATAAAAAAACACCCCTGGGAACACAATACGTTTATCACAGTACTACAAGGATATGCCTACTCTTTTAATCTCTCTAATTGTTGGGTTTGTGCACACATTTCTACACATGAGGAAATAGGAACACCCTTATTTGGTCTTCCAGAGGAAAACTTCACACAAAGCCATATGTACATTAATGGCAGCACACAATCCTGTAAATGCAACTTTTTTACTTATACTGACTCTGGGTCATATCTCACTTATGAAACCAAAATCAAAGAGTTAAAAAGTGAGTTCCCAAAGAGATACAGTAAAAGTGTGTCATTTATGTTAATCCATACTACCAAAGGGTACAATTGTTTTAGGGCTCAGGGAGAAGGTAAACTTGTTGGATGGTCTGATTGCACCCATACCACTATTATTTTTAATAGGACCCTCTCATATTCTTCTCTTGCTGATTTACATAAAAATGTTTACACTACGGGTCCAGGTTGTGGTTATCTAAATTCCTATCTGACCAATCCTTTAAACTGTACTCATGCAATATACAAAATGTCCAACATCAATGGACCACCCACCTGGTATCCTACTAACAAATCTGTATGTAATCTCTTTCACCTTATGTCACCTTCTCCCGCCACAGATGTATTCTTTATCTGTGGGAAAAATGCTTATCGATTACTGCCCCCTAACTGGGTCGGCAGCTGCTACCTAGGACAAGTTGTCCCATAGATATCTATATACTAGATAATTGCCCGTCAAAAAATTATGGCAATGAAATTGTAAGGTAGCTAATGCTGTTTGGTGTATAATAATGAAATATATAATACATTAATAAATGAATGTACTTTACCTATTTTGAAGCATTGTGTTGAAGAGCTGGCAATCTATTTTGATGTTGCTGCAGCATTAGTGGTGTGGAGCTGCTGTGTAAGCGTGCTTTATGTGTGCAGTGTAATAGTGTGTGTGCGCGAGCGAGACCAAACCAAGACCAAACCGTTGTGTACTTCTGCATTGTTCTAAAATGGCGTGTAATGTGTAGTATATGTCTGTATCGGAATATCCGTAGGTCTTTTGTGTTATTTTGCGAGTTTCTTGTGGTGTTTTGCGTGTTTAGAGTTCTGTAGCCTTGTTTTCTTCGGCGGCCATTTTTTCTGTCGCTTAGAGAATTTTTGAGTGTTTAAACTCTTTTATTAGTTAAATTAAGTTAAATTAAGGTGTAACTTAAGTTTTTGAGGTCCTGGATGGTTCCTCTTGCTGTAGGTAAGCTTTTTATGTATGTGTTGTGTGTGTTTATTGTGTTTTTCATTTTTTCCTGTTCGCGGGTTGCGGCCAATTCTAATGAGTGGTAACGTGTCTCGTATGTTGTTTGCGTTGCGACGTAAAGTTTGTGAGGGTCGCAGTTGCTGTGTCGTGTTGTTTGCGTTACAACGTAAAGTTTGCGAGGGTCGCAGTTGCTGGCAAGGAGCACCTGCGGCTCTCCATGGCCCTCATTCAATTGCAATTTGGCCAATTGAATAGGGCTCTAAATACGCACATAGCATATGTTTTTTAAATACGTTTTTAGTTAGTGAAAACCTTGCTTTTGGATAGATGCTTACTAACTAAAAACTTCTTTAAAAAATATATGTTATGTGCTTATTTAGGGCCCTATTCAATTGGCCGAATTGCAATTGAATGAGGGCCCATACCAGCAACTGAGGCCCTCGCTTCGCGAGGACCGCGGCTCGCTGCGCGAGTCCGCAAACGTGAGCAACGGCTTGAGCAAGCTCGCCTGCTCACAACTATATATATACTAGCGACTTGCCCGTCAAAAAATGACGGCAATGTGATGTATATGTTTGTCAAGTTGTTTAGTTATTAACATATATTTTTGACACTTGTAAGTATTTTAATATGAACGTGTATTTTTGTAAAATGTTGATGTAATGGTTTTTTAAAATGTAATTAGTATCTGAAGAATTGTTAACTTTAATATACATTGAATGAATAGGAAAGCAAAAAGTAAAAACCCTTCTTTAAACGTTGCGAATTTTAACATGAATTTTAAACTATATGTAAGCAATAACCATCAAAGTATATATTTTTAAACTTGAACTTTATTTTTTATGTAAGTTTAGAAATTAACAAAACATTTGTATAATTTTGAACATTATAAACAGGAGATAGTGAATACATTTTGTAACCTAATTTTTTATTAAAAGTATTAACATTTGAATGTAAAAACAATTGACATTTAAATTAATCAGTATTAAAATTCAATTTCTATCACAATAATTGTTAACTTGAATATACATTGAATGTAGAGGAAGGCATACAGTAAAACTCTTCTTAAAACGTACGTAATTAAAGTAATTTATTACTGAGCACATAAACTGGCGATAAACATTAATGTAGGTAGTAATCTTAAGATAACAGACAATATTTACATTGTGACTTAAAAGGTGCTTGACCTGTTAACATCCACTTTGTAATCTGTTGAATGAAATAACTTGCAAATATATTTTTTAAACTTGTAACATTAGAAACATTAACATAGTGACTTAACATTTTAACATAATTTTTACTAACAATGCAAGGCAAGTATTTTGTGAGGCGAATCATTCCTAAACAGTACTTTCATTAATTATGACTGAATTAAACAACCAATTGTTAAGTATTTTGCAATGCTTTTAAAAAATGTTGGCATCTAGAATTTGTATCCTGCAAAGTTATAGTACTTCATAGTAGACAATGTTTTTAGTAAAAAAACGTCCATCTTCTAATAAATCACCTTGACTTTCATTGTTTTCAATGTAAACTTTAATAGCCTGTGGATTTTTGCACCGTGACAACGCAACGTACAATTGACCATGTGCAAAAACTGGTTCTTCCAAGTAAATACCCACAGATTTGAAAGTCTGACCTTGTGATTTATTAATGGTCATGGCAAATGCCATAATAATGGGAAATTGTCTTCTTTGAAGTATAAAAGGGAGACTACTTTCACTTGGTGCTAAATCTATTCTTGGTATGAAAACTCTCTCTCCTTTATGGGTCCCAGTTAAAATTTCAGCATCTATAAAATGGTCCTTTAATTGTTGAACAATTAATCTTGTGCCATTGCATAGGCCTTTTTTGGGGTTCATATTTCGCAGTAACATGATAATTGCACCTTTCTTTAGCTGCAAAATATGTGGTGGCATTCCAGAAGGAGTTAAAGAGTTAATGAATTCAGTTGAAAAGTTTGCCTGACTTTCATTGTCATCAGCAAGTACAGAATCAGCACTGTGATAATTTCTTTGTGGTGCATTAATTTTTTTTAAGATTTCATTATTGAGTATTAATGCATCTTTATTTTTACACGTCAGTATGACTTGGTTGGCAAGCTCAGAATATTCTTCGTTATTTATGCTCCCTTCAAATATTGCCGATATAATATCTTGTTGACAAATCATATGAGGCGGTATCTCTACAGTGTCGTCAGGTAAATGTAGTATTTTTTCTGTTCTTCCTTCTCCAATTTTAATAAGCCAATCATTGAAATCAGTTTGGCCTTCTGATCTCATATTTTGTTGCAGTTGAAGATGGGTAAAATGTTTCCATACTGTACTTGACTTTATACATGTTTCAATAATGTCTGTTCGATTTCCATGTACAACGACAGGTAATGTTTGTCTAAAATCGCCACCCAACAAAATTACCTTTCCACCAAATGGAAAAATATTATCCATGACTTCACGAAGCAAACGGTCAATACATTGGAGGGCATAGCATGACATCATTGTGGCCTCATCTATTATAATTAATTTACATTTCTTCAATTTCTTTGCTTGTAAGGATGTCATGCGAATATCTGACACTGAATTTTCCAAAATAGGCACTGGCAGTTTGAATCCACTATGAACAGTTCTTCCACCTTCTAATAAAAGTGCAGCAATTCCAGTAGTGGCAAACGCCATTGCTATTTGTCCTTGTGCTCGTACTGAACTCATTAATAAATTGTACAAATATGTTTTCCCTGATCCGCCAGGTCCATCAAGATAGAAATAACGCTCTGTCACCATGTCATCATCTATAGCATTTTTAATGGCATGAAATGCTTGCAATTGTAGTGTATTTAAAGTTGCAAGTCTTTCTTGTGTTCTTTCTGCTTGTAGTTGAATGTCATAGTCTTCAAAGTTAATGTCATCTATTAGACCTGGATCAGGCAAATTAAAACTTGCACAACTTAATCCATGAGTTAAAAAGACTTCTTGAATTTCCATTAAGGCTTTTAAGTGTGCAATGGGTTCATTGTATCGTCGCATAAAGTCTTCAGCCATATTACTTTTAAAAGTCTCCCACAAAGCTAATGCATTTGGAGCATTTGAGAAGATACAAATAAAAGCAAATTGTTCTCTCATCTGTCGTGGCATTTGACATTGTGCTGCTTCTTCTAAACATCTTTCCCACTCTGTATCATCAGCGAGTAAGTTTCTATTTCTTGCAGCTAAATGGAAGGATTCATATACAATGTCATTAACAGTTCTTAATTGTTCAAAACTTTGTGCTCCTGGAACATTTAAAAGTAATATCCGTAAGCAAAATCGTTCAACATCTCTTGGACTGACTGTGTAAATTCGTGGAATTATTTTATTGCCTCTGGTTTTTCTTGCTCTCCATAATCCATTCACAAAAACATAGTGATATGGAATTTCAATATATAAGTATTGTGTTGCTTGAGCATCAGTGGAATTTAATGCAAACCATGCAGTTAGTGTAGTGTGACGATCTTCACTTTGGGCCAATGCATTCATTTCATTTCCAGAATGGAAATAGACTAAATGTCGTTGTGGCAAATGTACTGCTAACCTATATACTGCATGTGATCTATCATGCATTTCAAATTTTAAAAGCCGCCACATAGCTTCTGGCGCACTGACATAGCGAGCATCTACATGAGATGCAAGTTCATCATGTACTAACTCACTACTTTCAGGGTTCTCTGCACTTTTGACGACTACAGTAGCTGCATCGTAACCTTTGTAAATATATTTGTAGACATATTTAATGGATTTGATGGAAGTGCAGGCTTCTACGTTGATGTGGGCGTTGTACTTCATGAGTAAATGTGGATTGTAGGGTACTACATATCTATTGTCCACTTTTTTTCCACGAATAATGGCACTATCTCCTTCTCTTCTTTTATAAAGTGGATATCCATCACAATTGGCATATGTTTTGTCTCTATAATCTTTTGGAAAATCTTTTGAACATTGATTATTTTCCATACATGGTGATTGTGGATTAAGGTCTCCACAGGGTCCATGAATCATGCGATGAGTAACAATCTCATATAGTCTACCATATAGTTCTGGATCCGGTAGTTCAGCAACTATGACTGCATCCACTTTGTCCGAAGTATCTAATTTATCTTTCTCTTGAAGTATTATGAGAAGATGTGCATGTGGAAGGCCTCTTTTTTGAAATTCAATGGTATATACATAAGCAAGACATTTGCCAAATAACTGATTTATAGTAAAGTCACGTATTAATTCATTTAATTTTATCTTAAAAACTCTGGCTACTAAATCTGGTCGTTCTGAAGCACTTTGTCCAAGAAGTAGATTTTGATTAATTTCTGGCCATTGCGGATTACATGTAAATGTCACAAATAAATCTGGTTTTCCAAATTTTGTCACAATAGCCATAGCATCATTGTATCTTTCTCTCATATTTCGAGGAGATCCTTGAAAGGAAGATGGTAAAATGATGGCTTTGCCAGCTGTCATGTCTCTGCTTGTAGCCACGTCAGCAACATAGTCCATGAGTCCACAATATTGTTCTACACGTAGTTTATCTTGTTGATATTTTATAAAGTTTAAATTATTTGCCTCAACTTGCAAATATGAATCAATAATCCATTGTTGTGTTAGTTTCCCACCACATAAAATTGGATTAAATTCATCTCTAATGGCAATTTGAGCAACTTTAAATTCAAGCATAGAAACATTATTTCGGATTCTGGCTTTAGCATTTGGGTAACTGGGAAGGGTTAATTTTGGTTGCCAACCTGCTTCTCCGTGTGGGAAAAAGATAGGATATGTCATTGGATCTAAATTTGCACTTAAGATATTAATATTAATAAATGGTTGTTCCTGATTTCTGGGATATACTCTAATGTCTCTTTGAAATGGTGGTTCTCCTTCATCATTGTGAAAGACCATTGCAACCTCATTTGATGTTGGCAAGTTATAACGACGTTTATCAGTATGTCTGTCTCTTTTAAGCACCATATTAACCTTTGGCATGGGTAATTGATGTCTTTGTGCATGAAGTAGTTGTTCATTTTCTACTTCTGCCAATTTTTTGTAAGCTTTACTGTAGGGATTGTTGTCCATAATGTTATTTAGCTCTATAAAAACACTGGGTAAGCATTTTTTATTTTCTTCCATCTGCATACGTTGGTCAACAGCTTCCATTGTATCTAGGACATATAGTTGAGCGAATTTTCTTTGCTCTCCTTCCTCTGGATGTAAATGTGAAGTCCGATGATAAATTTGTCCTTGGACTTTAAAACAGTAAGGACCATGTCCTGGTACATTAGCAGCCAATGTTGCCCCCATAGATGCAAATGATATGGCACTATTGTAGGATCTTATGTTTGTCTTAAAATTTTTGTAATTTGGAAAAGTAGGTTCAGTCATAATATTTAGTAAATAGGTTGGAAATTGTTTCCTTTGTGGAAGTTTGAACTTTCCTTTTTGAAAACAACTAATAAATTGTCCATCTCGGGGTCTCTCCTGTTTAAAATAATAAGCCTCACAAAATTGACATTGAGTAGTCATGTCCCCACAACTATGAACCTCTACTGCTAAAGACTTCAGTAAAGGACAATTAGCAACGCATATTGGATGTTGACTTTGATATTCATCAGATGAAAAGTCATGAAATGTTTCAACAACAGGTTCTAAATGTTTAGTTTTTTTCGTAGATTTTCTTGGTATATGTTGGACTTGTTCGGTTGAAATTTCCTGTAAGTTTTTAGTAAGAGTTTGTAAATTTTTTTTTTTTGTAGTTGTTTTTTTTGGTCTGTCTTGACTGGTATGTTGTAAAATGTCATCTGATGTTTTAGGAACAGTTTGTAAATGCTTTATTATTTTTTTATTTATTTTGGTTGTATCTTTCATTTTTGCAGCTGATATTCTTTTATTTGCAAGTCTTTTGCGTTCTTTTTCTCTTCGAATTTCTTTCTCCTCCGGTGTCTGCTGGGCGGCCCATCTCTCTTGTCTTTCTCTAGTTTGACGTCTTTTCTTCTCTTCTTTGGTGTCGTTATCAGCCATATTAATCTGTAAACGGAAACAAATAAATGTAATTGTGTATTTTTAAATTTGTAATTCCTGTTAAAGATTATTGTGCACAATTGGTGAAATAAAAGGCAAATCATGAATGTATCATTGATATTTAGTTAAATTTATAATTCCTGTCTTCAGTGGCTCAGAATTTGTCCAATGGAACACTGCTGTAAATAAGCATGTAACATATTTATTTAAAATAATGGTTTTATTTATTAAAAACTTTGTTTGTGGATAGATATTTACCACTGCAAAACTTCTTTGCTGCCAAAAAAAGTGATGTGGTTATTGAGCTATGTATTGCATAGTAGCAATTTAAATAAAATAAGGGAGATATTAAATTAATTATTTTATTTTTCTGTTGACACGGATGCAACTGAAAGCAGTTTCTTTAGTTTTATACTTTAGTACTTATTATAGTTTACCTTGGTTGAAGTGTGATTTAAATCCGAATGTTTGTTGGTCCTCGTTTCAAAATCGTTGTCCAATGGTGTGGTCCTCTGTTGGAAGTCCTCGTCCGATGGTGTGGTCCTGTGGCGATAGCCCCTGTCCGATATTGTGGTCCTGTGGCGATATCCCTCGTCCGATGTTGTGGTCCGTTGGTGAAAGTCCTCGTCCGATGGTCTGGTCCTGTGTTGAAATTCCTCGTCTGCTGGTCTGGTCCTGTGTTGAAATTCCTCGTCTGCTGGTCTGGTCCGAGTCCTCGTCCGATGGTCCGGTCCTGTGGAAAAAGTCCTCGTCCGATTGTCTTCACGCAGTATCTGTTGTAATGTAAAATAGAAAATGTTGTTTGAGTGAAATGTCTTTTAAATAAGTAAAAAATGTATGAATTTTGCTGTATTGTATCAGTTATGGTTATTTTTTTTAAATATTTTTTTTGTAACTTTCTGTACAATCCCAAGACTTTTGTTATTCTTATTTAAGGTTCTTAGTAAGGCTTGTGGGTTGTGATATATTAAATAAGAATATGAATTTATTTTGCTATGTGTTTTTGTTAGTTTTTGTACAATTCTGTTTTGTGCGCACCACTTGGGGTATACTTATTTAACCTTTATTGGGATGGTTATAGTTAGTGAAACATGAAATAATATAATTAATGTAGTTTGCTATGTGTTTGTGTTAGTTTTTGACAATCCTGTTTGGTGCGCATCACTTGTGCAAAACGTATTTCTTCTTGATTGTACAGGTTATAGGTTGTTAAACATTAAAGAAGAATGTTAATATAGTTTGCTATGAGTTTGTGTGCTTTTTTATACAATGCTATTAGGTGCACAACACTTTTGTTATTCTTATTTTTGCTTATTTGTAAGGCTTATAGGTTGTTAAACATTTAATAAGAAATTCTGTTTTGTGTGTAGCAGTTTGTGTGTCATTGAATTGCGATTTGGCTAATTGAATTGTGCCCTAAATAAGCACATAGCATATTATTTAAAATAATTTTGTAGTCATTGAAAAACTGTAGTTTTGAGATTTTTTTATTAACTAAAACCTTAGTTTAAAGCAATTGTTATGTTGTTATTTAGAGCCCTTTTCAATTGGGCAAATTGCAATTGAATGAGGGCCTTTGTGTGTACCATATGTTGCATAGTTTGGCCCTCATTCAATTGCATTTTTTATAATGTAATAGTACTCTAAGGCCGTAATTGAATTGCAATGTAGAAATTTGAATAGGGTTGTAAATAAGCACATCACATATATTTGTTAAAATAGAGTAAGGGCCTAAAAGTTCTTATTTATAGCCATATTTAATTTTCCAAAATAGCAATTGAATAAGGGCCTTTGGTTACTGCATTTGTTATATTGTGAGCTCCTCATTCAATTGTGTTTTGGCCAATGGAATAGAGCTCAATATCAGCACAGAGCATATTTTTTTACGGAATTTTCTATTTAGTGAACTTGTATCCAAAAGGAACGTGTTCACAAAAGAAAAATGTCCTTTAAAAAATACGCTCTGTGCTTATATAGAGCCCTATTGAAATGGGCAAATCACATTTGAGTGAGGCCCTTGGCCATTAAAGATATATAGGTCCTCATTGAATTGCAATTTTGCCAATTGAAGAGGGCTCTATATAATCACATAACATATTTATTGAGCAAAGTTTTTAGTTATTGAAAACCTTGATTGTGGTTAGAAGTTCAGTAACTAAAAAGTTCTGTATCAAAAAAATGTTATGTGCGTATATAGAGCCCTATTCAATTGAGAAAGTTGCAATTGAATAAGGCTCATGGTTATTTCTTGTTTATACTTAATACTTTACCTTGATAGAAGTTTTGAATGACAGACGGTGCCTTCCTGCCAATCTTAATCCGCCGGTCTTCTTGTAGTGTCTGTTTGAAAAAGAAAGTGAAATAGTTATTTGTATATGTAAAATTTTTCATCTAGCAAAGCATGGCCTTTTGAGCATGTAATGTCTTGTTGTATCTTACCTCTTCAAATTTGTTGGTGTTCTTTAAAAGGGATTGTGCTTCACAGTGCACGGTGCAAATTGTTGAGAGACGCTGTTGATGCAGAGTCTGTTTGAATATTAAAAGAAATAGAAAGATTCAGCTTTATCTGATCTATTGAATTGCAGTAAATTAATTCAATTAACCTTATTTTTTGTTGGGGGCTACACACATATGTCACATACATGAAGCACATTACATAGTTTAATGTAATTATTTTGTGTACGTGTGACATATCAGTATACATGACTCAAATTTAAATGGTTAAATGAACCTTATTTTTTTTTTTTTTCCAACACACATAAATGTGTGTGTGTGAGATGTAACTATAGATGATACACATATATGTGCGTGTGACATATCAGTATACATGAGATATAATGTCATTTAAATGTAGTTGTTTACTGATTTTGTTGTAAGCTAATTTTGTTGCATTGGCAATACACATAAATGTGCGTGTCACATGTCACTATACATTATAGACATATATGTGCGTGTCACATGTCACTATACATTATAGACATATATGTCGGTGTCAGATGTCACTATGAAGGGGCAATACACAGAAATGTGCGTGTCAGATGTCACTATACATTATAGACATATATGTGCGTGTCACATGTCACTATACATTATACACATATACGTGCGTGTCACATGTCACTATGAAGGGGCAATACACAGAAATGTGTGTGTCAAATGTCACTATACATTATAGACATATATGTGCGTGTCACATGTGACTATACATTATAGACATATATGTGCGTGTCAGATGTCACTATACATAAAGCTCTGTTTAATTTTTTTTGTGAGCCTATACACATAAATGTGCCATACATGATGACTACATAAATCCTAGTTTATTTTTTTATTTGTTTGACCTGACCTGATAATAAAATGTAATATATTATAGCTTACCTGTCAGTTGTAATTTGCACAATGTAAAGTAGTAAATTAGTAAAGAATTGTCTTCTCAAGTAAAAGCAGCAGTTATCTCAGAAGTCACTCCGTTGATCACCTGAGGAGAAATGTATTTTTTAGTTGGAAATAGCCAGTATTTATAAACTTGTAGAAAGTTCTGGAAAGTGAGACCGTTAGAACGCAATACGCATGCGCTATTTGCGTTCCAGCTTACAATTTGCGTTCCATCCGCCATTTTAGGCGTATTACTGTTCAAAATGGTGTTTAATATGATTGTGATACGTTCCGCATAGTATGTGTTTCATTATTGCGAGTAAGTGTAGTGTAGTTACGTCTGAAGCCTCGTTTTCGTTTTGTTCGTCGGCCATTTTTTCTCTCGCTTAGCGATGGTATTAGTGTCTAAAGTGTTTATTTAGATTTAAATGTAGGTGTAACTTGTTTTTTTGAGGTGCTGGCTGGTTCCTCTTGCTGTAGGTAAGCTTTTTATGTGTTTGTTGTGTGTCTTTGTTAAGTTTTAAATGTTTGTATGTCGGCGTGTTGCGTCCGATGTTTGCGAAGACGTAATGTGTGGTAACGTGTCTCGTATGGTGTTTGCGTGTGTAGCCTCGTTTTCGTTTTATTCGTCGGCCATTTTTTGTGTCGCTTAACAAACTATTTAGTGTCTAAACTCTTTTATTTTGAGTGCAATTAAGTTGTAAGTTGCATTTTTGAGGTCCTGGGTGCTTCCTATTTGTGTAGGTAAGGTTTTTATGTATGTGCTGTGTGTATGTATTGTGTTTGTAATTTTGTAATGTTCGCGAGTTGCGTCCGAGTGTTGCGAGTCCGTAATGTGTGTGAACGTGTGTCGTATGTTGTTTGCGAGTGTCGTAATGTGTGTGAACGTGTGTCGTATGTTGTTTGCGAGTGTCGTAATGTGTTGCGACGTAAACTTTTTTTTGCAAGGGTCGCAGTTGCTGCAACTGAAGACCTCGCTTTGCGAGGTCCTCAGGTGCTGGCATGGAGCGCCTGCGGCGCTCCAAGCCAGCAACTGAGGCCCTCGCTTCGCGAGGGTCCTCAGTTGCTGGCAAGGAGCGCCTGCGGTGCTCCATGCCAGCAACTGAGGCCCTCGCTTCGCGAGGGTCCTCAGTTGCTGGCAAGGAGCGCCTTCGGCGCTCCATGCCAGCAACTGAGAACCTGGCACAGTGCCCTCGCTGCGCGAGCCGCGGCCCTCGCTACGCGAGTCGCGGCCCTCGCTTCGCGAGGCCCGCGGCTCGCTGCGCGAGCCCGCAGCGTTAGCAACAACTCGTACGCTCACAACTATATATGTGATATATATATATTTATATTTATATATGTATATATATATATATGTATATATATATATATATATATAATGTACCAGAGCGCCCCCTTCTGACGGGGGGGGGGGGATGTTGCGTTCTCCTTGCTCTTTAACTTATTTATCGAGGAAAACACAGCAGGTTTGTCAGAAGCTTTGTTTTACTGCTGTTTTATTTTGTCAGTACAAACAGAAAGAAAAATAGTGCTTATCCTCAGCAACGAAATAAAACTCCACATAAACGGGCTTACTATAACCTGGAACACCCTGACTCGCCCTGAGACCGCTTATACAGTCCACAGTGTAAGCTCTGTGCTTCTTTCTTGGATCTCGCGAGGACTTTTTTTCCTCTTCTATCTCTGGCAATAGCGGGTGAAGCATAGGGCCCACCCTTCTCTCCCTTATGCTTCACCCCAGGGACCCTTGTCACCCTCTTGTGATGAGGGATGATTACTCTCTCTTAATACTCTCTTTTCCCTGGGGCATTTGTAATCCTTTTTCTGGGTATGATGAAAATAATATGTATTTGGCACCAACCTTTTATCCCCCAAGTTGTATCCGGTTTATCAGGAATGAGGGGGGGCTTTTGGATGGCTCTTTACTCAGCTTGATTTCTCCTGAACAGAAGCGGGCCGCTCTCTCCTTTGGGAAAGTCTCTCAGTGACACCCTCCTCCTCAGACTGCTAGGCAGAGACTGCAAACTTCACTGAGCAGCTGCTCATGAGCAGGGTCAGGTGTTGGCTTAATTAGGCTGAAGATTTTGGATTAACCTTTCTATGTCAGTCCAGGGTATATGGCTTTGCTCCATCTGCAGCTTATATATCTTCCCTGATGTACTGTGCTGCAGGTTATCAGGGATTCCTGCTGCACTTTATTACAATATATATATATATATATATATATATATATATATATATATATATATATATATATATATATGCTGTATAATGTAAATAAGAAGCCATCTAGAGTATATTGAGTTTACATAAAAGTCCAGGTCCTCAGAGATAATCCTCCCTACCACAATATTTAAATATATACATTAAAAGTGAAACATAAACTCCCATCCTCCAAGTTATCACTTAGATCCTCAGGTTTGTGCAGCTCCACATAGATGTCTCACACAGTGACTGTAACACACATATTATAGGGAGAAATGAGAAACAGTCCTGGCCAATACAATAATTGCACACGTGGTGACATCATTAGTTTCTAGGCAGATAAAAAAAATAAAAAAAAACAGTTCTATCTTTCCATTTGTTTTTGCAGAGTGAGAGACAGTTTTACATACACAGCTATATTATATATTAGACTCGCCCCCTAATGTGCTGAGTGGCTACTGCTTGTGCTGCTGAGCATTCTGGGACTTGAAGTTTTGTGCAGTGAGTTCTGGTACACCTATTTCCGGTTCTTTATTAGCGCGACGCTAGGGCCGCCGGCTCGCTACGCGAGCCGGCAAGCAGGTAAATACAGTGATTCAGGTTCCAGTTACTGACCAGGAGGGCCTCAGTTGCTGCCAAGGAGCGCCTTCAGCGCTCCATGCCAGCAACTGTGGCCCTTGCAAGCGTGAGCAAAGGCTTAAGCAAGCTCGTATGCTCACAACTATATATGTGATATATAATACTACCACCCTGCCCAAGGGCCGTAATAGAAACATGAGAGATACATATGAAATAAAAGGATGGGATGAATTCTTAGATGTACTGGGTGTAATATCTCCTAGCTATGGGGTAGGCAGACTGCAAGTTGAATTATCTGCCCTCTCCTTACTCGTTCAGAAAGCCTTGAATAGCCCTGCTGCAGCCATTGAAAGATTAAATCAAGAACAGGTACAAGTTAGGATGGTCGCTTTGCAAGATAGAATGGCATTAGATTATGTATTAACCTCCAAAGGAGGTGTGTGTTCTCTAATAGGCAAAGAATGTTGTTCCTACATTGATGATAACTGCTGAAGATTTAGAACAAACCAGAGATATATCAGAATGCCTTAAACACTTCCAAGGGTGTGTGTGGGAAGACATGTTTTCCTGGCTATGACATCTAGGCCAGAAAATACTAATCATTTGTCTCTGTGTCATAGCATATCTTATCATTCTGTGTGTTTTTGTATCTTGTTGCAAAACTTTGTTTCAAAGAATTTTAAGCTAATCCACAGCTACCTAACACCTGCCTACATTTTATTCCTTCCTCCTTTTTGCTATCATTACTAATGAAAAGGGTGCAAAGGACTCCATGTGATACAATACCTCCATGTTGTGGGAAACTCACCTGTACTGGGTCTTGAACTTCTTTGCGGGCTGATCTGCTTACTACGTTTTTATTATGCTTTTATAATGTTTTATATGACGATCACTTTGTGATCTAAGAGGGGAATGAAGGGTTAATAAAATCTCTCTTTTTGCAGAGGAACTAGAAACAGTAATTGACACATATAGAATGTGACCATCTGCCAGATAAGGGTAGCTTGAAACTATGTTCCAAGAACTTCCTGTGATCTGACTCGCCAGGCTAACCACATACTGTTTCTACTGAAATTGCAACTTCCTCATGATTTGCCTTGTTCTCAGGTATATAATCTTTGTTTCCTTGCCAATAAATTGAGTTTGTCTGGAAATCCCTGCTTGCGTGTGCTTTTGCTTACTTGCTCCCGGAGTCTCTGTAAGGGTGAATGTTCCAAGCCGTCAACCAAGTATAAGAGAAAGCCCCAACAAGAAGTAGGGTGAGCAGGATTTGAGATTTATTCCCAAGCCTTCCTTTAAACCTTCATTGTATGTGCATAGACAAATGAAATCACACATTTTCAGCAAGATATCAACTCAAGAAAAAAATTATCTATTTATTCCCTGTGGTAATTACCAGCAATCCAGTGTGCTATATAATAAATCATCCTACAACACATGTTTGCGTGAAACATCATGTGACCTTCAAGTAAATATTGTGAAGTAGTCTGGAATGTGCATTTGTGAATCTTTTGCTATTTTTTCTCATGTTATTACCTGTTGAAAGAGTTTGTATTTATTCAGTCATATATGTTGTATGTAAGTCCATTGTATAAGAGTTATGTTTATAAATATGAATTAAATCAAAACCCTATAAAATTTAACATGTACTTTTATTGATTTACATAAAAATAAAATCTACTGAAAGGTAACTAAAACAATATAATATAAACATTTACCAACTATTGAGCTGATCTTAACTCGATTAAGTAGCTACTATATAATTGAAAGTAGGTAACAAATTGTGTATCATAATTACTCTTAGTGTTGTGACAGATATTGTGCCTTAGTCAGATTGAGAATAGGTATTCCCCAAAATCACATTTAGAACTAAATGATTTTACATTTTCAAAATATATCCTAACAGAACAAGATCATGTAGCCTGTTTATCAGACTCACTTGGTGAAATAGCACTCAATACTGCATCCTAGTTAAAATTAAAAACCTAAGTCTAGATAGGTATAGTAGTAACACTAATGTCCTGTATAGATTTCTGTATAGATAATAATTCCCTTAGGACTATAGTGGCACCAAGGCAGTAACATTTATACCAAGGCAGAAACACTTACACCAAGGCAGTAACACTTAACGTAAGCCAGTAACACTTAACACAAGCCAGTAACACTTAACCCAAGGCAGTAACACTTACACCAAGGCAGTAACACTTACACCAAGGCAGAAACAAAACTTACACCAAGGCAGTAACACTTACGCCAAGGCAGTAACACTTGCACCAAGGCAGAAACAAACACTTACACCAAGGCAGTAACACTTACACCAAGGCACCATGGCAGTAATACTTACACCAAGGCAGTAACACTAACCGCGAGGCCCCCAAAGTACATGAGGGGGAGAAGCTTGCAATGAGCACTAAATGCGCTCATTGAGAGCCACTCGAGATGAGCGCTAAAGGTGCAGAAGCGGAAGACCTATAAAGTACACAGGGGGAGAGGCTTGAAATGAGCACCGAATGCGCTCATTGCGAGCCACGTGATGTGCACCAAAGGCACTCATCGTGAAGCTTGCGATGAGCGCCGAAGGTGATCATTGCAAAGCAGGAAAATTTAAGTACATGGGGGAGAGGCTCACAATGAGTGCCGAAGGTGCTCAGAGGGGTAAAACCATCACATTGTGTGAAAAACAGCATTGCCAGGTTTAAAATTTTATTCCCATCATTTGTGATGGGCAATTTCCTAGTAATGTATATTAGACAATCACTTATATAAGTGAATGTTCACTTTTTAAATATAGAGTGAGAATTGTCATCAATTTCCCCTCATCCCCTTGACATTCCATAGCTATTGTTATAATACACCAGATCTACACTATTCATATGGTTAACAGTCCAGGATGATTGGGTACTGGATAGCTAATGGATAGCTTTATTGAGTGATAAGATCTAAACCGCTAGATATTAAGATGCTGCAATGCTAGGGCCTCATTCAATTGAGATGTTTCCAATTGAATAGAGCTATTTTTAAGCACAGAGGTTATTTTTTTTACAGAAGTTTTTAGTAAGTTAACTTCTACCCAAATGCAAGGTCTTCACTAACTAAAAACTTCTGAAAAAAATATGCTATGTGCTTATATAGAGCCCTATTCAATTGGCCACATCGCAATTGAATGAGGCCCCTAGTGTTTTATTCTTCTGGCTAGATCTCAGACGTAGCGATATCCATTGTGATCATATAATGATACAGTTCTCTACACTGATGCTAGCATAACACTAGGCACCCAACGCTCATTTCAGCCACTTCTTACACTGGCATATTATAAAGTATTTGCTCTCAAAGATCAACACTACCTTTAGAAATATTATTGTTAATTATATTACTAATGTATGAGCTAATTAAACTTCAGCAATGTTTCACTGTTATACAGCAGGATTCACCCAGGTTGAAATAACATCATTGAACAAAAAAAATGTAAATGTTTTTAATCTGGATATGTTTTATTTTGGGTTTTATTTGTAGCTTTGATTTTTCATTGACCTATAATCACACATATATGAAGTGGTTGCAGCATGGAGTAAGTGCACATCTTGAAATACTGCTCCTCACATTCCAAGTAAAACGTTTTTCATTATGTTTTACACATAATGAATATTGTTATAGGATTTTGTCATAGTCAAAACCTATAAAGACTCTAAAAATGTTTAGTCAAATGATACTGACAGATGATCTTAGAGTTTAGTTGTCTATATCCTTGAACTTCTCTTTAGTAGGTCTAAGGGGATAACCACTAGCTACCCACAATCGGTTTGCAGGTTAGAAGTTTAAAATCCCTGCGGTTGTAAAAATTGCAACTCTGACCCATCTAAGCCTTTGATCTTTCAAGCACGTAAATGTTACAATTGCAAATCGCTATTTAATTGCTACAATTTATTTAGCCCACAATTGCCTTCAAACCTGTGAATGGCAAATGTAGAAGAAAATCCTACGAGTACCAGATTGCACTCACAAGGGGGTTAAACACCTGTTCGTAGCACTGTAAATGCAAATAAAAAAATCAATACTGCACTTTAAAAGACAGAGAAAGCAATGAAAGGCATTAAAATTAATTGCACAACATTCTCAAGCTCGTAAATCTGTAATAAAAACTGATTAATTTAACGTTTTATTTCTGTGTTATATCATTCTCGGTAATCAAGGAGTTAATATATATCAGACCATCCACATGGACTAGAACAGTAAGTATCATCATTCATTTTTATTATTTTGTACATTGCCGGATTGTGAGTCCGATCGCATATCAGACTTCTAAACTCTAATTCATTGACCTCCATGCTTTTCTGACATCATGATGACAGTCTCATTTACTATTGGCTGTTTCTAAATTGGTAGCTACGGCCTTGCTTCATTGATCATGATTATGCTCTGAAATGTTACTTATGGATGCATGGTTTACTGTGTCAGAACTTTTGTACGAATAGAATCCTTTCTAATATGGGTATTATTAGCTAATATAATAATCCTATTAGACCTTTTATATCCAATGTATTAATATTGTATATGCTCTATACATTTATATATATCACATATCATAATTGTCAAACTGTGATTCTTCGTCACACTTCGCGACAAATCACAGTTTGACAACCGATCCGATCGCAAAGCACAGTGTAAGGGAAGAGGGAAGAGACACAGAGGAGGAAGATGGGGGGAAAAGAGACAGAGGGGAGGGGGAAAGAGAGACAGGGGAGGGAGAGGTGGGGAAGAGACACAGGAGGGAAAGAGACACAGTGGGAGGGGGGAGGGGGAAGAGACACAGGGGAGTGAGCGGAGGTGGAAGAGACAGGGGAGTGAGTGGAGGGGGAAGAGACACAGGGGAGGGAGAGGAGGGGGGAAGATACACAGGGGAGGAAAATGGCGGGGAAGAGACAAAATAGGGGGGGAACAGACACAGGGGGAGGGGGGACAGGGGGGAAAGAGAAACAGGGGATGGGGAACAGATACAGGGGAGTGGGAGGGGGAAGAGACATAGGGGAGGGGGAAAGAGACACAGGGGAGGGGGAAAGAGATGCATTGGAGGGAGAGGGGGGAAAGAGACAAAGGAGGGAAAGAAACACAGGGGAGGGGTTAGACACAGAAGGGAGAGGGGGGAAAAACACGGGGAGAAGAAGACTCAAGGGAGGGAGAGGAGGGGTAAAGGATACACAAAGGAGGGAGAGGAGGGGGAAAATGAGACACAAGGGAGGAAGTAGACAGGGGGAGAGACTCGCAATGAGCGCCAAAGGCCAAAGCGATCCCGAATTTAGGAAGTGTTTTGTGGCTAAGTCCTGCGTGTTTTATTGCCTCTTCGTGTTTGTCCTCATAGTTGTACTGCGTTGTAGTGTCCTAATGGCTCACCTCGCCGCGATGAGCGCCTTAGCCTCTTAACGGCTAAGTGCTACACGTTAACGGCTCGCTAAGAGCTACGTGTTAACGGCTCGCCTCGCGAGGCTCGCCGCGATGAGTGCCTTTGCCGCTTAACGGCTAAGTGCTACGCGTTAACGGCTCGCAAGCAGTGAGCGCCTGCGGTGCTCATCGCCTAACTCATATGCACCACACAAAGTGTGACGACGTCTCGCAGTTTGACAACTATTATATGTGATTTTCTCACATAATACAGTTCTGTTTATTCCTATTACACAATATGCTCTTAATATATTGTGTAATAAGAATTCGGAATTAGTCAAAATTGGAAAATATGTAAAATATGTGATTTTTAAATAATGTTAATAAAGGTTATTGATATTAATAATAGCCCCATATTAATTGCCAAAACCCATGACATATTATTATGGAGGCACTGCTGAGATATTACGTTTCATATATTTTTTTGAAGCAGTAAATTGTTTTTATATTTACTAGAGTTAATCATAGTAAAAATTAACTGAACTGAAATAAAAAAAAAATATTTTTAATAATTTTATACCTAACTCTTGGTATATATCTATATCCCCTCTTAACTAAGTCCCCATAGGTCCTTCACTGCTTGTAATTTAAACAGTAATTGTTTTAAATTCGTTAGAGCCCTAAAACTGCCTGTGAACTTTCCTATTCAATATTTTAGCGTCTCCATTAACTCAGAGATTCGCGCTTTTTGGTTTCAGCGTGCGTGATGACGTCCCGCTACGCTTGCCTGGTTCCTGACATGTTTCTACATGTAAAACGTCTTTCTCAAAGGAAGCGCAAATCTCCGAGTTAATGGAGACGCTAAAATATTGAATAGGAAAGTTCAGAGGCAGTTTTAGGGCTCTAACGAATTTAAAACAATTACTGTTTAAATTACAAGCAGTGAAGGACCTATGGGGACTTTTTAATCTTTCCTTTAAATTATTTTAATCAACGTTGTTTTTTCATAAACAATTTCTACTACTATGTATATGTGATTAACCCACTGTTGCCCTTATATCACAATTTATTTATTCTATTTAATGTTTAATTTTTTAATAATCTGATGATTCTTTTTTTCCTAGGGGGTGCGATCAGATGGGACATCTGCAAAGGTAAGTGGTTTTATTTATTCTATGTTCGCTTTGATTTAGGGGCTATTTTATAGATAGGGGGTGATGTTTAGATTGGGGTTAGGTATAGATAGGGAGTGATGTTTAGATTGGGGGTTAGGTATAGATAGGGGGATGTTTAGATTGGGGGTTAGGTATAGATAGGGGGTCATTTCTAGATAGGGGGTTAGGTATAAATAGGGGGTCATGTCTAGATAGCGGGAAATGTATTGTAGTTAGGTGTATATTTATAATGTATTTATTACTATAATGTTATTGATAATTGTGTATGACTTTTCCTTTGCAGGTGTGTATTTTTTATTTTATTTTATGTAGTGGCAGGGGAGGGGGGTTGTGATGTCTTTTTATTATTTTTTGTAGTGGGGGGTTGTAATGTCCTTTTTTGTGTTATGTACCTTAGTTTTTTTCTTTTATGTAACTTAGGTTTTTTATTTTATGTACCTTAGGTTGTGTTATTTTGTGTAATTAGTAGGGTGGGGGTTTTAATAGGGGGTTAGGTAGGTAGTGTTAGGTAGGTAGGGGTTAATAGGTTAGGGTAGAGGGGGGTTAGTTTAGATTTAGGGGTTTATTATGGGCGAATAGTGCAGTGTTTTTGTACTAAGTGTCATGAGGGTGACCCTCATGGCACTTATGGGGTTAATAATAGGATTCTAATTGTCCTATGAGGGTCTTCATAGACCCTTATAGGACTGATTGGGTTAACTAGAGGCTTACAGGGGTCTGTATAGACCCCCATAAGGGATGGGGTTAGATGGAGGCTTATGGGGGTCTGTATAGGCCCTCATAAGTGATGGCATTAAATAGGTCTAGATGGGTTAAATAGGCCCAGTTAGGGTTATTAGGTCCAGATAGGTTTAAATAGGCCCATTTAGGGTTAGATTGGCCCAGTTTGGGTTAGATAGGGTTTAGTATGGGTTAATATGGTATTGTTAGGGGTGCATAGTGTAGTGTAGTGCTTACATTTAGTAATGAGGGTCCTGGAGGAACACCATGGCACTTGTAGGGTTAACCTAGGGGTTAATAGTGTCCTATAGGGGTCTATATAGACCCCTATTGGACTGAGGGGGGTAATTATAGTTTCATAGGGCTCAGAATAGAGCCCCATGAGTTATAGGGTTAATTAAGGTCCTATGGGGGTCTTCATTGACCCCCATGAGTGAAAGGGTTAATTAAGGGATTATGGGTGTTTGTATTGGGGACCCCCAGCATAGAGGGGTGTTAATTTTAGGTGCCGTGGCCGGGATTGGTTAGTAGTGTGCCGCTGGCCCTTTAAGGACCTGCGGCTGGTAATTTAAAATGTTTAAATGCAGCGAGGGCCTGATCAATGCTAATCGGGGCCCCCCCGCTGCAAGGGGTTAATGTGGAGGGGGGGGCTGCTGGGGTCCCTATGGACCCCAGCAGCATGGGGATGTGTTTAGGGAGCAGGGGGAGCATCACACAGCAATGTCGGGCTTCTCCGAGGCAGCACTTAGAGGTTTTTAGAATCCCTTGCTGGCACTTTTTTGTGTCTGTAGGGATTCTTCCTAGGTGCGAAGTTCACTTCATAGATTTATGACTGCGCTTTACTACGTAGCTCTCTCGGTGCCAATTCTCAGCCGTTTTTCGGTGTCATCTCGCAAAGCAGGCTGCAAGGGACATATTGAGGAATTGCTCCTCGCAAACAGGAAAAACATTTTTTTTGCCAGGACTGAGGGAACTACGAGGGCTAATTTAATGAACATTTGCTATGTTGGTCACGCAGTTGCGACCTTGCAAAGTGAGGTCACAACTGCGAGCCCCATGAAGAGAGGCGAGCCAGAGGCGACGTCACACAAGCAAGCCTTGTGAAGCGAGGCAAAGCAGCCGCGCAGCACTTAGGCTACAATGAGCATTGAAGGGCGCTCATTGTAGCCATCTGCGCCATCATACATGCAAGCCCTGTGAAGTGAGGCGAAGCAGCCGCGCAGCACTGAGGTTTAGTCTGCAATGAGTGCCAAATTGCAGCCAATGGTGCGTCACACATGCGAGTCTTCGCAAAGCGAGGCAAATCGAGGTGAAGCCGCAGCACAGCACTGTTCAAGCATGTGACTCTAAATACCCAGCAAAACAAAAAAAATATAAAAAAATGATAACACACTCACACATAGCACTGGGGGAGACACGGGAAGCCTGGTAATTAGGTTGCAAGGGAATTACAGCCATATTTGGCATATTTTTGTCACTCCAAAATCGCCTAAGCAAGGAAAAAAATAGAGCATGAAAAACGCAAATTTTCAGAAACAGCATGAAAATGAGGCTCAGCAACGCCAGCCACGCAAAACTTACAAAATACACGACACTTAATAGACTAACACTTACATGAACAACGCCATGTATGCGGGACTTTGAAAATAAAACCAAAGGCAAAAAACGCAGGCCACGCAAACATTCAGCACACACACAAAGGAGAAAGACACAGGGAAGGGACAGGGGGAGATGCTGCAAAGAGACACATGGCATTCAGAAGCAATAAATTTGCAGGTTAATGAACCCTGCAATGAGTGGCCCGTATAGTAGACGAGCGCACCACGAGCTGGAGAGCATTGCAATGAGCGCTGGAGGCGCTCATTGCGAGCCCCGTGATGAGGGCCAAATGCACGCAGCGTGGGGCTCGCGATGATGCACCGAAGGTGATCAGTGCAAAGCAGGAAACTTGAAGTACACGGGGGAGATGCTCGCAATAAGCGTTGAAGTCGCTCATTGCGAGCCACGCAATGAGTGCCAAAGGCACTTAGCGTGGGGCTCGTAATGAGCTACGAATGGGTTTAGAGGACCAAAAGTATCACATTGTGTGGCAAACAGCATTGCCAGCCTTACAATTTTAATCCCATCATTTTTGACAGGTAAATTCCTAGTCTAAAATAAAAATAATGTTAAAGCTAATACAAATTTGTAATGCTATTGATTTTAGAATGTAAGTTGAATTAATAGATTTTTTTGCATATTAACTATATGTAACAAAAGGAACAATATAAAATGATCACTGTAGCAGAGATGCAATGTTACACTCAATATCTCCGCTGTTAGATTGTAAAATATCCAAGAGAAGCAATATACAGTCTCATAATCCCAACCTCCCCTTACTAGACGATATATAGTTGGGAGTAAATAAAACACATCATTTATTTTCTCACACACATGAGGTCTACCCCTTTACCTGCTGTACCCTGTAGCTCTGTGTATTACACCCTGCTCTCTGTATATTAACGCATATCAATAACACAATGCCTTTGTAAAAAGACTAGGTGGCTGTTTTTTGCCACAATCACAAAATGTTTTGATGAAATATGTATAAGTGAATTAACCTGTTTTGTGTTTTTCATTTAAGAACGAGTTTTCTCAACGTGTCAATCTCCATTCTACATGTATCCATGAGAATATATTGTATCATGATGTAATCATTTGAAAATTGTAAGTAATTATTTTTCCTTTTCCAAAGGTTTATCCTTAAATGAACAAAGTACACATGTTTTTGCAAATAAAGAATGTGTAATCATTATAGTGTAAACATATCCTGTTGTGATTTGTAAATTCCTGAAAAATATTAGTACTACCATCTCTACTGGGGGGCAATTCCATGTAACTACTATCTATTGGTAAAATAAATAAGTATAAATTATTATTCTTATTCCTACTACCTCCCCTTACAACACTCCTTCCTAATGACTCTTACATACCTGTTTCTCTTTGTGATATATCATGCCAAATTCATGCATGCTTCGCCTCATGATAATGCATTCCTTAGAGCTTTCAATCAGACCAACCAATTAACACAACTAGCCACACCGTCTAATCAAAGTTGCTGGATATGTGCACACACACCTCATAGTGTAGATGCAGGTTTCTCCATGGCTCTAGTCCCTTTTAATTTATCTGGTATTGCTGATTTAGTGAGACAATCTGCTATTTTAAATTGGACCCAGAAACCCTTTGTCGACAAACCCCAAAATAATTGATTGGCCTGACCCATAAAGTTACATCTGGCTTTATTACCTTTGAAATGCCCAAGGAAAATGTGCCCCATTTACAGTAAATGGAGAAAGGACTGATTGGCTATTATCTAAAATGAATTAGGCACATCCACTTTATGGGATGGTCTAGCATTCCCACCTGCCATAGATAATACTACCGAACACCGGTATTGTACACCTGGGTTAACTTCTGATTGAGCTGTTGAAAAATAGGTGGTTCAATGCCACGTTGGACGCCTTACGAAGGGCCACTGGCACTGGTATTAATGATCGAGGTATTGATCACTATCCCGATAAAAACTCTATTAGGAGTGCTATCTATGCCACGTTTAATGGTTCCCCCAGGTGCCCTCCTATCTTACATCTACCAGTAGGAATGTACTGGCTTGGTGGAAAATGGTCCACAAAAATTAGCCCATGTGACCATGTAGGACGATGATTTCTAGGTCTATTGCTCCTGCCCATGGCCCGTTATGACTCATTACCAAGTGGCCATATTCCTGTAAGACATACCAATGAATTTTCTAATGAAGGCCTTAAAGATTCTCCTGCTACACGAGTAATCCTTAGTATGATAGCTCCGTTGGGAGTAGCCAGATTGTTTAAGGAACTTAAGCGTACAGTTGAGGCAGTAGATGCATCATTTAACTACACCCACCAAGCTATTAGTGCCCTCAACATGGAAATGGAACAAGTAAGAACCGTAGTACTACAGAATGGTATGGCCCTGGACTATCTACTAGCTGCTAAGGGAGGAACATGTGCTATTGTTGGTCCCCATTGTTGTGTGGCAATCATAAATAACCAACCTGTTGTAGATGCTGCACTGCATGGGTTAGAGGAAGTCCAACAAAGAATGAGAAAACAATCCTCAGGTTAATTTGGAGATTTTGACTGGTCCTTCAGCCTTGGTTCATGGTTGGGCTCCTTGGCCCATAACATTATTTTTGGTATAATGCTTGCCTTAGGGGCAATATTTATCATCTCCATTGGTTTCACCTTTCTACAGTGTATTGTCTCCCGTGTTGTCAAAGCACAGAGCCTCAGGATATATACATTGCTATGCTTCCCAGTGAACATGAGCGAACATATGATTCCCTTCATGTTCGCAGACCACCTGAGGTAGAAACCCCCTCATAATTTAGATTATTACCTTGTTTTGTTGTTCTTTCAGCACAAAAGAAGAGGCTGTTAAGTTAAAATTATATACAGAGCTATGTGGGTACGACTGATAGAGTTAATTACTGCTTGACCTTTTGCTTATTATCTACGTGGCCATAAAAACTTTTAGTTAAGTTGCCTGTTCTTAATGTGGGTGTTAGGCAACTTCCTTTTGCTGACATTTGCACATAGGATTAAGGATGACACACATCTAACTTTGTAACTTCTGTTTGTAACTTCTGCATTTAATGTTACAAGACTTATATGCCTATGGAAATTACTTGCTAATAACTTAATCCAGACGTGTCCTGTGATTGTGACTCCCATGACCTTGTATTACCTCAAATTATAATGAACAATGAATAGGCAGGCACAACCCTATATATAACCTGTCTGTGCAATCAATAAATTGAGACAATTGATACCTCAGACCTTGTGAGTGTCTTCTGTCTCCCGGATATCCGAACCAGAGGGAGAGGTACACTAAGAGAAAGGTGGCTAAAGGTTTATGTCCCGGGACATAAGTGATAGTAAATGTCTGAGCTTATCAAAATTCATTGAATTTTTATAATTTATCTGTTTATTTCTTATCAAAAAGTTATTAAGGCTTTGTTTGTCATTACAATTTATATATCCAGATATAAATATTGATGCAAAATTTGAAATCTGTTTTATATTCTTGATCAAAACAGATAAAACATTTTTTTTATAGAAACCTACATTTTTTGATAATGGTCCAACGTTTTATTTTTTTTAGATAAGCTTGGTTACCATAGAGATGATATATACAAAACTGTTTTACCTATTTTAATGTTGCATATGGATCAGAAATCCAATTATATCAGGATAACATTTTAGGGGCCAAATATTAACAAATCCAGTGCAATAAAAAAAAAGGGCAATACTTTATTAAGAAATATTTTTGAAAAAGCCAAACACCTAAGAGGACAACATTAAAATACAATGGTATTTCTAAGGAATTGCCAAACAAACTGGTCTAGACCTGCTGTGAATTCTCACAGCACCCTTAAATGGGAAGATCAGAAAAAGAAACAAACCGTATATATTCATTGAAAGGAATCATTCTTAAAACTCTTAAAGTAATCATAATAGAAATCTTATCATTTTGTAGGATTATCTAAATACCAAATGTCTACATCCTTGTAAAGACACCAATAATTAAACTGAAAATATAATATTTAATTGTTATGATAAAATATAATTTTAAAACGTAATTGAAAACAAATCACAGTAGTTGATTTTTGACTTTATTAATGTAAATATATATATCTATAACAAGACCACAACCTTTGTACCTTCCAACCTGGGTAATTACATCATATGGAATGGGGGTGAATGGAAAAATGGGAACACAAAATAATAATTAGAACATTTTTGATAAAACCACATGCTTTTAACAGTAGGCCTCTGTGGAGGATTAATCTGATTGCTTAAAAATATTTTTTTCAAATATGTGATTAAAATAAAAACATAATTTAATTCCATAATTTATCATGAGGAATTAAAATAATATCCTTTCCCTTCATAGGAAAAGGTGGGAGCAACAACAAAAGAATAAAGACTATACTTTTATTGAGATGAAATTCTAATCATAGCAGTCTTATTGCTTACGCCATAAAAAAAAAAAATCTGAATATATTGGGTAATTCTTAGTACCTAGGGATGGAAACATCATGATTATCTGGATCTATGTCTGTTACTATGCAAGAACATTGCCAAATTTTCTACACACTTAGAACATTTTTCCCAATTGCAAATATGAGAACCATGCTTATCCAATGTATGAGGGATGGAAAACAAAGAACTCATCAAAGTGTATTACCCAGACTGAAACATTATATTTAATACACCATCATTTACCTTATTGGAATAAGATAAATTAAAAGGGGGTTGTGTCAGAACTTTTGTACGAATAAAATCCATTCTTATATGGGTATTATAAGTTAATAAAATAATCCTATTAGATAACCTTCCTTTTTTTCCAATGTATTAATATTTGATATGCTCTATACATTTATATATATATATATATATATATATATATATATATATAATAATACAGTATCTAACAAAAGTGAGTATACCCCTCACATTTTTTAAATGTTTTATTATATCTTTTCATGTGACAACACTGAAGAAATGACACTCTTCTACAATATAAAGGAATAAGTGTACCGCCTGTAAATTTGCTGTCTCCTCAAAATAACTCAAAACAAAGCCATTCAAATCTAAACCGCTAGCAACAAAAGTGAGTACACCCCTAAGTTTAAATGTCCACAATGGGCCCAAAGTGTCAATCTCTTGTGTGGCCACCATTATTTTCCAGCACTTCCTTAACCCTCATGGGCATGGAGTTCACCAGAGTTTCACAGGTTGCCACTGGAGTCCTCTTCCACTCCTCCATGATGACATCACAGAGCTGGTGGATGTTAGAGAACTTGCACTCCCCCACCTTCCATTTGAAGATGCTCCACAGATGCTCAAGAGGGTTTAGGTATGGAGACATGCTTGGCCAGTCCATCACCTTTATCTCCAGCTTCTTTAGCAAGGCAGTGGTCGTCTTGTAGGTGTGTTTGGGGTCGTTATCATGTTGGAATACTGCCCTGCAGCCCACTCTCAGAAGGGAGGGAGTCATGCTCTGCTTCAGTATGCCACAGTACATGTTGGCATTCATGGTTCCCTCAATGAACTGTAGCTTCCCAGTGTCGGCATCCATCTTTATGTAGAGCACCAATTCTTTTTTTTCAGATCCTCAAAGAGTTATTTGCCATGAAGTGCCATGTTGAACTTACAGTGACCAGTATGAGAGAGTGTGAGAGCGATAACACCAATTAACACATCTGCTCCCAATCACACCTGAGACCATGTAACAATAACGAGTCACATGACCCGGAAGGGGAAATGGGTAATTGGGCCCGATTTGGACATTTTTACTTAGGGGTGTACATACTTTTGTTGCCAACGGTTTAGACATTAATGGCTGTGTGTTGATTGTGTTATTATGTGGACAATGTGATAATAGATAACACTTTATAATTGATGTACCTTGATATATATCTGTTACACTTGTTTATACCATTTTGTTATATTAAAATATATTGAATCATTATTTTTATTCATTTATAATAAATATATTCTCATATAGTACAGTTCTGTTTATTTCATAAGGCCAATGCTCTTAATATATTGTGTAGTAAGAACTCGGAATTAGTCAAAATTGTCAAATATGTAAAATATGTAATTTTTTAAAATATTAATAAAGGTTATTGATATAAATAATATCACCATATTAATTGCCAAAACCAACAACAACGGTTTAAGCTTTCGGCCAGGTAGCTGTGGGTTTGTTCAATGGAACCAATCTGTAACTTTTGCAATTTTTAATCCGTCAGATTTACAGCCTGTATGAAGGCAACTGCTGGCTTGCAATTGAATGGCGGCCTTGATGTGCAAATCTACTTTATAACTGTTAGAACTAATATGAATATACTTAAACCTAGTTTTAAACCAGACCATAATCGTTCCCATATTCTCCTGCACTTACTTAAGCAATTTTGTCTGACAATTCTTACACTTATAATTTCCTCTACTATTTTGGAACATTGACTCAACTTGACGTGTTAGATGTAAGATACACTTTATTATTACAGCTTATTTTTGGCTTACGCTGTGCTCCATGCAGGTAGTACGTTATTCAGAGTAAGGAATAGCAAACATTCTCTCTAAATCTATGAACTTCTTCTGTTCATAGCATGTAAAAATCAATGCCTGCAAATTCTTAAACATTTGTCGGACTATCAAGCAAACAATACAAATTATTCTTATTTTATTCCATTTTTATATTCTTCCTTTCATTCGACTATTTATGTCACTACAGCATGCCAGTATATAACCCTTAGCCAACTGAAAAATCGAATAAATACTGTAGTTCCCCAATAACATTATTTAAATGCCTGTGTGCATGTAGATCTGTGTGAATGTAATTCTTTATATCTAAGACAGGTCAGTAAATCAGTTTTAGCATGGTAGCTCAACAATGTTTCCATGGCACTCTGGGGACTTTGAGTTCTGACATGCAGTTGGGTATATAATTATAGATCTACATTCACAACATATGCAGATGTAATTATATACAGTATATATTATAGCGTAGTTGACATCATTTGCTTACATGTCATTTTATGAACTAATTTACAAAAAAGTTAATACATATTTGCCTATGGGTACCTCAGATGTAATGAGAATGTTTCATTAAAGGAGCCCTGTACAATGAAAAAAACTTTATAATGAAATAAAAATGACACCTCTTTTGGAATTCTGGAGGCATTCATGATGCTTTGGTGTAAGTGTGTGTGTGAGAAGGGTATTCATTTTTGTGAATAGCTGTGGTTGCACATTTTGATGCAAATTTCTTGCTTCTGGGTGTGTAAGAAGGAAGTGTGTGGTGTCAGTTTCAATCTGATCCAAAGATTAACAACCTCTACTTCCCCCCACCCCTACCTCCACTGTTAGAAATATAGGCACATTCTTATGATTCATGCATAGTCTTCAAAAATGATATTTTTCTAAAAAAAAAATTATGTCCATTGCTTACACATCTGCTAATGTTGCTAATTTATTATGTATTAAAAAAAGAGAGAAGGTATGTACTTCACATGAAAAATGCCCTTTTTCTTGAACTACGTTAAACTTTATTGAATTTCAAAAGCTTGGTAAAGTATTAAACATTCGACCAAAAAGTTTCCTGCAAACTTATGAGTTCTAAAAGAGCCAAATCTCCTGTTGTGACTGAATAGAACTAAATAAATGTTTAGCTGAAGATCTTTAAAAGATGGATTTTATAAGAAAATAACACTATAAAAAATGTGTTGATTATGTGAAGAGCAGTCTGAAGCATCTGTACAATGCAGGAAATGGTATATTAGTAAAAGTGGTTTAAAAGACTGTATTTTACACAAATCTGTACATGAAAACATTTAGGCTTCCAAGGTACTGTGAGAATCAAATGAACATAATAAGGCAGTGGAATAACAAGAACCAAACAAGTAATGCCATAAAGAGAAGACAATTTTGAAGGATCCTGTCAGCATGAAATAAATACTGTCATAAATAATAAGAAATGTACATCAGTATGCTTAGAGACATACATTTCAAACAAATTAAATTGCTATACTTATCATGCCACAAAATACCAGCCATAAATACTTATAGAAATATACATCAATATGCAAAAAACACTTACATTTCAAATACATTAAGATACTTTGCTTATTGTGCAATTGAAACTACACATTTTTGCAATGTAATATGAGTAACTACTGTATAGGCAGCAAGTCCACTGCATAATTATGGTTTGTGATCCAAATAAATGTATTCTAAAATTGTCTTAAGCCTTGTGAACATGGAGTATGTTAAGTATTTTTAGGGCTATGGAATATGTTGGCACATTACCAATAAACAATAATAAAGTGCATCTTTCACCTCCCACATCAAGTGGAGTCAATGTTCCAAAATAGTAGAGGAAATCGTAAGTGTAAGAATTGCCAAACATTATGGTCTGGTTTAAAACTAGGTTTTAGCATATTAGTTCTAGCATATTAATTCTAACAGTTATAAAGTAGATTTGCACATCAAGGCCTCCATTCAATTGCAAGCCCGCAGTTGTCTTCATACAGGCCGTAAATCTGCGGGATTGAAAATTGCAACAGTTACAGATCAATTCAATTGAACAAGCCCACAGCTACCTGTCTGAAAGCTTACACCGTAAACCATGCATGTAGCATTTCAGGCCATGATCATGATCAATTAAGCAATGCCGTAACTACCGATTTAAAAACAGCCAATAGTAAATGAGACAGTCATCACAACGTCAATAAAACATGGCGTTTAAATCAGTAAGCAATCAGACTAGCAATCCGGCAATGTACAAAATAATAAAAATGAATGGCGGTACTGTTTTAGTTCTTGTGGGTGGCCTGATATGCATTAACTCCTTGATTACTTAGATTCATATAACATGGAAATAACACGTAAAATAATAATTTTTTTATTGCAGATTTGCAAGCTATTGTGCAATTAATTCTAATGTCTTTCCTCACTTTCCCCGTCTTTTAAAATGCATTATTGATTTTTTTATTTGCTTTTTCAGTGCTACGAACAGGTGCTTAACCCCCTTGCAACTCCTATCTGGTACTCATAGGATTTTCTTCTACATTTGCCATTTACGGGTTTGAAGGCAATAGCGGGCTTAAAGAGTTGCAGCAATTGAATAGCGATTTGTGATTGTAACATTTACGGGCTTGATAGATATCATTAAGATAAGACCTATATTTGAAGGTAATACTACTGCAATAAAGGGTATTATGATTATACAGGAATATGACAAGGTGAAGGGGGTATAAAAGAAAAAAAGATAGGGGGTGAAAAAAAATAAGGACACAGGAAAGAAAAGAAAAAAATAAAGAGAAAATTAAATAAATATATAAAGAAAAGATAGTAAGGTTTGGAAACTGCTTGATAACGTATGGAAAATCTTTAAGACGCCTCCTTAAAAAAAGACCTACCATTTCCTTTGTTAAATACATATCTGCTATGGGAAGAGTTTTGGGGGAAAAAAGGTCCACCCCCCCCAAAAAAAAGCAGAATGAATGTTGGTATGGATGGTTTATTAGAGGTTGGAATACTGAAAGTAAAGAAAACAACAGAAAGGAAACAGTATAAAACAAGAAAGAAAGATGGTGATTAATATCCTTTAAAAGAGAAGTATAATTATGTCCCATTTTTCAAAAACTAAAACAGATATAATCTGTCTCCAAGAGGCACTCTAGGAGACTAGATACTAAATACAAACTAAGAAATAATAATTAGCTTGACTCCATTGATTCATGCTATAAAACAAAAAGCAGAGGTAGCTATCATATTTAGTAAACGCATAAATACTCAAGAGCAATATAAATCAATTGATCCTGAAGGACGTTTTATAGTTTGGATTGGAAAAATAAATAATATTGAGATTACTTTAGTTAATATATATGCCCCAAATAAAAATCAAATACATTTTCTCAAAAAATATAGAAAATGTATAATAAAATAAAAAAAGGTTCAACAATCTTTTGTGGGGATTACAACATGATTATAAATTCAAAACAAGATAGATCCTCAGCAAAATTGCTTAAGACAGATAACATTATCACATATATAGTTGTGAGCATACGAGCCGTTGCTCATGCTTGCCGGCTCGCACAGCGAGCCCGCAAGAACTGCGTCCCTCGCGAAGCGCGGGATGCAGTTCGCTCCGCAAATGCAGAAGGTGGAGGCTCCAACGTCGTCTGTGTTTGTTCGCAAATGCGGACCCTCGCAAAGCGAGGGGCCACATTTGCGGAGGTGGAGGCTCCAACGTCGGCTGTGTTTGTCCGCAAATGCGGACCTTCGCGAAGCGAGGGGCCGCATTTGCGGAGGTGTAGGCTCCAACGTCAGTTGTGTTGTTTACACGATCTGATCCCAACGGATCGGCCTGGGAATGTCCGGACAAAATTATTTGTTGGTCAATTCTCTAGTTTGACAACCCATCAGCATTACTGCAATTCACATTTACTCACATTTCACATATCCCCAGATAGCTGGGATCTGAGCGCACAAAACTACAGAATAGCGCTCAGATCCTATTCACACAGTTCAATTGCCTTGTAGCTGAAGTCTTTCCCATAGTCTTTCATTATATGAATGGGCTCCATGGCATAGCTATCTGTGGTATCATGGTTCACACAGGGCAAGTACCGAATGACCCCCCTGTATGTAAAGGGCCAGAATGAGTGACATACACTCTGGTATTGCCCAATACTGTGTTTGAAGGGCAATATGTCCCAGGGCCATAGTCACAGGGCAGGAGGCTGGCAAACAGTCCTCTCCAAGACAAAGTGGCGAAGGGCACTTCGTCACACATCTCCCCTTTGGGGGGAAGTCTAACCAGGCACCTGGATATTTCGCTGTGGTGATGGGGCAACACGCTGAGGGGACTTGAGGGGCAGAGGCCAGCGGCACTCTGCCCTGATGCCAGCTCTTCTGCTGGTATAACCTGCAGGACATCCTGCTCTGTACAAGGGACAAAGGGAGGGCAGAGGCCGACTGCACTCTGCCCCACAGTCAGCTCTTCTGCTGGGGTACTTGGGACGTATTCCGGTTCAGTAGCCAGGGAAAGGTGGGGGTCAGTGGGGGTTAACATTTCCTCTGTTAACCCTGGGGCCACATTAGGAGTTAGCTGGGGAGGGGAATTTGTACTTACCCCCTCCTCTGGTTGTCCCAGTGAGAGTAGTTGGGGATCTGGACAGGCTGTCCAGCATCCCGGTAGGTCAGGCACAGAGACCCTGGGCCCATCTGCGCTGTCTGGGAGATTGGTGTCTCCCCTTGTTAGGGTAAGCTGTCGCTGGGGGGAGAGGGCGACATCTTCAGCTCCCTGGGATTCACTCTGTCGCTGGGGAGGAAGGACGACACCTTCAGCTCCCTGGGGTACACACTGCCGCTGGGGAGGAAGGACGGCCCCTTCTGCTCCCTGTGGTACACACTGCCGCTGGGGAGGAAGGATGACACCTTCAGCTCCCTGGGGTACACACTGCCGCTGAGGAGGAAGGACGACACCTTCAGCTCCCTGGGGTACACACTGCCGCTGGGGAGGAAGGACGACACCTTCAGCTCCCTGGGGTACACACTGCTGCTGGAGAGGAAGGACGACACCTTCAGCTCCCTGGGGAACACACTGCCGCTGGGAGGGAAGGACGACACCTTCGGCTCCCTGGGGTACACACTGCCGCTGGGGGGGAAGGACGACACCTTCGGCCCCCTGGGGTACACACTGCTGCTGGGGAGGAAGGACAACACCTTCAGCTCCCTGGTGTACACACTGTCGCTGGGGAGGAAGGACGACACCTTCAGCTCCCTGGGGTACACACTGCCGCTGGGGAGGAAGGACGGCCCCTTCTGCTCCCTGTTGTACACACTGCCGCTGGGGAGGAAGGATGACACCTTCAGCTCCCTGGGGTACACACTGCCGCTGAGGAGGAAGGACGACACCTTCAGCTCCCTGGGGTACACACTGCCGCTGGGGAGGAAGGACGACACCTTCAGCTCCCTGGGGTACACACTGCCGCTGGAGAGGAAGGACGACACCTTCAGCTCCCTGGGGAACACACTGCCGCTGGGAGGGAAGGACGACACCTTCAGCTCCCTGGGGTACACACTGCCGCTGGAGAGGAAGGACGACACCTTCAGCTCCCTGGGGAACACACTGCCGCTGGGAGGGAAGGACGACACCTTCGGCTCCCTGGGGTACACACTGCCGCTGGGGGGGAAGGACGACACCTTCGGCCCCCTGGGGTACACACTGCTGCTGGGGAGGAAGGACGACACCTTCAGCTCCCTGGGGTACACACTGCCGCTGGGGGGGAAGGACGACACCTTCGGCCCCCTGGGGTACACACTGCTGCTGGGGAGGAAGGACGACACCTTCAGCTCCCTGGGGTACACACTGTCGCTGGGGAGGAAGGACGACACCTTCAGCTCCCTGGGGTACACACTGCCGCTGGGGAGGAGAATTAGTTGGAGTATTCCACGTGGAGCGGTTTCTGTTTCTGGGACAGTCTCTCTGCATGTGGCCCTGCTGGTTACACGTGTGGCACCTGATGTACCGTGGAGGGGTTTGGTAGTTCCCACCACCCGGACGCAGTGCTGGGGGGGGTTTAATGGTGGGAGGTGGGTTAGCAGCTCCCAGGATGGACCGCTCCCGTGCCCGCTGCTTTTCCATTATGTATTTGTGTACATCTGTCATTAACCATTCCAAGGTTTTTATGGGAAGCGTACCTGGGAAAAAGGCCAGTCTGCTTTGGAGTTCTCTTCCAAACTCAGTCTTTGGGGCAGTAAGAGGTACTGTAACCATGAGTTCCTTTCTGTCTGAATCCTTGTAGTCCGCGGCCGCCTCCTCCTCCTCATGATGGAACGCTGTCCGAAAACTAGCCGGTTCCATCCTGCTGTAGCCAGGGGCGCTGTACGGATACTAGCGTTGCCCTCAATTTGTACTCCACAGAATGGTGTCTCCTGTAGCTGTCCTTCTGACCGTGGGAACAATTCCGCCACTTGCCACCAAATGTAACGGAGCTGGAACACGAATTCAATATCTCCGCTGGTATACGGTAGAATACCCAAGAAGCACTACAGTTTCACCATTCCCGACCTCCCATATTGGACGACACCCAATTTGGGAGTCAAATGAATACTGACTTTATTTTGTTATGTGCAGAAATATTTATACACATCTCTTCCCACAGGCAATCCACATCCCCCATAGTTGGCCACACAACACACATAGAGAGGACAATAGGTGTGGTCACACCTTTCCTAGGCTACCTGGCAACTTTGATACAATCAGACAATGATTAGATAATCCTTCTTTGTTCTTATGTCTGAGAATGAATAGACTTCCTTATCTGTAACAGGATTATCTATTAGCCAAGGCCTGCAATAGTCTGGGCTAATATTCTGCAGAGCATAAACCAACATACATATAATATAACAGTAGGATCATATTTTAACCAAGAATTAAATAACCATAAAACAGGGTAAAACAGTGATGGGTTCCGTTACACACAGCGTGGCTGGCAAGAAAGGGTATAAAAGAAGAAAATCTAATGACATGGCCTCCTTGTTCACCTGATCTGAACCCCATTGAGAACCTGTGGTCCATCATCAAATGTGAGATTTACAAGGAGGGAAAACAGTACATCTCTCTGAACAGTGTCTGGGAGGCTGTGGTTGCTGCTGCAATGTTGATGGTGAACAGATCAAAACACTGACAGAATCCATGGATGGCAGGCTTTTGAGTGTCCTTGCAAAGAAAGGTGGCTATATTGGTCACTGATTTGTTTTTGTTTTGTTTTTGAATGTCAGAAATGTATATTTGTGAATGTTGAGATGTTATATTGGTTTCACTGGTAAAAATAAATAATTGAAATGGGTATATATTTGTTTAAGTTGCCTAATAATCATGCACAGTAATAGTCACCTGCACACACAGATATCCCCCTAAAATAGCTAAAACTAAAAACAAACTAAAAACTACTTCCAAAAATATTCAGCTTTGATATTAATGAGTTTTTTGGGTTCATTGAGAACATGGTTGTTGTTAAAATTAATCCTCAAAAATACAACTTGCCTAATAATTCTGCACTCCCTGTAGTATAAGAAGTAGAAAAAAAAAGACATATCTATGTTTAATGCCCGCCAATATAAAAATTTAAAGTTCGAAAAATAAAAAAAATACAAATTTAATAAAGGCTAAAACAACACAGTTCAACAAACTTCACAAACACCTATACAATTTCAGAAAGAAAAAAAAAAAGAGGTGGTCACAAAACAGGATAGCATCCAAAACATTACCAACATACATAAAACAAAAGTATTCCTCCTCTATACTGAAAAATAAACTCCAACCATCACCCATAAGCCAAATGCAGCAACCAAAAAGTGGTGAACACAAAACAGGATAAAAAAAAGCCTACCATGATATAGAAAAGGCAATTAACATTCATTTTTACTGTCCAACATCATTTAATACTCATAAAGAAACTAATTAAGCAAATAAAGTATGCAAAATATGGTGGACACAAAACAGGATTGTACCAAAAATCACACATATAGAAAAGTTAAATAATATTCTTCTTTATTGTTTAAGAACCTATAAGTCTTACAAAGAAGCCTAAATAAGCATACCAAAAGTGGTGGACACAAAACAGGATAATGCTAAAAATATTGTGATCCGATCCAAAATAGTAAAAACATTAATAATTACAGGGAAAAAAAAGGATAACTGTAAAATACAAATACAATTAAAGTATTTTAAAAGGTTGCACAAAAAACAGCATAGCAGTAAAATTCACCATAACAGATGCAATAGAACAAAACAATAATATTTGCTATTCAGTACAAATACATTAAAATAAAATAACATTTTACTTTTTATTTTACAACAGACACTGCGTGAAGAGCATCCGGCGAAGACTTTCAACAGAGGACCAACAAAGATTCTGCTTGAAATCACACTTCAACCAAGGTACAGTATAACAAGTAAAAAAAGAGAAAACCAAATAAACATGTTTGCTTCCTGTCAACAGAAGAAAAAAAAAAAGAATAACAACCACTAACTATAACTTTTACCAAAATATAACTGACACATTTCTCATTTACCTCTTATTTGTCTTTTATGGACAATAATGTTTAACAGTAAATCCAAACTTCAATCTAGACAAAAAAAAAAGAAAATAGCATAGTCCACAAAAGTCTCAAAACACAGAGGGCCTCATTCTATTATCGGCCGTAAAACGGCCGCAAAGCTGCGATTCCTTGCGGCCGTCTTACGGCCCAGTGTAGAGCTACCTTTACCTTGCAATTCAAATGGACGGCGCCACAAGGATTTCCCCCTTCCGGCCAGCCGCATATCATGCAAACGTAAATCTTGTTTTCCGGCCACAAAGTCAGAAAACTGTAAATGCAAATATAAATTCAAGATGGCACTGTAAAGCTCCGTAAATGCTAGGCATCATAATGGGGGACATGAGGATTAATAGCAACACCCTCTCAAGCTTGCACATCGCCCAAATCCGATATATCATTTACGGTTTACTTTCCGTCCCGTAGTCCCCCGGGCTCGTCCTTGTTAAAACCCGTACGGGTTCGGAGGTGGAGGGCCACAAACAAAGCATTGTAGAAGCCAAAATATATTCAATCCAGCACTGCAAAGCAGTGTAAATGATGGGGAACATAATGGGGGGGGCATGAGGATTAATAGCAAAACATTCTCAAGCTTGCACATCGCCAAATTGTACTTTGATTTTAAATTCTGTCCAAGTCCCACGGACTTCAATGATCAAGCCCGTAGCTCCTTATTCAAGCCCGTGCGGGCTTGGAGGGCGCATGTCCTCCAAGCCCGTAGCTCGTTCTTAAAGCCAGTACGTGCTTGGAGGTTGAAGGTATCCATTTTGTTACGGTTTTTGCAGTCTGCATGGTTTAAGCCTGTAACCCTAAAATGGAGCCTCCAAATTAACAATTGTTCAAATTAGTTTAATATTCCTCATATGTTTGATTGGTCAACACACATACAGGTTCCATTGTAGCCTCTAAAACAGCCCTATAATAGAATATGTCACCCCAACATTGGCGCGCACAGCAAATGTGTTTTGACAACATGTAGCTGACATGAGCGGGCCCACATCATTGCGCAGTTCTAATGTTTTTGACTACTGCGCGTTGATGAAAGGGCGCAAGTGATATGACCTAATGCCATAAACCCTTCTAACCCCAAAGCCGCAGCCTAATCCTAACCCTTACACCCCACAGCCTAATCCTAATCATTAGATCAGCTAGCCTCCTGTCGGGTATGCTGTTGTTGATGCTCGTATGTGTCGGTACGCAGATGACAGCGCACATTCGATGCACGCTATATAGTTGATCAACGATAGAATAAACATCTCGCTCATCACATCCACATTAGAGAATACAAATAGGGGCCAAATCAGACCGCCACTTGGCATATATCAAGTACCAGGGGAATATTTCAATATATGTGGTTAAGTTCTTCAATTGTGTCCGACTCTCTGTGACCCTATGGACAGCAGCACATTCAGCTAGGTCTCTGCCTGTGCTGTTCTCCAAAGTTTGAAGGCCAAAGAAATTTGGAGTGGGTTGTCAGTTCCTCCTCTAGTGGATTGGGATTTATCTGATCTCTCTGCTATGACCTGCCCACCTACAGTAGCTCACAGCTTCATTCAGGTACACAAGCTGCTTCACCACCACCACTACTTAGCAACCCTTACCCATGTAAATTGATAAATAGCAGAACAGTTTGGAAGTTCACCAAATGGGAATAACTAGACACCTGGCACATGGCTCCCACCAGGATGGGCGTAGCAGAGATTATGCCTGATGGCGGTGAGTTTGCTGTCGATCCCAGAGCTTGCGGCCCTTCCTGATTGGTCAGAGTAGATATGTGTGGTGTATGTTCCCCTGGTCCCCTTCAGCATTGCTAAGTGGTGTGAAGGGGCTTGTGTACCTGAATGAAGCTGTGAGCTATAACATGTAGGGCCACTGTAGGTGGGCACATCATAGCAGAGAGATCAGACAAGGTCCAATCCACTTGAGAAGGAACTGACAAACCACACCAGTATATTTAGCATGCAAACCGTGGATAACAGCACAGGCAGAGACCTAGCTGAATGTGCTGCAGCTCATAGGGTCACAGAGAGTCAGACACAACATACATCACAATGTTTCCCTGCTACTTGATATATGCCATGTGGCGGTGTAATTAGCAAAATAATTGTGTTACCAAATGTAGATGTGATGAGCGAGATGTATATGCAATTAGATAGAGATTTAAGGGATCACAATAAAGCTCATGTGCGTGGCAAAGGGTTCATATGACTTGACTCATGTTTTACTCTTGCTATTGAATTGGGTAGTGTGGCTTTAATCATATTATGCATGTTGCAGCATGGTTTGTCATATTGGCATGTGCATGACCATTACAACATATGATAACCAAAGGAAATTTAGCCAATGCATGTTCATTATTGGGCTACTAAGTGTATTCATACATATGCTAAGTGATGTTGATGAAGGGGTTTGTGTACTTCAATGAAGCTGTGAGCTATACTACATAGGGCCAGTGTAGGGGGGTACGTCTTATCAGAGAGGTCAGACTAATCCCAATCAACTAGAGAAGGATATGGAAAACCACTCCAGTGTCACCTGTCCTATTCATTGTAGGCCCTCAAAGGAATATTCCTACTCCACAGTATCGCTAATCAGACTTGTCATGGGTATTAACCCTATATTAGTAGTAGATATGATATTTGGGATCAGATTATATCTAAAGCTATTCTGACTCCTCAACAGTTTTATATGTATTGATCTATTGCATGTTGGCAACTATGGCTCATCAGTTTACATTTATAGGAATGTGACACTAATGTAATGCATGTGGATTTCACAGAACCAAAAATATTCATAACACACGGACGCAGTCAGAAAGGTCTAACAAAGCTTTATTTTTTACACAGACCACAATCAGCAGTGGTCAAGAGTGTGCATTCACATAACAGTATAACAAAGCTTTATTTGCTAGACAGACCACAATCAGCAGTGGTCTAGATTGTGCATTCACATAACAGTATAACAAAGCTTTATTTGCTAGACAGACCGCAATCAGCAGTGGTCAAGATTGTGCATTCACGACACAGCGAACAACGCACCAGCCTAGCAGCAAGCTCAGTGGAGGGCACACCGAAAAGCGAGTGCTGGATCGTGGCCTGAGGAGGATCCAAGCTGAGAAGCAGTGGCCATAGAGAGAGCACGTAAATTCCAGCAAGACAAGGAGTACTCACCAGACGCCGATCCCCGCGACCTCTACGGGACATACAGCGGACACGAGCACCGTCGGCGGTTGAGGGCCAGAGCACAGAGCCTCCCGCCACGTTAAAGCTGAAGTCCTAGAGGGAGAAAAGACGGCGGTAGGGAAAGGACTCAAACCGGTACACAAACCGGAACCCCCCCCATGAACAACACAGACCCAGGGGACTAATGAGAGGTCGGCACATAGGCCCAACAAGGGGGAACAAACCAACTACATACGACATAGCTAATAGAAAGCTAACCATTAGAAGCACTGAAACAGATGCAAAACTACCACTGCAAGGGACAATAGCTAGATCTTAATAAAGGGACAAACGAGGACTCACAAAAGGGGTCCCACCCAGCCCCATTGGTGCGTGGAGCCCTCCTGGAGCCTAAAACGGACGGCCATTTTGGCTCATCCCCAGCAAACATGAACTAAGATTTCTTCCCACCAAAAAACAGCGGCGGCCATTTTAAAGAGCCAAGCACATACCCCATAACTCTGGGCCTAATTTGCACAAAAAAGACTTACATCCTCTTAAAAAAGCCCCAGTTGGAGAGATATAACTCTCTAGAAAAGCAAGCACACAGGCCAATATAAAGTTCTACACTCAAGAACCTGAAATTCCAATATATTAAAGGGTTAAAATACCCCAAAGTACTATAAAGAACACATATAAAAAGAGGAAACAGCAAAGGTGCTGACTAAAACCTGAAGGAAAACAAGTGTACCTCCAAAAAGTAAGACAAAAGTGGAGCAAGACCTAACATTCACTTGAGAAGTGGAAGACATATATTTTATAAAGACAACCAGTATCTCCTCCCTTCCAGAGGTGAAGTTTAAACACTAAGAGGATAGAGGAGACCCACTTAAATAAGATACCCCCTATACTACATTGGAAAATTTATAAACATCACCACAAGAAAGAGAAACTTTGACCCAACAAAGGAGAGAGTTACTGTAGAATAACTTGGTAGAACACCAACGACCCCTGGTGGCCATTTCAGATAGTGCACAGGGGTGAGACACACTATAAACATAATAGACTTGTAATCCATCATTCATATGGAAACCAAAAACCCCTAAGATGTAAATTACTATCAATGCCCACACAACGGGGACGCTTACATAAGACAAAAGTGAAAAGTGACTTATAAAATATTATGGCTGGAGTCGCAACAAGGAAAAGCAACAAAAATATTCAAGCCTACTACCCACCAAAGACAATAATAACAACCCCCCAGACACTCCAATCAACAACAAGATCTACCGAGACAATAACAATGGAACAATCCACACCGAGCACCAAAGGGGACATACAAGACCTGAAAGATCTAATTCGAACGTTCAGAGAAGACATTAAAACAGAAATTTGGAAGGTGTCCACAGAGCTAAAATCCAAAATAAAAAAAATAGACACTAAAACAAATATACTTGAAGAGAAATACAAAGAACTGCAGCAATCCCATCATCAAATGGAAGTAGAAATCTCTTCATTAAAAGAAGAACAAGCTAATCACCTCCTATTCCAAGAGGACCTAGAAAATAGATCTAGGAGACAGAATGTGAGAACGCAACATCCCTGAATCTGTAACTGATCTCAAAGGATACATGTATGAACTCTGTGAATTCTTGTTACCAGAACTAAACTCGGAACAATACAACATTGACCGCATACATAGAGCCCTGGGGGGAAGCCCAAACATGAAGGAAAGACCTAGAGATATCATCGCAAGATTTCACTATTTCACCACAAAAGAGATGTTTATGAAAGCGTCCAGAGGAGGCGTACCTGAAATCGAAGGACAACAACCTCAGATTTTTTCTGATCTATCACAACTAACGCTATCCAAAAGGAGAAATATGAAGCCCCTATTGGACTGCATCCTTGCTCAGGGCTGGAGATACCCCTGGGGCTTTCCATTCCGCCTGACCATATCAAGAGACAACAAGTTCTACTCCGTCAGATCCTTGGAAGAAGGAATCAAATTACTGACCTCTTGGGATATTCACCTACATGCGACCCCTGAACTTCTCATGGAAGGAGAGAGGAGAAGAGGATCAACACGACGAGACAGATGGAGAAATTTCTCACTTCCGATCAAAACGAACTCTTAAAACCAGAATGTTGTAATGTGATGTATCATTTTGTCTTTTCTCTCTTGTTTTCTTTCTCTGAGAGGTCTATAATGTTGTCATTAGGAAATCTCTATGAAAGGCAATATAGGCCAAGATGTTGTAGTGTTAGATATCACTGTATTTTTCCAAAATGTTTCTGACGTACACATTACAATGCTCTTACATTAAATAATATTAGATCTTAATAATGTAAGCTAGTTAAACCGCAACATGTCCATGTCTCTACAACAGACTAAACGTGGAAACCTTTATAACTTGCAATAGATATATACAAGCTAAAATTTTCCTGAAATGTTTCTAGTGCTTACATTAAGATGACTATCTGATAGATATTATTAGTTCTAAATACAGTAAGTTAGTTAGAGCACTACAAATTCAATTCTCTGACAGGTTTTACTATCTAATGCCTTTCAATAGACTAATCTCAGAAACCCTTGGAACAGAAAATGAGTTAGATTTCTATAAGTTCACTTTTCATTTTAAAAGTTATAGACTTCTCATAAGGTCCCCCACAGGCAATTTGTTTAGTTTCGAAAACAGGCGAATCCACGCAGTGTCAAATAACGACACGGGTGGATTCACCAAACAATTTAAGGAGGATAGCGAGTGCTATCCTTTCGAGAGTTTTATTACTACTACCTTCACAGCTATTCGAAGTAGCTGAATTTTACATACTTGTAAAAACAGTTCACATCCCAGTGAAACAATTACAATATAGAAATAAACGATTCAAAACCCTTACCAACACAGAATAGAACACATATAAGGTTGCCTTTGTGTAATACTATCACTGTGTAAAAATTAACATCTATCCCCGCCTTCTTGTTTATTCCATTAGAACAGCCAGCTTCCAGGTGCACTGTACACAAACCCAGCAGGAGGCCTATCGGACAATCTCAGCAAGAACGTCAAAAATATCATTCCACTACGACCTGCTCCCCATAAGGAACAAAGAGCTAAAAGGTAGGACACACTATGAACCTCAACATTATCTCACATAATGCTCAGGGCCTAAATGAACCCGTTAAAAGAGGGATAGCAATAAAAGAATATCAAAAACTAAGGGGAGACGTAGTTATGATCCAAGAATCACATTTTAAAAAATTAGCGGTTCCCAAATATTGGGGGAAAACATACAGGCAGACATACCATGCTACAGCTAAAGAGAAGAAAAAAGGAGTGACAATCTTAGTACACAATAGAATTAACTTTTGCCACTCCAAAACTCAATCAGACCCAGAGGGCAGATATCTAGCAATTCACGGATCCATCCAAGAACAAAAGGTAACCTTCCTTAACCTTTACGCTCCAAATACTGAACAGGCACAATTCGTCGATAAAATATCACAAATTATGATGGGATGGGAACCATCTATCCTAGTAGTAGGAGGGGACATGAACACTGCACTAGATCCAGATAAAGACATCTACCAAATCTTCCGCACACACTACGCCAACAGCCACCATAGCGTTTAAACGCATTTTAAAATCCTACTGTCTGATAGACGCATGGAGAGCAATAAATCCTTCAGACAGGACATACACCTTCTTCTCCCCTAGACACCAATCCCATTCAAGGATCGACCATGTGCTGATTCAACAACGACTAACCCACAACCTAATAGGTGCAAATATAGATCCCATTGCATGGTCGGACCATGATTTGGTTCTGATTTCCTTAAGTGGCATCATTCCATCAGGGCGATCTCCTTCATGGACCCTAAATCCACACCTATTCAATAACATAAACTCTAAAGACAAAATTACCAGAGCAATAGACGACTATTTTGCAATCAATAGTGGGAGCGAGGTAAGCAGGGGGGGGGGGAGTGTGGGCAGCCCATAAAGCAGTCATTAGAGGGTTTTGTATTCAAATAGGAGCAACAACGAAAAAGTTAGATCAAGCACAAATGGACACTATTAAGAGTAAAATCTCGGACCTACAAACGCAATTCACCACGAAACACGACCCAAAGATTTATAACGAAATTCTGCTGCAAAAGCAATTACTGAATTCTATACTTAGGAAAAAAATGGTAGCCATTCTTCAAAGCACACAGGCCACAATGTTCAGGAGCGTCAACAAACCTGACACCATGTTAGCCAGAAAACTGAAAACACAGAGAGCGAATTCCTTTATCTCAAAAATAATTAACAAATCTGATAAACTAGTCTTTAAACCAAATGAGATAGCTGAAACATTTCGGCATTTCTATGAGGAGCTTTACTCAGCCCCCACACACTCAGGATCCAAAGCCCACAACTCACAAATAGATACTTTCTTAAACTCAACAGAGATCCCACAAATTGAGAGAACCCGAGCTGAAGATTTAACAAAACCCATAACGATAAAAGAAATTAAGGAAGCAATTAAAACAACTAAATCACATGGGGCGCCCGGTCCGGATGGGTTTACAAATTTTTACTACAAACAATGCTCAAATCAATTACTCCCACACCTACATGAGTTATTTAATGAATTCTTAAAAGGACCCCCTATAAAACAAGAATTTTTAGAGGCAAAAATTATTGTAATCCCTAAAGAAGGTAAAGATCCAGCCCAGTGTGGGAGCTACAGGCCAATATCACTAATTAATAACGATATCAAAATATACTCAGAAATATTGGCAAATAGATTGGCCCCATTATTACCTAAGGTGGTCCATCCGGATCACGTGGGCTTTATTGCCGGCAGAGAAGCTCCAGACAACACCAGGAGAGTGTTGAACCTAATAGAAATAGCCAAAAGAAACAATATCCATTCAATGCTTTTATCACTAGATGCAGAAAAAACATTCGACAGAATAGATTGGACATTCATGTGCTAGCCAGAATAGGTCTAGGAGAATGTTTTATAAGAGGGATACAGACCCTATAGATGAACCCAGAAGCGTCCATAACATATCAGGGATTCAGTTCTAAAAGGTTCAAAATAACCAGAGGGACTAGACAAGGCTGCCCACTCTCCCCTCTGTTATTTGCTCTATGCCTGGAACCATTAGCGATTGCAATCAGGAACTGCCCGGACATACAAGGCATAAAGGTAGGCCCTTAAGAATACAAAATCATCTCTTCGCGGATGATATTCTGCTCTCAATGACAGAACCAACAATTAGTTTACCCAACTTACTCCATTTACTCACGAAATTTGGCACCATCTCAGGATTTAAACTCAACACGGCCAAAAGTTTGGCACTCAATATTACACTCCCCAGAAAGGTGAAAGAAAATTTGGACAAAAATGTTTCCATTAAATGGGCTCAAAAATACCTGACTTATCTAGGAATTAATATTCCAGGTTCTATAGACCAAGTATATGAAGCAAACTTTCCCCAAATTATCAATAGAATAACACAGGACATAGAGAAATGGTCATCCTACAAAATATCTTGGCTTGGTAAAATAAACGCAATCAAAATGAATGTTATCCCAAAAATTCTATACTTATTTAGGGCGATCCCGACACCAATTAATTTAACAGCCATAAAATCACTACAAAAAAATCTCTTCAAATTTACCTGGAATCAAAAAAAAAACAAGAATTAATAAAAATACGATGCACGCACCCACACAGAAAGGGGGTCTAGCCTTCCCAAACTTGGTTAATTATTATAAAGCCACAAGATTGGCGCAAATGACTAACTGGTATAAGAAAGAAGCCATTCCAATATGGGTCGAGATAGAAAAACAAATCTTAGAGGAAAGTCATATAACTTAATCACATACATTGTGGCTAAGCGCACACAAAGAATTGAAAATACAAACCCTTACAAACTGTATCCGCAATTCACTGAAAGTTTGGAAAGAAATCAATAAAAAATCCCCCCTGCTGCATGTAGGTTCAGGTTTAACCCCTCTTTGGCAATCCCATAAGGAAAGCCACATCACCAAAATCTCTCAGATGAAATGGTGGATACAGAAAAACCTGACTATAGTCGCGGACACCTGGACTCTGTCACAAGGGGGCACACTGAACCAAATACCCAGCAATGAATGGATTAATCTAATGATAATCAAACAAACGATATTTCAGAATACAAAATCAAATAGCCAGAATAAAACATCAGTATATGAACAGTGTTGCATTAACAACCCTGGAGGCAAGGGCAACATATCAGTTATATATAAACACCTCTCTGAGGTGTCTAGTACAAACAAGCCACACTATCAGGAGACATGGGAATCAGACTTACAGATCACACTAGACGATAAACAATGGAGTCAAGTTATCAAACAAGCTAACATATCATCTTTAAACATCACTTTGAAAGAAAACGCACTAAAAACAGTAATGAGGTGGTACCTCACACCAGTGAGACTTCACCATTTAAACAAAACACACTCTGACAAATTCTATAGAGGATGTGGACATGTAGGTTCGTTAACTCACATGCTTTGGGGATGTCCCAAAAATAGACATATTTGGCAGGCAACTTACAACACACTAGAAAAGTTATGGGGAAAAACAATAGAGCAAAAGCCAGAAGAAGCGCTATTAGGACTCCCAAACACGGAACTAACAAAAAGTGAGCAATTCCTAACCAATCAGATATACTTGGCATCTAGATGCATTATAGCCAAACATTGGAAACACACTAACCCTACATTTAAAGAAGTACTACAGACAATTGATCATATTCAAACCATGAGCCACTTCTCAGCGGAATTCGATGTGAGATACAAACGATGGGCCTCCTGCTGGGACATCTGGAAAGTTAGAGGTCCAAAATGAGGTGAGTCTGAGAAAGACTGGATCAGTTAATAAGTTCTTTGTTGAAAATTGGTAAGGGGGGAGAAAGAAATACATTCTAATAATTCAGAACTGGAAACATAGAGATGGTAACTGTTTTTGTAAATAAGTTTGCTCTTCGAGGATTAACCCTGAGACTCTACTGAAAAGACTATATGGAAGAAATGGAAAAGAAAATATTTTCATAAGATAGATGCTATGGCCCTAATACCAACCATAGAGTTCAAGACCTCGGAGAGATACAAGTTATATATTCACATCTGTTAGCATACTTGTGCGAACTGTTTATGATAAAACACAGAATTATTTGTTGATGTATAGACATGATTACATATGTTGTACTCTTGACTTATTCTGTACACTTTGATACGCAATGAAAAAATAAAAATAAAAAGAAGTAAAAAAAAAAAAAAAAGATTGTGCATTCACATAACAGTATAACAAAGCTTTATATGCTAGACAGACCACAATCAGCAGTGGTCAAAACTGCATTAATATCATGGGTGTGGTGTGGGCGGGTCCTCAAAGAGCAAGAGGCTGGAAAAAAGGGGAAACCTACAGGGGTCAATCTAATAGTCTAGAATAAGCATGATGCATAGCACCTACCAGGGTCACATGCGGGCACTACACCGCTGCAACCGGAACCAGAAATCTCTCCATTTAACTGAAGAAACCATTTATGTGCATAGCACTTACAACTTGTAACTAGATCTGCTCAATGAAACAGATGATTTAACCTTTGGACTGTGTAATCCAATCCAGTTTCACACATACAGTGTGTTGACCAAACAAAAATCTGAAATAAGTGGTCAAATAAAAAAGGCGGAAGAGGATCAAAAAAAAATTATAATCATGATGTATGTACAGTACAGTTCTAAATACTGTACCAATATACCAACTTACCTGATTCCCATCTGCAAGTATTACTACCTATTAGCTAGGTCTGTGGATAATCAGAAATGTGTGCAAATAGCCATTATTATGGAGAGGACACAAAGGTCAGCAGCCAGATTCAATGTTACTTACATCAGACCCAAAGATCTGTTCTCAGACTGATATTGACGTTAGGATAACATGCTTCACTAGTGCATATATTATTGCTGGCTGTCATTAACATGCCATTGTGAGACTTTGCAAGTCCACCGCCATAACGGTATTAGTCTACATTTAAGCTAACAACAATCATGTCTGAGATATCTGGCAATATGATAGCTGTAAGATTGTGGGAGCTACATGTTAAGGGGGCTGCCATTGAAGGCATGTCTACCTGAGAGGCACTGGGAAAACCTTACACCTCATATAATTCCTCCACAATGCTTGCAGACGCAGGAGATGCCTTCATGGACCTAAAAAAAACAAGAAGAAAGAAGCAAAAAAAGACAAAACCTACGAACTAAGGCCTGAAAACATAATAGGGCCTGCAGCATCTCTTCTCAACAGCACTCCTTAGTGACAATTTATTGGTCACACTACTAATTAAATCTAGCCCAGCTCCAGATCTTTGGATCTTGGCCTATGTGATGGTATATTTTGGGCCTGATTCTATTGCAATTTGGCCAATTGAATATAAGCACAGAGCATAATTTTTACTGAAGTTTTTAGTTAGTGAAGACCTTGCTTTTGGATAGAAGTTCACTAACTAAAAACTTTGTTTAAAAATATATGCCATGTTCTTATAAAGAGCCCTATTCAATTGACTAAATCACATTTTAATGAGGCCATTTGTGGTCTGTTTAACCTGTCACCAATTGATGGTCACTGAGGAGTGCTGTTGAGAAGGCAAAAACATGTCTGCAGACCCTATGGGCGTCATTCAATTGTGATTTGGCCAATTGAAAAGGGCTCTATATAAGCACAGAGCATATATTTAGTTACAGACGTTTTTAGTTAGTGAAGACCTTGCTTTTGGATAGAAGTTCACTAACTACAAACATCTGTAAAAAATATGCTCTGTGCTAAAATTGAGCCCTTAGCAATCGGCCACATTGCAATTGAATGAGGCCCTATGTCCTCCTCCGCTTGGGCCCAGGACCCACATCACCTGTGCCCATCCTCCGTCTCCCCTCTGGTGGTGATGGTGGGGGGGGCGGCTGGGGGATGCGGTGCCAGGCAGCGGTGGTCTAGCCGGTGGCGGACACATGGGAGGAGAGGAGGGGCCAGGCTGCTCTTGACTGGGGGATTGGGAGATCCCCGTTGATGTCGGGCTGGGGACCATCACCTGTCTGAGCAGCCTGACCTGAAGGTGTTCCGCTGTCATGTGGTGCCTCCTCACCTCCCTGGGCAGCCTGGCCAGGCTGTGGGTCATATGCGACCGGAGGCCAGAGATGCTGGCCTCCATCCGGAGCTGGCTTGCCGTCAACTCTTGCATGCTGGCCTCGATCCTTTGTGAGCTTCCCAGCTGCTCCTTCATGACAGCCAGCATCTCCACCAGCACAGCCTGGCTCTGCGGCTACGACACCCCTGGGTGGGCCTGGTGAGGTGTAGTGAGGAGGTCCACAGCTGGAGCCTGGGGTGACAATGCGCTCGGTGGTGACCAGGCCAGCACACTGTGTGGGGAAGTAGGTGCTGTCCCAAGGGCGTGGGAGGGCCCCAGAGTAAGTCTTTGGAGGATGGGCATAGTCCCAGGGCTTGTACCAGTAGAACTGGCAATGTCAATGACCAGCCCATCCTCCCACCCAGGGCCCTCCGATCTTCCTTCCTCCTCCCCCTGTGCTGGAAGATCCTGGTACGGGGCCGATGGCCCGCCTCCACTGCCTGGTCCCAGGACCCAGAGCTCCTCCTGGATGCTGAGAGATAGAGAAGAAAGGTAAATGTCATTAGTATGTTGATTAGCGCATTGATATGTGTTCATTTCTAATTATCTGACATCTAGCCTTGAATATGGATGATTCTCCTCTTTGCAACTCTGATTAGCTATCTTATACTAGCTGTTATCTATTCTTAGGTTTCTGTTCTTGATGGTTCTCGGCTCACAACGCTATCTGTATTACGGCTGCTGTCTGTAACTGCATAGGCTGAACGGGCACACCAATACATGGACTCTCTATTGCAGGGGTGTCCAAACTCTTTCCTTGATTGGAAGATATCCTTTCTGTGCACAGGTGAGTCAATCAGGATGACTGAAAAAGCGATTGACTCACCTGTGCGCAAGCAGGGTTATCAAATCCAGGCATGTGTGTGGCCCACCAGGACCGAGTTTGGATACACCTGCTCTATTGCTTGATTACTGTTGTGGTGACCAGGAATGACAGTGATTTGTCAGCTTCATGAATTTAATGATGCATCCATCTATCCCTTGTTAATTTCATGGAGCTGAAATGCCAGTGTCATGTCCATGTGTAGTGTGTGTGATGCACATGTGGTGGCATGTTGCTGTATGTCATATTCACCTGCCATGGAGGCTAGGTCCTGCTGCTCCACCGGGCCTGAAGCTCCAGCTGCGGCGGAGGGTGCAAGTATGGCCCTTGCAATGACTTCATGTCCCAGGTACTTGACCCTCCGCCCCTCGGCCTCCTGCGCCATCTTCTTCCTCACCACGTCCCTGATGTCTTCAAACAAGTGCTTAATGGACTGCAGACCCCGTCCACGGCCCGCCACATCATTGACCAGAACGACCACCTGCTGCCAAGCATTAGCCCTGGGCCCAGCCTTGACTTCCCTACCCCCCGAGGTGATTACGGGGCGGGGACGGATGGCCTCCAGGAGGACCATGTTTTCCTCCAGCTATAATTGTGGGCCCTGGACCTGCCACCAGCCTCTTGCTCTCCAGACTGGGGTTGAGGACCCTCTCCACTCTCCTCCTCCCTCCTCTTCTCCCTCCACCACCTCCTTCCTCCTCCTACTCTCCTCTCCCTCATCCCTCCTCTCCTCCCTCCTCTCCTCCCTCCTTCCTCTATTCTCCTCCCTTCTCCCTCCTACTCTCCTCTCCTCTCTCCTTCCTCTCCTCTCCTCCCTCCCTCCTTCCTCCTTCCCTCCTCTCCTCCCTCCTTACTCTCCTCTCATCCCTCCTTCTCCTCCTCTTCTCCCTCCTCCTCTCCTCCCTCCTTCCTCCTCTACCTTCCTCCTCCTTCTCTCCTCTCTCCTCTCCTCCCTCCTCCCTCCTCCCTCCTCCTCTCCTCCCTCCTCCTCTCCTCCTCCCTTCTCCTCTCCTCCTCCCTCCTCCTCCTCAACTACCTCCCACTCCTCAACTTCCTCCCCCTCCTCAACTACTTCCTCCTCCTCCTCACTCCTCCCCTCCTCTTCCCCACCTCCATGCCCCGGGACTCCCTGCCACTCCTCTCCCCTCTGCTCCTCTCCCTCCATCACCACCTGAAAAGAAAAGAAAGAGAAATTAAGAAATGTTTTAGTGGGTTTGCCTGCTCCCCCCTCGTCCCCCATTCTGATTGCCTATAACACTATTTCTGCTTGGATATCAATGTTGTAACTAACTGCAGTAATCAACCTTATGTAAACAGAGCCTGTGACAGCAGTGGTGTACAGCACCTCTCACTCTGGACCTGAGTGGTGCTGATGAAACACGCTAGATCAATACTTTCCTAAACAATGTGGAAGGGTCAGTTACAGTTTGCATATATACAAGACATGCGGCTATTTACTGTGTGCTTCTATCATGTGTGGGGAGTGGCCCATGTCTGAGGCCAATAATATCCTATCTGCATTATACTCTGCACATATTCTTGGTCGTGGTACCTATCCTGAAGCCATCTTCTGTACCAGAGGTAGTAGGAACTACATGGTCCTGCTGGGCTAGGCTGAAAATAAGTTCTTGTCAAGCCCCATTGACGAAGCAGTTTGGAACACCTATGTGTATTGCAAATATGTGTAGAAATCTCAATCAAACTTAATCAAACTCAATCAAACTCAAACTCACTCAAACTCAATCAAACTCACTCAATACAACTCAATCAAACTCAAACTCAATCAAACTCAATCAAACTCAATCAAACTCAAACTCAATCAAACTCAAACTCAATCAAACTCAAACTCAATCAAACTCAAACTCAATCAAACTCAATCAAACTCAAACCCAATCAAACTCAAACCCAATCAAACTCAAACTCAATTAAACTCAAACTAAATCAAACTCAATCAAACTCAATCAAACTCAAACTCAATCAAATTGAAACTCAATCAAACTCAAACTCAATCAAACTCAAACTCAATCAAACTTAATCAAACTCAAACTCAATCAAACTCAATCAAACTCAAACTCAATCAAACTCAAACTCAATCAAACTCAATCAAACTCAATCACACTCAAACTCAATCAAACTCAAACTTAATCAAACTCAAACTCAGTCAAACTCAATCAAACTCAAACTCAATCAAACTCAATCAAACTCAATCAAACTCAAACTCAATCAAACTCAAACTCAATCAAACTCAATCAAACTCAAACTCAATCAAATTGAAACTCAATCAAACTCAAACTCAATCAAACTCAAACTCAATCAAACTTAATCAAACTCAAACTCAATCAAACTCAATCAAACTCAAATTCAATCAAACTCAAACTCAATCAAACTCAATCAAACTCAATCACACTCAAACTCAATCAAACTCAAACTTAATCAAACTCAAACTCAGTCAAACTCAATCAAACTCAAACTCAATCAAACTCAATCAAACTCAATCAAACTCAAACTCAATCAAACTCAAACTCAATCAAACTCAATCAAACTCAATCAAACTATAACTCAATCAAACTCAAACTCAATCAAACTCAATCAAACTCAAACTCAATCAAACTCAAACTCAATCAAACTCAATCAAACTCAACCAAACTCAATCAAACTCAAACTCAATCTCTCGCTCTCAATCTCTCTCTCGCAATATATATATATATATATATATATATATATATATATATATATATATATAGAATGAGAGAGAGAGAGAGAGAGATCCAGATATAATACGAAACATTAAAAAAAAATAACTTACCTCTCTCCACCAAACTCCTCTCCCCACACAAAAAAACTCTCCAAACCTATAAGCAAACCCCCAAAAAAACACAATTGTACTTCTCGCCAGTGTATTCAGTAAATATAAAAATTGGCAAAACATACAAATAAAATACAGCTTGACAGGATAAAAAGCATGTACAAAGCAACTTACCTCCCTCCAATCAATTCCTTTCTGGACAATGAACACAAACTCTCAAAAATCCTATAAACAAGAAAAAACACAATTGTACTTCTCGCCAGTGTATTCAGTAAATATAGAAATTGGCAAAACATACAAATAAAATACAGCTTGATAGGAAGAAAAGCATGTACAATGCAACTTACCTCCCTCCAATCAATTCCTTTCTGGACAATGAACACAAACTCTCAAAAATCCTATAAACAAGAAAAAGAACACAATTGTACTTCTTTACATCGTACTCCGTAAATGTAGTAACGTATTTCCGTAAAAAGAACATAAAACGCGACTTGATAATAAAGCAACTTACCTCCTCTCACCCACCAAGCTCCGGGAACCGCGTGCTACTTCGGCCGAAATCGCAACACAGTCGAGGCGTGGGCGCGTGTCATTCCTATTTATTCACTCCCACTGTAAATCAAATGGTCTATCCCGTAAGTGAATTGCTGTGAGACCTGTGGCGCGATGCGTGATTCCGCTATTGGATGGTTCGTGCCGGGCGCGGCTAGTCTGTCCCCCTTCCAGCTTGCGTGCGCGTCTAAACGTCACGGCCTTCCTACATTCTGAAGGCCGCGATTCACGCCTGGCTATATTAAATTTACGGCCGCATCCATTGAAGTTCACACGATGCACTTACGGCATTGGAATGAAACATGGCTGAAAGGGCCCTAAAAGTATAAATGAAGCAATAAAAGGCATTCAAATTACTGACAAAACAATCCCCAATGATCAAATATGTAAATAAAAAATATATTTTTATTGTCATGTACATCCTCAACATGGCGGCCATATTAACCCTTTAGCACTCACAAAGGCTACGATGTGTCCCCTAAACATATCATCATTAACTGATTTACATCTCTCTCATCACATCTACTTTTTGGAACAAAAACATTGGCTATATTTCAACGCCACATTACATAGATCATGTAGCATGGGCCCAAATTCAAATGTGGGCCAGTATATTAGGGGTTACAAATTAAACTTGCTAAACCAATCCATAATCAGGGAACTTCATAACATGATGAAGCTTAGATACACCAGTGAGCTTTTCCATTTGTGAAAACCACCATGATAATCACATGTGTGTAATTAGCAAGCTATAAAACAAAATCATCAGCCAGGAATTAGCAAGTCTGAACCATCATGGATAGCAGCAACCTGAGTGCGGTGTATAGGTATGTGAGTAGAGCGCAGCGTCGTAGGAATGGATATTTGTTTCGAATGTTGCAGAGTGGAAACCCGGCTGTCAGGCGTGCGACTGAGGAGTGGCTGAGGCATGACAGAGAGGGGCGGCTGGGAGTGAATGTGGGTGAGCGTGCTGATGCAATCCATGGTGGTCCAGAACCAAGGCAGGCAAGTGGCTCATCACCGGATATGCCTAGGGTCATGGTGGGGGGTCAGTTAGGGGAGAGAGCTCCAATGGCACAGGGACAGGGGGATATGAGGGCACCTGCAGACAGGGAGGAGGACCTTGATGTGGGTGATCAGCTGATGGGGGGGCCAGATGAGAGACCCCTAGAGGGTGTGGCACATGAAGTGGGGGCTCCTGCACAGCCAGCCCCACAGGGGGGTGAGGAGGCCCAGGAGCCTGCCAGGAGGCTTCGTGCACCCTGGGTGTACAGGGAGAGAGTCACATTAGAGGGTTTAACTGATGTGGAAGTGTATGAGCGTTTTAGGCTAACCCGTGCCAGCCTGGAGGAGCTCTATGCGGTCCTGAGGGAGGACATGGAGCCTTCCTCACGGACCAATAGAGCCATCCCAGGCATAACACGGATGTTAGCCGCCATACACATACTATCATCTGGTAGTTTTCAGAACACTGCTAGCATAGTAGGAGGAATGTCTCAGGCAAGCCTTTCAAGGTGCCTGAGCACTTTCCTCCATGCAATCGTTGTGAAAGCTGCTAGATACATCAGTTTTCTCCCCACTGGGGAAGAGATCTTGAAGGTGAAAGCAGATTTCTTTCGAATGGGAGGTATCCCCAATGTGCTTGGTGCTATAGATTGTACACATGTAGCATTGATACCTCCTAGAGAGCAAGAAGCCATGTTCAGAAATCGCAAACACTATCATTCCATCAATGTACAGGTTGTTTGTTATGCAGACATGCGCATACATAATGTGGTTGCAGGCTTCCCGGGAAGTACTCATGATGCCCATATCCTGCGTCAATCATCCACCCATCGTTATTTTGAGTCTGGACAAGCTCCACCTGGGTGGCTACTGGGTGAGTACCCATAAAGGACCCCCTAACATATACATCATGTTCCACTGTAATGCTATTCCATTGTTGCGTGAAAAATGCGCAACGACGCATGCGCCAACAGACAAAATAGAGTCCCTCAATAGCGCGCACAACAAGGGTGGACTTAGGGGTTTTAGGGTTAGGGGTCTTTGGGCTAAGGCTTCAGATTCTGAGTGTTAGTGTTAGGCATGGGGTCTCAGTGGTTCGGGTTAGGTATGGGGTCTGAGGGCTCGGGTTAGAGGGTTTTGGCCCATTAGGCAATAGATTCTACAACTTGCGCTCTTTGATCGACGCACATTTTGCCACACAATTTTAAACAGTGTGCTACTGTCGCCGGCTTCTTCTGTCAGCGCTGTATTGTCCGCGCTCATTTGCCGTGAGCCCTAAAGAAGGTCTGCCGACTGAGCCATTGCATCGTAGCTTGTTGCTGTGCCAAACCCGATGTGACCTGGTCATAGGAGTAGGAAGTTCCAACCCAGAGATCCCTAAACTAATCAATGCTGACATCCTCCATGTTGACTCTTCTTGCATCCTTCTGCACACCCCCCTTCCCCAGCTGCTTCTTTGAGTGTCTCCTCTGCTGACCCCTCTATTTCTGGATCTTCTTTTGTGCATCCATCTCAGTCGACTCCACTCGCAGCCTACTTGCTCTGGCACTGTGATCCAATTCGAACACTCGTCTCCCGGCGCCTCGTTCTCCCATCCTCTTCATCCGCAGTGCTGGCTTCCAGGTGAGTGGGAACTTGGTGACACTGGTGCAGTTCCTCCTGTCTCCCTCTTGCTGCTGCCACCGCAATTTCCTCTTCTCCGCTCCCCTCGTGGGGATGCCTAATGGGGGTAAAGCTGGGTCTTCTGTTTTTGGGGGTGACCTCAGATGGACGCAGTCTCTCAGGGGATCTTGACCTGCGTACCGGTGATTGAGACCACTCTGTGACACCACCTGTGCTTTCAATTGATCCACCAGAGCATTTACTATACGGGAGGCCATAGCTGATGAATGATGTGCTGCTCACCAACTGCTCAGTGACAAAAGAGCGGGAAATCACCCTATATAGCACCTCCCCCTAAACTCATTTCTAACATTGATCAATCCTTTCACTTTCCAGCACAAATGCCCCTTCCCCCTATTCTGTCTCCATAGCAGCCTGTTAGATGGTAGCTTTGACAAGGAACAATTTACCATAAAGCCAAGCAAACACATTAGATTTGTGATTTAACAGTATATAGCAAATAAAATGCACAGTAGCTGATCAAGCAGTTTTTATCTGTAGTAAATTCTTACAATTCACATATAATTTGAATACAATAATCTAGTAATTGTTTAAAAGCCTTCTTTTTTAAAACTAAACTTTACTAAAATAAGGTAATGAATATTGTTCTGGTATTTATATTAAACCATGACAGCTTAGAAAGATTCAGGTATTTTTTGTCCTCCTGCTATAAGTAATTTAACACAACTAATCAAAATACCTTAAACAGCTTCTCTTGCCCTGCCAATCATTTAAATGTAGAGACTCTTTCTGTCATTTTTGCCATTCCAAACTGAAAAAGATAAGTGACATTTTTCAACAATTCATGGATTTAAGAAATGTAAAAGTTACAGTGAATATACTTAGTTTACATTTCTTATACTAAGTTAGGTAAAGGACCATGTAGTTCAAGAATAAATGCGCATTTATGAAGTATGCAACAAACTAATACATTAGAAGTTGCATAAGCTAATGAAAATATAAAAAAAACTCAGTTTATATGTAGACTGTTTAAAGCAAAAGGAAATGTAAATGTCCCTCTAAAACATAACATTTTCGCCAAAGTATCATCAATAAATTAAGAGAAAAAAATAAGCTTAAAAAATTCAGTGTACTATAGCCAAAAAATATTTAAAATGCTATGTAAAACAGATGCCAAAGATTACCTACTCTGCCAGCTCTTCTTGACAATGTGAATCTTAAGGTGAGTTCTTAACCAATAACACATTCCATGCAGAGATGACTCTTCTTTATGATCCCTGTTTGTTTTCTGACAAGTGAAAGAAAGGGGACCGATCAAGTTTAAAACTATACTTTTATTGTTGATATTCAAAATTATGTACATGCGTTTCTTTATGTTTTATTGATTCTAAAACATGTGTTCATTCTTTATTTCAGTCTCCCCATCAAGTTTGGATTTCTCCTGCTTATACCCTTTTGCATTTACAACAGTTGGTTAGGTTGGGAGAAAGATGCTTTGCCACGTAGCCTATTCAATAAAGACATCTCCGGGAAAAGTCTCACCCTGGAGAATATAGTTCAGTATATCCTTTTGCATTACTATCTAGCCATTTCTTCAAATGTCTCTGCTCTAGTATATTGTTTAGCGATGTCGCGAACATCAAATTTTCGGTTCGCGAACATTGGACCCGAACTTCCATCAAATGTTGGGCAGGCGAATTTCAAAACCCACAGGGACTCTTTCTGGCCACAATAGTGATGGGAAAGTTGTTTCAAGGGGACTAACACCTGGACTGTGGCATGCCGGAGGGGGATCCATGGCAAAACTCCCACGGAAAATTACATAGTTGATGCAGAGTCTGGTTTTAACCCATTAAGGGCATAAATCCCTAAATTGTTTGAAATAACACGCTTTAAAACATCAGGTATGATGTTGTATCGATCAGGTAGTGTAAGGGTTACACCCGCTTCACAGTAACAGACCAATCTCCCCGTTTAATGCACCGCAAACAACCGCAAACAGTCCATTTGCACAACCGCAAACTCCCCATTTGCACAAGGTTGGATACCAAGCTAGCCATGTCCCGTTCCTTGTCCTCACTGATGTCATTGAAGGTCTCTTCCTCCACCCAGCCACCAAGGGTCCCCGAAAGGTGACAACAAGCCCCCTGGGACGCCTGCTGTGTTTGGTCTTCCACCTCCTCAAAGCCACCTTCCTCCTCAGACTCCTCTTTTTCAGACTCCCAGAGTCTCGGGGCTTCTACTGCCCAGCATGGAAGATTGTACACAGGTCAGAGTCTGGGGGCTTCCACTGCCCAGCATGGAAGATTATACACAGGTCAGAGTCTGGGGGCTTCCACTGCCCAGCATGGAAGATTATACACAGGTCAGAATCTGGGGGCTCCCACTGCACAGCATGGAAGATTATACACAGGTCAGAGTCTGGGGGCTTCCACTGCACAGCATGGAAGATTATACGCGTTGCCTCTGTCTGCGTTATTATAAGGTGTGTACTGTTAAGTAGTACTATTCCTATCGGTTTAATCTCTGTTACGTCCACTATCAGGGGACGTGTATATGGCATGGATTTTTGGAAGCGGAAGATGGAAAAAGATGCTTGGTCGGTCCTCCCACTTCAAATTTGAGGCACTGCGCGTGCAATCTAAGGTGCCACCAGATATATGAGTGTCACTGTGCACTGGCAAAAGTTAGCAGAGTAGGCGCTGTAGGCCTCACACACATGCCTGTAGGCAGGCAACTGATATTCAATCGATTACAGTCAAAAAAGTGTTGTTTTATGTCACTGTACACTACGGTTGCACCAGATATGTCGTATCACTGTGCACTGGCAAAAGTTGGCAGAATGGATGCAACAGGCTTCACATGCACGCCTGTAGACAGGCAATTGCTATTCAATCTATTACAGTCAAAAAAGTGTTGTTTTATGTCACTGAGCACAATATAAGCTGTGAGCCTGACACAGGCAGGCAACTGAAATTAGATTACATGAAAAAAATGTTTTTTTTAATGTATGTTACACCACCAGGAATGAGTAGTGAAAATAAGCACAATATAAGCTGGTAGGTGTTAGCCTGTCACACACACACGCTGGCAGGCAGGCATAGATTACACAAAAAAATTATAAAATAAAATAAATGATGTTCAAAGTTTCCTCAATGATAAAGTATAGGGGGCGAACCGAAAAGCGCATGTGTTCGCCGTTCGCGGCGGACGCGAACATGCGAAAATCACTGCGAACTGTTCGGGACATCACTAATATTGTTCCTTTGCTCTTTTAGATGTTCCAGAGACAGGAAGAGGTTAATCATTGCATGTGGGTGCAGTCAGAAAACAATCCCACCATGACTCTGATTAGCTGCTTTCATCAGAGAACTGATTCATTTATGCTAGATGGAAAGAGAATGCCATGTTTACAACATTCAGATTGGTGTTCAAGTGTATTCAGCAATTCTTCCTGTATTTAAAAATGTTTAGTTTTTTAGAGTGGGAGTATTTTTCCATGGAACGTGGGCAGATTTGTCATTCACAAGACCTACAGCATAGGCCAGGTAGTATAGCTAAAAATTTATTTTATAGATTATTTTTATTTATATATTTTTCTTTAAATATAGAACCTAAACCTGGCATAGAAGGGATTTTGGAGGTATTGATTGTTTCCTCCATACACTGTCTACTAATCTCCCATTCTTAAGATACAAACCCACAACTCCTAGAGGTAAGGGTAGGACCTAAGTTTCCCTAGGAATTTCAGCATTTATTTAAGGGGACTGGATTATTCATTGGATGTTGTAGTGGATGGGGTTGGGTGGACAGAAATTTACATTTTTAATATATATATTATATATATTAATATATAATATTCTAGTCAATGCGAGTTTTATTATGTGTATTGATTGCCGGGATCGATATAACATGGAAATTAAACATTAAAAAAGTATTTTTTATTGCAGATTTGTGACCTTGAGAATTTTGTGCTATTCATTTTAATACCCTTCATCTCTTGTAGCAATTTAATAGCGATTTGCGATTGTAACATTTACAGGATTGAAAGATCAAAGGCTTAGCTGGGTCTGAGTACATATTTTGACAGCCTGTAAGGATTTTCCGCCTGTAACCCGCAGAGTATTTGCTGGTAGCTAAAGGGGACTATTTAATAGCCGTAACTTTTGCATGCTCTTTTACATGCTTCGGGAACTCCAAATGGCCAAATTTATTATGGCCCCGTGTCTGGTTGACTACGGTCATTTTAGCAAAGGCCCCTTCAATGTGAGTGTTTTGTTTTTGTTTTTTTAAAGAAACATGCTATAGCATGCATTTTTAAAAGCCTAATGGAATTGAGAAGATGTACATGATATGTGCAATTTATTGTTAAGGGTAAGATGTTTAAATGTGAGCATGCTTAAAGGGCAAGTTCCACCTTAAAATACATTTCTTTTAAATGAACAATCACTTATATAGAAAATTTTAAATGTATCTAAAAGTTATGGATTTTGTCTAGCTTGCCAGTTACTTCTCTGTGTTTGTGGAGAATGGATTTTTCTCCCTGACTGAGCTTATTTGGTCAAAAGTCCAAGAGCCAATCAATCTGCAGCTGAGTTCTAAGCTGTGACAATTAAATTATTTTTTCTATGTTCCACAGCAGCTCATATCACCTAATATGTAAAAATCTTGCAACAATAAAAGGCAAATACTTAATCTTTTAAATCTTTTACACCTGTGTTAAACTTCTTTAAATGAACTCTACCATACAAATGAAACTTTATTTTAGGTGAAAAGTCCTCTTTAAGTAGTAATAGTTTAAATAGTTTATTGATAGGTAACAGATTTTCTCCACTGCTAGGAATAGCACAGACCCTCTTTCCCAGCTTCCTCTCTCTGTCTCTCCCTTCTTTTGGCTCAGGACCTGGGAGACACAATTGAAAAATACACAGACAAGGTAATATTAATAACTATGGCTCAGTTTAATTGATGTGACAGAGGTATATTTATAGCAGTTTTAAATATGCTAAAGGTAGATATAATTGTAAATTATTCTGGTCTATGACAATTGTTTTTCTTCATACATATTTGCGGTTTCAAAGTTTGAGCAAACTGAAGCACACGGAACATGCATTATTTCTGTGCAGACATAAGAAATAGGAAGTAACAGCATTTTACTGGAATATATTGCACAAACTTTCTTGCAAACATTTTCAATGTCATGTACAATGGTAAAATACAAATGAAGCTATTTTGATTAGGTATATGATTAAGATCTTTAATGCATAAAAGCCCCCTAAAAACCCTAACATTTGTGCATGTCATACTAGATTAATGTGTGCCCTACATACCTATGTAAAATTACATATGTATGTACAGTTAGGTATAAACTCATGATCTGCTCGATAAAACCCCTGTACTGGGCTTCCGTTTGCACAGTCAATGTGAGTGCATTAATATAACTATCTTTACAGGATTTTCACTCTCTGTAAAATACAAAAAAAAGCATACCTAATTTCTTAGGATATGTGAAACCAAATAAATATATATATATATATATATATATATATATATATATATATATATATATATACAAACATTTAAATTTTTATAGAATTACTTGAGATATTAAAACCAAGAAAGGAAGGAATGAAAAAAAACGACCATTCTGTCATCAAATGTGATTTTACAAAAACAATCTTCTATTTATAATAACCATTATCTTTATATTAGAAAGCATGTACAACTTAAAGTGTCCAAATATAAATTGTCTATTTTGAACACACGTCTATTTCCAAAAATATATTAGGTTAAATAGTTTTATTAAATCCATGTGGATGAAAGTTTTTAATTTGTTTATCCAAAACTCTTCATGCTTCAACAGTTTGTTTAATACATCACACTTAATGGGCCAAAATTTCAATAATTCAGTCCTTCTCAACCTTAACTAAACTGGATTGCAATTATGTTTAAATCAAATGTGTTTTTGGATATAAATTAAGTGCTTTCGATCGATGGACATTCAGTCAGCAATTTTTTTATCTAATTTTATAAATTCTGTCACTAAAGACACAGGTGCCCTGCAAGTCTTTTAATACATTCTAAAAGGTAAATCATATATTTTCTGTTACAGTCAATTATATATTATTTTCTTAAACACATTGAGCCTCATTCAATTGGCTGAATTTGAGATCCGATGGCTCGCAAGTGAGGTCCCAGGCAAATTTGCTATTCAACTGGCGTTTTTTTGCTGGCTTGGATCGGGTTACGAGTTACGGCCTTGCAAAAATGGCAACCTAATTGGGACCCCCCCCCCTGCATTTAAAAATGTAAGTTTCCCTCTGCAGGTCCTGAAAGGACCTTAAAGATCCTTAAAGGACCTGCGATAAATAAAAAACGTAACCCCTGGCACAGGGGTACTATAATTCCCCCCCCCCCCCCAGCAAATAAAATAAAACTCATAACTCATGGGGGTCAATATAGACCCTCGTGAAACAATAATTAACCCCCTTAGTCCAATTAGGTCTATATAGACCCCTATAGGACACTATTAACCCCTATGTAAACCCTATAAGTGCCATGAGGGTCCTCCAGGACCCTCGTGACATAAAGTATAAGCACTACACTACAGTATTAACCCTAACTACAGTATATCCCATTAACCCATTAACCCCAACTATACTCCATTAACCCCCAACTATACTCCATTAACCCCTACCCTATTAACCCCTATCCTAACTTATACCATTCTATAAACCCCCCTCTAACTAATTATACCCTCTACACTATCAACCCCCTCTACCCTATTAAGCCCATCTAAACTATTAACCCACTCTCTACCCTATTAACCCCCCTCTACACTATTACCCCCTACCATATTAACGCCCTCTATATTATTAACCCCCTCTACACTATTAACCCCATCTACACTATTAACCCCTCTATACTATTAACCCCTCCTCTACACTATTAACCCCCTCCCTAGCACCCCACTAATTACAACCACAAAAAAAACACCTCCTCAAAGCCACCTTCCTCCTCTGACTCCTCTTCTTCAGACTCCTCTCTCTGCGTTGCCTCTGTCTTATTATAAGGTGTGTACTGTTAAGTAGTACTATTCCTATCGGTTTAATCCCTGTTACGTCCACTATTAGGGGACGTGTATATGGCATTGATTTTTGGAACAGGGAGATGTAAAAAGATGCTTGGTCGGACCTCCTCCATCAAATTTGGGGCACTGCGCGTGCAATCTAAGGTGCCACCAGATATGAGTGTCACTGTGCACTAGCAAAAGTTAGCAGAGTAGGCGCTGTAGGCCTCACACACATGCCTGTAGGCAGGCAACTGATATTCAATCGATTACAATCAAAAAAGTGTTGTTTTATGTCACTGTACACTACGGTTGCACCAGATATGTCGTATCACTGTGCACTGGCAAAAGTTGGCAGAATGGATGCAATAGGCTTCACATACACGCCTGTAGACAGGCAATTGCTATTCAATCTATTACAGTCAAAAAAGTGTTGTTTTATTTCACTGAGCACAATATAAGCTGTGAGTCTGACACAGGCAGGCAACTGAAATTAGATTAAAGGAAAAAAGGTTTTTTTTTTTTTCAATGTATGGTACACCAACTATGACTGGTGAAACAGAGCAGAATATTAGCTGTGAGCCTGACACAAGCAGGCAACTGAAATTAGATTACAGGAAAAATATGGTTGTTTTCAATGTATGGTACTCCACCAGGTATGAGTAGTGAAAATAAGCACAATATAAGGTGTTAGGTGTTAGCCGGTCACACACACACGCTGGCAGGCAGGCATATGCAATTAGATTACACAGAAAAAAATTATAAAATAAAATAAATTATGTTCTTTATTATAAAAAGGGCTTTTTGGGTTACTGTCCTTGCAGCAGATATCAGATGAGTCCTTCAGGTCTGTAATGGAAGCTAAATACACAGCCTGGCTATCTATTTCCCTATTAAATCTCCAGCAGCTACACTATCTGTCCTCTCACAACGAATGCAGCTTCAGAATGATTCTAAAATGTATGCTGTCCTTCAGATGGAAGGCTCTGGAAGGGAGTGTATGCTGCTGATTGGCTGGAATGTGTCTGCTGACTGTGAGGTGCAGGGTCAAAGATTCCTCAAAGATAAAGTATAGGGGGCGAACCGAAAAGCGCATGTGTTCGCTGTCCTCTGCGAACGCGAACATGCCAAAATCACCGCGAATAGTCCGCGGGTGAACTGTCCGCGACATCTCTAGTCCCCAGTTCTGGCACACCTAGAAAAAAAGAAACATTACAATTAATAAATAAATACATACAACATGTAATACAAAACATTCTAAATAGTACACTTGCCTGTCCAAAACGCCCATCCAGCGATGCCCCATCCTCCTCGAAGTTATCGCAGGCTGGGCCCCTCAAAAAAAGACCCACCAGTCCCAAAAATTTAAGAAACTAACAGAGCTCGTCCCTTGAGGAGCTCCTTGCCGCAAATGAGTGTTCTCGCACGTGCTCCGCTAAAATTTAGAAATGGCATCTTCTGATTGGATGAAAACGCTGTCAATCATATTTTAGCCAATCAGAAGGTGCAAAGGTGTGAGCCAGTCAAAATAGAATACACCCCTATATTCTGATTTGCACCCCCATTCTGATTGGCTGATGTAACTGTCAATCATTTTTAATCCATTTAGAAGGTGATATTGCCTTTAGCCAATCAGAATGTATCCCATTGTGATTGGCTCCAAGCATCTGTGTCTTTTGATTGGGTGATGTAACTGTCAATCAGATTGCAGTCAATCAGAAGATGCAGATGCTTTGAGCCAATCACAAGGAGATACACCCCCATGGGGTGTATCCCATTCTGATTGGCTGACGACAAAAGTGCCTTCTGATTGGATTAAAAATTATTGACAGTTACATTAGCCAATCAGAATGGGATATAGGGGTGTATCCCATTTTGATTGGCTCACACCTTTGCGCCTTCTGATTGGCTGAAATAATATTGACAGAGTTTTTAGTCAATCAGAAGGTGCCATTTCTAAATTTAAGCAGAGCAGGTGCATGAACCATTTGCCAAAGGGAGCTCCTCAAGGAACGAGCTCCATTAGTGTTTTTATTTTGTTTAGACGGCAGGTATTTGTGGAGGGGCACTGCCTGCAACGACTTTGAGTGGGATGGAGCATAGCTGGATGGGCATTTTGGACAGGTAAGTGTACTATTTAGAATGTATTGTATTACATGTTGTATGTATTTATGTATTAATTGTACTGTTTCTTTTTTTTCTAGGTGTAACGGACCTGGGGACATTTATGGAGGGCCCTTGTCCTGTATGAAGAACAGAAAACCATCATCGCTGGAGGGGAATTTGGGCAAGGTAAGTGGTCTAATTTACTCTATTCTAGTTTTAGGAAGGGGTTGTTTTAGGTGTAATTCAGAGATTTTTATTCAATGTAATGTAGTGTATTTTATTTTATGTAATTTAGTTTGTTATTTTATGCAATTTGTTTTTATTTTCAGTAACCTAGCTTTTTTATTTTCAGTAATGTAGCTTTTTACTTTTGTAATGTAGTTTGTTATTTTCAGTAATTCTTTTTTATTTTCTGTAATGTAGTGTTTATTTTTTTGGTGTCATTAGTGTTTTTTTATTTTTTTTGTAATTAGTGGCATTCTAGGGATTTTATTAGGGGGTTAGGTAGGTAGTGTAGGGGTTAATAGGGTAAGGGGGGTTAATGGTGCAGAGGGCGGTTAATAGTGTAGAGGGGGGTTAATAGGGTAGAGAGGGTGTTAATAGTGTTGAGGGGGTTAATAGGGTGGAGGGTGGTTAATAGTGTAGAGGGGGGGTTAATTGATAAGAGGGGTGATTAATAGTGTAGAGTGGGTTAATAATGTAGAGGGGGATTAATCGGGTAAAGGGGGGTTAATAGTGTAGAGGGGGTTATTTAGTTAGAGGGGGTTTATACATTGGTATAGGGTAGGATAGGGGTAAATAATGTAAGGTAAGGTTAATAGGGTAGGGGCTAATGGGTATAGTTAGGGTTGATGGGGTATAGTTAGGTTAATGGGTTGATGGAGTATAGTTAGGGTTTATAGTGTAGTGTAGTGCTTAGGCTTTGTGTCATGAGGGTCCTGGAGGATGCTCATGACACTTATAGTGTTAATATAGGGGTTAATAGTGCCCTATAGGGGTCTATATACACCCCATTGGACTGAGGGGGTTAATTATTGTCTCATGAGCATCTATATTGACCCCCATAAGTGATAGGGTTAATTTTAGGTGCTGGGGGTACTTATAGTACCCCAGTGGCAGGGGTTAAGTTTTTACTTAGCGCAGGTCCTTTAAGGACCTTTAAGGTCCTTTCAGGACCCGCAGGGGGAAATTTTTTAAATGCAGCGGGGAACCCGATCGGGACCCCCGCTGCAAGAGTTAATGTGTGGACACTACGGGTCAGGATGTGGACCATCAGCATTGGGGGGTTCATTTTAGTTTCCACAGGGGTACTTACAGTACCCCGTGGCATGGAGTTAACAATTTGTGTGCCAAGGGCCCTTTAAGAACCTGTGGCAAGGAATTTAAAATATTCAAATGCTGCCTGGGCCCAGTCAGGTCACCTGCAGCAATGGGTTAATGTGGGGACCCCTGTGTCATGGGGGTCATGTGGGGACTGCAGCAGGGTTCCATATATGTAGCCTTTGGGAGCCATCATGATGACGGTCTCATTTACTATTGGCTCATTGTAAGCAGTAGCTGTGGGCTTGTATTCGCAAGCCCGGCTCTGCTTATTTTTGAAACCCAGATTTCCAATTTCAGATCTCAGGCAGTGGGGAATTGGATAGCATCAGAAATGGAGGGGAACGAGAGCCCGCAACTCAATCGCAGACATGCGGCCGTCGGCGAGCAAATTGTGGGCTTGTGATTGAATGAGGCTCATTGCTTTTATCTTTAAATTCCAATAAATTTGCTACTGTAATTATCCATACTACATTTAATGCATGTATAAAACACTCGCTGTTTTCAAAAATGTTATTCTTAGTTTATTTATTGTTTTGAGAAGAACAAAGCTGTCTTGGTTTGTTGGAGTAGGGATGTCTTTCTGAACACGTTCCCGTATGTAATCTCTAATATTTTATCAATATCCTTATTAGACTTGGCTTAAACCCTTAATGAAAGCATCAGCTTTTTTCCCCCTATGTACTGTATCAAATCTTCTGTTCTTCGGTTTATGCTCATCATAATATTTGTCCATATATGACATAATTTCGACAATGGTTACTTTTGTAATGTTAAAGCACAAGATCTCTCTAAATGTAAGTTGTTTTTTTTTCATATTAAAGATTCATGAAAACATAATATAACTTGTCTAGTTTCCAGTTACTACCTGGTGTTTGTGGATAGTAGAAGCCAACATTAGAAGTTCCATTTATTTCACTGATAATTACATAGCTGAGCGGATTAGGTTAAAATTTCAGGAGCGAATTCAACAGCCGATAAAGCTATACCTGACAGTTGCATATATGTCAGGTGTTCTTTGGCTGTTCACAACAAATAATACAGAGACAACTTTTACATGTATATTTGAAATTCCCCCTTAATAGGAGAACCAATTATTTCCTAGTGATCATTTACATATTTCAATATACTATAAATCTCTAAATAAAGGTACCGAATTTGTACTGAAATTTCATATTGCTAATATTACTATGTTACATGTCTTAATCTCTTCACAACTTGGCTGAGACAATAAGTAAGAACAATGGAGTACCAAATGGTACTTTTGTACAGTCTTGCCCTATCCTGAATACTTAGGATTTTATGCAGATACAAACAATCATTATAATAAAATAAAAAAAAAATATATCGGTTTTTTTTACTCAGGCTCTCTCACATTTAAAAATAATTAAGGCATAATTAAATTTCATAACAAATTAGCAGACGTGACCTTTATTAATTCATATACATGGGAGACAACTATGAATAAACTAATGAGCACTGTATTAATTACACAGCAGGAATTCCAGTTAAATAAAACTTTGATTCAAATACAAAATCATTTAAATAGCACATATGTCCTTCAGATTACAATGAACATGGTCTGATAAAAACATTTTAATTAAAGTGTATTATTTGCATGAACTGCTTCAACTTTGAAATCTACATTTGACATCTCCAAGGCAGTTTTATTGTATATTTGCTGTTCTCTTTGATATATATATATATATATATATATATATATATATATATATATATATGTATATATATATATATATAGTGTAATGTCAGGGATAATGAAAAGTTATGTTTGTGTGAAGAACAAATCTAAAGCACAGTTATTAACAAATCTAATATTACAACAGCATTACAATGTGCAGTAATCTAATTAAGCTTAGGACTGTTACCATTTCAAGAAAATACAAAAATACTATAAAAAAAAAAACAATGCCAGCTTTGGAACTAATAATACAAAGTATTCTTTGTTAATTAAAGGACCATACAGGTCACACTTACTACAGTTTCTTATACATAATCATGTTCCATAACTGATGTAATAAGGTTATTTGAACTGGGTTTTGTGCAAGCAGTCTCAATGGAGGAACTCATTTCTGCAACACTTGTGATAATAAAGGACTATAGAAAAAGTTGAAGCTACATTATGATTAAAGAGCAACTAGAGCAACCTATAACAAATGTTGCCAATAATTATTTTTTTCATATAATTAATTGCTCCCTTCATCTCATGTTTCTCAAGTATATACCTTTTTAAACACAATATGCAGAAAATTGCAATATATTATGTGGAATTTAGAATGATGAAAATCTCTGTAAAGTCAAACAACAATTATGCTCCAGCATGAAGACCGAATAAAACTGTAGCAGCCATGCAGGCAAATCCTAGACACAAAAATATCAGTAATTTGAAGGCTACCTGCCACAGTAAACAACATACAAAACATGTATTTTATTATTATTATTCTTACTATATTTATTATTATTATTTGTTCAGTGATCCGATTTACAAATCCAGTATAAAGACTCTCTCTGCAATGTATCTTTTCCCTAACCCAGGGGCCACCTGTATTACTATAATATATTTGTATAATACATTTGTACTACTGAATTATGTGTTACTGAGATTGGCCGCAATGAAGAAAAACTGAGTTCTACTTCATACCGCAAGCCTACTGATATACAGAATATAACAATACCAGATCAAAGTGAGCATCCATCCAGTACTAAGGCTTAGATTTATCAAAAGGTGAAAGTAGTTTGGAATATTGATTTTCATTAATCCACCACTAGAGTTCAGCATTGAAATAGGTAATTTTATTAAATGGCATATGTGAATTTAGCAGTAGCAAAAGTATTTGTATGGCAGATTGCGTGTTGTAATCAATGGCTTATGTAGTAGGTTTGAAATGAATAACGTATCTAGTAATGGTTTTCTATGGGAGGCATATCACATAATTAAAAAAGGCCATTTTACATATGAATAGTCATCGAAAGTTCATAATAATAACAATAATAAAAAATATGTAATGATAATAAATAATAACAATGTTCTAATAATTTGATAAGCGAATAACAACAGAACAATAATAATTATATGTGATTTTTATTACTATTAATATTTTTGTTGTTATTAAAATTATGTTTATATTTTAAATTCTTGTTTTTCCCCTTGTGGTCACATTATTTATAACATATATGCATTGCTCTGTTGCAGCTTATGAAAAGAAATAGCACAAATGCAATCAAGTATGTAATTTCTGGTTTATCAATAAGAATTTTTAATTCACTTGTCACCTCTTTTGCTGTTCAATTGGATGCTCACTTTGATATCATATTGAATTGAGTATACGCATGTTCGCTACTTGAAAATTACTGTTTTACATATATTGCCTGCTGTAATGGATGGTGTATTACAATATACAACTTGATAAATGTGAGCCTAAGTGCTCTTTCCATTTTCAAAGATTATCAGGACTTTACATAAATATTTCAGAACCAGAAAAATATGAGGAAAGCATCCAGAGACACTTCATTCAGATAAAACCTTCCAAAAAGTTCACAAGTTCATAGTTATAACTATAATTGTATGCAAGATGAGCATGAACTTAAAGAGCCAAAGAATTGTCTGATTTATTAAAAATAATTTACACAAGATGACCTTCTTTCTTTTCTGTACAACAGCTCCTTAATCCGGTGGGAGGTGGGAAACAGACTCACAATCAGTTTATCTAAACTATTATGAGAATGCCCTTATAATGAACTTGACGTAATAATGTTGTTATAAAACTTACATAAATAGCTCCCAAATTATAGCTATTGCATTTAATGGCAGCAGGTTGCAACATGGGAGGAACCATGGATTAATATAACATCTCTATTGTAATCTATTGATAGACTGCCACTATGAATATTCACTTGACAATAGAACTGAGAAACTCCTAGTAGCATACCCTCTCCCAGGCATGAATCAAGCTATCTATCCAAGATGGAGGCATTCATTACTCAGTCTGCCAAAGTAATAGATAGCAATTGTTAGCATAATACATAATAGATAACACTAGTGATGTCGCGAACATCAAATTTTCGGTTCGCGAACCACGGACGTGAATTCCATCAAATGTTCGCGAACGGACGAACATCGGCGAACCACCATTGACTTCAATGGGCAGGCGAATTTCAAAACCCACAGGGACTCTTTCTGGCCACAATAGTGATGGGAAAGTTGTTTCAAGGGGACTAACACCTGGACTGTGGCATGCCGGAGGGGGATCCATGGCAAAACTCCCACGGAAAATTACATAGTTGATGCAGAGTCTGGTTTTAACCCATAAAGGGCATAAATCCCCTAACATTCCTAAATTGTTTGGAATAACATGCTTTAAAACATCAGGTATGATGTTGTATCAATCAGGTAGTGTAAGGGTTACACCCGCTTCACAGTAACAGACCAATATCCCCATTTAATGCACCGCAAACAACCGCAAACAGTCCCTTTGCACAACCGCAAACTCCCCATTTGCACAAGGTTGGATACCAAGCTAGCCATGTCCCGTTCCTTGTCCTCACTGATGTCATTGAAGGTCTCTTCCTCCACCCAGCCACCAAGGGTCCCCGAAAGGTGACAACAAGCCCCCTGGGACGCCTGCTGTGTTTGATCTTCCACCTCCTCAAAGCCACCTTCCTCCTCTGACTCCTCTTCTTCAGACTCCTCTCTCTGCGTTGCCTCTGTCTGCGTTATTATAAGGTGTGTACTGTTAAGTAGTACTATTCCTATCGGTTTAATCCCTGTTACATCCACTATTAGGGGACGTGTATATGGCATGAATTTTTGAAATAGGGAGATGGAAAAAGATGCTTGGTCGGACCTCCTACTTCGAATTTGGGGCACTACACGTGCAATGTAATGTGCCACCAGATAGGAGTGGTGTATTAAGTTTTACTATTCATTCCTTTTAGTTTAATACCTGTTACGTCACCTATCAGGGGACGTGTATATGGTATGGATTTTTGGAACAGGGAGATGGAAAAAGATGCTTGGTCGGACCTCCTACTTCGAATTTGGGGCACTGTGCATGCAATGTAATGTGCCACCAGATAGGAGTGGTGTATTAAGTTTTACTATTTATTCCTATCAGTTTAATACCTGTTACGTCACCTATCTTTCCTCCCAATAGCACATTCTATATGTCATCAACCGGCCTGGTTGTATTTAGAGAACCACACTTTAAGGCCCTTAAGCTGGGACAAGGTGGCTTGGCTATCAGAATTGCCTCAGAGCCTTAAAAACTCGCCAAACCCCCTAATCAGACACTCACTATCATACTGGAAATGGGCCAAGAAACACACAGGTTTGTTCCCTGGATCCACCCAAATGACCCCAATTCTTGACCACCCTCAGGCTCCGAAACACATGAGCACAACATCACAACACTGGTGTAGGTCAAGGAAACTAGATAGACTTGGGAGACTGGTTAGTAAAGGGCCAGATGGTCACCTATGAGGAACTGAGGGACAAGCATGAGCTACCACTGTCAGAACATTACAATTACTGTAGGCTGAGGCATTTCACACACTCCCTGACCCAGAAACAGGGGACACCGGTCTTAAATTGGTTCTCCAAAATTTGTAAAGATAAACCTCTATCAAGGGGGATCATTGGGTCGCTTTACAAATATAAAACATTTGTTACTGGTTGAAGCGACACTGTGGGAAGGACCAGAGTGGGGGAGCCCTGGAGACCCTTCAGAAGCAACCGGCGGCAAAATCATCCCAGGAAAGGCGAGGTCGCTTACTGAAGCCTGCCCTAGGGTAACCCAAGGGTGATTGCCCAGGTTACATATTGTAAATAATAAGCTAATACTGCTGGAGGGATGATAGCTAATAGGACTTTGGTGTTCCCTGCAGATATACTCTTTACTATTGTCTGTTTTACCATGTTTTAGGTATCTTTTAAATTGCAATCACAGTAACAAATAAGAAAAATTATTAACCTAAAAAGTAAAAATAAGAAGGAATAACCAGCTAACTTTCACAAAATGTCTTTATTGTAAATATGTATTTTTGCACAACTGTTATGCAAGACTGTTCAAAAATGCTTTATTTTTCATTACATGCTGTACGCCTTCTGACAATAAAAGAATTTAAATGCAAAAATTAGGTATTGTTGCAGCGACCAGAAAACTTGATGTTAGTTTGTGGACCATTATTAGCTCAAGGCAGCTCAACTATCAGGCCTTTTTTAATCGAATGTATCACCCACTGTCAGTCCCTTCGGGATCCATCCCTCATTCATCTTAATAAAGGTGAGGTAATCTAGACTTTTTTGACCTAGGCGACTTCTCTTATCAGTGACAAAACCTCCTGCTGCACTGAAGGTCCTTTCTGACACGACACTTGAAGCGGGGCAGGACAGAAGTTCTATGGCAAATTGGGATAGCTCAGGCCACAGGGCAAGCGTGCACACCCAGTAGTCAAGGGGTTCATCGCTCCTCATAGTGTCGATATCTGCAGTTATGGCGAGGTAGTCTGTTACCTCACGGTCGAGTCGTTCTCTGAGGGTCGACCCCGAAGGGCTGTGGCGATGCATAGGTCTTAAAAAGCTCTGCATGTCCTCCATCAACAACACGTCTGTAAAGCGTCCTCTCCTTGCCGGCATGGTCGTGGGAGCAGGAGGATTATGTTCACCTCTTCCGCTGTTAGATTGCCGTTGTGCTGTGACATGTTCCTCGTCCTCAGTGATCTCACTGAAGGTATGTTCTTCCCCCAGCCACGTACAACACCACTGGTACCAGATAGGTGACAATGAGCACCCTGGGATGCCTGTTGTGGTTGGTCTTCCTCCTCCTCCTCAAAGCCACATTCCTCCTCTGACTCCTCATCCTCACAATCCTCTTCCAGCGTTGATGCAGGTCCAGCAAGCGATGCTATAAGGCTGTTTCTGGCGGTGATGGTGACCACAAATCTTCCTCTTCCTCTTCACGCTCATCTACGGCCTGATCCAGCACTCTTCGCAAGGCAAGCTCCAGGAAGAAAACAAATGGTATGATGTCGCTGATGGTGCCCTGGGTGCGACTGACAAGGTTTGTCACCTCCTCAAAAGGACGCATAAGCCAACTGGCATTGCGCATGAGCGTCCAGTAACGTGGCAAAAATATCCCCAGCTCCGCAGAGGCTGTCCTAGCACCCCAGTCATACAAATACTCGTTAACAGCCTTTTCTTGATGGAGCAGGCGGTAGAACATTAGGAGTGTTGAATTCCAACGTGTCGGGCTGTCTAACATCAAGCGCCTCGCTGCCATGTTGTTTCGCCGCTGGATATCTGTAAAGTGCGCCATGACCGTGTAGGAACGCCTGAAATGGGCACACACCTTTCTGGCCTGCTTCAAGATGTCCTGTAAGCCTGGGTGCTTATGCACAAAGCGTTGTACAATCAGATTACACACATGTGCCATGCACGGCACATGTGTCAACTTGCCCAAATTCAATGCCGCCAACAAATTTCTTTTGTTGTCACAAACCACTTTGCCGATCTCCATTTGGTGTGGAGTCAGCCACTGATCCACCTGTGCGTTCAGGGCAGACAGGAGTGCTGGTCGGATGTGACTCTCTGCTTTCAGGGAAGTCAACCCCAAGACAGCGTGACACTGCCATATCCGGGAATAGCACCTGTGGAGCTGGGGGGGTGCCGTTGATGTGGAGCAAGACATAGCAGCAGCAGAAGAGGACTAAGCCGAGGAGGGTATGGAAGAGGATGGAGTAGGAGAAATAGAGGAGGTGGCAGCAGGCCTGCCTGCAAGTCGTGGAGGTGTCACCAACTCCTCTGCAGAGCCACGTATTTCATGCTTGGCAGCTGTCACCAGGTTTACCCAATGCGCAGTGTATGTGATATACCTGCCCTGACCATGCTTTGCAGACCAGGTATCAGTGATCAGATGGACCCTTGCCCCAACACTGTGTGCCAGAGATGCCATTACTTCCTTTTGCACAATCGAGTACAGGTTGGGGATTGCCTTTTGTGCAAAGAAATTTCGGCCGGGTACCTTCCACTGCGGTGTCCCAATAGCTACAATTTTTTGGAACGCCTCAGACTCCACCAGCTTGTATGGCAAAAGCTGGCGGGCTATGAGTTCAGACAAGCCAGCTGTCAGTTGCCGGGCAAGGGGGTGACTTTGCGACATTGGCTTCTTACGCTCAAACATGTCCTTGACAGACACCTGACTGTGGGCAGATGAGCAGGGACTGCTCAGGGCGAGACACGGAGTGGCAGATGGTTGAGAGGGGGCAAGCAGGGCAGCAGTGGTTGACGTGGCTGAAGATGCTAGACCAGGAGAAGGATGGCGGCTTTGACTTTGTGTGCTGCTTGTACTCATGTGTTGATCCCATAGGCGTTTGTGATGTGACATCATGTGCCTTCGCAAAGAAGTTGTACCTAGGTGGGTGTTGGACCTCCCACGACTCTATTCGCAGGGGTTGCAAATGGCATCACTGTTGTCACAGGCAGACACACGAAAAAATTGCCACACTGTTGAGCTCAGCATTTCCGGCATTCTGGTGGTGGCAACAGCATGCGTTGACTGGCGTGCTGTCTGGCAGACCCCGGGTGATGATGCATGCTGTCTGACTGTGCCACTAGCTACTTTTGACGACCTCCCGCTGCTTACAACTCGTCTCCTCCTCCTCTCTGTCTCCCCATCTGAACTTTCCTCCTGTTCTTCTTCTCTTATAGCGGGCACCCACGTGACATCCACGCACGCATCGTCATCATCAACCGCTTCACTTGTATCTGACAACTCAACAAAGGAAGCAGCACCGGGTACAACATCATCATCATCAGATGTAATGCTGCCTGACTGGGACATATCCCGGTTATCTACATCCTCTGGCACTAATGTTTGTGCATCACTTATTTCTTCCAACGGATGTGTAAATAACTCTGTTGACTGATCAAGTGAAGCGGCTGTGGTGCTAGTGTTTGTGGTGGCGGCAGGCGGGCGAGTGGTAACTGGAGAGGTGCCCAAAGCTAAGCTGGAGGAGGATGGTGCGTCTAGGTTCCGAGCGGAAGCTGTAGAAGATTGGGTGTCCTGTATTAGCCAGTCGACTATGTCCTCAGAAGTTTTTGAATTCTGGGTAACTGGCCTCTGAACACTGGGCATTATTGTAGGGACAAAGGGAATCACAGCACCCCGACCACAACGGCCCCTGCGGGGTGGCCTGCCTCTGCCTGTCATTTTTTTTTGCAATTAGTGGTACTATGTGTGCAAGCTACTGTGACACCAGATATGAGTGTCACTGTGCACTGGCAAAAGTTGGCAGAGTAGGCGCTGTAGGCCTCACACACACGCCTGTAGGCAGGCAACTGATTTTTCAATCGATTACAGTCAAAAAAGGGTTCTTTTATTTCACTGTACACTACGGTTGCACTAGATATGAGTGTCACTGTGCACTGGCACAAGTTGGCAGAGTAGATGCAATAGGCTTCACACACACGCCTGTAGGCAGGCAACTGATATTCAATCGATTACAGTCAAAAAAGGGTTCTTTTATTTCACTGTACACTACGTTTGCACTAGATATGAGTGTCACTGTGCAGTGGCAAAAGTTGGCAGAGTAGATGCAATAGGCTTCACACACACGCCTGTAGGCAGGCAACTGATATTCAATCGATTACAGTCAAAAAAGGGTTGTTTTATGTCACTGTACACTACGGTTGCACTAGATATGAGTGTCACTGTGCACTGGCAAAAGTTGGCAGAGTAGATGCAATAGGCTTCACACGCCTGTAGGCAGGCAACTGATATTCAATCAATTACAGTCAAAAAAGGGTTGTTTTATGTCACTGTACACTACGGTTGCACTAGATATGAGTGTCACTGTGCACTGGCAAAAGTTGGCAGAGTAGATGCAATAGGTCTCACACACATGCCTGTAGGCAGGCAACTGATATTCAATCGATTACAGTCAAAAAAGGGTTATTTTATTTCACTGTACACTACGGTTGTACTAGATATAAGTGTCACTGTGCAGTGGCAAAAGTTGGCAGAGTAGATGCAATAGGCTTCACACACACGCCTGTAGGCAGGCAACTGATATTCAATCGATTACAGTCAAAAAAGGGTTGTTTTATGTCACTGTACACTACGGTTGCACTAGATATGAGTGTCACTGTGCACTGGCAAAAGTTGGCAGAGTAGATGCAATAGGCTTCACACGCCTGTAGGCAGGCAACTGATATTCAATCAATTACAGTCAAAAAAGGGTTGTTTTATGTCACTGCACACTACGGTTACACTAGATATGAGTGTCACTGTGCACTGGAAAAAGTTGGCAGAGTAGATGCAATAGGTCTCACACACACGCCTGTAGGCAGGCAACTGATATTCAATTGATTACAGTCAAAAAAGGGTTCTTTTATTTCACTGTACACTACGGTTGCACTAGATATGAGTGTCACTGTGCACTGGCAAAAGTTGGCAGAGTAGATGCAATAGGCTTCACACACACGCCTGTAGGCAGGCAACTGATTTTTCAATCGATTACAGTCAAAAAAGGGTTCTTTTATTTCACTGTACACTACGGTTGCACTAGATATGAGTGTCACTGTGCACTGGCACAAGTTGGCAGAGTAGATGCAATAGGCTTCACACACACGCCTGTAGGCAGGCAACTGATATTCAATCGATTACAGTCAAAAAAGGGTTCTTTTATTTCACTGTACACTACGGTTGCACTAGATATGAGTGTCACTGTGCACTGGCTAAAGTTGACAGAGTAGATGCAATAGGCCTCACACACACGCCTGTAGGCAGGCAACTGATATTCAATCGATTATAGTCAAAAAAGGGTTCTTTTATTTCACTGTACACTACGTTTGCACTAGATATGAGTGTCACTGTGCACTGGCACAAGTTGGCAGAGTAGATGCAATAGGCTTCACACACACGCCTGTAGGCAGGCAACTGATATTCAATCGATTACAGTCAAAAAAGGGTTCTTTTATTTCACTGTACACTACGGTTGCACTAGATATGAGTGTCACTGTGCAGTGGCAAAAGTTGGCAGAGTAGATGCAATAGGCTTCACACACACGCCTGTAGGCAGGCAACTGATATTCAATCGATTACAGTCAAAAAAGGGTTGTTTTATGTCACTGTACACTACGGTTGCACTAGATTTGAGTGTCACTGTGCACTGGCAAAAGTTGGCAGAGTAGATGCAATAGGCTTCACACGCCTGTAGGCAGGCAACTGATATTCAATCAATTACAGTCAAAAAAGGGTTGTTTTATGTCACTGTACACTACGGTTGCACTAGATATGAGTGTCACTGTGCACTGGCAAAAGTTGGCAGAGTAGATGCAATAGGTCTCACACACATGCCTGTAGGCAGGCAACTGATATTCAATCGATTACAGTCAAAAAAGGGTTATTTTATTTCACTGTACACTACGGTTGCACTAGATATAAGTGTCACTGTGCAGTGGCAAAAGTTGGCAGAGTAGATGCAATAGGCTTCACACACACGCCTGTAGGCAGGCAACTGATATTCAATCGATTACAGTCAAAAAAGGGTTGTTTTATGTCACTGTACACTACGGTTGCACTAGATATGAGTGTCACTGTGCACTGGCAAAAGTTGGCAGAGTAGATGCAATAGGCTTCACACGCCTGTAGGCAGGCAACTGATATTCAATCAATTACAGTCAAAAAAGGGTTGTTTTATGTCACTGCACACTACGGTTACACTAGATATGAGTGTCACTGTGCACTGGAAAAAGTTGGCAGAGTAGATGCAATAGGTCTCACACACACGCCTGTAGGCAGGCAACTGATATTCAATCGATTACAGTCAAAAAAGGGTTCTTTTATTTCACTGTACACTACGGTTGCACTAGATATGAGTGTCACTGTGCACTGGCAAAAGTTGGCAGAGTAGATGCAATAGGCTTCACACACACGGCTGTAGGCAGGCAACTGATATTCAATCGATTACAGTCAAAAAAGGGTTGTTTTATGTCACTGTACACTACGGTTGCACTAGATATGAGTGTCACTGTGCACTGGCAAAAGTTGGCAGAGTAGATGCAATAGGCTTCACACGCCTGTAGGCAGGCAACTGATATTCAATCAATTACAGTCAAAAAAGGGTTGTTTTATGTCACTGCACACTACGTTTACACTAGATATGAGTGTCACTGTGCACTGGAAAAAGTTGGCAGAGTAGATGCAATAGGTCTCACACACACGCCTGTAGGCAGGCAACTGATATTCAATCGATTACAGTCAAAAAAGGGTTCTTTTATTTCACTGTACACTACGGTTGCACTAGATATGAGTGTCACTGTGCAGTGGCAAAAGTTGGCAGAGTAGATGCAATAGGCTTCACACACACGCCTGTAGGCAGGCAACTGATATTCAATCGATTACAGTCAAAAAAGGGTTTTGGCGTGTCTTAGCAGGAGCAGCGGCTGGTCGCATAAAGAAGCAGCTCCTGCTCCAAAACTTAAAGAAAGGGCCGAAAAGGGCCAGAAACCCTCCTCAATCACCCTACAAATCCCACCTGAGCCCCCGGGGGGACGAGGGCAACGCTAACATAGAGGAAGGAGGAAGAGGAGAGCCGGGAAGCGCAGCTGCGAGGTTGAGGCCCACTCCAACCTACCTCCCGCGAGAGTTGCTCCCGGCGCCTTCTCCCCGGCAAAAGAAGAAGGCCCGAACCGAGCAGAGGGAGCCGCGAACTAGGAAAGCAGCAGGAGGAGACCCGCAGCGACATCAGGAGGCTGGGGTAAGCAGGAGTGTGGGGGGAAGACACGCGGGCGCAACACAAGACCCCACAGCACCCCACATCAGCCCCCACACTGAGCAGGCCCACCTCCAAAGCGGGCTTGGAGGTGAGGTAGGCCTAACTAAAAGCCTGAGGAGCTTCGGTGGGACTGGAGCCCTGGGCCCAGACCGGGGGGCTGCATACTCTCCCCACAGGAGCAGGGGTGTCACCGGGGGCCTCCTCCTCTCCCTGCTGGGCCCTGAAGACGCCCTGGAAGGGTGGACCAGGGGCATACTGAGGGAAACACAGCCCAAGACCCTAGTAGTAGGCCAGTAATCCAAGAGCATAGAAGGCTCAGGCAAACATCCTGGGGGGAATTTTCCTGCCAAAAAGAAACGGTCATTTTCCCTTAGGGAGAACTGAAGAGGAAGAAGGGGGCGGAGCCAGCATCCTAAAATGGTGGGTGCAATATAGGAAGGCTCCACAGCCTAGCTAAAACAGCAGCAAGTGTGCAGAGAATCAGACACAAACAGAGGAACCTTGAAAAGGGGAGAATAACATCTTGAATAGTAGCTAGCCCCCTGACTCTGGTTTCATTGATCTTGTAGAAGCACTGAGTAAAGAAGTGAGGGTCCAAACCAGCACAGCTGGATGAAAGCACCTCAACCCACTTCCCAAAGACACTTTTAAACAAGACAAGGACTTAAAACATAACCTGACTACCACCTCGTCCAGCTAAAGATAAACCAAGGGTTGCTCCCTGGAACGCACACGGCAGGGCGTGCTCTCTGCAAACCGCAAACAAGTCTGAAAGCCAGAGGCAACCAAATATACGCTCACAGACAACTAACCTGTAGGTTTAGAGCTGACCAAGAACACGTGAGTGTTTGACCTTTACAATCACCCCCATGAACACTATGGGACAAGACGCTTAGAGACAGGGGGTTCTCGGCAGGCATGACTCAACAGACCCTCAGGGCGCCTCAAGACTTCTACCTAACTCTGGCAAGAGCATTCTTCCCCGCTCTGCAAATGACTTAAATCAGAGGCGGCTTCTACCTCACGCATAACTTCATTTACAAGCTTGCACAGACAAACAAACTATCCTCATCTAGAGCCGGGGTTTCCTCTCACAGCCCTGCAGCCCCTCTCCTGAACAAAGTGACCAGCCTGAAGCAGAAGGGGAAGATCCCAACCCACCTCAGGACATGAATCGCTCAGCCAAATCCCTAGAGATCATAGGGCAGATGCTACAGGCTCAATCTTAGTTAAAGAGATCAGGGATGACCGATTCGAACTGGGCCAGAGAACCAACCTCCTCGAGGAGACCACAGACAAAATAAATGAAGCTCAGGAACATGACAGAGCAGAAATCAACAAACTGGTGGCAAAAGTTTCTCTTCTAGACGACAAGTTGGACGATCTAGAGAACAAATCGAGGAGACACAACATCAGGGTACGCGGGGTCCCAAACACGGTGCCCGACCTACTGCAATATCTAAGAGCGGTGATCTCCTTTATCCTACCAGAGGTGGCTGACAACACCTGGGAAATTGAGCGAGCCCATAGAGCCCTTGGGGCCTCACAAAATCAAGAACTACCAAAAGATATAATTGTTTGCTTCCTGAGGCAAAAAAACAGAGACCTGATCCTGAATGCCACAAGAAAATTACCTAACATCAAAGGCCCCAATGGCGCCCCTCTCCAAATCTACATGGACCTATCCCCACGAACACTAGAGAAACGCTGAGCAATGAAAACGGCCCTTGCTACCTTGATCAAATGCAAGATTCCATAAAGATGGGGCTTCCCTTTCTCTCTCTCATTCCAACATCAAGGGACTGTCTATTTGATTCACACTCCAGAGGAATGTGCCAAAATTCTGCACAGCCTTCACTTGACGGACCCAGCTGAGGGAGGCCTGGCTCCAGAACGGGCGCCCGAAGCAAGACCGGCCAGAATCTGGTCAACGGCCAAGAAGTCGCACTGACCTGGGGCGACCAGAGACACTAAGCCGACCCCGAGCCCTGACTACAGTACTGATCTTCCAAGCACGTCAAGACTCACCTAAATTGGGATTGATAGACGTTTGTTTGCACTTTTCTCTTGTTATTTGTTCTTCCTGGAGCAGCAGGCAATAATATATATCTCAAGCATAAGTAGTAAACCACAATGTACAGTGTTTAACTAAGAGTGGCTTAGGCCCAAGATAGCCTGGATAGCTATATGTATATATAAAGCCTAGGACTCCCATTAACCCAGAGCTTAAGGTCCAGTGCTAATTTTCTAATACCACAGCTGACTGCAAGAGGAGAATATAAGCTCAGCTTTGTTAGATTTAGTATTTAACTGCAATCTGAGGTAATTTCTGCAATGCCTGTTAGAGCCCCATATGGGACTTTATGTTTAGTAATGTTAGGTTAAATTTGTTTATGGTAAAGATGTTAGCATTGTATGTCAGGTTCGGGGGTCGAACCCTTAGTATTAACGACATTCTTTCTAATGTTCTGTCTAAACTCTCTCTCTTCGCCGCCCCTTCTGGGGGCGCCCACAGGTGTTCCAACTTGGCTCACCCTTCTCTTGGGGGGGTTGTCCTGGCCTGCGTGGATCCCGGGCGACCGGCTCTCCACAAGCAACCTGGGGTAACAGCTCATATAGGGTCCCAGCAGACCTCCACGCACTCACATGGCTAACCAACACTACATGTTCAACACGCATAATGTTAGAGGCTTTAACTCCCCCAACAAGCGAAGGCAAGCTTGCAGTCCTTTTTCTTCAGGAGACTCACTTTGATCATGGGAAGACCCCTTCGTTTTTGCACAAAGACTACTCAACCTTTCACACCTCTAGCCAAAAAACTAAGAGGGGGGGCGCAGCAATCTTAATTCATAAGGACTTTCCTTTCCAGGTTTCCCACAAAAAAAATAGATAAAGAGGGTAATTTTCTGATTATCACATGCAATCTGCTTAACACGAAGCTTACCCTAGTGTCACTCTATGCCCCTACAGTAGCCCCTCATAATGCAAACATAAATTTTCTAGAGACACTAGACTCCCAGGACTTAGGCAAAGTTATTATAGATGGGGACGTTAACCTAGTGCTAGACCCAGATAAGGACAGGTCTAGGAAACAGGGGGAATCCAGACCCCCAGACAAAATCAAGCTAATCAAGAATCTGCTCCTAAAACTGGGACTGGTAGACACCTGGAGAGGACTCCACCCTCAAGAGAGGGAATATACGTTTTATTCCCCCACACACAAATCCTACTCACGTATAGACACCCTTTTTATTGACGCCTCTCTACTAGATCAAGCCATCTCTACGGACATAGTCCCTTGCCCTTGGTCAGATCACAGTCAGGTCACACTAGGCCTGAACCTAACCCCCAATTTCGTAGCACCATACTCATGGCGGCTCAATGATAGGCTCCTGTCAATCCCGAGTGTGCTAGACCATATCTCCAGAGACTTGAGGGACTACGTCTCCACAAACTCTAGTCCCACCACGGGAGCGGGGTGGTTCTTGGTAACACACAAAGCATTTATAAGGGGCAGTTTTATAAAACTAGCCTCCGCATATAAAAGAAAGGTAAGGGCAAAGGAGAGCTGACTGACCAGGGAACTAGCCACCCTAGAAAAACTAAATCAGCAACAGCAGTCAGACCTAAATAGCCAGCGAATAGACCTGATCAGACTAGAACTAGACAACATTCTGTCAGCCCAAACAGAGAAGGCCCTGAGGAAAACCCAAAGCAATTTTTTTGTGCAGGCAAAGAAACCGAGCCCTTTACTGGCTAATAGGCTGAATGCCAGATTCCAGCAAGCAAGGGTCACCCAAATCAAAACAAAAACAGGCATAATCACAAATAGTCAGGCTAAGATCCAGGATATCTTCCGAACATTCTATCAAGAGATATACACCTCACAAACACAGGCGGTTGGGGACTCTCTGAAAGGCTATCTGGGGAGATTGGACCTCCCTGTTCTGGGAGACTCCAAGTTGCACTTACTTAATTCGGAGGTTACAGAGGGGGAGGTCAGAGACACCATTAAAACACTCAAACTAGGCAAATCTCCCGGGCCCGACGGCTTTTCAAATCTTTATTATAAAAAGTTTGTAGATATACTGACTCCCCACTTGGTTTTAATGTACAATGCTATCCTGAAGGGAGAACAGATGCCGCCGGGAACTCAACCAGGCAACTCTGGTCTTCTTTCCCAAGTCGGGGAGGGACCCCATGGAGGTTAAAAACTACCGGCCTATTTTTATGCTCAACGGGGACATCAAAATCTTAGCTAAACTGATGGCTACAAGGATCTCCAGCTTCCTACCTAATCTAATACACAAGGACCAAACAGGCTTCATCCCCCACAGGCAGGCGGGAGACAACATTAGGAGAGTACTAAACATCATGCATCTGGCCAAACACTCAAAGACCCCCCTTTGCACTCTAGCCTTAGACATCAAAAACGCATTTGACTCGATAGAATGGCCATACCTATTTGCAGTTCTACAGAAATTTGGTATTAGAGCGAACTTCCTAAACCTCCTTAAAACATATTATAGGTCTCCACAAGCAATCCTGAAACTTCCCGGCCCAGAGAATTCGCTATTAGACATACAGAGGGGGACCAGAGAGCGTTTCCCTCTCTCCCCACTACTCTTTGCCCTAGCAATAGAGCCACTAGCTCAGAGTATTAGGACCTCCCCAGCGATCCAAGGTCTACAATTAGAAGGCCAAGAGAATAAATGTTGCCTCTTCGCTGACGACCTACTGTGCACTCTAATCCGCCCACTCACGTCCACAGCGGCCCTGATGGAGGGGCTGGACAAATTCCACTCTGTCTCCGGGCTGCGAGTGAACAAAGAAAAATCAGAAATTATAGGGCACCACCTTACACAACCTGAGAGGGAGAGGCTTAGGGACACATTCAACTTTCACTGGCTTAAAAAACACTTAAAGTATCTGGGAATAAGGATTACCCCAAACATCGCGGACATGTATGGGGCAAACTACCCGCCCCTATTCAAAGAGATAGCAGCTGATCTAGAGAAATGGAATAAACTCTGCATCTCCTGGTCTGGCCGGATCCACACGGTCAAGATGAATGTACTCCCCAGAATCTTGTACTATTTTAGATCACTCCCAATTAAAGTCCCCATCAAGGACCTGGACAACCTACAAAAGCAAATTATGAGGTTCATATAGAGATATAAAACTCCCAGAATCCCGAAACTCACTATGTTTCGGTACAAAAATAGCTGCAGACTTTCATGTCCCCACCTTAAACTCTACTATAGGGCGGCCCAGATCTCTTTTCTACCCCAAGCACACTCGGAGGCACATCAACCCATATGGGTAGCAATAGAAAATCAACAGCTATATCCTCATGGTTGGGACACGGTAGTATGGCTTCCAAAGTCCCACCGCCAGCCGCTCACTTGCTCAAATCCCATGATTAGACTGTCCTTGGGTTGCTGGGACTGGGCGAACTTAAAAAGGCACCTGACTCCCGACCTCTCTCCGCTTCTATCGATTACCGCTTCTCCCCTCTTTGCGAAAGATCTTTCGAGTGACTCAGCGGCCTGGTGGATGATGGGCTGGACAGGGTAGGGGCTTGGTTCAAAGAGGGCCAACTCATTAACTTCGAATACCTTAGAGTCAAATTTAATCTCCCCCTAAAGGAACACTTCGTTTTTTGTAAATTTAGTCACTTTATATGGACTCTGGGGAAGTCACTAGGCCAACCCCAAGCAAACTGGATGACACACATGTGCTCGGATGCCCCACTATCTAAAGGTACACTAGGCAAAATTTACGAGACATTTAATTACCCGCAAAGCATGAGTACGCCCAAGCCCTTGATAAAATGGGAGGAAGACCTGGGCCAGACATGGGATCTGAAGAAATGAAGACAAATTAGCCAGAGACTAGCGAAAGGCTCCTACAATTATAGCCTGATGGAAACTTCATTAAAAGTGCTCCACAGGACTTACATTAGCCCAGCTAGGCTACATAAAATGAATCCTCTAGAGCCCGACACCTGTTTCAGGGGATGTCCAGAGAAAGGGACCTTCATCCACATATGGTGGACGTGTCTGAAGGCCCAGGAGATTTGGTCCGAGACAACTCAAATAGACTCCAAACTCTGTCTCACCCAAATAACCCCCACCATCGAAACTTGTCTCTTGGGACAAAGACCCTCCATACTGTCCAGGTTCCGGGATAGGTTACTCCAGTCCATATTCTTAGCGATAAAAAACAATATAGCCAGTAAATGGAAAAACTCTAACCTTAACCTAAGAGAGATCATAAACAAAATAAACTTTATTATGATTAATGAGAAACTCATCCACCTAGTCTCAGACACTTATACCAGCTTCCTGGATATCTGGGAACCCTGGATAGCCTCCAACTACAGCATAGATCCGGAATAGAGGGACACTGGTCGGATGGGGGGGGACATGGAGTTGAGGTGGCTGGAGAGAGCATGTCGGGGCACCCCCGCCGGAGACAGGGAGCAAAAGTAAGTTGGCGGGTCTCGGACCTGTGGGGGTTCTTAGGGGGCCGGGGACGAGAAGGTGGTCCTGGAGGGGCTTTTGGCTCCAACACTGCAAGATTCTGAAATAATCCTCCCTACCCCATACTGGGGCGTGGACAGTCTTGGAAGGGAGAAACTATATACCTTACACTAAATACCCTGTTCATAGTTAGCTTCAATATGTAAATCATAATTACCGTAAACTTGTTTGTGGTTTCTGTTGTTCTTCACCCTTGTTTTTGTTTTTTGACTTTCTTGTTTTTTTTTTGTTTTTTTTGTTTGTTTTTGTTTTAAATATTGTTGAAAATGGAAAACTGTTGTTGGTGTGACACACATAGAAAAAAGTAGCAGGGCAACCAATACTAAGGTCTATGTTTTTAGCAGGTGCACCTTGTACTTATCTCTAAGTATTGTTTCCTCGAATTGTACCAGCACTATTTATACATGGTTGTAACTTTCTCCTTTTTCTTCTAAAAAGTTTTTTGTGTGTCAATAAAAATTATTGACAAAAAAAAAAAAAGGCAGAGTAGATGCAATAGGCCTCACACACACGCCTGTAGGCAGGCAACTGATATTCAATCGATTCCAGTCAAAAAAGGGTTCTTTTATTTCACTGTACACTACGGTTGCACTAGATATAAGTGTCACTGTGCACTGGCAAAAGTTGGCAGAGTAGATGCAATAGGCCTCACACACATGCCTGTAGGCAGGCAACTGACATTCAATCGATTACAGTCAAAAAAGGGTTGTTTTATTTCACTGTACACTACGGTTGCACTAGATATGAGTGTCACTGTGCACTGGAAAAAGTTGGCAGAGTAGATGCAATAGGCCTCACACACACGCCTGTAGGCAGGAAACTGATATTCAATCGATTACAGTCAAAAAAGGGTTCTTTTATTACACTGTACACTACGGTTGCTCTAGATATAAGTGTCACTGTGCACTGGCAAAAGTTGGCAGAGTAGAGTCAAAAGGCCTCACACAAACCCCTGTAGGCAGGCAACTGATATTCAATCGATTACAGTCAAAAAAGGGTTCTTTTATTTCACTGTACACTACGGTTGCACTAGATATGAGTGTCACTGTGCACTGGCAAAAGTTGGCAGAGTAGATGCAATAGGCTTCACACGCCTGTAGGCAGGCAACTGATATTCAATCGATTACAGTCAAAAAAGGGTTGTTTTATGTCACTGCACACTACGGTTGCACTAGATATGAGTGTCACTGTGCACTGGCAAAAGTTGGCAGAGTAGATGCAATAGGCCTCACACACACACCTGTAGGCAGGCAACTGATATTCAATCGATTACAGTCAAAAAAGGGTTGTTTTATGTCACTGCACACTACGGTTGCACTAGATATGAGTGTCACTGTGCACTGGCAAAAGTTGGCAGAGTAGATGCAATAGGTCTCACACACACGCCTGTAGGCAGGCAACTGATATTCAATCGATTACAGTCAAAAAAGGGTTGTTTAATTTCACTGTACACTACGGTTGCACTAGATATGAGTGTCACTGTGCACTGGCAAAAGTTGGCAGAGTAGATGCAAAAGGCCTCACACACACGCCTGTAGGCAGGCAACTGATATTCAATCGATTACAGTCAAAAAAGGGTTCTTTTATTTCACTGTACACTACGGTTGCACTAGATATGAGTGTCACTGTGCATTGGCAAAAGTTGGCAGAGTAGATGCAAAAGGCTTCACACACACATATGCAATTAGATTACACAGAAAAAAATAATAAAATAAAATAAATGATGTTCTAGCCCTAAAAAGGGCTTTTTGGGTTGCTGTCCTTGCAGCAGATATCAAATGAGTCCTTCAGGTGTGTAGTGAAAGCTAAATACATAGCCTGGCTATCTATTTCCCTATTAAATCAGCAGAAAAAAATAATAAAATGAAATAAATTATGTTCTAGTCCTAAAGAGGGCTTTTTGGGTTGCTGTCCTTGCAGCAGATATCAAATGAGTCCTTCAGGTGTATAGTGAAAGCTAAATGCACAGCCTGGCTATATATTTCCCTATTAAATCAGCAGCAGGTAGAATATATGTCCTCTCTCAACGAATGTAGCTTCAGAATGATTCTAAAATGGAGGCTGTCCTTCAGATGGAAGTCCCTGGAAGGGAGTGTATGCTGCTGATTGGCTGGAATGTGTCTGCTGACTGTAAGGTGCAGGGTCAAAGTTTCCTCAATGATAAAGAATAGGGGGCGGACCGAAAAGCGCATGTGTTCGGCGTTCGATGCGAACGCGAACATGCAAAAATCGACGCGAATAGTTCTCCTGCGAACTGTTCGGGACATCACTAGATAACACAATTAAGTTGTTCAGAAAAACTGATTGATAAGTATTATAAACTTCAAATGTATGTGTTATCACTGTGTTTTAATTATGTTTTATTTTTTCTCATAAAAAGCAGCACATGATTGTTTGTTTTTCTCTGTGTGTTTCCTCTTCTAATGAGTACAAAAATGCTGCATTAAAAAAAATATTAGATGAAACAAAATGATCCATCTAATGAATACCATTATGAACTTACTAAAGCTTAGGAAGATGGCCCTATATTGACTTCCTACTTCCCAAATACCGCACCATTGCAACATTTTATGCCCTCCCCATAGTCTACAAAAATGTCAAACCAGTCCCTGGAAGACCAATAGTCTCAGGAGCAAATAATTTCACGCAAAACATCAGCATTTTTGTGGACAATTCCTTTAAAGATTTGGCCAGAATGCTTCCATCTTACTTACAAGACATTTCAGATGTACTCAGACAGCCTTAGTGTGCCAACTCATACCTTACTCGCCAGTTTTACAGTAGTTTACCCCACCACCTAGGCATACTGCTACTTTTTGCAAATGAAGTGCAGTGGCATAAAGGACTTTAATGGGTTCATATTGACACTTCTCATTTTAACAAGGAATTTTTCCTCTTTCATAAAAGATCACTAGATAAGAGGCACAGCCATGGGCACACCATGTGCCCAGAATTATGCTAACTTGTTTCTAGGTTGGTAAGAGGCTGTACATGTCTTCAATGATACTTTGCTTAATTTTACTGATAACATATTGTCTCTGCATTGCTATATAGATATTGTGATTTTTTTAATTGGGAGATAGGCATGATGTTTGATTCCTTTGTTAAGATTCTCAACCTTAACTCTTTGGGCCTGAAATTTATTTCTGTTATTGACAGTAGCAAAGTTGAATTTCTAGATTTGACTATAGAAAAAGATGCAGCTTTGTAATGGTAGCAATGTCTATTATTATTTTTATTTTGTATAATTTTGACTATAACTGTTTGTATATTTTTTTATTTTACAGTTTTTAGTCCTACTCTATATGTGGACATATAGGGCCTCATTAAATTCTCCCTCGTAGTTCTCTCTGTCCTCGAAAAAGGCAGTTTTTTTGGTGTTTGCGAGGACCGAATGCCTCGCAGCCTGCTTTGCGAGATGACTACGAAAAATGGCCGAGAATAGGCTCCGAGAGAGCTACGGAGTCACACGCAGCCTTAAATCTATAAGTGATTCTCGCATCTCGGAAGAATCCCTACGGGCACAAAATGTGTCCACAAGGGATCCTAAAGCCTCTACGTGTTGCCTCGGAGCAACCCGAGACAGCAGTGTGAGGCTCCCCCTAATCTACCTATATACATCCCCATGCTGCAGGGGTCCCTATAACCCCCAATAAACCATTAAATGTAAACTAATCCCCCTCTACACTAATCTATTAACACTTACACTACCTACCTACCTAATAAACCCCCCACCACTCTAATTACAAAAAATAAAAAACACCTACCTTACAGAAAATAAAAAAACCTAAATCACCAAAAATAAAAAAAAATACATTACAGAAAATAAAAAACCTAAGTCACAAAAAATAAAAAAACCTACATTACAGAAAAAAAAAAAACTAAGTCGCCAAAAATAAAAAAAACTACATTACAGAAAATAAAAAACCTAAGTCACAAAAAAAATAAAAAATACATTACAGAAAATAAAAAAACCTGTCACCAAAAATAAAAAAACCTACATTACAGAAAATAAAACAATATATTTCAACCCCCCACTACAGAAAAAAAAATTACACACCTGAAAAGAAAAGACAGACATACACAATACAATACAATACATACAATACATTACATACAATACAAATAAAATACCCCCTATCTATCTAACATACAATCTATTTAATATACAATAAATCATAACTATATCAAATACATCCCCCTATATATCTATCTAATATACAATACATCCTAATTACATCCAGAAACACTAATACTAAGCTAAGATAAAATAAAAAATATCCTAATTACATACACAAACCCTAATTCTAAGCTAAAATAAAATAATAAAAATCCTAACTACATACACAAACCCTAATTCTAAGCTAAAATAGTTACATAGTTACATAGTTACATAGTAATTAAGGTTGAAAAAAGACTTTCAGTCCATCAAGTTCAACCTGTTAAGATCTCCTCTGATTTGCAATATGCGGATTAGTTATTAATTAAATTATTGATTAAATAATTATTAATAGTATAGTATTGGAGGATGAATAGAGTTAGTCCATCAAGTTCAACCTTTTTAGATCTCTATTGATCTTTTTAATTTGGACTATTTATTATTATTGTTAATTGATCCAGAGGAAGGCAAACATAAAAAAAACCCCATTGAAACTTTGCCAATTGTCTCATAAGGGGGGAAAAAAGCAAAATTCCTTCCTGACCCCAGAAATTGGCGATCAAATTTCTTCCTGGATCAATATTCCTTGCTAGTTATCTACGATAGCCTTGAATGCCCTCTTTATTCAGAAATATATCTAACCCCTTTTTGAAGTTGTCTATCGAATTCGCTGTCACCACCTCCTTTGGTAGAGAATTCCACAGTTTAACCACCCTAACTGTGAAGAACCCTTTTTTTTGTTTAAGGTGAAATCTTTTTTCCTCTAACCTCAATGGATGTCCTCTTGTCAGTTGAAAATCTCTTGCTACAAAAAGTTCACTTGACAAAGCCTTATATTGACCCTGGATGTATTTATATAACGTAATCATATCTCATCTTAGACGCCTTTTTTCTAGCAAAAATAAGTTTAATTTTGTTAGTCTTTCTTCATAACTTAGCCCCTCCATTCCCCTTATTAGTTTTGTAGCCCTTCTCTGTACTTTTTCCAGCTCTAAAATGTCTTTTTTATGAGGTGGTGCCCAAAATTGTACTCCATATTCCAAATGAGGGCGTACTAGAGATTTGTATAGTGGCAGAATTATATTTGCTTCCCTGGCTTCTATACCCTTCCTAATACATGCTAACATTTTATTTGCCTTTGCAGCCGCTGCTTGGCTTTGAGCGCTGTTACCTAGGTGGTTGTCCACAAGCACTCCCAAATCCCTTTCAATATCTGATACCCCTAGATTTGCTCCAATAAGATTATAGATTGCTTGGCTATTGTTCCTTCCCAAATGCATAACCTTACATTTATTTGTATTAAATCTCATCTGCCATTTAGCCGCCCATTTCTCTAATTTATGCAAATCCTTTTGTAGGGAAAGTACATCATTATCTGATTTTATTACCTTGCACAACTTAGTGTCATCAGCAAAAATGGAGACACTACATTCGAGTCCTACTTCAATGTCATTAATAAATATGTTAAAAAGGAGAGGACCCAATACTGAGCCCTGAGGAACCCCACTTATCACATTAGACCAATCGGAGTATGTTCCATTTACAACAACCCTTTGCTTCCTGTCTTTTAGCCAGCTCTCGATCCATGAGCAGATATTTACTGCAATTCCTGTATCCCTTAGTTTGCTCACTAGTCTTCCATGTGGCACTGTATCAAATGCCTTTGAAAAATCTAAAAAGACTACATCCACTGAGTTGCCCTGATCCAAGTTCCTACTAACCTCCTCATAAAAACTAATTAGATTGGTCTGACACGACCTTTCCTTCATGAATCCATGTTGACTGCTACCTATGATCCTGTTCAAATAGACATATTCTTGTATTCTGTCCCTTATTAACCCTTCTAAAAGCTTCCCAACTACAGAAGTGAGGCTCACTGGTCTATAATTCCCCGGATTTGCTCTAGATCCCTTCTTAAATATAGGTATCACCTCTGCTTTTCTCCAGTCATCTGGTAGAGACCCTGTAGTGAGTGAGTCTTTAAAGATTAGATATAATGGTTTGGCTATTACAGAACCCAGCTCCCTCAGTACCCTTGGATGTATTCCATCAGGACCTGGGGCTTTATTAACATTTATTTTCTCCAACCTCTTTTGTATTTCTTCCTGCATTAACCAATTATTTAGTAAAGGTAGTGTAGCCCCATTATGTTGCAGTGTCCCAACCACTGGTACCTCCCTTGTGTAAACCGACAAAAAGAACCTATTTAGCTCATCTGCCTTTTCCTGGTCACTAATTATCAGATGGCCTGTGTCACATTGTAATGGTCCTATCGATTCCTTCCTGGCCTTCTTCCCATTAATATATTTATAAAATATTTTAGGGTTAGTCTTACTTTCCATTGCAACTGACTTCTCATTTTCTATTTTAGCCAGTCTAATAGCCCTTTTGCAAGCCTTGTTGATTTCCTTATAGTCACATAAAGCTGCCTCTGTTCCCTCCTTCTTGTATAATTTAAATGCATATTTCTTTTTCCTCATCATGATCTTTAAGTCATTGTTAAGCCACATGGGATGTGATTTACTCCTATTCATTTTATTTCCACATGGTACATGCTGATGAGTATGTTTATTTAGTAAGGATTTGAATGTTGTCCATTTATTTTCAGGATTCTTCCCTGTAAGTTCTTTGTCCCAGTCTATATGTTGTATTGCTGCCTGTAGCCCATTAAAGTTAGCCCTTTTAAAATTTAGAGTTTTTGTTGGCCCCTTACAACTCTGTTTTTTGTATTCAATCTCAAATGAGGCTGTGTTGTGATCACTGTTCCCCAAGGGTTCCCCTATTTTTACATTTGATATTATATCAATATTACTTGTGATGACTAAATCCAAGATGGCCCCATTTCTAGTAGGTTCTTGTATTACCTGGGCTAGATAATGATCCCTGAGTGTACTCAAGAACCTGCTCCCCTTAGCTGAGCTGCTGGTCTCGTTTATCCAGTTTATATCAGGGTAATTAAAGTCTCCCATTATTAGAACTTGCCCATGCTTAGCTGCATTTCCAATCTGTAACAATAATTGTATTTCCTCACTTTCAGCTATATTTGGGGGTTTATAGCATACTCCCACCAATATGCGTTTAGAATTAGCTCCTCCACTATTTAGCTCAAACCACAAGGATTCAATGATGCCGTTAGTGCCAGCATAAATATCTTCTCTAACTATAGGCTTAAATTCAGGCTTAACATAAAGACAGATCCCTCCTCCTCTTTTACCATTTCCCCTATCTTTCCTAAATAGGTTATAACCATCCAGATTAACAGTCCAGTCATGAGATTCATCCCACCATGTTTCCGTAATGCCTATTAAGCCCCATTTTTCTTGTACTGCTAATATTTCTAGCTCATCCATTTTCCCAGGCAAACTTCTTGCGTTTGCAATCATACACTTTATGTTGCTATGGCTCTGCTGTTGTGAAGTGCCTGCCACTGTATTTGAGGCCCCTATTAATACCTCCCTACTTTCTATTGTAACCCTCCCCCCTTCTCCTCCCCCATGGGTAAATAATTCATCCCTTTCCCTCTCTACCCTATTTACCCCAATACTTCTATATAGTCCCTCCCCCCCACCTATAAGTTTAAAAACTCCCCCAGCCGTTCTACCATCCTATCCCCTAGCACAAAAGTGCCCTCATCATTAAGGTGCAATCCATCCCTGCTATAGAGATTGTACCCAAGTGAGAAGTCAGCCCAGTGCTCTAAAAACCCAAAACCCTCTGCACTGCACCACTTTTTTAGCCACGCATTAACCTCCCTAAGCTCCTTCTGCCTCCCTGGGCTAGCACGTGGCACTGGTAGTATCTCAGAAAATACTACCTTGGAGGTCCTTGCTTTAAGCTTATTCCCTAATTCTCTAAAATCATTCTTTAGGACGCTCCATCTTCCACTAACTTTGTCATTGGTACCAATGTGTACCAAGACCGCCGGTTCATTACCAGCCCCTCCCAATAATTTATCCACCCGATCCACAACATGCCGAACCCGAGCACCCGGGAGACAGCAAACTGTTCGATTGCTGGGATCTGGGTGACAAATTACCCTGTCTACCTTCCTAATAATAGAGTCCCCTACCACCAAAACATGTCTGTTGCTCTGCCTATTCTGCCCTCCCTCTCCTCCAGTAGAACTGTTCTCCCGGCTGTTAGAGGGAACAGCTCTATCTGACATTGCCATTCCTGAATGGACATCCCCAACAGTTTCACTCAATATCGCAAATCTGTTGGTGTTTGCCAACTCAGAACTGGCCTGCCTCCTCCTGTACCCCCTGATTCCCCTTGTAACTGTAACCCAGCTACCTCCCTGGCCATCCTCACTAGCCCCAGCTCCTCCCTCCATACTAGGCCCAGCTAAACTGTGCTCCGTGAGCACCAACTCCCTTTCCAGTGGAGCAATATCACTAAGTGCTGCAATTCTCCTCTCCAGATCTTCAATTTGAGCTTCCAAAGAGGCAACATGCTCACACCTGTCACAGAGGTATGGACCCTGGATCATCTGTTCCAGTAGTGCATACATTTGGCAGGATGTACACTGAGTGAGGTTTCCACTGGACTGACTCATGATTATCAGTTACAAAAATACAGTGAGAAAACAAATCAATGTATTTGTATAAAGATTTATTTTCCACACCTTAAACCAAACAAAACAGAAACAATATGTACGTTTTTTTCTGTTTTTTCTTATAATACCCCTTATTTGGATTTCCTCCTTTTATTTAATCTCCTACACACCAACTACACTTATACTAGAAATGATTGCAAGCTCCCAAGCTCTCCCTTCCCTTGTTAAAATAGACCCCGCCTACTTGCCTGTACAATGATAAAAGAGCACAGGATAGAAAACACGGTCCTGCCCCACAGAACCGATTCAACAGAAAACAACAAAATACACACAGATATAACTTACACAGCCCAAGCCACACCCACACTCACCTGTACTCTGATTAATGCAACAGACAGAAAACTCTGCACTGACTTAGAGCAGATTCAAACAGAACTCACACAAATTCACCCAGTTATAACTACACAGGCCAAGCCACACCAACTATCACCTGTACTTTGATTAATGCAACAGACAGAAAACTGTGCACGGACTTACAAAGCGGATTCAAACCAGACCTCACACAAATGCACCCAGATATAACTACACAGACCAAGCCACACCCACTCTCACCTGTACACTGATTAATGCAGACAAACTGTGCACTGACTTAGAGCAGATTCAAACAGAAACTCTCACAAATTCACCCAGATATAACTACACAGGCCAAGCCACACCCACTCTCAACTGTACACTGATTAATGCAGACAAACTCTGCACTGACTTAGAGCAGATTCAAACAGAAACTCACACAAATGCACCCAGATATAACTACACAGACCAAGCCACACCCACTCTCACCTGTACACTGATTAATGCAGACAAACTCTGTACTGACTTAGAGCAGATTCAAACAGAAACTCACACAAATGCACCCAGATATAACTACACAGACCAAGCCACACCCACTCTCACCTGTACACTGATTAATGCAGACAAACTCTGCACTGACTTAGAGCAGATTCAAAAAAAATAAAAAATAAAAAATTATTAAAACCACAAAAATTAGTACAACACATTACCATAAAATAAATAAACATTCTAAATATTCTACTCACCTTTCCAGCATGTCCCGTCCTTCTTCTTTTCTTCTCCGGCGCGGCACTGTTAAAAAAATCACATTACATGACTACAACATATACACAAAAAATAAAATAAAAATATAAACATATAAATATACATTCAACTTACCTCCCCGCGATGTCCCCGGCCTCCTCCTCTTCAGCCCCGGCTGGGCCCTGGAACCATCCGCGCTCTAAAAAAAAAAAAAAAAACTAACGAAGTTCTGCACTCGCAGACCTCCCCGACGTTAATGAGCCTCCCAGAGCCTTTTCCGGAAGGAAATTGGCAAAGGCGGCTTCTGATTGGCTGAAAAAGCTGTCTATCAATTTCAGCCAAACAGAAGTCGTCAATGTGTGAGCCAATCAGGATGGGATACACCCCAAAATTTCACCCTGATTGGCTAACCCACCTGTCAATCTTTATTTGAACAAATCACAAGGTGCAGATGCCTTCAGCCAATCGCAATGGGATACACCCCCACTGAGTGATTGGGTGAAGACATCTGCGCCTTCTCATTGGCTGACAACATTGGCTCACACATTGACGACTTCTGATTGGCTGAAATTGATAGCCAGCTTTTTCAGCCAATCAGAAGCCGCCACTGCCAATTTCCTTCCGGAAAAGGCTCTGGGAGGCTCATTAGCGTCGGGGAGGTCTGCGAGTGCAGACCTCCATTTGTTTATGTTTTTTTTTTTTTTAGAGCACGGATGGTTCCAGGGCCCAGCCAGGGCTGAAGAGAAGGAGGCCGGGGACATCGCGGGAGGTAAGTTGAATGTATATTTGTATGTTTATATTTTTATTTTATTTTTTGTGTATATGTTGTAGTCATGTAATGTGTTTTTTATAAAAGGGCCGCGCCAGAGAAGAAAAGAAGAAGGACGGGACATGCTGGAAAGGTGAGTAGAATGTGTATAATGTTTATTTATTTTATGTTAATGTGTTGTACTAATTTTTTTTGTTTTAAAACTAGGTTGGTGATCTGAAGGGACATCTCAAAGGTAAGTGGTCTTAGTTATTTTATTTTAGCTTAGAATTAGGGTTTGTGTATGTAGTTAGGATTTTAATTATTTTATTTTAGCTTAGAATTAGGGTTTTGAATGTAGTTAGGATTTTAATTCTTTTATTTTAGCGTACTATTAGGATTTCTGGATGTAGTTAGGTTGTATTGTATATTAGATAGATAGGGGGATGTATTTGATATTGTTAGGATTTATTGTATATTAAATAGATTGTATGTTAGATAGATATGGGGTATTTTATTTGTGTGTAATGTATTGTATGTAATGTATTGTAATGTATTGTGTGTATTGTATGTATTGTATTGTGTATGTCTGTCTTTCCTTTTCAGGTGTGTCATCTTATTTTATTTTCTGTAGTGGGGGTGTTGTAATTTATTGTTTTATTTTCTGTAACGTATTTTTTTTATTTTTGGTGACTTAGGTTTTTTTATTTTCTGTAATGTATTTATTTTTTATTTTTGGTGACTTAAGTTTTTTTATTTTCTGTAATGTAGGTTTTATTATTTTTTGTGACTTAGGTTTTTTATTTTCTGTAATGTAGGTTTTTTTATTTTTGGTGACTTAGGTTTTTTTATTTTCTGTAATGTAGCTTTTTTTTTGGTGACTATTTTAGGTGCCTGGATTATTAATAGTGTGCCGCGGGCTCTTTAAGGAACTGTGATGGGGAATTTAAATTTTTTAGATGCAGCAGGGGCCTGATCTATGCAGATCAGGGACCCCCGCTGCAAGGGGTTAATGTGGGGACACTTCAGGGGTCCCGATGGGGACCCCCAGCATAGAGGGGGTTTAATTTTTTTGCCGCAGCCGGGATTGTTAATAGTGTGCCGCGGGCCCTTTAAGGAGCCACGGCGTGGAATTTAAAAGTTTTAAATGCAGCGGGGGACTGATCGGTGCCGATCGGGGACCCCCGCTGCAAGGGGTAAATGTGTGGGGGCTGCTGGGAACCCTATGGACCAATGCAGCAAGGTGCTAATGTGGGGACACTTCAGGAGTCCCAATGAGGAGCCCCGCATAGAGGGGGGTTCATTTTAGATGCCGGGGGGGTGGTTGGAGTACCCCCCACTACAGGGCTTATGTGGGGGACTGCCGCGGAGGTCCCGTTTAGGACCCCTGCACTAATTGATGAGGTGTGGGAGCCTCCGCAATCATCTCGCCGGCTGTCACTCCTCAAGTACATTATCGAAGTGTTCATACGGACGGCCCTGCGGCATAGCTCACACGTTGCTCGCAGAAGGGCTAATTTAGTAGCGTCGTAACTTTGAGAAATTTTGCAGTACGTAGGGTTTAAGTAGAAGCCTCTTATTTACGAGGCTGGAATTTAATACGCTGTTAGCTTTTGTTGTTTTAAGGCCACTTACCATTTGAATGCTGTATACAGACATATAGCATCGGCTATTATATATTTTAATTTGGACTATTGACTGAACATAGTCCTCATTCACTTTTAGCAATGGAGCATTATTATTGGAGTTATTATTCTTATTTGGTATTCCATGTATTATACCCGTTTTGTATAATTTATTATTTTAGCGCGTTTAGTCCTACTTTATATGTGGACATACAGCTTTTGCCTGTTTTCAATGCCTAATACTGATATATAGTTATGTCGCAAACATAACATTTTCGGTTCGCGAACCGCGAACGCGAATTGCCGCAAATGTTCGCGAACCGGCGAATCCGGCGAACCGTCATAGACTTCAATGGGCAGGCGGATTTTAAAACCCACAGGGACTCTTTCTGGCCACAATAGTGATGGAAAAGTTGTTTTAAGGGGACTAACACCTGGACTGTGGCATGCCGGAGGGGGATCCATGGCAAAACTCCCACGGAAAATTACATAGTTGATGCAGAGTCTGGTTTTAATCCATAAAGGGCATAAATTACCTAAAATTCCTAAATTGTTTGGAATAACGTACTTTAAAACATCAGGTATGATGTTGTATCGATCAGGTAGTGTAAGAGTTAGGCCCACTTCACAGTGACAGACCAAACTACCCGTTTAACGCACCGCAAACAACCGCAAACAGTCCATTTGCACAAGGTTGGATACCAAGCTAGCCATGTCCCGTTCCTTGTCCTCACTGATGTCATTGAAGGTCTCTTCCTCCACCCAGCCACCAAGGGTCCCCGAAAGGTGACAACAAGCCCCCTGGGAAGCCTGCTGTGTTTGGTCTTCCACCTCCTCAAAGCCACCTTCCGCCTCTGAATCCTCTTCTTCAGACTCCTCTCACTGCGTTGCCTCTCCCTGCATTATTATAAGGTGTGTTAAGTAGTACTACTCTTATCAGTTTAATACCTGTTACATCACCTATCAGGGGGCGTGTATAAGGCCTGGATTTTTGGAACCGGGAGATGGAAAAAGATGCTTGGTTGGTCCTCCCACTTCAAATTTGGTGCACGGTGCGTGCAATCTAAGGTGCCACCAGATAGGAGTGACGTGTTTGTAAGTACTACTCTTATCAGTTTAATACCTGTTACGTCACTTATCAGGGTGCGTGTATAAGGCCTGGATTTTTAGAACCGGGAGATGGAAAAAGATGCTGGGTCGGTCCTCCTACTGTCACAAGGCCGAGGGGGGGCGCCCCCTCGTCGGGCTACCTGGTTGATCCTGCCTCAAAGATTAAGCCATGCACGTTTAAATACACACAGCCGGTACAGTGAAACTGCGAATTGCTCATTTAATCAGTTATATACTGGTTCCTTTGATCTCTCCATCTGTTACTTTGATAAGTGTCGGAATTAGAGAGCTGATACATGCCGACGAGCGCTGACTCCCCGGGATGCGTGCACTTATAAAAAATTAGGTATTGTTGCAGCCGCTGCTGTTGCAGCGACCAGAAAAATTTACGTTTGTTTCCCAGGCAGAAACTGCCCTAAAACATTGCGTCTTCTTGAACCCTAGTTGGTAGCGGATAAGTCACGCAAGTCATGCAGCATTCAAAGATAAAATACTGCAGCTTGTGGACCATTTTTAGCTCAAGGCAGCTCATCTCATCAGCCCTTTTTTAGTCTAATGTATCGCCCAGTGTCAGTCTGTTCGGGATCCATCTTTATAAAGGTGAGTTAATCAAGACTTTTTTTGACCTAGGCGACTTCTCTTTTCAGTGACAATAACTCCTGCTGCACTCAAGGTCCTTTCTGACACGACACTGGAAGCGGGGCAAGCCAGAAGTTCTATGGCAAATTGGGATAGCTCAGGCCACACACCCAGTAGTCAAGGGGTTCATCGCTCCTCAGTGTGTCGATACCTGCAGTTAAAGCGAGGTAGTCTGCCACCTGTCGGTCGAGTCGTTCTCTGAGGGTGGATCCCGAAGGGCTGTGGCGATGCGTAGGACTGAAAAAGCTCTGCATGTCCTCCATCAACAACACGTCTTTTAAACGTCCTGTCCTTTCCGGCGTGGTCTTGGAAGAAGGAGGATTACTTTCACCTCTTCCCCTGTTAGATTCCCGTTGTGCTGTGACATCACCCTTATAAGCAGTGTAAAGCATACTTTTTAATTTCATTTGGAACTGCTGCATCCTTTCTGCCTTGCAGTAATTCGGTAACATTTCAGGTACTTTCTGCTTATACCGGGGGTCTAGTAGCGTGGACACCCAGTACAGGTCGTTCTCCTTCAGCCTTTTTATACGAGGGTCCCGCGACAGACACGACAGCATGAAAGACCCCATTTGCACAAGGTTGGATGCCGAGCTACCCATGTTCCGTTCCTCGTCCTCAGTGATCTCACTGAAGATATGTTCTTCCCCCCAGCCACGTACAACACCACGGGTACCAGATAGGTGACAACGAGCACCCTGGGAGGACTGTTGTGATTGGTCTTCCTCCTCCCCCTCAAAGCCACATTCCTCCTCTGACTCCTCTTCCTCACAATCCTTCTCCAGCATTGCCGCAGGTCCAGCAAGCGATGCTGATAAGGCTGTTTCTGGTGGTGATGGTGACCACAAATCTTCCACTTCTTCATCACGCTCATCTACTGCATGATCCTACAATCTTCGCAGGGCACGCATCCAGGAAGAAAACAAATGGTATGATGTCGCTGATGGTGCCCTGGGTGCGACTGACAAGGTTTGTCACCTCCTCAAAAGGACGCATGAGCTTACAGGCATTGCGCATGAGCTTCCAGTAATGTGGCAAAAAAATCCCCAGCTCCGCAGAGGCTGTCCTAGCACCCCTGTCATACAAATACTCGTTAATGGCTTTCTCTTGTTGGAGCAGGCGGTCAAACATTAGTAGTGTTGAATTCCAACGTGTGGGGCTGTCACAAATCAAGCGCCTCACTGGCATGTTGTTTCGCTGGATATCTGAAAAGTGCGCCATGGCCGTGTAGGAATGCCTAAAATGGCCACACACCTTTCTGGCCTGCTTCAGGACGTCCTGTAAGCCTGGGTACTTGTGCACAAAGCGTTGTACGATCAGATTACACACATGTGCCATGCACGGCACATGTGTCAACTTGCCCAAATTCAATGCCGCCAACAAATTTCTTCCGTTGTCACAAACCACTTTGCCAATCTTCAGTTGGTGCGGAGTCAGCCATTGATACACCTGTGCATTCAGGGCAGGCAGGAGTGCTGGCCCGGTGTGACTCTCTGCTTTCAGGCAAGTCAACCCCAAGACGGCATGACACTGCCGTATCCGGAATGTGGAATAGTATCTGGGGAGCTGGGGGGGTGCCGTTGATGTGGAGCAAGATGCAGCAGCAGAAGAGGACTCAGCTGAGGAGGTTATGGAAGAGGATGGAGTAGGAGGAGTAGAGGAGGTGGCAGCAGGCCTGTGTGCAAGTCATGGCGGTGTCACCAACTCCTCTGCAGAGCCACGCATTCCATGCTTGGCAGGCGTCAGCAGGTTTACCCAATGTGCAGTGTAGGTGATATACCTGCCCTGACCATGCTTTGCAGACCAAGTATCAGTGATCAGATGGACCCTTGCCCCAACACTGTGTGCCAGACATGCCATTACTTCCTTTTGCACAATCGAGTACAGGTTGGGGATTGCCTTTTGTGAAAAGAAATTTCGGCCGGGTACCTTCCACTGCGGTGTCCCAATAGCTAATTTTTTGAATGCCTCAGACTCCACCAGCTTGTATGGTAAAAGCTGGCGGGCTAAGATTTCAGACAAGCCAGCTGTCAGATGCCGGGCAAGGGGGTGACTTTGTGACATTGGCTTCTTACGCTCAAACATGCCCTTGACAGACACCTGACTGTGGGGAGATGAGCAGGAACAGCTAGAGGCGAGAGACGTAGTGGCGGATGGTTGAGAGGGGGCAAGGAGGAGGACAGCAGCGGTTGACGTGGATGAAGATGCTGGACCAGGAGGAGGATGGCGGCTTTGAGTTTGTGTGCTGCTTGTACTCAGGTGTTGATCCCATTAGCGTTTGTGATGTGACATCATGTGCCTTCGCAAAGCAGTTGTACCTAGGTGGGTGTTGGACTTCCCACGACTCAGTTTCTTTTGGCACAGGTTTCAAATGGCATTGCTGTTGTCACAGGCAGACACACAAAAAAAGTGCCACACTGCTGAGCTCTGCAGTGACGGCGTTCTGGTGGTGACAACAGCATGCGTTGATTGGCGTGCTGTCTGGCTGACCCCGGGTGCCGATGCATGCTGTCTGACTGTGCCACTAGCTCCTTGCGATGACCTCCCTCTGCTTCCAACTCGTCTCCTCCTCCTCTCTGTCTCCCCATCTGAACTTTCCCCCTGTTCTTCTTCTCTTCTAGCGGGCACCCACGTGACATCCACGGACGCATTGTCATCATCATCACCCGCTTCACTTGTATCTGACAACTCAACAAAGGAAGCAGCAGCGGGTACATCATCATCATCATCACACCGTACGTACATGTGTGTAATGCTGCCTGACTGAGACATATCCCTGTTATCTACATCCTCTGGCAATAATGGTTGCGCATCACTCATTGCTTCAAACTGATGTGTAAATAACTCTTCTGACTGATCAATTGAAGCGGCTGTGGTATAAGTGTTGGTGGTGGCGGCAGGCGGGCGAGTGGTAACTTGAGAGGTGCCCGAAGCTAAGCTGGAGGAGGATGGTGCATCAATGTTCCGAGCGGAAGCTGTAGAAGATTGGGTGTCCTGTATTAGCCAGTCGACTATGTCCTCAGAAGTTTTTGAATTCTGGGTAACTGGCCTCTGAACACTGGGCATTATTGTAGGGCCAAAGAGAATCACAGCACCACGACCACGACGACTCCTGCGGATTGGCCTGCCTCTGCCTGTCATTTTTTTTGCGATTAGTGGTACTATGTGTGCAAGCTACTGTGACAACAGATATGAGTGGCACTGTGTACTTGCAGAAGTTGGCAGAGTAGACTCTGTAGGCCTGACACACACGCTTGCAGACAAGTAACTGCTATTCAATGTATTACAGTCAAAATTGTATTCTTTGTTTAAATGTGGACTACTGACTGTAACACTAGATATGAGTGGTGGCACTGACTGTGCAAGTGGGCACAGTATATGCTGTGAGCCTAAGACACACACGCTGGCAGGCAGGCAAATGAAATTATATGAAATTAATGAATTAATGAAATTTTTATTGTAGACTGCTTGTACACCACCAGATTGGATTGACACAGTATCAGTTGTGAGCCTGAGAGACACACACAGACTAGCGGTCAGGCAAATTAACTTAAATTTAACAAAATTCAATTTGGGTTTTTTTAAATGTCGACTGCTGGTACACCACCTAATTGGATTGGTTGCACTGGGCACAGTATCAGTTATAAACCTGAGACACACACAAACTAGCGGTCAGGCAAATGAACTTCAATTTAACAAAATTCAATTTGGGGTTTTTAAAAGTAGACTGCTGGTACACCACCTGATTGGATTGGTTGCACTGGGCACAGTATCAGTTGTGAGCCTGACACACACACTGGCAAGTAGGCAGGCAAATGAACTTAGATTAGAGAAAATAAAAGTTTTGTTTTTTAAAAGTAGACTGCTGGTACACTACCAGATTGGATTGATTGCACTGGGCACAGTATCAGTTGTGAGCCTGAGAAACACACAGAATAGCGGTCAGGCAAATGAACTTAGATTTAACAAAATACAATTTGTTTTTTTTTAAATGTACACTGCTGGTACACCACCTGATTGGATTGGTTGCACTGGGCACAGTATCAGTTGTGAGCCTGACACACACACTGGCTAATAGGCAGGCAAATGAACTTAGATTAGAGAAAATAAAAGTTTTGTTTTTTAAAAGTAGACTGCTGGTACACTACCAAATTGGATTGATTGCACTGGGCACAGTATCAGTTGTGAGCCTGAGAAACACACAGAATAGCGGTCAGGCAAATGAACTTAGATTTAAGAAAATACAATTTTGTTTTTTTTAAATGTACACTGCTGGTACACCACCTGATTGGATTGGTTGCACTGGGCACAGTATCAGTTGTGAGCCTGACACACACACTGGCTAGTAGGCAGGCAAATGAAGTTAGATTAGAGAAAATAAAAGTCTTGGTTTTTAAAAGTAAACTGCTGGTACACCACCAGATTGGATTGGTTGCACTGGGCACAGTATAAGTTGTGAGCCTGACACACACACTGGCTAGTAGGCAGGCAAATGAACTTAGATTAGACAGAAAAAAACAAAAAATCAGATGGATGTAATAGCCCTAAAAAGGAGATCAAAAGAGTCCTTCAGGACTTTATTGGACAATGTGTACAGTAGCCTAGCTATGGTTTTCCCTATTGAATTAGTATCACCTACACTCAGCCTCCTCTCAGTAAGACTGCAAGTTAGTTATGATTCCAAAATGGCTGCTGTCCATGAGGTTGAAGGGTCTGGAAGGCAGGGTATGACGCTGATTGGCTGGAATGTGTCTGCTGACTGTGAGGTGCAGGGTCAAAGTTTGTTTAATGATAAAGTATAGAGGGCGGATCGAACATTGCATATGTTCGCAGTTCGCCGCGAACGCGAACATGCTATGTTCGCCGGGAACAGTCCGCCGGTGAACTATTTGCGACATCGCTACTGATATATAAGCATTGGGTACCACTGCATACTAATTATGCATCTCACAGTTCATTTACAGTCTCTTTTAGTAATAACTCTTCTGACTGATCAATTGAAGCGGCTGTGGTACAAGTGTTGGTGGTGGCGGCAGGCGGGCGAGTGGTAACTTGAGAGGTGCCCGAAGCTAAGCTGGAGGAGGATGGTGCGTCAATGTTCCGAGCGGAAGCTGTAGAAGATTGGGTGTCCTGTATTAGCCAGTCGACTATGTCCTCAGAAGTTTTTGAATTCTGGGTAACTGGCCTCTGAACACTGGGCATTATTGTAGGGCCAAAGGGAATCACAGCACCACGACCACGACGACTCCTGCGGATTGGCCTGCCTCTGCCTGTCATTTTTTTTGCGATTAGTGGTACTATGTGTGCAAGCTACTGTGACAACAGATATGAGTGGCACTGTGCACTTGCAGAAGTTGGCAGAGTAGACTCTGTAGGCCCGACACACACGCTTGCAGACAAGTAACTGCTATTCAATGTATTACAGTCAAAATTGTATTCTTTGTTTAAATGTGGACTACTGACTGTAACACTAGATATGAGTGGTGGCACTGACTGTGCAAGTGGGCACAGTATATGCTGTGAGCTTAAGACACACACACTGGCAGGCAGGCAAATGAAATTATATGAAATTAATGAATTAATGAAATTTTTATTGTAGACTGCTTGTACACCACCAGATTGGATTGGCACAGTATCAGTTGTGAGCCTGAGAGACACACACAGACTAGCGGTCAGGCAAATTAACTTAAATTTAACAAAATTCAATTTGGGTTTTTTTAAATGTCGACTGCTGGTACACCACCTAATTGGATTGGTTGCACTGGGCACAGTATCAGTTATAAACCTGAGACACACAAACTAGCGGTCAGGCAAATGAACTTCAATTTAACAAAATTCAATTTGGGGTTTTTAAAAGTAGACTGCTGGTACACCACCTGATTGGATTGGTTGCACTGGGCACAGTATCAGTTGTGAGCCTGACACACACACTGGCAAGTAGGCAGGCAAATGAACTTAGATTAGAGAAAATAAAAGTTTTGTTTTTTAAAAGTAGACTACTGGTACACTACCAGATTGGGTTGATTGCACTGGGCACAGTATCAGTTGTGAGCCTGAGAAACACACAGAATAGCGGTCAGGCAAATGAACTTAGATTTAACAAAATACAATTTGTTTTTTTTTAAATGTACACTGCTGGTACACCACCTGATTGGATTGGTTGCACTGGGCACAGTATCAGTTGTGAGCCTGACACACACACTGGCTAGTAGGCAGGCAAATGAACTTAGATTAGAGAAAATAAAAGTTTTGTTTTTTAAAAGTAGACTGCTGGTACACTACCAAATTGGATTGATTGCACTGGGCACAGTATCAGTTGTGAGCCTGAGAAACACACAGAATAGCGGTCAGGCAAATGAACTTAGATTTAACAAAATACAATTTTGTTTTTTTTAAATGTACACTGCTGGTACACCACCTAATTGGATTGGTTGCACTGGGCACAGTATCAGTTGTGAGCCTGACACACACACTGGGTAGTAGGCAGGCAAATGAACTTAGATTAGACAAAATAAAAGTTTTGGTTTTTAAATGTACACTGCTGGTACACCACCAGATTGGATTGGTTGCACTGGGCACAGTATCAGTTGTGAGCCTGACACACACACTGGCTAGTAGGCAGGCAAATGAACTTAGATTAGACAAAATACAATTTTGGGTTTTTTAAAGGTATACTGCTGGTACACAACCTGATTGTATTGGTTGCACTGGTCACAGTATCAGTTGTGAGCCTGACACACACACTGGCTAGTAGGCAGGCAAATGAACTTAGATTAGACAAAATAAAAGTTTTGTTTTTTAAAAGTAAACTGCTGGTACACCACCAGATTGGATTGGTTGCACTGGGCACAGTATAAGTTGTGAGCCTGACACACACACTGGCTAGTAGGCAGGCAAATGAACATAGATTAGACAGAAAAAAACAAAAAATCAGATGGATGTAATAGCCCTAAAAAGGAGATCAAAAGAGTCCTTCAGGACTTTATTGGACAATGTGTACAGTAGCCTAGCTATGGTTTTCCCTATTGAATTAGTATCACCTACACTCAGCCTCCTCTCAGTAAGACTGCAAGTTAGTTATGATTCCAAAATGGCTGCTGTCCATGAGGTTGAAGGGTCTGGAAGGCAGGGTATGACGCTGATTGGCTGGAATGTGTCTGCTGACTGTGAGGTGCAGGGTCAAAGTTTGTTTAATGATAAAGTATAGAGGGCGGATCGAACATTGCATATGTTCGCAGTTCGCCGCGAACGCGAACATGCTATGTTCGCCGGGAACAGTCCGCCGGTGAACTATTTGCGACATCGCTACTGATATATAAGCATTGGGTACCACTGCATACTAATTATGCATCTCACAGTTCATTACATTACAGTCTCTTTTAGTAATAAATCCGATATATTCCCATTCTTTTTATTAAATGAACTTTAGTTATTATGTATATGTATACTGGGGTCACTTGATAGGTACCTGAATTACTTATGATCACTTGATCCTCTCTTTCATAACTTCCACTTTGGGAAGGCACAGTGAGATACACATTTGGGCATCATATACACCTTTATTACCCAGTTTTTGAGACACATTTGGCTAATATTGATACTTACCTTGGACCTCAGCTGTAACTCTAGTGTACACAATGTTTACTGCCCAAGAGTATCTTTCTCTCATCAGTGCATCTCTTATACAGCACACTTATAGGTTCTGCTATGAGCCATTCACACCATAAATTCAGTTCAATCCACTCATCCCTACACTTATCGCATGCACACTTTCACAAGTTATTTATTTTGGTGCTTCTAGATTATTTTGTGTTGTCAGTTAATTCACTTAATACACTGTCTCTTCTATATCCTGTACTCACTCATTACAGTATCCCAATTGCACACTCACACTCGCATAGGATATATTCCTTTATATTTTACACAATTAGACTTTTATATCTACATTGCTCACATACATATTTTCTTACTTCACACACTGGCTCAGATACTATCATTGGGTATTATTCTATTGGGTACTGTTCCATTGTAGCTTCATAAAAGTTGGTTGTATAACTCCCGATCATGCCACTGACCATGGCAATGTTTACTAAGAGCACACTAGTTGGGATATAGGCATTACCCTTACTTTTTTCTTCCATTCCAAGACAGGCTTTTTGCTGTTATGACAAGGACATTATGAAGCTCTGTGGCATCTAACTAGTAGAACCCTTCAGTTAGAAGGATCCCTGGGGATCATAAGCTTCGATTTCTGTTTCTATTAGTTGTGGTTTTGTGGTATCTTGGATACATGGAGATTGTCATTTTTATTTTAGAACGCCTATATTCTTCAGCCTATACTGCTAGTTTGTGCAATTCCCTCCCACTTGATGCTGCTTAGGTCCTCTTTTTTTAACACAGTGTTTTTTGTTCTCATTAAATGAATAAAGCTTTTCCTATTTTTCCTAAATTTAGTACATTTGAAGTGGTCTTAAGCACCTACGAAAAGTGATACATTTATTTATCTCCAATTTAACTTTTAATATTTTTCATGGAAAGCAGTTAGCTTTTTTGTGATCAGTATTATTTTGTAGTTTTTTCAGCTACATGAATGATAAATGATATAAAATAAACTATATTTTGCTCCTGAATAGTTAAAAAACAGAAAAACATGTTTTAAATAAATAAGCACCTTTTGTCAATCTAAGTTTAGAACTTTAATACAAAGTATGCACCTATTATATAAATATACCTTTAAAAGAATGAACAATATTCTAAAACACCTACTTTTCTTCTCTCACAAATAATTGAAATTCGCAATCATTTTGATTGCTGTAATTTGTCCTTTACAATTAAGTAGCTTTGTACAACATTGTACATAATCGTTTAAGAAATCCATGATTATTTTTGGAGAAAGAAAAACCTGTTTGCAGGTGTGTTCTCCCCACTGCTGTTCTTTATCTAGAATTTAAAAAAAAATGTGGTTAAACGACAGGGATTTGAATGTGCGCAAAGACATTTCCAAATGCCAGCTAATGATATGAGATAGTTTGGCATTTTGAAGACAGTGAATTGTTTTTCCAGTCCACTGAGTAAAAATGTAAAATGGGAGAAAGGTTTGTGATATTCTAGGTAAAATAACCATGTTATTATTAAAGTTTGAACAGCATTTGCTTCTGCAATCTGTATTGAAAATTGTGGTTTGGTGCTAGGGTTCAACAGTTAGCACTGATTTCACTCAAGAGACACTGACACCATCTGCAAGATTCATCACTTTTTTAAAAGGCCCATGAGAATACAAACAAAATACATTTCCTCTTTGATTCATTGATATTTTGCTTGCATGGTTTATTTTAATTTCTTAAGGTGAAGCTGTTCAGCAATGGTGTTCTGCAGATTTTCTTTATTATTTAGCATTGAAGGGACACTGGTAAAGCTTTTTTTTTTACATTGATCTAAAGATAATATTTAAAAATATGATCAATTTGCATACAGTGTTCAATTTCATGCAAAAGCTTGATAACTTACAGTTTTGCTGTCTTACACGGTGCCATGGTTCTCATGTTTTCTCCTCCCCTATTTGTCTCCTAATCATACGATTTGTTCAGCCAATCACAGGAAAAAAACAGCTTCCATTGATGGAGAAAGACAGTTAAATCTTGGGAAAAAACATCCCAGGATGTATTCTTTGATTGCCTTGACTGGGTAACTAGTAAACCATTAGCCTGATTCAATTGAGCTCCCGCTTAATCCGTTAGCCAATAAGTGAGGTTGCAAGTTAATTTGCTTTTAAATTGGCGTCTTTTTGTCGGCTCCAAACAGGTTACGAGTTACAGCCTTGCAAAGATTGTGATGGCTAAACCCCTAACTTACAGCCTCCTGAAGCCTGTGATCTATTCAATTGCTCAATTTCCCCAAGCTCGCAAATGTTTTCACACCCGTAAATTGCAAAAGAGCCAGAGAGGACTTGCAAGGAGGTTAAACACCTGTTCGTAGTACTGTAAATGCAAATACAAAAATCAATACTGCACTGTAAATAATGGGGAAAGTGATGATAGACATTGGAATTAATTGCACAACAGTCTCAAGCTCGCAAATCGTCAGGAAATAACAATTATGCAATTTTGGGGTTAAATCGATCTCGAGTATCAATGAGTTAATACATATCAGGCCACCCATATGGACTAGAACAGTACTGGCAGTCATTTTCGTAATTCTTTATTTTGCAGGTTTGCGAGTTTGATAGCATATCGGACCCCCAAACCTAAATGATTGACATGTCACCACCATGTTTTACTGCCGTGATAATGATGGTCTCATTTTCTATTGGCTGATTCGAAATGGGAGGTTACGGGCTTGCTTACTTGATCATGTTCCCGCCCTGAACTGCTACGAACAGTGCATGGTTTACGGTTTCGGCTGTGGGACAGTAACTTGCAGGCTTGCGCAATTGAAAATCTTCGTAATAAGAGACGAACAGGAGCCCGCAACACACCAGCAGGCATACGGCCTACTACGATTGAGTTGCGGGCTTGCAATTGAATCGGGCCTTTTTGATTTGTGAAAAATAATAGAAATTGGTGAGCAGTGAACCATAAAACATAACTGTAAAAGTAAGTTTTTGCGCTAATGAAATGATAATAAAAGTAAGGATTCTTTTATGTTTAAATATTATCTTTAGTTGGTTGCAAACAGAAAAATAATTCACTGTGCCCCTTTATGTGACATGGAACTCATACATGTTTGCAGCATGAGTTTAAAAAGTTTTATTTACACATTAGAAAAAGTTGATTGCATGGTGGTTACAGCACTTGAAAATGAAATTGAAGTTTTGGGTTTGAACCCATTACTTCCCTTCTTTAAATAATTTTAATTTTGATAATACAGAAAATATTTATAGATTGTAACGGAGTGGTTGTAGACAATTGGGTGTTCTAAAGCTTTTAAAATACTTAAGCTAAACTTTATTTGATCATATTAGTTATATTATAGTATTGTTTTATAGCTTGCATATATCATTATTAAGAGCCTTTTGTTTAGAGATAAATTGCACAAGGGTGGATTTTGCAAATTTACCTAGAGTGGTTAAGTCCTTTGGAGTGATTTTCACAAGATGTTGGCCTTGTAAGAAGACATAAATGTGTATCTGTGGCAGGAGATTTGTTGAAAGTTATTGACCATTGATTGAAAGTTTCTGACTTTATCAGCTTTGAAACTGTAAGTGAACAATTTCAAAGAAGGGCTTCATGAGTTTATTTTTGTAATGTAAGGTGAAATGTTCCAAGTGTTAGAATTATTTTAATTATTTATTTTTTTATTGTTTTTAGAAACAGACAACCAAAATAAAATACATACAGTAAAACAATACTTACATCTAAATCATACACAATCACCCACCTACAAACCCCCCACCCACCCCTTGGCAATATTCTTATTATTTACAGAAGGAGGCAATACCCGAAACCTATTATATAATTAAAGTAACTTCGCTAAAGGCAACAAATACAACAATAACAAAAATATCTATTAACAGAAAGGCCCGGCAAACAGTTCTTCGTCCCATCTTGCCCATTTCTTAACCACTGATAATCTTAACATGGACTCAAAACTTAAATATTCCATTTCATACTGTTTATTCCTTTCCATAGTACTACAAATCTCATTCCATTTAGGCAATTCCCCACTTCTCCATCTCCGTACAATCCACCATTTAATTGCCATGAGAACCTGCACCACTATCCCAATTGTTTCACTAGACCATGTCCTTGGAAAGATATGTAATAGAAAAGCTTCTGGGTTTAAGGTAACTTCCTTACATCCCATACCCACCAACTTGGTGACACACCTTTCCCAAAGCCCTTTGATCTTAACACATTTCTACCACATGTGGCTTTGGGTGCCTATTTCCGAGCACCCTCTCCAACACAGCTCACTATATTTGCTTGGATCTATTTTAGACAGAAGCTCTGGAACTATGTACCATTTTTGTGTAATTTTAAAGTGGATTTCTCTGTAAGTTGTACAAATCAAGTTATCTTTTGTTAGCTGATACTCTTTTCCCCAGTCCTCCAAATTTTTCTTAATTCTAAAATCAGTTTCCCAGCTTTCCATGGCTACAGATTTTCCAGAACTTCTGTACTCGTCTAAAATTTTTAAGCATTTCGACACTGAACTCTTATTACTTGTTCATAATGACAGGAATTTTTCGAGAGGTGTCAAATCCCTGACTGATCTTACATCAAAACCTTTTTTGTTAATATCTTCTTAAGGGTCAGAAATTGCAGCCACATTGATATTGGGACCTCTTTCACTCTCCTCAGTTCATCAAATTTAATAAAGCCCTCATTTCTGATTAAATCCTTAATTTTGTCAATACCCCATTTCCCCCACTCTACCTTATCTATTTCGGGGTGTATATCATAAATTACTTTCAGTGGTGTTAATGGAGATGGAAAAGGGAGCAACTTCAATTTTAAGTTCATTTTGAGCCAACTAGCCCAATATTGTTTCCCTATTCTGAACTCTATCTAAGTCTTAAAGTTGGACGATTTCTTATACCATAGAGCTTGCTGCAAAACTATTTTGGGGCTTAATGCTTCTTCTAACTGGAAAAATTGGGTCCTTCCACTCCTTCTGTCCATCTCAGAAAGTGGTTCAATTTTATAGCCTCTGCATACTTCCAGAGGTTGATTGCCCCTAATCCACCTTCTATATACTTTTTATTTACTTGGGGCCTCATTCTATTACCGGCCGTAAATCGGCCGTAAGGCTGCGATTCCTTGTGGGGGTTCTGTTAACTCGCGATTCTATTATACGGCCCCGCAAGGATCTCCTCTTACGGCCGGCCGCATATCTTGGAACCGGCCGTAAGCTGAGAAATATAAAAACGCAAAAATAAATTCAAGCCTGCACTGTACAGCTCTGTAAATGCTAGGGATCATATTGGGGGACATGAGGATTAAAAGAAACCCACTCTCAAGCTTGCACATCAGCCCAAACCCGAGTTCAAATTAACTGTTTATTTTCCGGCTGCGGCGTGGGCGGGTCTGAAGTGCTCCAAGCACTTTGGACTTTTTACATGGATATTTTATGGATATTAAAAATAAAATATTTTACGGATTTGAGTATAGCATAATTATGTGCTATTTTTTCTAACACCTAAAATCCCTTTATAGTCTTCTCAAAGTGCAGGATGGCTTTATTTGAGCTATTTTATGTGCTTAATTGGTGCTAGCGGGACCTCTTTCCTGCAAGTAAGCTGCGGTTAGTTTTTAGCCTTGCAGAGAGGGTTCCCGGAGCAATTGAATTGCAAATAGGAATTTCTTACGGCCGAAACTCTTGCGGCCGTTTTAGATCAAAGGCTTTCCTCTGGCGCAAGCGGCCGCAAGAGATAGCAAGGCACCGGCCGCAAGCCTGCCCGAGCCCCCGGCCGTAAGGGAATAGAATAGCCGAATAGCTTGCGGCCGGTCCTTGCGGCCCCGCATCGGCTGCGGCCGCTAATAGAATGAGGCCCTTGGTCTTTACTGACTCTAACCCTATTTCCTTTATATATAAAATGATCTACCACTTTCTGAAATTTAGTAATACTTCCTCTGGATATAAATAGAGGGATTGCTCTTAAAACATAAGTACGTTTTGGTAAAATGAACATCTTAACACATACGATTCTACCTGACCAGGTTAGGTTTAGCATCTCCCATGACTTGAGTAGTTTGAACACTGAAACAAAAGTTATTTCCAAGTTATTCTTTAACATGGAAGCAACACACGGAGTCAACTCTATTCCCAAATGTTCTATTTTATTCTGCTCCAATCTAAATGGGAATTTCTCTCGTAACAAGGTTTTAGTTTCTAAGTTCACATTTAGCCAGATAACCTCTGATTTGGAAGAATTAATTTTATAATATGATAGGCAACCAAAGGTTTTTAATTCCTTCATGAGATACACTAATGATTCTAGTCGCTCTGATAAGACTACAACTGCATCGTCTGCGAATAGAGTGATCTTCGATTCTATAGCTCCACATATGATTCCTCTTATCCTATCATTCTTCCTAATCATTTGAGCCAGCACTTCTATACACAAATTTAAAACCATTGGGGATAGCGGGCATCCTTGTCTCGTCCCATTGCTAATCTCAAACGATTCCGACTGAAAGTCTGTACCTTTTATGAAGGCTGAAGGGTTAGAGTATAGCGCCATATTCGCACTTGACCCGAATTTGCCCAATCCAATTTCTTCTAAAGTACACTTGATAAACTCCCAGTTGAGCCTATCAAAGGCTTTTTCCGCATCTAACCCTACTGCCACCAACGGGATTTTATTATCTTTAGCATGTGCCAATATATCGATAAGCTTTCGCAGATTATCTGTCCCTTGTCGGCCTTTAACAAAACCTGTTTGATCTGACTCAATTAACTGGTCTAAAAGAGGATTTAATCTTTGTGCTAGTATCTTTGAATATATTTTGATATCGATGTTAAGTAAAGAGATGGGCCTGTAGTTTACACAATTTGCCAGATCTTTTCCCTCCTTCGGTATCATAATTATTGCTGCTTCTAATGTCTCCTTAGGAGCCCATCCTACGTCTTTAATTTTGTTAAATGCTTTTACCATATGAGCCCCCAATTCTGGTAAGAATTGTTTATAATACAGTATCGGGAACCCATCTGGTCCTGAGGATTTTTGGACATTTAAACCGGACACCCAATTCTCGATTTCCTCCACTAAAATCTTCCCATTTAGTAGTTCCTTTTGCTCCTCGGAAATTTTTTTTAGATTCAACTTTTTAAACAAATCCTGTATTTGCCCTTTATCAGGTTTAACCCACCCTGGTTTCTTTTCCAGATTATACAAGGCGCTATAATACTTTGCCGCAATTCTACCTATTTCAATAGGATCCTTTTTCATAATTCCTTTGGCATTGAGGAATTTCACTATCCTTTTGTTGCTCCGCTTTTTCCCAATAAGATCCACTAGTGATTTATTTGCTTTATTACCTAGATGATAATTTTTTTATTTTTAGCTCCTTTAACTTCTTATCTATTTGACTTTGTAAGATCATATTTATCTGTGCTTGTATCTTATAGATCTGTTCCGTCAACATGTTATCCTGGCTTTTTTTGTTGGCATATGATAACTTGTAGAGTTCTAAATATAAATCATGCAGCGATTTCCCCCTGGCCCTCCTCTTCTTAATCATTCTTGTTTTCAGAATACCCCTCATATACGCTTTGTGCGCATTCCAAATACTTAAATCTGAGGTTATAGAGCCACTGTTAAATCTAAAGAACTCTTCAATTACTTCCTTAATTTCTTTTTTTTCTTCTATTGTATAAAATACTTCTGAGTTAATATTTTCTCTTTTTTTTTCCATTGCTAGTCCCCCGACCTTGCAGTACCATTTTTACCAGGGCATGGTCTGACCATGATATAACCCCTACCTCCACATCATCCACTTCTCTCCATGTCTCTATGTCAACCAGTATGAAATCAATCCTTGTGTATATACTATGTCTCTGAGAATAATAAGTATAGTCCCGGACCTCAGGATTTTTTAGCCTCCAAGAGTCATATAGTTTGTATTTCAACAATATCTCATTAAATCTTCTAGACAATCTTTCCAGAGCCAAATCGCTCGTCCTTAAGCTCCTATCAATTTTTATGTCCAGGACCATATTCAGATCCCCACATATAATGAGCTTACCCACTTTTAATCTGGAAATAATTTTTAAACACTTACTCAAAAAGCTTATTTGATTCGCATTCGGAGAATATAAATTTGCAATTGTAAATGACTGACCATTTACCTGTCCTGACCAAATGATAAATCTCCCTTCACCATCATATTCTACATGATCTGTTACAATCACATTCTTATCATGAAACAAAATAGTAACCCCTCTAGTCTTTTTCCTGAAGCTAGACGAGAAACCCAACTCAAACTGTTTATATCCTATTCTAGTTTTTTTTCCCCTTTACCCAGTGGGTTTCTTGTAGACAAATAACATCCAATTCTTCTTTTATAAATTGACGTAAGGCACAGTGCCGTTTGCCGGGTGAATTTAAGCCTCTAGCATTTTGCGATATCACTTTTAACATCAAAGTGACTTACTTGATAACCTCTGAGTCCCCTCCTTACCTATCATACAATTTTTATTGCCTTCACTTCCCCTCCCCTTCCAACAGCATACAAACACCACACATACCGTTTCCTCCCGATGGCAAGAAAAACTTAATGCCATCTTTTAAGATGTCTTATCCTCCGGGGCGGAAAAAAAACTTCAAAAAGAGAGAGGAAAAAAAAAGACCCCGGCAGAACCTTGGGAGTGAGCCCATTGCCCCCTCACCCTACTCCTAGAAGCACTCAACTACACATTAAGTGTTTCTTTCACGTCCAAAACTTTTAATTGACTCTACAATAGAATATTGAAACATTTCCCAAAATTGTCTCGGATAAGTAGTATATTTTATACATTTTCTTTTCCATTTTTTTCCTTTCTCTTTATTCACCTACGTACTTCACTTTCACTTTCCCGTTTTACCGCCTCCATCGAAGTTGGGGCCTTTCCCATCCCTTCTCGTGTCTTCTTTTTCTATTTGGAAACCCCACTTTTCCAAGCAATGCACACCTTCTGCGACGGACTTGATCACCTCAGTTTGGTTACCTTTAGTTATAATTAGTTTAGCAGGGAACCCCCATTTATATAATACCTTTTCTCTTCTGAGCACTTTAGTGATAGAACTTAATTCTCTTCTTTTAGCTAAAGTTTCGCTTGAATAGTCTTGGTAAATTTCTACCTTTTCATAAGGGCTCTCAAACTGTCTTTTTTCTCTACTACATTTAATTATCCGTTCTTTGAAGGAGTAATTTTGTAATTTTACTATTACATCCTGCTCTCTTCGCCCTATCAGTCTCCTAGGTAATGGGAGCCTGTGTATCTTCTCAAACGTACCTTCCAGAGTGTTATCATTCCCTGTGATAGATTTAAAAAACTCATTCATATACTCGCCTAACTCATTGTCCAGGACTTTCCCTGAAATCCCCCTCAGCCTTAAATTATTCCGTCTAGAGAAATCTTCAATTCTACATAATTTGTTCTTGAGACTTACAACTTCATCCTCAAGCCTCCCAACTTTGGTCTCTAATCTCTGATGATCCTCCACAAGCTTTTCTTGTTTGCCTTCCAGCTGGCCAATTCTCTCTAGTAACGCATTCACTGCTTTTGTATTATCTGTAAGCTCTAATAGTATATCTTTCCTGATTCTGTTTTCAAAGTTATAAAACAACCTTTCCATTGCCTCTACAGTTAATGCTTCTGGTTGACCTGTGTTCAATCTATCGGGGAGGTCTACTATCTCTGATATAATTAACGTGTTCACTGTTTTCTGTGTCTGTTTGGGGTATATTCGATTGAGAGCTAGATAAATTTACTTTTTTCCTTTTCACTGTTTCTCTAGTTGTTAGTGGGCTTTTTGAGATAGCACCCTGCAATTTGGTATCTCTGCCCTTGTTTTTACTTCTTACCACTGACACATCCTTCCTTATCATTTTTGCTTATTTGTCCCGCTTCAGTTACCCAACACTGATGACGTTTTAACTACACCCCCTGTGAGTTTTCCCTTTTTGGCAAGCACCTTGTCCTCTCTTTTTTTCCCTTTCCTTTCTTCTTTCTTTTTTCCCCTTCCCCTTTTCTCTCTTCTCTTAACACAGAATATACAGGTATGTTATTTAAGGGTTGCAGACAAATGGAAACATTATACAATGCTACAAGTACACATAATAATAGAAAAAAAGGAATAGCAGATGTTACAATCAAACAATCATAATTTTTGATATATTTTACAGCAGCAGTCCCCTGGAACCACACAGCTTTATTTACCTCAATTTACTAGAGTCTTTGTTTTCCTTCTCTTTTCTTCTTTTCTGCCGCAGCAGCCTAAGTTTAGTAGTATCCACTGCTGCCTTATTGACACTTTATTGGCAGCTGACCAATTTAAAGCAACAGTCAGATTCAAATCTAGTGGCTGAAATCAGAATTACAAGCTTGACAGGAACAGCCCCATAGAAACTGAAACAGCCAGCTGGATGGTCGCCGGAGGGTCAGCAAGCTGAGTAACTTTACTAGCCGAATATAAACATCCCTGTTGCCCCTAGTCCCAAAACCACAGAGCCAGTCCTTTAAACGGTTTCTTTGAGTATTATGTGTTAGAATTATTCCACAGCAGAGGTGTTTTTTGATTGTTAATGGCATTTCCAGAATTACATACCTGGCACATTTGACCTAGTTTCATTTTGTGTCTCCCACAATTTTTCTCTTCTCTTCTACTTGGTCATATCACTGATATCAAGCTTGGGCGAATTCCCATACTTTACTCATGGTGGTCTTAAAGGACCATTGCAGCTCAAGAAAAAAGACACTTGTTTGTCATGTATGTAACAACTGGGCATAAAAAATGTGTGGGGAAAATGTGAATTTTTTAAGCCTCTCTTTATAACTACAGGAATCAATTTTGTATTTGTTACATCACTTTATGAGAGCTGGATGATGAGTATCTGTGTTTGTAGTTATCAGTGGAGGGAGGGGTGCAGTAAGAGGGAACAGGTAAAAGTCCAGAGCCTTTGGCCCAGAAGTTGTACATCACTCATTGCAACCGTAGCTCTCAAGAAATGTAGATGCCCTTGGATCCTTCCAGGGTCCTGAAGAGGCATCAACATTATTTTTTCCTAGTTAAAAACTAGCTGCATTACTTTTTTTCCTGGTCAGTGATACTCTTTGTAAGACTCAAAGTTTTCATATATATATATATATGGTATATATATATATATATATATATATATATATATATATATCTTTTTTATTGTGCAGGGTCATTTAATGGTTAGGAGGTAACCCCAATGTGAGTCCTTTTCTTTTTCTGCCTTGGGAGATCACTGGAACCTCACTGACAAAAGCAAAAAACCTGAAACGTACATCTGGGGGTGCAGACTTGTCTGTTATTTTGATTATAACATGATCTTCAGTTGTAGAGAGTGTGTTATGCTTCACTAGATTACTTCAATTTAAAATCACAAGCAAAATAAACCTAGAGAGAACATCTTTGGTGGGCACCATCCCACAGGACAGGTTACTTATTGACTGCAGGTTCTCAGGTGTGTATCTCATTTTGTTCATTTTTTTATTGTCTTTGTGTCATAATTCTACATTAAATAAGATTGTGAGTTAAATATCACAGTGCAATTTCCGAATATATTGCAACTACTGTGAGTCAAGAGTATATGGATTACCACACTGCATAGTTTTACCTAACAAGTGTAGCTTCTTTTGACAGTTGACTGGTTTGTCTAGTGATCAACCCAAGCCTGCTTAGTGGTATCGTTGAAACTAACAGCCTTTTCTTAAGATGCAAGACTATAGATTCAAAGCAGCAAACACATTAAACTGGCTAAAAGTGAAAAGGGAATTTTAAAGCACTAAGGCTCATGCTTCACTAGTACACTAAGACACAATGTGAACTCATTCTAAATGAAATTCTGGGCAGCTCAGTGTTGCCAGACTCTAAATATGACAAGCAATCACAAAGCCAAATCGCTATTAGCATATTGTACGGTTTGATGAAACGTATAAAAGAGTAGTCTAATAACAGCAGATTTGTAATTCTTTGTATATGTGCGGATCTAGAGCTTATAAATTTAAGCATCCACTTAGAATGCAATATTTGTCTATCCACTGTAAATATATTACAAATGCTATGCCATCCAAGCTTTCAACACCACAGGTAAGCTGAAACGTTCCTCAGTAAACTTTCTGACATTTTTTAAGCCAATATTAATTAAATAATACATAATAATTTCCATTTCAATATGAATGTTTGAACTATTGTTCAGAATATGATTTCCTTTATTAAAACTAATAATGTTTAACTAAAAATAACTTTCTCAGTACAGTTGATCCTAAAATATGTATTTTGCATTTTTATATAAAATTGTGATTTGGGTGAATGTCTTTTTGATAATGAGCATATATGATTTTTCCCTTTAAAATATCCTACAAAAGGTCAAGTTTCATTTAAACTTTCCATATTCTAATAAAAATAATGTATTGCATTTGTTTAACTACTCATTAAATCAGAACTCTGAATCAGTAGATTTAAGTTTCTTCCAGGTTTTTGCTTTTTAGAAGTATGTGTACATACAAAAGACTATGGCCCCCATTCAATTGAGGTTTCGGGAGAGCCTGGGTGCCAGAAAATTGTATAAAATGTGCCAATTAATAAATGTATGTCAGTGGTATCTGAACTTATATAGACAAAGTGTAAGTTTCAGTCTGTGCATTAATCCTAATTCTAAGGGATCCTATGGTATTCCTGATATCTTGGTTTGTTGAAGCAAGTTCCTAGGTGTGGTTCCTGTATATGGTCCATCTTCTGCTATCAGAGGTGAACAAGGACCGCATGTTTCTGCTGGAGAGGTTTGAACTAGGTTCTTAACAAGTCCAATTGAAGTAGCAGATTGTGACAAGCCTAATCTACAGCTTAATGCAAGTTCAAACCCAGCCAGGACCAAATCTTGGCCCTGGTACTAGAAGAATTGAGTATCGCGGTTTAATACTGGAAGCATCCAGTATTGTTATACTTGTTCAAAAATTGCTAAAATTACCCGGAGCCTTATAGTCTCAAATGATTTTGTAAAAGGGGCTGTTTGGGCCCAATACATGTAGCCAGGTCTTTGGTGAAAACATCTCACAATAACACGTCAAGTCAGAAAGTGACATAGAGCCAATTCAATTGAGCAATCGTTAGTTACTGAAGCCTGTCAGTGAGGCCATACGTTTATTTACTATTCAATTGGTGTCTTTTTACGGGCTCTGTGTGGTTTATGGGTTACAGGCTTGAAATCTTTGCAATGGTTGAACCGGAACTTACAGCCTCCCAAAGCCTGCAAAATTGATTTGCGGACTACAAGCTGAAAATTCCTGCGGGTTATCAAAAGCGTCACTGCGACCCATCTCTGCCTTCGATTATTCAAGGTAAAATTGCAAATCACGATTCAATTGCAACAATTCCATAAGGCTACAATTGCTTTCAAACCCGTAAATGGCAAAAGTAGCAATAAATATTATGGGTTCTAAACAGGACTTGCAAGTTGGTTAAACACCTGTTCTAACCCCTGCAAAAGCAAATATAAACACATTAATGTACTTTCAAATACCGGGAAAGCAGTGAAAGGCATTAGAATTGATTTCACAACAATCCCCAAGTAAAAATAGGCCTCAAAACAATATTAATTTATTTTTAATATATTGTAATGGTCATGCATATGCCAAAATGAAAAGTGTTGCTGCAAGATGCATAAAGCAATTAATGACACACTACATGTCTAAATTGCAACACAAAAACATGAAACTGTCTGACAAATGATCCCTTACACTCATAGAGGCTCAAATGTAGACCCTAAAAATAATAATATACTAGTTATACAGTATATGTCACTCATCCGGTCCATATTGGAAAAATAAACAGTGCAAAATTACACCTCCACATGACATATATCAAGTACTAGGGGAACAAACACCACACTAATGTAGTCCAAACCATCAGACAACTCACCTCTATCAGGGCCAATCTCTGCTATTCCCATCTTGTAAAATCCCACGTCATTGGTGTCATGTGGGAGGATCGCAAAGGGCAAGAGGCTTTTTGGGAAATAGGGAATTCCAAAAGGGGGAAATGTAACACTGAATGATAATGATGATGCATAGTATCTACTAGGGGTACATGTGGTCACTGCACCACATTAACCATAATCTGATGACAACAAGGATCATCATAAATCACTCCATCTAATCAAAGTAACCAGTAATGAGCATAGCTCTTACAATTTGTCTTCATCTGCCCAATTAATAAGATGCATTAACCTCTGGACTATGCAATCCAACCCAATTCCCAAAACAAAAGTCTGCAAAAAAAGATGATCCAAACCTAAAAAAGACAGAGGAGGATAAAAAATAAAAACACCTGCATGTATAGTCCAGTGCTAAATACTGTAACAATATACAAATTCACCTGATCACTATCTGTAATCGTTATTGACCATTAGGTAGTTGTCATGATATATCACTAGACATGACCATTATTAATGATGTGTCATCTCACAATAAATGCTTAACTGTGACCATAGTCAGTCAGTGGTGCAAGGGTACTATCACCTTCTACAACTGATATTATTTAGCAACATTGATAACACATTCATCAGTTATATAGGTGTGAGCACATTTGAAAGGATACCCATGATATCATGTGTTCAGGAAAAATACCATTTAATACAGAGAGGACACAAAGGTCAGCAGCCATAATCACTGTTACTTACATCAGACTCACGCATCTGTTCTCAGAATTATATTTCAGAGTCGATGACATGCTTCACTAGTGCATGTTTTATTGTTGGATTTGATTAACATGCCATTGTGACACTCTGCAGGTCCACCACCATAGCTGTATTTGTCTAAACATAAGCTAACAACAATATTGTCTTATAAATCACATATATAGTTGTGAGCGTACGGGTCGTTGCTCACGCTTGCGGGCTCGCGTAGCGAGCCGCGGGCCTCGCGTAGCGAGGTCACTGGGCAAGGGCCTCAGTTGCTGGCATGGAGCGCCTTCGGCGCTCCATGCCAGCAACTGAGGCCCCTCGCGAAGCGAGGGCCTCAGTTGCTGGCGAGGTCACTGGGCAAGGGCCTCAGTTGCTGGCATGGAGCGCCGAAGGCGCTCCATGCCAGCAACTGAGGCCCCTCGCGAAGCGAGGGCCTCAGTTGCTGGCGAGGTCACTGGGCAAAGGCCTCAAACCCTCGCAAACTTCACGTCGCTACTCAAAAAACACGACACACAAATTACGACACTCGCTAAATTTTACGAGGAACGCAAACAACCTACGAAACACGCCGACATACAAACATTTAAAACACAATACATACACACAACACATACATAAAAACCTTACCTACACCAAGAGGGAGCACCCAGAACCTCAAAAATGCAACTTACACCTAGATTTTACTCGAAATAAAAGAGTTTTGAGACTAAAAAAAAATCTAAGCGACAGAAAAAATGGCCGCCGAACAAAACGAAAACGAGGCTACAGCACTCTAAACTCGCAAAACACCACAACAAACTCGCAAAACACCACAAGAAACTCGCAAAACGCCACAAACCACCTACGGATATTCATACCACACAGTGCACACATTCAGCATGCTTACACAGCAGCTCCACACCACTAATGCTGCAGCAACATCAACACAGATTGCCAGCTCTTCATCACAATGCTTCAAAATAGGTACAGTATATTCATTTAGCATTAGCTACCTTACAATTTCATTGCAGTCATTTTTTGACGGGCAATTCGCTAGTCTTGATATATTTTGAACTATGCCTGGAGATGAAGATGATGCCTTCATGGACCTGAATTGTACTTAGAAATCAAAATAAAATATACATTTAAAAAAGATAGGGTCTGCAGCATCTCTTCTCAACAGCATTCCTCAGTGACTATCAATTGGTGAAATGCTAAATAGAACCCTACGTGTCCACAGAGTAGAGGATCGTGGACCATGTGATGGGAGGTAGCTATCTGTGTACAATATTTCACCATCACATAGGCCATGATCCAATTCTCTGTGGCCAGGCTAGATTAGGTTAACATTTGGACCAATAGATTGTGCCTCCTACATCCTCCTCCACCTTGGCACATGGCCCACACTCCCCAAGGGCTCCCGCCTTCTCCCTAGTAGAAGGGGATTGTGGGGGGAGGCATCGGCACCGGATGTGGCAGAAGTTTTGCTGGAGCTGAGGAGCGGCCAGGCTGCAGATGGGTGGGAGAGGCCTCATACTGTATTGATACAATGCTTAATGGGTGAAAAATTGAACTAAATTCTGATGCCCCAGTAAACGTATGGTATCTTATGATTATATGAGAGTAGACTGTATTTAAAATCATGCAAGAATTGAAGAGGACCAGTGAGTCAAGTGGATTAGGCGGTGCTAGGAACCAGAGCATGCCATTGAGCATCAATGTTGCAAGACTGAGTGCGCCATTGAGCATCACTGTTCACCGGGAATAGCGCATTCTGGTACGCAGCATCCTAGAGCAGTCCGGTCTGGTATGACTCCATCATGAGTTTGTGTCTCCTCTCCTCCTTATGCTGAATCCACATGATGGCCACTAGCTCCGCTTGGTTGGAGGAGACACTGGCCTGGATCCCTCTATTGATCACCACCAGCTCACCCATGGGAACAAGCATCACCCTCTGGGCAGCCTCTGGTGGTGGACCCTGAGATGGAGGTTGGAGATGAAGATGGGATAGGATTGGTGGCCCAGTGGGGGGGGGGGGCTGTGGCCAAGCTGAAGCATGGCTCTCTCATGGTGGAGGTGGAGGTGGGCCTTGTGGTGGTGGTGGGAGCCAAGTGGTGTCACTGCTGGGAGGAGGAGGAGGCAGTGGAAACATGCCAGTAGTAAGGGAGAGGTAGACATGTTTAATTGATTTTATGGAAGTGTAAGCTTCCACATTTATGTGTGCTTTATACTTCATTAACAGATGTGGATTATATGGCACCACATATGTGTAATCTACATTTTTAACACAAATTATTGCCGTTAGACCTTGTCTTCTTCTATACAACAGATATCCATGAACTTTTGCAAAAGTTTGATCTCTAAATTCTTTAGGAAAATCTTTTGTATGCCTTAAACTAATGAGTAAGGAAAATCTTTTGTGCATTTTTTATTTTCCATACATGGTGATTGTGTATTTAGCTCTCCACATGAGCCATGAATCATGTGATGTGTTACAATCTTACATAGTCTTGCATGTTTTTATGGATCTAGTAGTTCAGCAATAATCACTGAATCCACTTTCTCTGCAGTATTCAATTTATCATTTTCTTGAAGTATTATATGAATATGTGCATGTGGCAGTCCTCATTTTTGGAATTCGATGGTATAAACATAAACCAAAGACTTTCCAAATAAATTACTGCTCGTTATGTCATGTATTAATGCTGTTAATTTTATTTTGAAGACTCTAGCCACTAAGTCTGGTCTATTGGAAGCAGTTTGTCCATGGTTACATTGAGGATTACATGTAAATGTAATAAATAAATCCGGTTTACCAGATTTTGTTACAATAGCCATAGCATCCTTGTAACTTTCTAGCATATTGCGAGGAGATCCTTGGAGAGAAGATGGTAAAATGATGGCTTGGCCAGCTAGACAATCTCTGATTGTAGCCACTTCAGCAACATAATCCATGAGGCCACAATAATGTTCAACACATTGTTTTTTTGTTGTTGATATTTTATGAAATTTAAATGATTGTCTTCTACTTGCAGGTATGAATCAATGCTCCGTTGTTGTGTCAGTTTTCCAGCACTTAAGATGGGATTAAATGCATCACAAATTACAGTTTCAGCCACTTTAAGTTCAAGCATGGAAATATTATTTTTAACACGTACTTTACTGTTTGGATAACTGTCAAGTATTAATTTTGGTTGCCATCCTGCTTCACCATTGGGATACAAAATTGGATATGTCATTGGATCCAAATTCGTACTTAATATACTGATGTTAATGAAAGGTTGCTGTTCATTTCTTGGATATATTCTAATATCCATTTGAAAAGGTGGTTCCCCCTCATCATTTTGAAAGACCATTGTAACCTCATTAGATGTGGGTAAGTTATAACGTTGTTTATCAGAATGACGATCTCTTCTAAGAACCATATTGTCTATTGATTTTCAACTGATTTTGTTGTGCATGAATGCATTGTTTTTCTTTAACTTCTGACAGTTTTTTTTATAAGCTTGAGTGTATGGATTTTTGTCCATAATCTTATCAAGCTCATGAAAAATAGTGGCTAAGCATTTTGTATTTTTAGCAAGCTGCATACGTTGTTCCATAGCTTCCATTGTATCTAGGACATATAGTTGAGCAAATTTTCTTTGCTCTTCTTCCTCAGGGTGTAAATGGGAAGTACGGGGGTAACTTTGCCCTTGTACTATAAAGCAGTAAGGGCCATGTCCTGCAACATTACCAGCTAATTTGGCACCCATAGATGTAAAATAAATGACACTATTCTAAGATCATATATTTTGTTTAGAATTTGTGTAATTTGGGAAAGTAGGGTCACTCATTATACTTTTTAAATATGTGGGGAATTCTTGTTTTTCTGGAAATCTTACTTTTTCCTTTTGACAGCAACTAATGAACTTACCATCTCTTGGTCTTTCCTTTTCAAAATGATAAGCCCCACAAAATTTACAAAGTACATTCGACATACCACAATTGTGAAGCTCTACTGTTATATCTCTAAATAATGAACTATCCTGTTAAGCAAGATTAACATTAAAATCTACATCAACATTAGTATCATTACCATATTGTTCACATGTTTGTTGATCAATTGTTTTTTGTTTCCTATCTGTCTTACATAGCCTTTTGCTCCAACAGTTTGTCTTTTCTTATACATTCTGTTACACTCTTTTTCTCATACTCTTTTCTTAGTGTCATCCGACACTAAATTATTTAACTCTGATGGCCTGGAATACTGAGTTATGGGTTCGGCGGTTATTCAAGGCCGTTGGACTTTGGAAATAATTTGTGCTATTAATTCTAAGACCTAAAATCACTTTCACTTCTAATAAAAGTACAGGATGGCTTTTATATTTGTCTTAATTGGTGCTACAATTTGTAAGTAAAAGCTTACAGGACTTCTTGGGTGTAAGTAAGCTGCGGCTCATTTTTCGGGCTTGATGGAAGGGTGATCATAGCATTTGAATAGCGATTTGGGATTTCTTGCGGCCGCAACTCTCGCGGCTGCGCAATATCAAAGGCTTTGACGGAAGCAAGCTGCGATTGAGCTAATCGCAAGGGATCACAGCACGACGTCTGTAAGTCACCGGAGGCCTCAAATAGAATAGCTAAGTAGCTTGAAGTGGCATTTTGCGGCTACTTATTTAAAAAGAGTAGCATTAGAATGAGGCCCAAAGACAGGGCCCTCCATTCTTTTGCAATGTTTTAAAATTATATTTTGCCTTGTACTTAACTCCTGTATAGTGCTATGGAATATGAGCTGTGCTAAAACCAATGGTATTCTAAGGCTTATGTTGTGGCTTTAGTTGGCCCATAGTCATTGTGGGTGGGTAACTCGTAACCAGATTGCAAGTAGCTGATAGAATATATTGCAATATTAAGAGTGATTTTAAGTGGGTATACATTTATGAATTGGGCAATATAAAGTGCCCTATGTTGGCATGTTACAAATAAAGGATAATAATAAAAAGCTGTAAATTTTCAATTGCATATCATTATAGCCGCAACACAAGAAAGTAGTTGGAGAGTTAGTGTGAGTATACTAAACAATATTAAAATAAAACACTCTTTGTGAATATATACAAGGGGCTGCTGAGAAACAAGATATGCAGTGACCTAGCTTTTTGTTGCACAGAGAACCCTACTTGGAAACCTTTTGTTATTTTTCTTCATAATCTCTATTTCTTCAGTTCCCTAGAAGCACCTTTATTTTTTTAAATAAGTTGTTTTGATGTCGAATATTATTTAAATTTTGTGTGAATAAATTAATCTTGCCATATTTTAAATTATATTTATATAAAGAGTTTTGTGTTGAATTGCATTAGACTACGAGTTTGATTACATTGGGCTCCCGTAGGAACTCCTACATAGCTGATAGAGTTCTTATGGGATAATTTAAGTAACTATTATATAGTGTCTGCGGCCTATCTCTAAGAAGTTACTAATACATACCTAGGTGTTTGTCAAGTAAGGCTTTCCATGGTCCGTACGTATTAGCAAGTAACAGACAAACCAGAGGACCCACAGAGTTTCCCATCAGAACTTCAGTCAATTGAGATAATGTCAGTAAACGTTGTAACATTGAATTTAGGAAGCTTAGTGTTTCTCAATCAAGTTTGGCTATGCCATGCTACATAAGCTATCCCACAGGTCCCCAGAGCAGAGGATAGTGTGCTTTTGTAAAAAAAGACAGATAGTAGGAGCTTTTGGTTAGAGAGGGTAAGAAGTTGGTTCATTGTTGTACATCATTTCTACACATAACTTTACCTGTAAATAAACAAAATAGTCTACTTAACCCTGTATTAATAATCCCAAAAGCAAAATTATTTGGCCTTATCAAATTTTAAAACAATCGATTAGTAGCCCATACCCACCTACACTAACATATATCCTCTAACATATACTCTCACTCATAATTCCTTTCTTACATGCCTCCTACCATATACAACTCATATGCAACTATTGCATACAACATACACCCCTGCTTTCTAGGCAGCCCCTGGAAGCAGTATGGGGGAAGGGGCTTTGACTAGGCAAGTGTTTGGGAGTGTTCAGGGTTGGGCTACTGGGGGGAAGAGTTATGAAGGGTAGTAAAACCACATTTTCCCACCCCTGCCAGTTAGTCTGGATGTAAGCACATGGGGAATATCAGCAGCATGTCAGCACCCACCATGTCCAACTTAGTGGCCCTGATCATGGAGCAGGTGACACAGCATAGGGTTGAATGGCTACAGCAGTTGTTACAGTCCCTAGGCAGTGCCACACCATCTACTACTGTAAATGAGGTAGCCTGCCCGGTGAAGCAATTTAGACCCCCGTGGGACTGAGCCCGGAGGTGACACGTGGCAGGAGAGGCAGTACCAGTACGAGGGAAACCATCATGACACCTGTCCCGGGGAGAAGAGACAGGAGAAAGAAGATAGCAGTCCCAACCACCGCAGCCCCTGCACCACCACCCTCCTCATCGGCCCCTCTTACCAGCACTGGAGGTACCGGGTCTCCCCAGCATGACTGAGCCGCCAGGGGATGAGGAGGAGAGGCCCAGCGTGCCAGCTGGAGGGAGCGCCATTGGTCCATTGAGGGACGCATCTGATAACCTGAGAAGAGAGGAGCAAGGATCAAGGAGTACAATGGAGGAAGAGAAGGAAGACAAGCTGGCACCTACCTTGGCTGAGGAGGAAGAGGAGGCTGCGAGAGAACAAGGCTGAGCAGCGTTGTCTGGTAGGCTGAGGAGGTGCACTCGAGGACAGAGGCGTATGAGTTCAGGCCGGGTAGGAACACTGCAGCAGCGCAGAGGAAGTGCGGCAGCAAGGACAGCAAGCAAGGACCTGAGAAAGAAAATCGGGCTGCCCAGCATTGGATACGGTGAGTCTGACAGCTACTGGCAGGCAGCCAGGTACAATGAACTTGACATGGCAGTGGGGGTCACAGGAGCAGGAGGAAGGGAGCAGCCACAACCTCAGGGGGCATACATAAACCCACACATCAAGTTAGGGGGGGCTGGTGAACATGGGGAAGGCAACAGCCACGTCCTCAGGGGACATAAGGGCATACACAAGCCCACGCGGTACGTAGGAGGGGGGAAGGTCATAGTGACTGTGGGGGGTTAGGCCACATGAGTCCATGTGTCGTTTAAAAAAAAAACTAAAGAAATTAGGTAGCATATATATTCTTGGGTGCTGGCATATCTGCCAAGTTTCAGCCTGCAGGGATAGGCCATTTGGCACTTGCTTAGGTAGCTGTGGGTATCCGGTTGCTTAGGTAGCTATGGGTACCAGAGCAATTGGGCGAGCAATGCAGACGGGAGGAGCGGGAGGAGACCGATCTCTCTCATTGCAGATGTGATGGCCAATCGCCCTCCAAGGAATGGAACAATGATGGAACAGTGAAGTCAGACAGCCACAACTAAGGATCATACTGCATGCATGCCGGTCAGGTGAGGTATCTACTGCCGCTACGGCTGTATCGCGCATGAATATAGTGGAAGGTTTGAAAGGGTTTATTGACAGTCTGGATGGCCAGAATAGGGCTTGTGGTGTCAGCAATGCGTGGGTAGGGCCATCTCCTACCCACCAAAGTTCGATGGTAGTCAATTCACACACAACTACGGGTGTGGGCGAGTGCGGGGCTAGCTTGTTAGAATCAGTTGGTAGTGGTACCGATGAGAAAGCCGTTACAGAAGTGACAGAGTCTTAATCTGTGATCCTTAAGGTAGCAGACACGTCACATAAAAAGACCTCCCTGTGTTCAATTTTGTCTATCGAGGAACATGTGACTTAGGATTTCAGAGAGAGAATCGGGCGCCTCAAGTTTATTGAATTATTTTACTTACTCCCGTTAGATAGTTTCATAGATCCAAAAGTAGAGGAAAAGAAGGAGGATTCAAAAAAAAGAGGAGGAGGAACGTAAAAAATGCCTGACTCACAGTTTAAGTTTTCTGGGGATTCAAATTGACATGAAAACCTTGATATCCAGTCTCCCATTTAACAAGGTTTCGGATAAGTTGGAGTCGGTGAGAATCATGCTGGCAATGAATAAGGTGACACTCAGGGACATGCAGTCTTGCTCTGTAAATTGAATTTTGGTTGCCAGATCATTCCGATGGGTATAATGTTCTCGAAGGAGGTTGTTGCTCGCCACAACTGGAGTTATATGTGCGCACCATTGCATTAGAGTGATGGCGGAACACAAAGAGGACCTTAGGGTGTGGGATCTGTTCCTTTCACACTTTCATGGGCAGTCAGTTATTATGCATGGTCCTGTTCTGAATTCTGAATGAAATCTTTTTACCAACGCAGCTGGTTCAAAAGGTTTCAAAGCTTATTTTAAAGGGCATTGGTGTGCGGAGGAGTGGCCTGCAAATTGGGATGAATCCATCTAAAGAAACATGACCTTTTTGGAACTATTCCCTATTGTGGTGTCGTTGCATTTGTGGGGCGATAGCTTTTGGAACCAACACGTAGTTTTCCATTGTGGCAACTTGTGTGTTGTACAAGCCATTAATTCTATTTCGGCATAGTCGATGCCGGTAGTGTGATTGCTTAGGAGAATGGTTTTAAAATGCTTGCTCCTTAGCATATTTTGCAGGGCAGTGCACACTTCTGGGGAATATAACGTTATACCTGAAGCTCTCTCTCGATTTCACTGGAAGAAATTCTGAGAAGCAGCACCAGCAGTGGATGTCCAGATAACCCCAATGCCACTGGCATTATGGAAGCTAGTGTACCAGGTATAACTGCACTGGTCTGCAACTCATTGGCTAAAGGTACCTGGGATTGTTATAATAAAGTGTGGGCAGAATGGGTACAGTTTGGCAAGGATGAGAGACATCACGATTTGCAGTGCAATACAGTACAGGCTCTGTTAGTATTCATAATGGAAAAACATGCGCAGGGTATCTCTTATAATGCCCCGACGAAAGTGTTATCAGCGTTAGCTTTCTATTTTAAAATTTTGGGTAAGGAGGACAAATAATTTCAGTATATGGCAGGCAGTGAAGGGTATACATAGAGGGTGGAGTAGAAAGTTGGGTGATAGGAGGAGGCCAGTCTGATATGTGTTATTGGGAAGAGTAGTAGATTTGTTAAAAGATATTTGTGTTTCACAATATGAGTTTATTCTGTTTAGGGCGGCACTTGTGCTAGTGATCTTTGGGGCTTTTCCTATTTCTGAGTTAGTGTTGGCATCTAGAGCAGCTTCTGGTAGTTTGTTATTGTCTGATGTTATAGAAGTGAATCATTTAATTACATTCATTATAAGAGATCCAAAACTGACCAACTAGGCAGAGGGAAAAGGGTTTTAAGATATGCAGTTCCAGGTAGCAGTTGTTGCCCTGTTTTGTCTCTATCTCTTTACTTGGGGTGCCGCCCCGTGGCAGGTTTCACTCCTGGTTCATAGGGATGGTGCTAGTTTGTCTAAGTTTCAGTTTACATCAGTGTTCAAGTCTTGCATTTCAGCATTGCAGCTAGACCTGGGGCAGTTTGGTATGCACTCCTTTAGGACTGGGGCAGCCACGGAGGCGGCAAGGTTGGCTTTGGATGTAGATACGGTAAAAAGGATAGGTAGATGGGAGTTTTTCTCAGGCATAGTGATTTTGGAAATTGCAGATGCACCCTTATATTATTTGAAGGACGAGGTGGGTCTTAGGGTCTTTAATTTTGTGCTGAAGGAAGGTATTCAGCAAGCCTTGCCGTGTTGGCTGGTGCTAGCCGTGATGGGCTAGCTAGTGGCGGAGGTGATTGCTCTTGTTAAGTGGAAGCATATTTATGGTGGTGGTATACACCTGGAATGGTTATGAGGTCTCCTGGTCATGGGGTTCCTGGAGACCTCAGATGTTTGGGCTCCCTTGGTGAACGTGAGCAGTCACCTCTGGTTTTTGGTTATTTGTTAATTAAAATAAAGGCTGTGGCCTGTTTTATTCCCATATCAGCTTCTGTTATTTATTTATGGGGAATGTGGGTTCGTATGTGAGTCACGTACAAAATAACATACAAAATAACGTAATCCCATTACCCTATTATCTGTGCACCCTAATCAATCAATATACATATAAAAAACACATATCACATCCATTTTTAGAGGGTGTATGTCTAAAGAACAAACATGTAACAGCTCAAACATTTTTACTTGAATTGTCGATTTTTAGTCCTTTAAGGACCCAGTGTAGTAGCTCATCTAGCTGGCAGCATACAACATTGCTGATTGGCTGCAAAGCTGGGAGATGCTCAGATAGACAGGATACACTTTTACAAAAATGAACCCTCTCAGAAGCATAGTTCAATCCTGGGGATGTAAACATCACCTGCACCATTTTTTTTAATGCAAAGCTAGAAAAAAATAGTGCATGCAAATAAATGTAATCATATACTACTAATTCACCTCTATCAGATTCATTCATAACCCAGTTCACTTGCATATACCTTGAAGTCCCTAATATTTTTGTCTTTTATCATGCTCACTTTCTCATGAAAGGTTCCTTTGAGATCCCAGATTTTCTTGACAAGATCTCTTGACTTTTCCATTCTGTTATAATTTTCTATCTCTTTGCATCGCTCAGAGAATGCCTCCTTGTCTCTTCTTGCTATCCTCTTTAATTCTGCATTCAGTTCAACAAATCTTTTCCTATCTCCACTACCTTTCACTTTCCTTCTTTCCTGGGCTAATGTCAAAGCTTCATCAAACAGACAGTTTTCCTTCTTAGTTTTCTTTCTTTTGAGGCTATTTTTGTTGTTGCTGTTTTCTGGATGATGTTTTAAACTTTGCTCCAAAGTTCTTCAGGAATTTTATCTTCCATGTCTGGTCCCTTCAATCTATTCTTTACTTCCACAACATATTCATAAGATACATTATTTATTTCATGCCTGCTTTGTCTGATCATTTAATTCTGAATTTTTCAATAAGAAGTTCATGGTCTTGTTTTTTCTGACTATATAGAGCTCCTCCATCTTTGGCTACAAAGTATATAGTCAATCTGATTTATATGTTATCCATCTGGTGATGTCCATGTGTAGAGTTGTCTCTGAGAATGTTGGAAGAGGGTGTTTGCTATGACCAGAGAATTATCTTGAAAGAATTCTACTCATTTCTGACCTGCTTCATTTTGCACTCCAAGTCCAATGTTGTCAGTTATTCCAGGTTCCCTACTTTTGCATTCCAATCTCCTATGATGAGTGTAACATCTTTTCTTAGTGTTATTTCTATGATGTGTTGAATATCTTTGTAGAACTGGACAGCTTCAGCCTCGTCAGCTGGAGCATAGACTTGGATCATTGTGATATTAAATGGCTTACCTTAAATTCAAATAAAAAAAAAAATCAGCAATTTACTGGCTTGTAAATGAACACTGCTTTGGCCACCCATTGATTTACTATGAGGGCTACTCCATTTATTCTGCAGGATTCATGACCATAGTAGAATATCTGGTTGTAGTCTGATGTGAAATGTCCCATTCTGACCATTTAAGGTCACTAATTCCCAGGATTTTATTATTATTGTTTATTTTTAACGCAACAACATATTCCGTAGCGCTATACATAAGTTAAGTTACAGGCAATGACAAGTTCAATATTCACACATTGCAATGAATGGAGGGCCCTGTCTTTGAGCTTGGAATCCGGTGTCCATAGAGCTTTCCCTAAAGCACCTTGCAGGATTGAAACTCGCAGACTTGCAATCTAAAGGTTGAAGTTTGTATGTGGTACAGTAGGGAGAGAGTAGTGTTGAGAATGTTAGGGAGGAAGGTTATAGACTTCTTTAAAGAGGTGCATTTTTATTGTAGTTTTGAAGGATTTAAGGCAAGAGGATAGTCTGGTGAAGCGAGGCAAGGATTTCCAGAGAATAGGGGCAGCATGAGAAAAGTCCTTGAGCCAGGAGTGAGAGGAGGTGACAAGAGTAGTAGAAAAAAGAAGGTCGGTAGCAGAACGGGAGTCTTTGTAGATGAGAGCAGAGATGTATGGGGGTGCGCTGTATAATATATAAGTTAGTGTCAAGATTTTAAATTTTATTCTGGAGGCTAAGGGAAGCCAGTGAAGTGATTGACAAAGAGCAGCTGCCGACACTTAACGGTGTGTACAGAAGATGAGTCTGGTGGAGGCATTCATTATGGATTGAAGTGGGGAGAGGCAAGTGGTGAGCAGGCCAACAAGGAGCCAGTTGCAATAGTTGAGACGAGAAATGATGAGAGAGTGTATTAGAATCTTAGTAGTGTCTTGTGTAAGGTATTGGCGTATTTTGGATATGTTTTTTAGATGGAGAAGACAAGATTTGGTTAGAGACTGTATGTGTGGGATGAAAGAGAGGGCAGGGTCCAGTAGAACCCCGAGACAGCGGGCTTGGGAGATGGGAGTGATAATGGCATTGTTGACAGAGAGAGAGATGTGAGGATGTGAAGCTGTAGTAGAGGGTGGGAAGATTAAGAGTTCAGTCTTAGACATGTTGAGTTTTAGATGGTGGGCAAACATCCAAGAGGATATACTAGAGAGGCGGTCAGAGACGTGTGCTAGAAGAGAGGGGGATAGATCTGGTGCTGAGAGGTAGATTTGTGTGTCATTTGCATAGAGATGGTACTGAACCCCAAAAGAGTTTTTTAGGGTACCGAGTGAGAATGTGTAGATGGAGAAGAGGAGGGGTCCTAGGACTGATCCTTGGTGTATGCCAATAGACAGGGGGTGAGGAGAAGAAGAGGTGCCGGAGAAGGAGACACTAAATGATCGTTCTTGGAGGTATGATGAGAACCGCGAGAGAGCAGTGTCTCGAATGCAGAGGGAGGAGAGAATGTGGAGTAGAAGCGGGTGGTCAACTGTGTCAAAGGCGGCAGAGAGATCCAGAAAAAGCAAAATGGAAAAGTGGCCTTTAGACTTGGCAGTGAGCAGGTCATTGTTGACTTTTATGAGGGCTGTCTCAGTGGAGTGTTGGGGCCGAAAGCAAGCTTGGAAGGTGTCCAGAAGAGAGTTAGAGGATTAGAAGAGATGAAACTGGTAAGGCGGTTATAGACAAGCCGCTCCAGCAGTTTGGAAATCAGGGGATAGGGCGATAGTTAGATGCAACGTCAAAATCGGATGAGGGTTTCTTGAGAGTGGGTGTAATTATGGCATGTTTTAGAGATGATGGAAATGTGCCAGTGTTTAGGGAAAGGTTGAAGATGTGTGTGAGAGCTGGCATTAGTGTAGTAGAGAGAGGAGGGATGAGCTGAGATGGAATAGGATCCAAAGGACAGGTAATGAGGTGAGAGGATGATATTAGGATGGAAACTTCATCCTCTGTTGCGGTTGTAAAGTAGTTCAAAGTGGCTGTGGGAATGGGGAGGGGAGTAGACTTGGTGTGGTTGGTTAGTTGAGAGGGTGGAGTGTGTGAGCCACAATGAGAGGAGAGTTCATTGCGGATAGATTGCATTTTATGTGTAACATTGTTGGCAAAGTCTTCAGCCGTGAGACAGGAAGGGATGGAGGGAGGTGGTGGGCGGAGGAGAGTATTGAAAGTGGCAAACAGACCTTTGGGGTTGGAGGACAGACTTGATATTAGTGATGTGAAGTAGTGCTGTTTGGCCAGGTTGAGGGAGGAGGAGTAGGAACGTAGCATAACTAGTAGTGAAGGAAATCTGCTGTGGAGCGTGATTTCCTCCATAATGCGGGAGCACTTCTGAATGTAATGTGTGTGTGTAGTATGCCATGGTTGTGGATGAAATTGAGGGCATCTGGTTGTGGTGATGGGGGTAAGGGTGTCAAGGGTGGAAGAGAGAGTAGAGTTGTAGTGTGAGGTGACAGTGTCAGGGCAGATGAGGTTGGTGGTAGTGCTGAGAAGAGGTTGGAGTACAGTGGAGAGCTGTGTAGGGTCAAGTTCTAGCATGTTTCTGTGGGTTATTGTGGCTGCGGTTGAAGAAGAGTGATGAGAGGAAGATGTGGTGAGGTTGAAGGTAAGGAGGTGATGGTCAGATAGAGGAAGAGGGTGGATGACTGGGTTGGAGGCATGGGTAATATTGGTGAAAATAAGATCAAGAGAGTGTCCAGCATGGTGAGTTGAAGAATCTGTAAGTTGTGAGAGGCAGAGGGAAGAGGTGAGTGCAAGTAGTTTGGCGGCAGCTGTGGAGGTGGGGGTGTCAATGGCAATGTTGAAGTCACCAAGCATCAGTGTGGGAATGTTGGAGGAAAGAAAGTGCGGGAGCCAGGTGGAAAAGTGATCGAGAAATTGAGAGAGAGTACCTGGGGGCGATAGATTACAGCAACATGTAGAGGTAGGAGAGAAGAGGTGGATAGTATGAGCTTCAAAAGATGAAAATTGGAGGGATGGGACAGGGGATATGAGGTTATATGTACAGCGAGAGGAAAGTAATACATCCACACCACCACCTTGTTTGTTCCCAGGTCTAGGTGTGAGACGGAGGTGAAAACCACCAGGAGAGAGTGCTGCAGGGGAGGCAGTGTCTGAAGAGGAGAGCCAGGTTTCAGTGAGAGCCAGTAGATTGAGGGAGTTGGTAATGAATAGGTCGTGAGTGAAAGTGAGTTTATTGCAGAAAGATTGTGCGTTCCAGAGAGCGCAGAAGAAAGGTAGAGTGGAAGGTTTGTGACAAGTGATGGGTATCAAATTCTGGGTGTTTCGGGTGTTTGCTGCCCTTGGAGTAGAGTGTGGCTGAAAGCAGGTAGAAATAAGAGAGGGACCTGGGTTAGGGGATATGTCTCCAGCAGCCAGGAGAAGGAGGAGTGAGAGCGAGAGAATATGGGAGTAGGTCTTACAGTGATGTTTATGTTTATTAGTGTTGGGGAGGGGATGAGTTTGTGATTGGAGGAGGAAGAGTAGTTCGTGGGAGCATAGAAGAGGAGAGGAGAGTAAGGAAGGTGAGATGGTTATAGTATTGGGGGCATGATATGGAGAGGCTGCAAATAAAAGTCTGAGAGAGAGGCAGTAGAAGATGAGGAGGAGAAAAAAGTGAGAGAGCATTGTGACACAGTGTGTAGGTGCAGGGAATAGAAGAGATGAAGGTGAGGAAGTAAAAAAAAATGTTAGTGTGACTGTGATGGGAGAGTAGCTGGGTTGTGTGTAATATATATATATATATATATATATATATATATATATATATTTATTTATTTATTTATTTTCTTGTATTAAATGAATGAATTAATTTGAAGCAGGTGATGCTGAGTGAGCAGGTGTAAGTCATGTGGGTATCTATAAGACAACATTAAGACAATGCAATGGTGGGTGGGAGTGGGGCACGGAGGGAGGGAGGGAAGGTAGAGAAAGCAGTGTGAGCAAAAGCCAGAGGAGAGATTTCAAGATAGTTGCTGGAGGCTGGAACAAAGAAGAAGTAGTGAGATATAGTTTGGGACTAGCCCAGTATTTAAGCATTTAAAAGGAGTATTTGGTGCAAACAGATATGAAGGTGTGAAAGGGGTGGGGAGATGGTGGTAGAGAAATACAGTGTGAAAGCTTACAATTTAACAAAGCAGAAATATAGTTACTATGTGAACAAAAATTATATCAGATATGGATATTCATAATTAATGTAACAGGAGGATACAGTAGAGTAAAATGTGAATCATTGAGATGGCTGTAGATACCTTGCTGGAGGCTTGTGGCAGTGTGAGCAAAAGCCAGAGAAGAGATTTCTTTTGGTTGCTGGAGGCTGAAACAAAGAAGATATTAATGTTTAACCTTGTCATCTCATGTTTGACCATGGTCAGTTTGCTTTTATTCATAGTTCTAACATTCCAGGTTCCCATGCTGATTTTTTCTTTGCTGCAGCTGACTTTCTTTTCACCCCAGACACATTATTCTTCTTATTATTATTATCATTGTTTTTTTGTAACGAGACAACATATCCCATAGTGCTAAACATGGGTTATGATCAGGCAAAAAACAAGAGGGCAACTGGATGTTCCTTCGGTTTTGACTCAATTATTTCATTAGATATAGTGCTACTCATATTCACCCTCGTATTCGCCCTGGTCTGAGGGGCTCATCTTCTGGTGCCATATCATTATGTCTCCGGTTGTGCTTGCCCACAATGTTATCTTGGCAAAGTTACTGGAGTGGGTTGCCAGTTCCTTCTCCAGTGTACTGCATTTTGTCTGGCCTCACTTCTATGACCTGCATATCTTGGGTAACCCTACATGGATAGCTCACAGCTTCATTGAAGTACACAAGTCCCTTCACCATGACAAGGTAATGATCCAGAAGGGGATACTCTATATAGCCAAAATGTTTGGCTCCCTGTAGAATTAAATAGATGTATTTAGTTAAATGTATAATCTCATAGTATGTGACCAATATATGATATAATGTGGAAGTTATGGATCATTGTTGTAAAGTAATGTAAAATGTATTATTTTTTTACTGATTCCAAACATATTTGTGTGTGTACAAAGGCTATATACATGTACTGAACTCACCTGAGCTATATACTGTATACTGAATTTAGGATTGTAAGTCAGTGAGTTTTAAATCTTGGAAGGTACTTTGGGAAAAAGCACCAAATACCCATGATTTTAAGCTCAAAGACAGAGCCCTTCATTTTGCCATGTGTTGATATTGTTTTTTTCTTTTGCTCAACCCTTGTACAGATCTACCGAATATGTTGGCGCGTTACAAATAAAGGATAATAATAAATAATAATAATGACTCAAATTAACTTTTGACATTGATTTTGAATGTTGCTTTTTACTTTGTATGAAATGAACATTTGTTTTTTATGTACTATACAAGCAGGTCTTGTTTTGCCCTCCTCCCTTCCCTATTATTTTCCAGTTTTTGGGGTTACTACAGAGGATTGGAGCAAAAGGCTTGGAATTAATTTATTGCTGTATCAGACAAAAAGGCTGTCGAGAATAACAACTTTGAATGAGCCTTTCACTAATGGATTAAGATTTGAAGAGAAGTTCACAGATTTATTGCAAATAGCATTTTCGTCTTATATATGAGAAAGTCCTGTAGATCTTGCACTTGTATTTGATATACTTTTCTGTTTATGATTTTAGAGCCAAATACAGTGCACACCAATAACATACATGTACATAACCTGTGATCTGTGAAAACAACTCACATAGGTTTAGATTTTACCAAATATTGTATGACACAATCAATTCATATTGGCAGAAAAAAATCTTTCAAATAAACATGGTCTAACTCAATTCAACAAAGTCATAACATCAACTTGATATAATAGCCATGTCACAATTATCATGTGCTTCCCACCCCAAAAAAACATGTTATGAAATAAACACATGCATGTTCATGTATCATTTATAAATATTATGAAGCATAATTATTTATAGTATATCCTATCCAATGCAAATTGATGGTAGAGATTTCTATAGAGCAAGTGCTCTTGTTTAAAGTGTCATAATATGCACTATATTATATTACTTTATGGTTTGACAGTTAATACAGTATTAGTAGCACTGCATGGAGATCAACAGAATGTAAGATTGCTTATTTGAATATGTAAATACAAAAATGTCCAGGACAGTGAAAATGAGAGAGCTAGAAATCTAACAGTAAATGAGAAATATGAATACTGAAACATGACTCACATGACTGGACTGTTAATTTGGATGGCTATAACCTATTTAGGAAAGGTAGCGCCAATGGTAGAAGAGGAAGATGGATTTATCTGTATGTTAAGCCTCATTTAAAGCCTATAGATAGGAACTAGTGAAAATGTTGAAAATGTATGGGGTCAGTTAAATAGTGGAGGAACAAATCCTAAAAGAATATTGGTATACATATGCTATAAATACGCAAATATAATTAAAAGTGAGGAATTGCAGTTATTGCGAACAATAAAGGGGGGAACTTAAAACATAACCTTTAATACAATGCAGATAGTAATAATCATAATATCAAAATGATCAACAGTAAAGGTAAGCCTAATAGTCAATGGTTGGTAATTCAGGTAAGCAATCGTGTATACCCATAAATAATACAATACATCAATGGCTTGTTCAGTACATTAACAGTGCTAGCAGCATACTGTCAGAAACACACAGAAATGCTAAAGTAGAGGAGTCTCGGGTGTTGGTGCCATTATACCCAAGATGGATATAAAGTACAGCAGGGGAATACTCCCTTACTCACTCTTATGGAAATGCCTCACTTACTGTAGTCTCCAGTAGTAGAGCTCCGGTCCCCATATAGATAGAAAAGAGCATATAGCAGCAGGCGCTGCTCCGGAGGCCTAATGTATACCTGCACTAGAATAAACAAATACGCATCCTGCGTCTGAGGTCGGTGTGGGGGGCTATGTATTAGTGTAGGGTGGATACCAGGGTGGATTGAATGGGTATGAGATAGACCTAATAAATGTCTATTTCAATTTAATTATATGAGGATATGTGTACTATGTGACAAATTTATTGGTGATTTTAAGTTAAATAATATATTTGTATGAATCAATATGAATCGTTTTGATAAATCAATATGATCAACATCTTATAGCTCCCCATAAGGAATAAAAAAGAGAAATGGTTTTAATCTTTACCTGTTCACTGTAACAATTGCTACACTCATAATAATTGATACAGTCAATAACTCCTCAATAACTCCTCTCTTCGGACCAGTGAGTTTACTTACACAGCACTGCACAGTCAACGTTCAGACAGAAAACACAGGCTTATTTAGTCTCTACTTAGCAATGTTTGATGACATTCTATTTTTTGATTGGATCTGCAGCTCTTACTGGCTAGTTCATGCTTTCCACTTCTTACATAAATGTCAGTATCTTGGCATGTGTGAGAAAGCTATTTCTCCAACCTTACAACACCATGGCAACTTATCAGTATGCTATTTCTGTATCATGTAAGGTAGTGTTGTGCATTTTGATGGTAAAGAATACCACACCTATCTATTATTTACAATATATAGTGGTTCATTGTCACTTACTATTATAATTATACGCACAACAGTATGCTTCTTTATTTTGTAAACAGGCTAAATCATTTGTCTCTTTGTTCAAGTTAAATGTCTAAATGTCTGTTTATGGTGGAACTAGACACTGGGCAAGAAGGTCAAATTAAAAAAATTGTGTTTTCTGAAATGTATGTGTTCTTCAATGTTCCATTGTTTCTACAAGTCTGTTATCAAACAGGTATAGATTACAATACAATGGAGTAGTCTAGCCTCTCAGAAATAATTTGGCATGTAATTAATGTTGAGGTCATAAAGTTTTAATACAACTAGAGCTCTCCCACGTGGTTAAAAGCAGACATTCACAATATTTTTATTAATTTATTATATTGTATTCTAATATATTCCTTTATATTAAAGAGGGGAGTGGCTGACTGTCATTGGTTGAAACAAGCCTAGTGATGAGGAGGGAGAAATAGTTTATCAGGAGTAGGGAGAGAATATTCTGGGCTTTTGGTCTATTGTCTTCTGTCTTTGGTCTTTGGCTGTTTTTTCCATTCTCTGACATTCACCTAAGCTCTCCTATAAATAATTTCTGATCTTATCTGACAGTCCTGTTCTGGGAACAAACGGAACATCATTCTTGGAATAAACTTATACCCCCTTAAAATCTTCCTTAAGATATATTTCTATATTTGTCTATATCATATTCTATTCTATATCAACTCTCTCAAAACAATCCATTTCAGACAAAGAGGTATTTCTTCAGTGAGAAGGGATTCTGCAGTGAGTAGTGTTATCCTGGAATTCCATACATAGGTAATGTATAAAATGGTATTAACTATTTAGTTTGTAGTAGAGTTAAACTTAGCCCCATATATATCACAATCCTTCTGTTACCCATTTGGGAGTGGTCACATACCCAGACAAATTAGCATCTTCATTCAAGACTGGAGATGTTAATTCAATATTTTAATCTGTGCCCATATCCCCTAAGACAGACTGATTGACTTTATTCAATAGTATAACTGTTTAGCTCTGTTACAAAGATCAATTATTAAAACATAACACAACCAAGCCATACTTAGCTATATTCAACATATATAATCTGGGATTACACATCAACAAAACTGTCTTACATCATTATTGAGTGAATTTACTGACTTGACAAATTAAACTAAATGTTATAAATTCTGATTTTAGACCAAAATCCAAATATCAGCTTGCTAACATCTAAATACAAAGTTTATTAGCTTGCAACCTCACATACAATATAGCCAACTTTTATACACATTGCTTCAATATAAAGTTCTAAATTCTTATTGCTATATATTAGTTACATTCCATATTTTACTGCTTTCAAAGGTTATCTTGCTAATTATATTATCTTATATATATATATATATATATATATATATATATATATATATATATATATATACCAAATAGACAGCTGTTTGTATATTCATAGCATTTCTGTATTGCACTAACCAAATATATAGACAGACTATCTATACACTGTAATACTTTAATAAACTATATTAATCTTTACAGTGTAATATTTACTTCAGATAAATTGCACTGACAGTAGGCAATCACTCATATGCATGGGTAGCATTTAAAGTAGGGGATTTGAGCATATATGATAAAAGCTTCAATTCAGCCTTCTCATGGACCTCACAGTTTGGAACAATGTTGACCTGAGGTGGGTATTTTTTCCGGATTCATGGACAGGGTCCACAGTGAAAAATATCATTTATTTCCTCAGAAAAGTCCTCAAGGGCTGCAGAGAGGAAGGTCATGTTGAGTATGTACCAAATGTCTATACACATGTGTCTTCTTGTATGTATCTTACAAGATTCCTTTCTACTACAAATGTCACTCTTTCAGTCCAACTTCCTAGTTTCAGAAAGTAAACTAACTGAATATTTAACAATTAGATATAATGTTTTTGCCTCAGCACAACAAAGCTAATTTCCCAAAGATCTCATGCCATCTGGACCAGATGCTATATTTATTGTAATTGTATCATGTCATATTTGGACATCTGCTTTAGTTACCAACAAATTAGTGAAAGGCAATGCAAAGTTGATATTTTATTTCTACCATCAGTTCCTTCCTTGAACTGTGCATAGAGAATTATGTTTTAAGCCTGTTCATTGTCATCAATTATTAGACCAATTTTTTTTTACTTATTGTCATTTTTATACTTATAAATACTGTTTAAGATGTCTTTCTTTTGCAATCAGCTTTTCATTGTCTATGTTAGCTAATCTGATTGCCCTTATGGATATTTTGACATCTTCCGTGATACCTGTTTCCGTTATAATCTAAATCTATTTTCTATTTCACTGTTTAACAAGTCATATCGCCTTAAATGTGTTTGTTCTAATTCAGCTCCAAGAGTATACTTTGACAAGCATGCTTATCTAAAATGATAAAGACATTCCATCAATCTTGTCGCTTTAACATAAAAACTTTTATCCAAGTCTGAACGCTGGGCTGTTGATTTTAGAAGATTAAAAGTTAACATTTTAGAATTAAGTATTTTTCACAGTATTTCTTTAGAAATAAAGATAATGTATTATGATGGACCAGGATTTCAATATTGATAGAACTATATCATATGAATCAACATCTTATAGCTCCCCATAAGGAATAAAAAAGAGAAATGGTTTTAGTATTTACCCGTTCACTGTAACAATTGCTAATAACACATTGTTACTATTCTGTACATTCTGTACTTTATACTACAATGGAGCTTTTAAAGGGCAGTGTGAAATCAGTGTAGTGTTATAACAGATATAAACAAAAACAACAAAATGCAATATTATTAGGTAAGTTTAAAATGTTGACATACTAAGAAAGTCTGTAAAAGAGTACCATATTTTTCCGTGTATAAGACTATACTTTTTTCCAAAGCCTTTAGACCAAAAATTGGGGGTCGTCTTATACACGTTGGTAACCTGTTGAGAGAACCTGTTGAGAGAACCTGCAGGAGCTCGTAGAGGAGCCCATAAAAGGTACTGATATTTACTTGTGTGTTACAGGCTCAAAAGCACTGTGGGTTATAAAAATTGTCACTCTGACCCATCTCCACCTTTGATGTTTCAAGCCCGCAAATGTTACAAGTGGTAAAATCAAAATCAAGATTCAATTGAAACAATACTCCAAGCCCGCAATTGCTTTTGAACCCGTAAATGGCAAATGTAGCAAAAAATATTATGGGTTCCACATAGGACTAGCAAGTGGGTTAACACTGTAAAAGCAAATATAAACATACCACTGTATGGTTTTTGATTTTTGCTTCTAGCCCTCTAATTGCGGGCTTGGAATTGAATGGGGGTCCTTGTCTCTGCAAACAGGCTTCTATCAATCACTAGCCTGATTCTTCAAAAAACAATCAGAACTCTGAAAGCATCCATACGTAGGCCCTAATATAGGCCCTAAGTAGAACGAAGAAATAGTTGGATAGTATACAACTGTTTAAGTACTGTCTCATATAACCCTGATTGATATGGGGACTCACTGTACATTAGTCCAAAAAGGTCCAATATGTCCAGTTAGTCCTGTGGGTGATTAGCCATAGTCCCAGGTAATGGGGGATCCTCCTTGATGGAATTGGTGTAATGGTGATCACTTGGAAATTGCTGCCCCCTCAGACGGCACCGTTCACGTGATACACGCAAAATCAATAAAAGAGATGAAAGGGAGGGTAAGAGGTGCAAAACCAAGTACAAATAAATGCTAAACTAGATAAATATATAGAATTCAGGTAAAAAAGCCAACTCACATGTCCTAACCTCACGGTATGAGGTATTTTTAGTCGCTCATCAGGAAGTCATTCTCCTGATGGACAACACGGAGGTAGCTGGTTCCACTGGTCCGGGAACTGAATCTTCCTGTCTGTTTCCCGTGAGGTGGAGTGAGGAGTCACCCTATGGGTGCGTCTTTATTCATGAACTACAATGTTCATGGAGAAGCTGAGTACTTGAGTCGTATAGACCCCTATAAATACTCAAAGCTAATACGATAGTTTATAAAAATTAAATATTTTTATTCATAAAGAAATCCAGTACACAAATGACAAAGTTTGCTGTATGGTAGTTGCAATACTTACCAAATGGTAGAGGATTGTTGTATTCCAAATGAATCTTAGTTACAAGTCACAGGTTTAGGAGTATAAAAAACATACTAATACAAGATAAAAAAAAAATTAATAACAATAATAAAAAAAATGTCAATAACAATAATTAAAAAAATGAAAACAAAAGGACAGACACATTTCACCCGATCTTACAGGCTTTCTCAATGTATAAATAATAAAAGAAAAATTAGTAACTAGATAAATAGCTATATGCAGGAAGCCTAGATGGCTTACCTATTTAAAGCTAAAATAGCGCCATTGCATAGCTTAATTACATCACTTCCTGTGGTGGCATGTGTACTTCCTGTTTCCCTGTTTCTAAGAAACCAGGAGCCAATCAGAATGCTGAAAAAAATGGCCACTTGTTAACAGTGTGTGCACAGTAAAAGAAGGGTGACACCACCATAAAGGCATAATCAAAGTGCTCAAACAAAGGCTTGTAAGCCTTAACTAAATAAAAGGGGAATAAAATGAAAGAGTGTAGCCAGAATATGACATCACTTCTGGTTTCTCTGTTGCTATGGAACTCAGGAGACAATCAGAGACCCAGAAAATTATCCCAGGAGCCAATCAAAAAGCTAGAAAATTGGTCCACATACTGTTAGGTAAAGAAATCCTAACAAAAGACACAAAAAATTGATACATAAATATAAATACAGGTAGAAAGAGACCCTCGTAAGGCTCCAAAGTGCAGGAAGGTGTTTACACAGGAAAAAAATGTTTATTAAAATAAAATAACTGAATAAATAAAAATGCATATTGCATAAAACGTAATGCATAATACATAGAAAAAATGCACCAATTTGCACACTCTGGTATAGTTGTGCACAGTGTAATATGTGCACACAGAAAAAAAAGTAATTTTATATATATATATATATATATATATATATATATATATATACACACACACACACAGTTTACACTGTGATACGGTTCTGCACAAAATACAGAACAAAAAAACAAATATACCCTGAGTCAACTTGGCACTTTGTCTTTACAGCACAACAATGTGTACATGAATACATCAAACTCACAGACTATGTTGCATAGCATATCGAATATGTATACCCAGTACCCTAACTGGAGTATCTCCACAGTGCCAGTCTCATAGCCAATGGTGTGTTAATATAGCACTGGAGGATACACAATCCAGACTACTGTATATGGAAACTATATATGTGTGTGCCTGCAGATAATTAGAATGTAAATGGGGATGGACATACTCATTAGATACATCTATCTGCTGGAAAGAATGGTATAGTAGTTGGAGGTGGCTACTAACATTTTTTATAAATTATAAAAAACATTTATAAGAACAATATTACAGATAAGAAAGAACACTCAACGATCTCAATGTATTCCAATGGTTTACGCAAACATAATCCGTGGGAGAAAGCACGTTACCCACCACCCAATCCCCTTAATGTATCAGCTCTATACTCTTCAATCCCACAGAAACTAGGGGTATTAGCTATTAAATATTTCTTTGATCTGTTTGACAATACAGAACCGACCCAAGCAGAGTTCATATTGACGGCCATTGAATTTATCCTTACACACAACTATTTTTAATTTGAGGGGAGTTTCGACTTACAAACAACCGGTACGGCCATGGGCACCAAATTTGCTTCCAGCTTTGCAAATCTTTTTATGGGACAATGGGAGGATCTTTTCATCTGGGAGAACAATCCCTTCACAGACAGTGTCGTCATGTGGTATTGCTACATATATGACATTGTCCTAATTTGGGATGATAAAGGAGCTATCCCGGTTACCGAGTTTCTAGCATATGTTAATAAAAATGGCATGAATCCTAATTTCCTTATGCACCCAGACCCCTTTTATCAGTACCATTCCTGGATGTTGTCCTTATAGGGGAGGGAGAGTCAGTCACCACTAAACTCTACATAAAACCAACTGATACAAACTGATATCTTCATGCCAAGAGTAATCCTGATCCCAAATGGATCAGGAATATTCCATATGGCCAGTTTCAACGTGTACGAAGAAATTGCATAAACCTTTGTGACTTTGAAAAAGAGAGTGAACGCTTGACAATCAAATTTCTAGATAAAGGGTATGATATCAAAACTGTGCAGGGGGCCTTTGAAAGGGCCAAATCACTGAACAGAATTGAACTTGTTAAAAATCAAAAAGCTAAAAGTAAACACACTGGTAGAAATTACACAGGCTGTCGCTTTCTGACAAAATATATCCAGGCAGCAAATAAAATTAAACACAGCATAAAAAAGCTAATGACAGTTCTCAAAGAGGATGAAGTTCTAGGACAGCTCCTACCAACTCATCCATTTATTACATTCGAAAAAGCACAAATCTAAAGAACCACCTCGCCCCTAGTGAATTGAGAAAGGTAAACAAGACTAAACAATGGCCGATTACTAAAGCTGGCACCACTAAATGTGGTATTAAGGGATGTACTACATGTGGCCATCTAAAAATTCAAGATAAGAACTGCAAGGTATTTACCAGTAAAAAAGGAAGTTCCGTATCAGAGACCTTACTAACTGTAGATCAGATTATGTGTACGCAATACTTGTAAATGTTCCAAGCAATACATAGGTCGCACGAAAAAAAAAAAAAAACAGATTTAGAGCACCTTGACAACGTCGCTGAAGGTGTTCTCAAAATGGATTATCTGCGATATGATTAGGTGTCACAACAAGGACATTGAGGGGATCACAAATCAGGCTATAGACCATATCAAACTAGAACCTAGGGGAGGTGACAGAATGCTAAACACGTACAACCTTTCCCAAGAAATCCGACATAAGCTTGAGATCCCATATTAACCCCTTGCAGCAGGGGTCCGATCGGACCCCGAAGTGTGCCTACATTAAGTCCATGCCAGGGTGGGGACCCCCGCAATTTCCCCACATTGACTCTTGCAGTGGGAGTCCCCCTCTGCATTTAAAACCTATCAATTCCCTGTTGCGGCTCCTTAAAGGGCCCGCGGGTCACAAACATTAAGGCCGACAGCAGGGGTACTATAAGTACCCCCACCGTAACCAAACATTAAACCCCCAGTGCTGGGGGTCCCCATTGGGATCCCCGGAGGGTCCCCACATTAACCCTCGCAGTGGGGGTCCCCGATCGCATGCCGATCACAATAGGATATGGGGGTGTATCCCATTTTGATTGGCTCACACCTTTGCGCCTTCTGATTGGCTGAAATTTTATTGACAGCATATTCAGCCAATCAGAAGGCGCCATTGCCAATTTTATTCCGGAAAAGGCTCTAGAGGCCTCATTAGCATCGGAGAGGTCCGCAAGTGCCTTGTTAAGAATACTTGCCAACTTAAGCAGCCTTTGGTTTTTACCAACGCAGATTGTTCCAGGGCCCAGTCGGGGCAGCAGAGGAGGAGGCCGAAGACATTGCGCGGAGGTAAGCAAAATGTATATTATGTTTTTTTTAGGTTTTATTAAATTTTTTGTGTGTATGTATTTAGTATTAATGTTATGGGGTTTTTTTAACAGAGGCTGCGCTGGAGAAGACATGAAGAAGGATAGGGATATGCTGGAAAGGTGAGTAGAATATGTAGAATATTTAAAATGTTTCTTTATTATATCTATATAAGTTGTACTATTTTTTTTCTCTTTTTTCCTAGGTTGCTGATCTGAAGGGACATCTGCAAAAGTAAGTGGTCTTAATTATTATATTTTAGCTTACATTTAGGGTTTAGGTATGTACATGGCATTTATTGCATTTTAGATAGAGGGGGTGTATGTATGTTAGATAGGATTTATTGTATTTTATATTCAGGGGGTGTATGTATGTTAGATAGGATTTATTGTATTTTATATAGAGGGGGTGTATGTATGTTACTTAGGATTTATTGTGTTTTACATACATAGAAGGGATGTATGCATGTTACATAGGATTTCATGTATTTTATATAGAGGGGTGTATGTATGTTACATAGGATTTCATGTATTTTACATAAATAGAGGGGGTGTATGCATGGTACATAGGATTTAATGTATTTTACATAGATAGAGGGCATGTATGTATGTTAGATAGCATTTAATGTATTTTCATAGGGGGTATTGTATTTTTTTTTTCTATTGTAATGTAATGTATATATATATATATATTGTATGTATTTCCTTTTCAGGTTGTAATGTTTTTTTATTTTCTGTAGTGTGCGGGGGGTGTAATGTAGGTTTTTTTATTTTGTGTAATGTACATTTTTCTGCTTTTTTACTTAGGTTTTTTTATTTTCTGTAATGTCCATTTTTTAATTTCTGTAACTTAGGTTTTATTACTTTTTTGAGTTTTTTTTTATTTTTATTTTTATTATTTTCTGTAATTAGTGGGGTTGGGGGTTTATTAGAAGGTAGGGTAGGTAGGTAGTGTAGATGTTAATAGGTTAGTGTAGAGGGGAGTTACTTTACATTTAATGATTTATTGGGGGGTATAGTGCAGAGTAGTGTTTCTACTTAATGTCATGAGGGTCCTGGAGGACCCTAATAGCTCTTATGGGGTTCATCTCAGGCTTCTAACTGTCCCATGAGGGTATTTAGATATGGGACTAATGAAGTTAAATAGAGGCTGATGAGGGTCTGTATAGACACCCATAAGAAACAGGGTTAACTGAGTGTACTGCAAACACTTTGTGTCATGAGGGTCCTGGAGGACCCTCATTCCACTTGTAGTGTTATTACATGGGTTCATTAGTGTGCTATAGGGGTCTATATAGTTGAGCCACCCAGTGCACTCACATTGTGTCACAAACAGAATTCGCAGCTTTAAAATTTTATTGCCGTCATTTTTTGATGGGCAAGTCGCTAGTATATATATTTATATATATATATATATATATATATATATATATATATATATATATATATATATGTTTTAATTGCCAAGTGTATTCTCACAATTGGATACCAGTTCATGTACGTCATATCATTGGGCTACCTTATTATAGACAACCAATTCATTTTCCTTTCATTTGGTATATTTTCTAAGATTATAAGATACTTTTATATTCATTGTTTGGTTGATACTATATGATACTCTATACAGTATTTACACAACATAATTTTGTATATATACTGTATATAGGTCTCCCCCCAAAAAAAATTTAGCAGCCACCTCCAACTACTATACCATTCTTTCCAGCACATAGATGTATCTAATGAGTATGTCCATTCCCATTTACATTCTAATTATCTGCAGACACACACATATATAGTTTCCATAAACAGTAGTCTGGATTGTGTATCCTCCACAGTTACTTTAACACACCATTGGCTATGAGCCTGGCACTGTGGAGATACTCCAGTTAGGGTACTGGGTATCCATGTTCGATATGCTGTGAAACATAGTCTGTGAGTTTGATATATTCATGTAATATATATATATATTATTAATTTTGTTACCTGTGTGCACATATTACACTGTGCACAACTATACCAGAGTGTGCAAATTGGTGCATTTTTTCTATGAATTATGCATTAGGTTTTATGCAATATGCATTTTATTTATTCAGTTATTTTATTTTAATTTACAATTATTTTCCTATGTAAACATTATCCTGCACTTTGGGGCCTTATGAGGGTCTCTTTATACCTGTATTTATATTTATGTATCAATTTTTGCGGTCCTTTGATAGGATTTCTTTACCTTCCATTTTGGTTTGATATAGGTGCTGCTCACTGTGTGTGGGACAATTTTCAAGCTCTCTGGCTCCTGTGCAGATTTTCTGGCTCTCTGATTGGCTCCTGAAGTGATGTCATACTCTGGTTACACTCTGCTGTATTTCATTTTATTCCCCTTTTATATTGTTAAGGCTTACAAGCCTGTGTTTGAGCACTTTGAGTATCCCTTTATGGTGGTGTCACCCTTCTTTTACTGTGCACACACTGTAAACAAGTGGCCCATTTTTTCAGCATTCTGATTGGCTCCTGGTTTCTTGGAAACAGGAAAACAGGAAGTGCCCATACCACCACAGGAATTAAGCTATGCAATGGCGCTATGTTAGCTTTAAATAGGTGTGGCAAGCCATCTAGGCTTCCTGCATATAGCTATTTATCTAGTTATTCATTATTCTTTTATTATTTATACATTGAGAAAGCCCGTAAGATTGGTTGAAATCCGTAGGTCCTTTTATTTTCATTTTTTTATTATTATCATTTATTTATTTTTAATCTTGTATTAGTATGTTTTTTATACTCCTAAACCTGTGACTTGAAACTAAGATTCATTTGGAATACAACAGTCCTCTACCATTTGATAACTATTGCAACTACCATACAGCAAACTTTGTCATTTGTGTACTGGATTTCTTTTTGAATAAAAATATTTTATTTTTTATAAACTATCGTATTAGCTTTGAGTATTCAGAGGGGTCTGTAGATCTCAAGTACTCAGCTTCTCCGTGAACATTGTAGTTTATGAATAAAAACGCACCCATAGGGTGACTCCTAGCTCCACCTCACGTGAAACAGACAGGAAGATTCAGTTCCCGGACCAGTGGAACCAGCTACCTCCGTGTTGTCCATCAGGAGAAGGACTTCCTGACCAGTGACTGAAATACCTCATACCGTGAGGTTAGCACCTGCAAGTTGGCATTTTTACCTGCATTCTATATATTTATCTAGTTTAGCATTTATTTGCACTAGGTTTTGCGCCTCTTCCCCTCCTTTCATCTATATGTGCATTTAGATTCAAATAGTGACATCAAGGAGCAGCAGTTTGATTTTTAGATTGCTGAAACACATTAAAGGGCCTTATGAAGTTAATCTCTTTTGTTTAAACTGTCCACTGATTTCACTATGACAAGTTGATTAAAGTTGTTTTATTGACCACTGTGTTGGTTACAAACTGTTAAGCTGGCAAGATGGCATTAGTAAGGTTACTAGGGTCAGATTGAAGTAAAAAGTACATTTCAAACCAATATCTAGGAAAAACAGCAAATCATAACATCTTAATGTACAACCAAAGAGAGTACAATACACATTTTAATGTAGTAAAATAGTGCAACCCTAACTTAGTGCAGAGTGATATGTCAGTGTGATAGGCTGCCTCTTAAACTTGTTAGCAATTGGAGCCACCTCTTTCCTATAGTATGTGCCCCTGCATGTTGCTGTCTTACAGAGCTGTGACCTGGCACAGTGCATTCTTAGTGGTAGGATAATCTAAGGCCAAACCCATGAGGACATGGGACTGCACAGCATCAGTAATGTAGTTAAAATGACAGTTTCTACTGACTACATTAGCATTAAACTGAAAAAGGCAATGAACTGTGACAAAGTTGCAAGTCAGTTAAAAGTAAGAAAAATGTTATATGATATTAACATTGAGCAGAAAAAAATTAAATAAACAATTAGAACATGCATATATAAAAAGAAAAATGCCTTAAGAACCACTTGATATCCTGTCATATGTTACTAATTGTGTAGGGCATTATTATGTTTTCAAGTTGGTCCTAGTATAGCAGAAGCAAATGTAACTATTTATTACACCCATTCATACCATTTTATGAATTACCCAGACTAAAATAGATTTAGTTTTGTGTTTACTTATATATAGACACTACAATATTCACTTTAATTTAGCATATTTCAATGTAGCTCAGAAGAATGCTTCCCCTGCTATTATGTGAAAAAATATTATTTTTTATATAGCAAGCATGACTCAACTGAGAAGAAGCAAAGTTAAACAGTACAGTTTGCTCTACTTTCCAGTTAGGGTTTATATTGTTTTAACCTGTACCATGAACACAAAAGAGAAATATGCTGCCTTTCCTGATAACAAGTTGAGTTTTGTCAAGAAAGGGCAGGCAGGCATCCTCTCTACCTGTATGTCATGTCTCCAGTATCCACCCATAGCTTATATAACCTCAAGTTTATTGTATGTAGGGAAAACAACCATACTTCAACATCAAGATGCAAAAGGGATAAATAATCTTTGTTGGGTGGATTAACTGGTCTAGTCAGGACTTGATTGAGGACTTTTTTCACTCAGCCTTGGACTGAAGGTCCATTCTGTTAAAAGATGGAATCCTATACAATAGTCTAATGAGTTTTTGCAAAAGTCTTGTATATTATACTGATATTTCCACAGTCACAGCTCTTATTATGATAGATGCATAAGAACTGTTAGTGCAGCTATGTGGGGCTATAACATTTGCTAAGAACTGATTTTGTCGAGGAGCTATTGGAGATGAACAGATAAGGTTATCTAAGGGAGGTATTTTAGAGAAAATGTTTGCTTTAAAGTGGAGAGAGCTTTCTTTTCATCCATAATTATCAAAGAAGAGATGTACAGTATCACACAAAAGTGAGTTTCACAGAGCTTCACAGGTTGCAACTAGAGTCCTCTTCCACTCCTCCATGATGATATCACAGAGCTGGTGGATGCTAGAGACCTTATACTCCCCCACCTTCCATTTGAGGATGCCTCACAGATGCTTAATAGACTTTAGGTCTGGAGACATGCTTGGCCAGTCCATCACCTTTACCTTCAACTTCTTTAGCAAGGCAGTGGTCGTCTTGGAGGTGTGTTTGGGGTCGTTATCATGTTGGAATACTGCCCTGCAGCCCATTTTCTGAAGGGAAGGGATCATGCTCTGCTTCAGTATGTCAAAGTACATGTTGGCATTCATGGCTCCCTCAATGATAGTGGTAAGGCCTGATGAGTTTAGGGGGCTCTATATGGACAATCCTCTCCCTAGCGATCTCCCCTCAGGTGGCAATATCTATATTGAGAGGTGGCTCCAGGGTGTATCCATTTTTTGTGGTCAATCAGGACTAACATAACATTTTTAGAAATGTGGGATCACTATTAGAGTGAATGGAGGGTTGTGAACAATTACTAAGGTCAAGTACTTCTTATTTTGTGGTTAACCACAAAAAAAAGTATCAAAGGGGTATCACTTGTAGAACACTTAACACCACTTGACCCTGCTGTGTTGAAACAAGGAATTAAAATTACTTTTTTGACAGCCTTGTTAAGAATACTTGCTAACTTAAGCAGCCCTTTGTATCTCCAATTGAAGGCTATTGATCCTAATCTACCGCTTACCTCAAGTTCGAATCATGCCAGGACAATAGCCGATGTGGGACTGGGAATGAACTAGGTATCGTGGTTGGCTACTGGAAATACCTATTGGTGGCCATTAAAGTGGTATTAATCCCAAACTATTATTAAATTGATTAGTTTTACCCTAAAAAAACTTCTGTATGAGGAGGAACAGTTGTAATGCACGGTGAGTTTAGCGGATTCTACAGTTGGCTCCTTATTCGACCTCCTCTCAGATAGAGATACCTTTATTGAGTTGAAGGGGAGTCAAATAGGGAAGTTGAGGTGGCTCTATGGTGTATCAACTTTATTTGGCCAATCAGGACTTATATTATAATTTTAGAAATTTGGCTCATGAACAAAAACTAAGGTCAAATACTTGATAATTTGTGGTTAACCACAAGACAAATGATTAAAGGGCTATCACTTGCCAAGCACTTGACACCACTTGACCCTTGTCTATTGAAAGAAGTGTTTCAATTACTACTTTGACAGTCTTGTTATGAATACTTGATGATCCCTGTGCATCTCCCATTGAAGTCTATGGAGTCTAATATACTGCTTAATGCAAGTTTGAATCCAGCTAGGACCCAAGCCTGGCCCCAGGACAGGGAGCGAACTGAGCATCGCATTTGGCTACTGGAAATGTCTACTGGTTGCACTTAAAGTGGTACTAACCTAAAAATATTTTTATTACCCAATGTACAATAACAGCTATTCCCCAAAACACACTCTACACATAAAATAACTGCTTGCAAAATGAAAAATATACACAGTGCCGCTAAGATCAATGACCTAGTTGACAATGGTCCTAAGAACCTAAAGACATGTAAACAGGGCTTTGGGAAAAAACATCACACAATAACAGCAATTGACACAGTCTTTTTAAATGTTCTTATGGTCATTTTAATAGCCAACAATGGTTAGTGTCCCTCAATGTCCAGTTTCCATTTTTCAAACAGCCCATGAGTGCAGCAGGTCATTACAATGTACAAGAGTTTCACCAACAATAGACTAGGAATCAGGAAGATCTGAAGCTATTTCTTTCACATGGGACGTATGACCAACGTCACTGGCGCTGTTGATTGCAGTCATGTGGCACTAAGGACTCCCAATCAGGAAGAGGTGCTGTACATGAACTGCAAGCACTTTCAATCTGTGAATGTTCAAGTTGTTTGTGTTACAAAATTGCCTTTACAGAGTGTGAATGCAGGATTCCCTGGAAGCTCTCAGGATGCTGCATCATGCAGGCCTATATCAGAAGTTTAAGACAGTGAAATCCTTGTTGGTTGGCTTCTCGGTGAGTATATCCTACCAATGTCATGATGTAGTTTGCTCACTACCCCACTCTCACCAAGCACTCTCTGCTGGAACTTAGCATTCTGAGCTTTACAAATCCACATAGCAGCTACAGTTATGCATGCTATTTAATATGAAACAAACACCAGATCTATCCTGTTATGTGCATGCAAGCCTCCTGGTGCCGCGCTCACGTCCCAATGTACTCCCCTAACCCTAACTCCCTACCCCCCTTGACGGGCCTAACCTAAACCCCCTACACTAGTTAACAACCCTAACCCTAAGCCTAAACCCCTAACCCTACACCCCTTGCCGGGCCTAACCCTAACCCCTACGCAAGTTACCGAGCGTAACCCTAAACCTAAGCCCCTAACCCCCTCCACCAGTTAGCGACCCTAACCCTAAACCTAACCCACTAACCCTAACCCCTCTAAACCGGAGCCGACAACCCCTAACCACTTACCGGCCACTTAGAGACAGCTGCATTGGGACGTCGGCGGCATGCATCCAGTTGCAAGCACATAACAGGATTGGTCCCAAACACTGGATGGTAGTTTCCCTTTAAGAAACCAAGATCTGATCAAACACAATTAATCTGTTCACAGCCACCACTCACTCTCACTCACTCTCTCTCTCTCTCTCTCTCTCTTCTCTTCTCTCTCTCTCTCTCTCTCTCTCTCTATATATATATATATATATATATATATATATATATATATAAATTTAAATAAAAAGAGTAGAGGAGAAACAGGATAGAATTGCCTGGTTATTTTCGGGCTGGGTCACTCTTTTGAGGGAGACCAGACTGATATACTACAGGATGTTTCTCTCTGTGAAGGGCACAAGTGAACTAAAAGAGGTTGCTCTCTGAGTAGGTAGCCAGACGTATAGAGCAAACCTACTAAGGTATGGTTCATTCTCAGATGAGCACCACTACTATTTTTGTTTAGATTTTCTCACCTTATGGGTGATAGGGGGAACCAGATGTGAACTCTTTGCTCACTGTGACTTAGGGAGTGCAGCTGCACCTCACTGATGAGACCCATAGAGGCTGAAACACCCTGGGGTTTGCTGTTTCTCCTGTTCAGGGTAGAATTGCCTGGTATTTTGGGGCTGGATCACTCTTTTGAGTAAGACTAGACTGGTATACTACAGGATATTTCTCCCTGTGAAGGGCACAAGTTAACTAAAAGAGGTTGCTCTCTGAGTAGATAACCAGACCTATAGAGCAAACCTACTAAGGTATTGTTCGTTATCAGATGAGCACCTCTCCTCTTTTTGTTTGTATATCACATATATAGCTCTCAGCAGGGCGGGCTTTCCAAAAAACGTTGGTAATGCAACGTTAAAATTGCAGCTCGTGTAGCTCATTGTGCTGGTGGAGATGAGCGACGTAGGTGCTCATCCCTACGACCCACAGAACTACACATCAACAGAAATCTCAATTACACCATTCACAATGCGAGACCCCTAGCAGTTTGAAAAAAAACGCGTGGAAATATTATGGCCCGTAACACTTGCAAAAAGGAAAGCGGCACTCACCAAAAAAAATTACAAGGTCAAAAAAATACAAAGTTAACGGCCGAACCGCGCACATACAAAGACAACAATGAAAAACACCAAAATTAACAAAAAAAAAAAAAAAACACTCACAGCATGGGGGGACAGGTACGATGTCTGGGAGTTAGGTTGCACGACAATTTAAACATAATTTGCAGAGTTTCCACACACGAAAATCGCCTAAGCAAGAAAAAAAATGGCGGCCCAAAAAAACCAAAATGAGGCTACACAACCCCTAAACATGCACAAATAAAACGTTGGTAATACAAATACAAAAAAAAAAAAACACTCACAGCACGGAGGGACATGTACGAAGTCTGGGAGTCAGGTTGCACGACAATTTAACCATAATTTGCCGAGTTTCCACACATGAAAATCGCCTAAGCAAGAAAAAAAATGTCGGCCCCAAAAAAATTAAACGAGGCTACACAACCCCTAAACATGCACAAATATACACAAAAAAAAAAGTATTAATTACAAATAGGTTAAGTATATTAATGTATTATTTCATTAATTCATTAATTTGTATTAGCAAATATATATTTAGAGAAAACAAAAAAAAGGACCAGGGGAGAGGATCGCAATGAGCCACAAAGGCGTTCAGTGTGGGGCTCATAATGAGCGCTGAGGGTGCTCAGAGGACCAAAAGTACACAAGGGGAGAGGCTCGCAATGAGCGCCACAGCCAATCAGCGTGCCTCTTGCAATGACTGACAAAGTTGCTCAGACCACCAAAGGCGCTCAACATGGGGCTTGCAATGAGCGCCGAGGGTGCCCAGATGACCAAAAACCTTACATTGTGTGTCAAACAGCATTCCCAGCATTACAATTTTATTGCTGGCATTTTTTGACGGGCAAGTCGCTAGCATATACATATATATATACTAACAAAAAAATGACAGTCAATAAAATTTGAAGCCATGGCAATGCTGTTTGGCACACGTTAGGCTTTTTATACTCTAAGGACCTTCAGCGCTCATTGCGAGCCTCACGCTGAGCACCTTTGCCGCTCATTGCGAGCCTCTCCTTGCGTGTCCTTTGGCTTGTCTCTATATTTTTTTAAATACAAATTAATGAATTAATTGAATAATAAATTAATATAGTTTACCTTTTTCTAAGTAATATATGTAACAATCAATAGCCTGAAGAGGTAACAATCTATATTTATTGTAAAACTGTATTTTGTACCTCGTAGGTTCCTGTGTAAAAGTGGTATGCGGTTGACGTTGTTTTGAACTCTCCAGGATCGAGGAAGCCTTGTTTTTATTTTTGTGGGGCGCTATTTTTTTTCTTGCTTAGCCGATTTTTGAGTGCCGAAACTCGCCGAAATTGACTGACATTCGCGTTGCACCTCACTCCCAAACGTCCTGGTTGTTCCCCCGTGCTGTGTGTGATGTTTTTGTATTTTTGTATTTTTTGTGTGTTTTGTGCTTTGCGCGGTTTGGCCATTAACTTCGTATTTTTGCTATCTCTTACTTTTTTTTGCGTGGCCCAGGGTTGTGTAGCCTCATTTTCATTTTTTGGGGCCGCCATATATTTTCTCGCTTAGGCGATTTTCGAGTGCCGAAACTCGCCGAAATGGACTTAAATTCGCGTTCCACCACACTCCCAGATGTCCTGGCTGTACCCCCGTGCTGAGTGTGATGTTTTTGTTGTATTTATTTTTTGTGTGTGTTATTTGTTTTCACGGTTCGGCCGTTAAGTTCGTATTTTTACTATCTCGTACTTTTCTTTCTTCCAAGTGCCGAGTCTTGTAAAGTGGTACGCGGTTGCTGGTGTTTTGCGTGGCCCAGCGTTGTGTAGCCTCGTTTTCCTTTTTTTGGGCGCCATTTTTTTTCACGCTTAGGCGATTTTCGAGTGCCAAAACTCGCCAAAATGGACTTAAATTCGCGTCCCACCGCACTCCCAGACGCCCTTGCTGTACCCCCATGCTGTGTGTGATGTTTTGTTGTATTTTTTTTTTTGTGTGTTTTTTTTTTTTTTTTGCATGGTTCGGCCCTTAACTTTGTATTTTTCCTATATCGTATTTTTTTTTTCTAAGTTCCGCATTCATCCAGTGCTTGCAGCCTAAGGTGATTACGCGTTTCCTAAGTGTTTGGAAGCTAAGTCACGCATGTTTCATTGCCTCCACTGCTCGCCTCGCTTCACGAGGCTCGCAGGCAATGAGAGCCTTTGGAGCTCATTACCCAAGTGCTGCAAATTTTAGTGCCTTAATGGCTCACTATGCAAGGCTCGCAGGCGTTGAGCGCCTTTGGCGCTCATCACTTAAATGCTGCAAGTTAATGTTTTGCCTCGCTATACGAGGCTCACAGGTGATCAGAGCCTTTGGCGCTAGACGCCTAAATTGTACGCACCTCACAAAGCGTGACGACATCTCGTAGTTCGACAATTATAATATGTGATATAAATATACTGTATATATATATATATATATATATATATATATATATATATATATATATATACCGTATATACTCAAGTATAAGCCGAGTTTTTCAGCCCTTTTTTTAACGCTGAAAAAGCCCCCCTCGGCTTATACTCGAGTCACCCTGCCCCTGCTGCTCGCTCCCTCCCCTGTGCTTCTTTCCCCCATGTCTCTCCCCCAGTGTCTCTTCCCCCCCTCTCCCTCCCCTGTATCTCTTTCCCCCCCTCTCCCTCTTGTCTCTTTCCCTCCCCCTACCTTATCATCCTCCTCATCCTCCCTCCTCCCGCTTCTTCCGGCTGTGTCGGGACCCAGCATATGCTAATGATGTAACATCACATGCGCGTCACGTCATTAGCATATGCAGGGTCCCGACACAGCTGGAAGACGCACGAAGGAGCAGCTGATGGGTGGTAAGAGAGGGGAAAGGGAGATGGGGAGGTAATTAGGGAGGGGTAAAGTGATGAGGAGTGAGGAATAGGAGGGGGTTGAGGAGGGAGCATGAGGAGTGAGGATGAGGAGAGTGGTTGAGGATGAGAAGGAAGGATGAGGAGGGAGGCTGAGGAGGGAGGATAAGGAGAGAGGATGAGGATGGGGTTAAGGAGAGAGGATGAAAAGGGAGGATGAGGAGAGGGGTTTAGGAGGGAGGATGAGGAGGATGATAAGGGAGGGGAGGGAAAGAGACATGAGGGAGAGGGGGAAAGACACACAGGGGAGGGAGAGGGGGGAAGAAACACAGGGGAGGGAGGGAGGGAGAGGGAAGAGACACAGGGGAGGGAGGGAGGAAGGGAGGGGGGAAGAGACACAGGGGAGGGAGAGGAGGAGAAGAGACACAGGGAAGGGAGAGGGGGGAAGAGACACAGGCGAGGGAGAGGGGGAAGAGACAAAGGGGAGAGAGAGGGGGGACACAAGAAAGGGGCACAGAGGGCACACAAGAGGAGGATGCACAGGGCACAAGAGGCACACAGGGTCAGCACATTTCCCACCCTCGGCTTATACTCGGGTTGGCTTATACTCGAGTATATACAGCATATATATATTTTGTCTATTAACTCATCCAATGTACCTTTGGCAGATTATGCTGCCTGAGCTGGTTGATTATGCCTGTCACAACCCCCAATCTCCCCATTGCAACTAAAGTTAACCACTATATCATTGGGATCGTCAAGGACTATATTGGACCCCATGGATACTGACCCCTATGGTCCCTAACACTAAATACAGCAAACAAAATAAACTACTGAAAATACTACTGAAAATAAAATAAAAATACATCTGTCCTTTTACACCATCTTTAGTCCTGAATAAGTGGGAACTTTCATGTTGGTTGAAGAATCTGTCCTCTTCTGTTTGATTAAAGACCTTGGTCTGTATCTTCAGCCTGTGGAAATCATCCTTTCCCTAAAAAAACTGACGCTGTATAAAAAAACTGTAACTAACAGAGCTCCTCCTGAAAAGCTGCCGCGTTGACTAACTTTTATTTTAGCACACCTTTGTATTATATTTAAATTTTCTGATTGGCTGAAATATGTGTCAAGCATGTTTTAGACAATCATAATAGATTAAATGAACTACTCCCGTCCATATCTGATTGTTTAAACTTGAATTGTGAATGAATATTTTTACGGAAGGCAGGTGATAGCAATTTGTAAAATAGTTATGGGACACACTCCCACAGTTTACGATATTAGGGACGTTTAGAGCATTTTAAGGTTAGGTTTAAGTGTGTGATTGTGATTAAGTAGTGATTTACAAGTGAACTACACTGTGCTATTTGTGTGTTAAACCGCATTTGTCGATTGTTTGGAAACTATTTGTATAAATAAAAAAAATAAAAAAATGTATGGGAGCAATGGCATGCAAATCACCAGAGCCGGCTGCTGTTTACAGCATATAGGAGTACAGGTAAAGTGCTTGGTGGCCCTCGGGGGAACCTCCTAATAAGGAGCCTTAGGCGGTGCAACCTGCCCTGCTGAGGGTACCATGGTGGGGTCAAAATTTCACAGACCGGTAGTTTGTATGTAATTTACATGTAAGTAGAAAATAGTTGCTACATTGATATCACATATTATAATTGTCTAACTACGAGACGTCGTCACGCTGCTATGCGCAGTGCGTACGACTTTGTGATGAGCGCCGCAGGCGCTCATCGCCTGGCGAGCCTCGCGCAGCGAGGCGAGCCGTTAAATCGTAGCACTTTGGCAATGAGCGCCGCAGGCGCTCATTGCAGGCGAGCCTCGCGTAGCGAGTCGAGCCGTTATATCGTAGCACCGTTACATCGTAGCACTTTGGCAATGAGCGCCGCATCGTAGCAATTAGAAAAAAAAATACGAGGTGAAAAAATTACGAGATAAGTGGCGGAAGAAAAACACTAAAAAAAACACTAAATACACACAAAAAAAATAAATGAAGGTCACTTACAGCATGGGGAACCAGGCAGGACGTCTGGAAGTGAGTTGGAACTACAATTTAGATCGATTTAGCCGAGTTACAAAGATCGAAAATCGGCTAAGCGAGAAAAAAATGGCCGACAAAAAAAATGAAAACGAGGCTATACTACTACGAACTGCGTAAAACACCGCCACAGACGTATGTGTTAGAAAAACAACGAGATAAAGGATGCGGATTAACCGCACAATGAGTAAAAAGACAGTAACGAGTATATTTTACGAAACGAGATTACCGATTTACGCATTAACACAGATTTCCCGCCTTTGTCTCGCGCCACATAGAATTTCCCGCCGAAAACAACGCATTTGTCTCGCGCAACTGCGGATTTCCCGCCTAAAACAATGCATTGGTCTCGCGCACAAAGCCTATATATAGGGCACATTTCACACAGGACTGACACTTTCTCCTCAGGTGATGACAGTCTGACTGGATGTTTTCGGATGCAGGGAAATCGCAATAGATTGGGAGCTCTTCAGTATACTGCTTCAGCATTATTATATTAAAAAAGGTAAATATATTATTTCTAATTATTAATTAATACATTGGTAATTACATATTAAATAATATATAAGAAAGTTAATTAATAGAAAAATAATATTGTGCCTATTTTTTATAATTAGTAATTAATAAATTGGTACTTAATTAATAAATAATAGATAAGAAATTTAATTAATATAAAAATAATATTGTGCCTATTATTTATAATTATTAATTAATAAATTGGTACTTAATTAATAAATAATAGATAAGAAATTTAATTAATAGAAAAATAATATTGTGCTTACCTGTGTGAAAGAATTGGTAATAACACTCATAATGTACATTAATTAATTAATTATTAATATCAAAATTAAGAAGGACAATAAAACATTTTTTATTAATTAATTATTAATGTACATTAATTTAACAATTATTTGGTTATATGTCATGATTACCTGTGTGAAACAATTGTTAATAACATTCATAATGTACATTAATTAATTAGGAACACATTGATTCATGAAATATTAATGTACATTAATTTAAGAACTATTTGGTGTTATGTCGTGATTACCTGTGGGTAAGAATTGTAATTAACATTCATAATATCATTACTAATCATTAATTTTAAAAAAGGTTAAGAATGTGCAATATTTTGTATAAAATAAACCAAAAATAAAAAAAAAGCTGATATACTCATGCTTACATGTTGATGTTAGATTGAGTCACACATTAGTTTTATATTAATGAACAGTAATTGATTCTTAGTTCATTAGTAATGTACATTATTTTAAGAATTAAGTTGTAACATACTCATTTTAAAATAAAACTCAAAAAAAAAAAAAAGGCTACATGATTATGTGTTGATGTTATATTTAGTCAGACATTAATTTAAGATTAAGACAGATTCATTGATTCTTATTGAAAGAATAACAGTAATATTGAGTGTATGTTTAGAATCTATGCTTACATATGTGTGTTCATGTTCATTTATTGATATATTTATTTCATGTTTTTAATCTATGCAAAAATAGGTATGTTAAGCCTCATTGATTAATACAGATGAAGTAATATATTATACATTAATTACTATTTTGTATAATTGCAGGGAAATCTACGTGAATGACCAGAGATAGTAACATTTGCACACATTGAACAGCATAAGGATCATTTGGACAGGTACAGAAATTTAATTATATTACTATGTCAAAATATTAAAAATTAGGAGGTTTTTAATGTAGCCAAATATATGTATGTTGACGTTCATTTAATGATATTGATGAAGCAAAAGTTTAAAAATATTATCTATTTGATTTTACAGTTTATTCGGATCTGCAAGGGAATAAACAGACAGCGTGACGTTTGCAGCCTTGGAACAACATCAACATCATCCTCACAGGTATAAAATTTAATTTTGTAGTGATGCATAGAAGAAGGCTATATATCACATATTATAATTGTCTAACTACAAGACGTCACGCTGCGTTGCGCAGTGCGTACGACTTTGTTGAAAATAGAGAGTACTTATTGAGTCATTAATGTATGATATTTAGTCAAAACTTGAAAAAAATGAAAAGACAATACTAATTAATAATAATATTTAAAGAAAATAAGAAGCTTACAACACTTGCAAAAAAAAAAAATTGGTATGCTGTGAATTCAATCAAGAAGGAATGTAATTGAAGGATTAATAATATAAAGATAGATATGTTCAGCTATTTACGATTTCATATATGTCAATAAAATACTTAAAAAAATGGTTTCATTTCTTTCAGTCTAAAGTGCAACAATTGAAAATGTTTTATTCGTTTATTTATCTACTTTCATCAAACAGTACAAAAAGGAAAAAAAATGTAGACAAAACAAAGAATAAACAATAATTACATCTCTATTTACAATGACAGATTAACATGGCGGATAATGGAGAAGACAAAGTTGAACGCAAAAGAAGATTGGCAAGGGAAAGGAAGCAAAGGTGGAGAGATGCTCAGACACCGGAGACTTCACAACGCTTGCGAGAAGAAGATCGACAGAGACTTTTAAATAAAAGAAAGATGAGTAAGAAAGCCGCAAGTGAGTGTGTTGGGGCTTCCAAGAAACGTAAAAGTAAACAAAAACATCTCTCTGAACCATTGTGCAATGATTCTATTTTGCAGAATGACTTGAATGTAGACACAGAAGAAAAAAATGTACTTATAGAATGTGGGTCTGATATTTATGTTGAAGAAATGCATGATAATGTGTTTACTACTGCAGTAGAAGTAGATACTCATTATTGTGGATTACTTAATGTGGTTTGTCAGTTTTGTGGGGCCTATCATTTTATAAAGGAAAGACCTTATGACGGAAATTTCATTAGTTGCTGTCATAAAGGAAAGGTCAAACTTCCAGTAAGACACCCAATTCTCATATTATTTAGAATGCATTATGAGAGATCCAACATTTCCAAATTATAATAATTTTAAACAAAACATAAGGTCTTATAACAGTGCAATATCATTTGCTTCAATGGGTGCAACATTAGCAGAAAATGTACCAGGACATGGTCCTTATTGTTTCAGATTTCAAGGTCAAATATACCACAGAACTTCGCATTTACACCCACAAAAAGGACAGCAAAGGAAATTTGCACAGTTATATGTGTTAGATACGATGGAAGCTGTGGAACAAAGAATGACACTTCCAGAAAATAGACAGTGTTTGCGCATAGTCTTTGAACAGCTGGATAAAATTATGAAAAAAAACCCATATAGTCAAGCATACAAACAATTAGCACAGCTTGAAAAAGAACAACAGGAACATGCTCAAAGACATCAATTGCCTACACCAAGAGTCAATATGGTGTTAAAAAGAGATCGCAACACTGATCAGAGAAGATATAATTTACCTACTGTAAATGAGGTTGCCATGGTGTTTAAAAATGAAGATGGTGAACCACCTTTTCAGCAGGATATTAGAATATATCCACGCAATGAAGAACAACCATTTATTAATATCAATATATTAAGCTGTAATTTAGATCCAATGACATATCCCATTTTCTTTCCAAATGGGGAACCAGGATGGGAACCAAAATTAAAATTGGAAAGTTATCCCAATACTAAACTTCGTATTCGATCTAATATTTCCATGCTGGAATATAAAGTGGCACAAACTGCTATCCGTGATTGTTTTAATCCAATTTTACATGGAGGAAAACTCACTCAACAATGGATTATTGATTCATATTTACAAGTTGAAGCCAATAATCTAAATTTTATTAAATATCAACAAAATAAATTACGAGTAGAACAGTATTGTGGATTAATGGATTATGTGGCAGATTTAGCTGCCAACAGAGACATTCCAGCTGGAAGAGCAATTATTTTGCCATCCTCTTTCCAAGGATGTCCTCGCAATATGCGAGAAAGGTATAATGATGCCATGGCTATTGTTACTAAATTTGGAAAACCAGATTTATTTATTACATTCACCTGTAATCCACAATGGCCAGAGATCAAGGAGAATTTGAATTTGGCACAAACTACTTCTGACCGACCAGATTTAGTGGCAAGAGTATTTAAAATCAAACTCAATTCATTAATTCATGACATCACTAAAGCACATTTATTTGGACAATGTGTGGCTTTTGTTTACACCATTGAATTTCAAAAAAGAGGATTGCCACATGCTCACATACTTTTAATACTGCAGGAAAAAGACAAGTTAAAAACTGCAGAGAGAGTGGATTCAGTAATTTCGGCACAATTGCCAGAGCAAGAAATATATACAAAACTTTAAGAGATTGTTACACATAGAATGATTCATGGCCCATGTGGAGAGATGAATCCGAATTCACCATGTATGGAAAATAAAAAATGTACTAAAGAATTTCCAAAACAATTTCAAATGCAAACTTATGCAAATTGTGATGGATATCCTTTGTATAAAAGAACACAAGGACAAACAGCTATTATCCGGGGCCAAAAGGTTGATAATAGATTTGTCGTTCCATACAATCCACATTTGCTCATGAAGTACAATGCACACATCAATGTGGAAGCTTGCACTTCAATTAAATCAATTAAGTATGTGTATAAATATATATACAAAGGATATGATGCAGCTACTGTTGTTGTACAAGGTGCTGGAAATGAAAACGAAAATCCAATTTTACATGATGAACTTTCAAATTATTTAGATGCTCGGTATGTGAGTGCTCCGGAAGCAATGTGGCGCCTTTTGAAATTTGAGATGCATGATCGGTCACATGCTATCTATCGTTTAGCTGTACATTTGCCTCAAAGTCAGATGGTTTGCTTTACTGAAGGAAATGAAAGAACTGCATTATATCAAAGTGAAGACAGAGATACTACGCTTACTGCGTGGTTTAAATTAAACTGTCAGGATACGCATGCCAGACAATTTTTATACATAGAGATACCATATCACTATGTATTTGTAAATGGTCTATGGCGACTACGAAAAAGAGATACCCATAAAATCATACCACAAATTTATACCGTCAGTCCAAGGGACATTGAACGTTTCAGCTTAAGATTACTTCTGCTACATGTTCCCAGTGCACAGAGTTTTGAGCATTTACGTACAGTGAATAACATAGTTTATGATACATTCCTATTAGCTGCAAGACATCAAAATTTCATAGCTGATGATACAGAATGGGAGAGATGTCTGGAAGAAGCAGCACTATGTCAAATGCCTAAGCAAATGAGACAACAATTTGCATTCATTTGTATATTTTGCAATGTACCTGATGCTTTCACTTTGTGGGAAACATTTAAATTAAACATGTCAGAAGATTTCTTGAAACATTACAGAGAACCAATAGCTCTATTAAAAACATTGTTGGAAATCCAAGAAATATTGTTGGCTCATGGATTAAATTGTGCAAGTTTTAATTTACCAGATCCAGGACTTATAGATGACATCAATTTTGATGATTATGACACTGAGCTTCAAAAACAAAAAACCCAAGAAAAACTGGCAACTTTAAATAATTTACAGTTAGAAGCATTTCATGCCATCACAAATGCTACAGATGATGAAATGGTCAAAGACCGGTATTTCTATCTAGACGGACCAGGTGGATCAGGAAAAACTTATCTGTACAATTGTTTGATGAGTTATATTCGATCACAGGGTCAGATAGCTTTGCCATTTGCAACAACTGGAATTGCTGCACTTTTGTTAGATGGTGATAGAACTGTGCATAGTGGATTTAAGCTGCCAGTTCCCATTTTGGAAACATCAGTCTCAGATATTCGACTCAATTCCATACAAGCAAAAAAATTCAAACTAACTAAACTAATTATCATAGACGAGGCAACAATGATGTCATGTCATGCACTGCAATGTATTGACAGATTCTTAAAAGAAGTGATGGATAATAAGTTGCCATTTGGTGGAAAGGTGATGCTGTTAGGAGGCGATTTTAGGCAAACATTACCTGTTGTGCCACCCGGAAATAGAACAGAGATCATTGAAACATGTATCAAGACCAGTAAACTGTGGCAAATATTTACACATCTCAAATTAGAATTAAATATGAGATCTGAAGGCCAAAATGAATTCAATGACTGGCTCATTAAAATCGGAGATGGAAAACATCCAGAAATACAGCATTTACCAAATGATACCATTGAAATTCCATCAGAAATGGTTTGCAATGAATCACTCATATCAGCCATATTCCTAAACACTCTTAATAATGAGGATTACACAGACATTGCAAACAAAGTAATATTAACATCAAAAAATATCGATGCCTTGAATGTAAATAACAAAATTTTAAAATACATCAATGCACCACAAAATAATTATTACAGTGCAGATTCGATTCTGTCAGATGATAAAGACAGTGAATCGAATTTTAGTATCGAATTTATTAATTCGTTAACACCATCTGGAATGCCCCCACATATTTTACAATTGAAAAAAGGTGCAATTGTTATGTTATTGCGAAATATGAATCCAAAAAAAGGACTTTGTAATGGGACCCGATTAATTGTGCATGAGTTAAAAGATCATTTTATACATGCAGAAATTATAACTGGGACCCATAAAGGTGAACGAGTTTTTATACCAAGAATTGATTTAGCTCCAAGTGAGAGTGGTTTGCCCTTTGTCCTTCAACGGAGACAATTTCCAGTTATCATGGCATTTGCTATGACCATTAATAAATCCCAAGGACAAACTTTTAAGTCAGTTGGGATTTTTTTAAAGGAACCAGTTTTTGCACATGGACAACTCTATGTGGCTTTTTCAAGGTGCACTAATCCAAAAGAAATTAAAGTGCATGTTGAAGAAAACGAAACTCAAGGTCATTTATTGGACGATGGATGTGTTTACACCAAAAACATTGTCTACTATGAGGTGTTGGAAAGATAGTGGACAATGGTTTCATTTTACTGCCAACATTTTATGGGACTCAATATGATTGCACAAAAACAATATTTCAAGTAAAACATCTAAAGAATGGACAAAAAAAGATAGAGAACAGTGGTTTGACTTCCAGTACTAAATTAAAGTACTCTGGGACTCTTTAAACAGGGGACCACTATTTCAATTATGAAAATATATCTGATATTTGCAGAATGGACTAAATGAAAAAAAAAAACAACAGTAAAATATCCTGAAACAGATTGGAATGGGTTCAAAGTTTTATATTTACATGATTGGCCCCACAAAAACAATTCACTGATTTTTCCATAATTTACAAAAATTAAATGTTATTGTTTGAAGTTACAATTTAAAATGTTAAATATGTGTTTTTGGAATGTTTACAAAAGTTGGGTAAATATATATGTTGTATAGTCAAATATGTATTGTTACTATAAAGTTGAAGTATTTAGTAAGAATTTTAAATGTATTATTTAAAGACAAACTATTGATTCAGGGAGAAATCCGATCGCCAGTTAATGGGGTCAGGAAGGAATTAATTTTTTCCCCTCTTTGATACAATTGGACAAGTTTCAATAGGGTTTTTTTTATTGTTTGCCTTCCTCTGGATTCAATGCTAATTTAGTTTAACAACAGTTTAACAAATATGTTACAAATGAGAAAAAGTATGTTATTGTTAAAACAATTTAATTACTCTAAGTTAATATAATCTGCAGTTACTCAGTGATAAATATGTATTGAAAAGTGTTAGTATTGGTAACAAAATGTTGCACAAATGTTTCATATACAAGTTGCATGTTACAAAGTTTAATGTTTGGGAAATATAAGTTGAAAGTTAAAAAAATAAAAAGTTAAAAATAATTATGTGTTTTTATTTTTAGAAAAAAAAGGGACAAATGTAGCTGACTCATTTGGAGATGCAAACAAATTTCACAACATTTAAATTTTATTGACCGTCATTTTTTGACGGGCAAGTCGCTAGTGGATATATAATTGAAATGGCTCAGTCAAGTCATTTTAATTCTTGCAGAATTATCACAAGGCTACAGTACAGTAGAGATTAGCTGATATGGGCTATGCCTATGTACATCATTTTCATTATAGGTGATGAAGCAAAATAGGCTACTGTGAGATAGAAAGGTATGTTCCTTGGTGTTGAAACTCACATATTTTGTCTTCTTTCCATGTCAATATCATATTTAGTCAACCTAACACCAAGTCTAAAAAAGGGCTCTGTTTATATATGTTCAAGTATCTCTTACATGAAAGTATTAAAAGTTATGCTTTAATTTCAACAAGCATACATTCCGCTTAAAGGAAAATTCACATATTAGAACAACTCAAGTTATATGTATATTATTTAAGTGTGTTTCTTTCTTTCTTGTGTTGTAAATATATCATTCACACTAGCATCCCTTACAGAAATTAGTTATGCTAGTGTCTATTTTTAGGCCATTTTTTACTCAATTATAATATTTATAGAGCCAATTGGTAAACAGCTTCTATTACCTCAAGTATATCAATGAACTTATTATTATTATTATTATTAATAAGTAATATTCCTTCTAAAAATGGTTCATACTGAAAACTGTATGCCTCTGAGACAGAGAAAGGGAGAGGGCACTTAATATTGTGTATTAAATATTAGTGACTGGTTTAAAAAGTTTTTATGAATTGTGGTAGAATTACTAGCGACTTGCCCATCAAAAAATGGCGGCAATAAGATTGTAAGGCAGGTAATGGTTTGGACGAGACATTAATTTTGTTGGCGGTCGGAGATCCTTCGGCGCTCATTGCGAGGCTATTGGTTGTATTTTTTTTCTGATAGGCGCTTTTGCTGTTATTCTTTGGTCGGCGGTGATGTGTTTTTTGCGCTTATTGCAAGGCTTTGTATGCTATGAGCAGCGTTGGCGCTCGTTGTGAGGCGCGCAGTGGATGGCTTTTATGTTTAATGTGATAATGTTTTTTTGTGTATATGTATTTTTGTATGCTAGAAATAATTACTAAATGAATATACTTTACCTATTTGTAAGTAATATATGCAGGAAGCATTGTGCTGAAGAGCTGACAATCTGTTTTCATGTTCCTGCAGCATACAATGTAGGTTTTCAGTGCTGTGGAGCTGCTGTGTAAGTGTCAGCAATGTGTACAGTGTGTAGTGTAAATAGGCTGCGTGCGCGAGGGGAAGCCGTTAGGGTAGCTGGGTACTTCCGCATTGTGTAAGTTAGTGTTGTAAAATGGCGGGGAATGTGTATGTGGTACGCGGGTGTGGATGATTTAGCGTCCTTGTTAATAGTGTATCTTTACCTCGTACGGCTTTTTAGGAAAATCTGTATGTGTTTTGCGTGTTTAGGGTCCTGTAGCCTCGTTTTCTTTTTTTCAAGGGCCATTTTTTCTCTCACTTAGGTGATTTTCGGGTGTCTAAACTCATGAATTTGGACTTAAATGGAGGTGTAACTTCACTTGCAGAGGTCCTCAGTGCCCTCCTTGCTGTGGGTAAGCTTTTTATGTGTTTGTTGTGTGTATTTATTGTGTTTTTAATGTTTTTAAGTGCGTGCGGTTCGGGCGTTAAGGTCGTATTTTTGTGAGCTCGTAATGTTTTTTTTTCTAAGTCCCGTATTTTTGGATGGTAAGTCCGTAAATTTGATGGTGTAAGTCCCGCCTGCGGCTCATTGCAGCCGACGTGGGAGCCTTCGGCGCTCCTTGCCAGCAACTCTGGCCCTCGCTTCGCAAGCCTGCAGCGTTAGCAACAACCCGCCTGCTCACAACTATATATGTGATATCTGTAACGTCTTCCCCAGTTGGCACTTGTAAATCGGCTAAGCGACAAAAAAATGGCGTCCGGAAAAAATGAAAACGAGGCTACACGACCCCAAACCGCGCAAAATATCGCCAGCCATGTACAACTTTTACCTAGGAACAGACGATGTACAAAATACACTATTATAAATAATGGAAACTGCTGGCGAGCCGCGTAACACATACACAATCGCCGCCATTTTACAACACTAACTTGCAACTAATAACATTACAAATCTAAAATGGCGCGTTTCACGACTATACCCTCGTGCACTGCGCACATTGCTGACACTTACACCTCGGGTCACCAACAGTCCAAATGTACAATGTAAGCTGCAGGAAAATCAAAACTGATTTTTAGCTCTTCAGGTTATTGATCACTGGATATATTAATTACAAATAGGTAAAGTATTTTAGTAATTAATTCATTCATTATTATTAAAAAAAATATATATAAAAAAAATACGCTTAATAGCATATTTTACACTGCGGTTACTTTACATACATTAACGCTTCGCACTTCCTAATACATTTGTTCATTCACAATAGTTATTATCGTGCATTCATTTAATAAGTATTAATTAGTAATGGAAAATAAAAATGTAGACTTTACACTACACTAAAATGTTTTACTTTTTACTCTGCAGTTATATATCTGGATTAGTGCTCATTGGCTGCCAGCGATAGCACTCTCAAAGCAGTTACAAATCTAAATCACTTTATTATGCTCTGAGACCTGAGTACATTTTTTAATTTACACTGCACAATAAAAATTATATATTTAACACTGTACTTATATATCTGTCTTTGCGATGAGCGCCGAAGATTGATTGTTGCAAAGCACGAAACATGAAGGACACGAGGGAAGAGACTCACAATGAGCGCCGAAGGTCCTCAGAGTACAAAAAGCATCACATTGTGTGGCAAACAGCATTGCCATGGCTTCAAACTTTATTGCCCCATCATTTGTGCCAGGCAAGTCGCTAGTGATATAATATAACATAATGCAATACAATATTATACAGTACACATGGGTGTTGGAACTGGGGGGGGGGGGTAAGGGGTAACCCCCCCACCAGATTTCTTATCGTATGTATGTATGCGTATAGAAGCTAACAGGGGAGGAGAGAGGGGGAGGAAACACAGGGGAGAGGGAGAGGAAGACAGGGGAGAGGGGGAGGAAGACACAGTGGAGAGGGGGGGGGGAAGACACAGGGCAGAGGGGGGAAGAGAAACAGGGTAAGGGAGGGGTGAGGGGAAGAGACACATGGGAGGGGGGAGAGACACAGGAGAGAGTGGGGGGTAGAGACACAGGGGAGAGGGGGGAAGAGACTAATGGGAGGGAGTGGTGAAGAGACACCGGGGAGAGAAAAGGGGGTAAAGACACAGAGGAGGGGTATTTTAGTATTTTAGTAATTAATTAATTCATTATTATTAAAAAAAATATATATAAAAAAAATATGCTTAATAGCATATTTTACACTGCGGTTACTTTACATACATTAACGCTTCGCACTTCCTAATACATTTGTTCATTCACAATAGTTATTATCGTGCATTCATTTAATAAGTATTAATTAGTAATAGAAAATAAAAATGTAGACTTTACACTACACTAAAATGTTTTACTTTTTACTCTGCAGTTATATATCTGGATTACTGCTCATTGGCTGCCAGCGATAGCACTCTCAAAGCAGTTACAAATCTAAATCACTTTATTATGCTCTGAGACCTGAATACATTTTTTAATTTACACTGCACAATAAAAATTATATATTTAACACTGTACTTATATATCTGTCTTTGTGATGAGCGCCGAAGATTGATCGTTGCAAAGCACGAAACATGAAGGACACGAGGGAAGAGACTCACAATGAGCGCCGAAGGTCCTCAGAGTACAAAAAGCATCACATTGTGTGGCAAACAGCATTGCCATGGCTTCAAACTTTATTGCCCCATCATTTGTGCCAGGCAAGTCGCTAGTGATATAATATAACATAATGCAATACAATATTATACAGTACACATGGGTGTTGGAACTGGGGGGGGGGGGGGGGAAGGGGTAACCCCCCCCCCAGATTTCTTATCGTATGTATGTATGCATATAGAAGCTAACAGGGGAGGAGAGAGGGGGAGGAAGACACAGTGGAGAGGGGGAGGAAGACACAGGGCAGAGGGGGGAAGAGAAACAGGGTAAGGGAGAGGTGAGGGGAAGAGACACATGGGAGGGGGGAGAGACACAGGAGAGAGTGGGGGGTAGAGACACAGGGGAGAGGGGGGAAGAGACTAATGGGAGGGAGTGGTGAAGAGACACCGGGGAGAGAAAAGGGGGTAAAGACACAGAGGAGGGGTATTTTAGTATTTTAGTAATTAATTAATTCATTATTATTAAAAAAAATATATATAAATAAAATATGCTTAATAGCATATTTTACACTGCGGTTACTTTACATACATTAACGCTTCGCACTTCCTAATACATTTGTTCATTCACAATAGTTATTATCGTGCATTCATTTAATAAGTATTAATTAGTAATAGAAAATAAAAATGTAGACTTTACACTACACTAAAATGTTTTACTTTTTACTCTGCAGTTATATATCTGGATTACTGCTCATTGGCTGCCAGCGATAGCACTCTCAAAGCAGTTACAAATCTAAATCACTTTATTATGCTCTGAGACCTGAATACATTTTTTAATTTACACTGCACAATAAAAATTATATATTTAACACTGTACTTATATATCTGTCTTTGTGATGAGCGCCGAAGAAGCTAACAGGGGAGGAGAGAGGGGGAGGAAGACACAGTGGAGAGGGGGAGGAAGACACAGGGCAGAGGGGGGAAGAGAAACAGGGTAAGGGAGAGGTGAGGGGAAGAGACACATGGGAGGGGGGAGAGACACAGGAGAGAGTGGGGGGTAGAGACACAGGGGAGAGGGGGGAAGAGACTAATGGGAGGGAGTGGTGAGGAGACACCGGGGAAAGAAAAGGGGGTAAAGACACAGACGAGGGGGGAAGAAAAACAGGGGAAGGGAGAGGGGATAGAGACACAGGGGAGAGGGGGTAGAGACACAGGGGAGAAGGGGGAAGAGACACAGATGCGAGGGGAGAGACACAGGGGAGAGGGAAGGGGGAAAGACACAGGGGAGGGGGAAAGAAACACGGGAAGGGAGAGGGGGTAGAGACACAGGGGAGGGGGGAGTGACACAGGGAAGAGGGAAGGGGCAAAAGACACAGGAGAGGGGGGAAAGAAACACTGGGGAAGGGAGAGGGGGTAGAAACACAGGCAAGGGTGAGAGAGACACAGGGGAGAGGGGGGGGGAGAGAGACACATGGGAGGGAGTGGGGGGGGAGACACAGGGGAGAGGGGGGGAGAGAGACACATGGGAGGGAGTGGGGGGGGAGACACAGGGGAGGCCTTCTGCTTTATTATTATTATTATTATTATTACTATATAATGTGTAGATGTACCGGCTGGGCATGCTCTTGTGCACTATTATTATTATTATTATTATTATTATTATTATTATTACTATATAATGTGTAGATGTACCGGCTGGGCATGCTCTTCTATGTTATTATTATTATTATTATTATTATTATTATTATTATTACTACTATATAATGTGTAGATGTACCGGCTGGGCATGCTCTTGAGCATTATTATTATTATTGTTATTATTATTAATATTATTAGTATATAATTTGTAGATGTACCGGCTGGGCATGCTCTTCTACATTATTATTATTATTACTATATAATGTGTAGATGTACTGGCTGGGCATGCTCTTGTGCATTATTATTATTATTAGTAGTAGTATTTTACTAATAATAATAATGCACAAGAGCATGCCCAGCTGGTACATCTACACATTATATAATAATAATAATAATAATAATAATAATAATAATAATAATAATAATTATAATAATAATAATAATAATAATAATAATAATAATGCATGCCCAGCTGGTACATCTACACATTAAATAGTAGTAATAATAATAATAATAATAATGCACAAGAGTCCTTCAGCACTGCACTGGACACTGAATAAACTTGCCTAGCTATGGTTTTCCCTATTGATGCAGTATCATCCAAACTGTCCCTCCTCTCAGTAAGACTGCAAGTTACTTATGATTCCAAAATGGCTGCTGTCCATGAGGTAGAAGGGTGTGTATGCTTCTGATTGGCTGGAATGTGTCTGCTGACTGTGACATGCAGGGTCAAAGTTTGCTCAATGATAAAGTATTGGGGGCGGGTCGAATCTCGCATATGTTCGCGGTTCGCCGCGAACGCGAACATGCTATGTTCGCCGAAAAAAGTCCCCCGGCGAACTATTCGCGACATCTCTAATTACTAATGTTTAACATGTAAAAACATAGCTATTTGTTTCAAAAGGTGTTTTATAAAAATAGCAACCAACCAAAATGGTATGGGTTATTTTAAACACTTAAGGACAATCAGAATTGTCAACCAACCTAAAATAAATATTGTATTTTATTTTTTTCTTCTTTTTATGCTGGCCTGTAAGTTGTTTTGACCAGATTTTTTTTCCATTTTTCTCTCTAGTTGTGGATGATGCATTCTATCACATAATGGAATTATCCTAATGTAACTAGTCTTGAGGGATAACACGGATGACACTTCCCTCAGTCTGAATCGACATTATAATTTATAGAATGGACAGGAGAAGGTAGCAAATTACATGATTGGTTTAATATATCATTAGTAAATAAATGGCTTCAACCCCCTTCCACAATTGCATGACCACCAAGAGTGTATGAATGAGCCTGTATCTGGGCATCTGCGGAAGCGACTAGGATCCTTTACCACTTTCCATTTAAATAGTTTCTGCGCTGTCATATAGACTCTATGGAGCACCTTGATGGAGGACTCCCAAACTATTTAAGATATAGGTCATAAATAGTTTCTGTGCTGTCATATAGTCTCTATTCAGCTCCTTGATGGAGGTCTCCCACATGCTGAAGTTAAAGGATCTTTTTGTGAGGGTACCCCAGGACCTACCCCACTTCCACCCAGCTTACAGAAGGGGAAAAAAATATTTGATCCCCTGCTGATTTTTAATGTTTGTCCACTGACAAAGAAATGATCAATCTATAATTTTAATAGTAGGTGTATTTTAACAGTGAGAGACAGAATAACAAAAAAAACAAAACAAGAGAAACGCATGTCAAAAAAGTTATAAATTGATTTGTAGGTCAATGAGGGAAATAAGTATTTGAACCCTTCAACTTAGTACTTGGTGACAAAACCCTTGTTGGCAATCACAGAGGTCAGACGTTTATTGTAGTTGGCCACCAGGTTTGCACACATCCTAGGAGGGATTTTGTCCCACTCCTCTTTGTAGATCCTCTCTAAGTCATTAAGGTTTCAAGCTGATGTTTGGCAACTCGAACCTTCAGCTCCCTTCAAATATTTTCTATGGGATTAAGGTCTGGAGACTGGCTGGGCTACTCCAGGACCTTAATGTGCTTCTTCTTGAGCCACTCCTTTGTTGCCTTGGCTGTGTGTTTTGGGTTATTGTTATGCTGGAATACCCATTCGCAACCCATTTTCAATGCCCTGGCTGAGGGAAGGAGGTTCTCACCCAAGATTTGACTGTACATGGCCCCATCTATCGTCCCTTTGATGCAGTGCAGTTGTCCTGTCCCCTTAGCAGAAAAACACCCCCAAAGCATAATGTTTCCACCTCCATGTTTGACGGTGGGGATGATGTTCTTGGGGTTATAGGCAGCATTCCTTCTCCTCCAAACATGGCAAGTTGCGTTGATGCCAAAGAGCTTGATTTTGGTCTCATCTGACCACAACACTGTCACCCTGTTCTCCTCTGAATCATTCAGATGTTCATTGCCAAACTTCAGACAGGCCGGTATGTGTGCTTTCTTGAGCGGGGGGACCTTGCAGAATTTCAGTCCTTCATGGCGTAGTGTGTTACTAATTGTTTTCTTGGTGACTATGGTCCCAGCTGCCTTGAGATCATTAACAAGATCCTCCCTTGTAGTTTTGGGCTGATTCACCACCATTCTCATGATCATTGAACCTTCACAAGGTGAGATCTTGCAGGGAGCATCAGACCGACGGAGACTACCAGTTAGTTTGTTTTTGTTCTATTTGCGAATAATCGTACCAGCTGTTGTCACCTTCTCACCAAGGTCTACAATCTTGTCCCTGACATCCTTGGACAGCTCTTTGGTCTTGGTCATGGTGGAGAGTTTGAGTATCTGATCGATTGACTGATTGCTTCTGTGGGCAGGTGTATTTTATACAGGCAACAAGCTGAGATTAGGAGCACTCCCTTTAAGAGAGTGCTCCTATTTTCAGCTTGTTACCTGTTTAAAAGACACTTGGGAGCCATAAATCTTGCTGATTGATAGGGGATCAAATACTTATTTCCCTCACTGACCTGCAAATGTATAACTTTTTTGACATGTGTTTTTCTTGTTGTTTTTTTTGGGGTTATTCTGTCTCTCACTGTTAAAATACACCTACCATTGAAATTATAGACTGAACATTTATTTGTCAGTGGACAAACGTTCAAAATCAGCAGGGTATCAAATACTTTTCCCCCCACTGTATGTCATGACCAACATCCCTTTCCCAGAGCGTCATATATTTATACTTTTGAGGATACTGATTTATATTCAAGAATTCATAAAGGTAGCTTACAATTCCTTTAGTTAAGGGGAGGGTATCACATAACTTAGTAAACCAGTCTTTACTGGTTTGCTTTTGCAGCATTATGAACAGGTTTTTAATCCGCTTGCGAGTCCTCTCTAGTACTCGTAAAACTTTTTGCTACATTTGCCATTTACGGGTTTGAAGGCAATTGCGGGCTTGTTGAATTGTTAGAATTAAATAAGGAATTTGTGTCTGTAGCATTGGTAACATTTAAAACATCAAAATAATATATAGGACGGAGTTACGTTTTTGACTACCGCAGGTATTTTTAACCTGTATCTCGCAAATCGATTGCGGGTAGCCAACAGAAGCCAATAACATTTATGGGCTACATTACGGGATCCTGTAATTGCGATTTTCACAATTTAATAGGGGTTGTAATATGGCATTACCCTGCTACATCAGCAGCAATCAGAGACTGATTGCTGCTTATGCTTTTTTATATCTATATATCTGTTACTATCCTTAAGATAAATTACATTATTAATCTGCTTTATTATATGATTTTATAATGCTTTGTAGTATATTGCCATTTATGCTACTTCTTTTTATTTACAGTTATGTGCATATTTGAAGATAGCTATTTAGTTAGCATAGACAGAGTTTAGATATGCTTAATATAAGTAACGCACACTCTGGAGTATTACTAATATATTACCTCAGTGAAGGATAAGAAGCAGTTATGGAGGACTGCTCTTAGAACAAGTATGTATGAGAAGATGTAGGTACAGTATGTAAAATGAATGCAAGGACTTGTATGGCATGTCTTGGATGCAAGGATTTGTCTATTGATTTTTTTCACACTCTGCCTGAAGAAGACTACAAGATGGAGATTACTATTACATGGTGTCTTGATAAGAAAGTAAAAGGGAAAGAGAGAGTGAAGCCTAGGCAAATTATCTGCCATGATTGTATGGGAAGATGGATTGTCAACCAAGTACCTATTTTTTTTTTTTATGAAAAAAGATAATGCCTGATTGAATATTTGGTTCAGTGTTCAAATGGCAAGGGAAGAGAGAGCCCAGACAGAAGTATCATTGTGATTCAAAGCCTAAGAAGACAGGGGAACACATTAATATCTGGTCCCAAAAGTAATACAGACCCACATTCAAGTTCATTGACCTGAAAATGTGAACGTGCATCGGGAATCTGCTGACGAGCAAGAAGATGCGGGATCTGTGGAAGTAAATCACATATTCATTATTCTGTGCCTGGAAATCTGATTCAGACCTTGAAGTTCTAGGGAGAACATTAGGAAGTAGAACATTGAAGCTAGACCAAACTTTGAATAGCTTGCATTCTAGAGAAAACTGGCTTTGTGTAATTTGTGTGATTTGGTTTGTATGGAGAGTGTATGAGCCTGTGTATATATTGTGTAATTTTTAACTATTTTTTTCTAGCCCTATCTGCTTCCTATCCATTGGCCTGTAAAACTTAGTGCACCTTGTTCAATATATAGAATCTACTAATGTCTGATAAGGAGCAGTATCTAGGGAGAGAGGACAAAGTCTTCCAAAAACTCTTGGTTGTTGCTAATATGCATAGTTGCATTCAGAATGGAATGCCGCTAGATCATCTTCTATATAAGGAAGGAGGTTCATGTACTCTGGTAGGTGAAAAACGTTGTACTTTAGCTTTATCTGACATCACTTATGATGTAATTGCTGAATCTGATGAACAAAAAGGGAAGAAAATATTTTGCCATTTTTAATGTTTTCTGCCATTTTGTATTTAGCATGCCATGTTGTTAGTTTAACCTCCATTTTGTTTATCGCCATGAACTTCATACAGACATACTGTCTGTTTTTGTGCTGTAGGCCATTTAATAGCCAAAAAAATGTGACAGGAGACAAGATGTTTCCAAAGACAGACTAACATATCCTTGAGATACTTACTGCTTCTAGTTTTGGGCTAAGTGTAGCTACTTTTAAAAATGTGAGTGTAAAACATAATTTTGGTTATATTATTCACTGTATTGTAGAATTGGGCAGACATCTCCAAAATCAATATTAGCTATGAAATGCCTCTGTGTACCTGGTGCAATAAACAACTCTTCTGCTTGATCAGCTCAGACTCTTTTTATTCTTCATTATTGGATTTCCCACCTAACAGCCAAAGTTTTTTTACAATAATATGTCAAAAAATGTGGGAATGATCTGTGAGCACTGGCATAATTCAAGTGCATTTATTTAATGATTGCCTGTATTTAGGAGGGAAGCAACTGTTTTTTGCCAGTTATCATGGCAAAGTTACATCAATAAGATATTCAGCCTTTATTGAATTGACAATAGTAGGAGGCTATGATGAATTTTAGGGCATTGGTATATAAAAGATTAATGTTGCAAACATTAATTGTTTGTGTTAACCACTGTTTGTTAAGATACATTTCTTTGGGCCTCATTCTAATGCTATGATTTCTCTATAAGTAGCCACAAGGGGTGGCCGCAAGCTACTTAGCTATTATAATCCCTTGCGGGCAAGGGCTCCGACCGGCTTGCGGCCAGTGCCCTGCGTTCCCTTGCGGCCACCCCAATCGCAGCTTGCTGCAGGGAAAGCCTTTGATCTCACACTGCCACAAGAGATTCGGCCGCATGATACCCCCCTCTAACCTATTAACCCCTACCTACCTAACACCTACCCTAACTTATTAATACACTGCCTACCTAACCCCTATTAAACCCCCACCCCACTAATTACACAAAATAAAAAAGCTAAGTTACAAAAATAAATAAAGAACATTACACAAACCTCCCACTACAAAAAATTAAAAAAAGATCTTTACACAAATCCCCACTACAAAAAAATAGAAAAAAACATTACACAAACCCCCCCCACTACAAAAAATAAAAAAATAATTACACACCTGCAAAGAAAATACATACACAAATAAACATAACATTACAGTACATCAATAAATACAATACAAAGATACCCCTAACTACATACTATTAATCCCCTAACTACAATACTTTCCACCCTATCTACATTACATATCGCCCTGACTACAATACATTACCCCTATCTATAAAGCATTACCCACTAACTACAATACATTAAACCCTAACTACAATACATTATCCCCTATCTATAAAACATTACCCCATATCTACAATACATTAAACCCTAACTACAATACATTTCCCCTCTATCTATAAAACATTACCCCCTAACTACAATACATTAAACCCTAAATACAATACATTACCCCTATCTATTAAACATTAATCCCTATCTATAATACATTAAACCCTAACTACAATACATTTCCCCTATCTATAAAACATTACCCTCATCTACAATACATTAAACCCTAACTACAATACATTGATCCTATCTACAATGCATTAACCGTATCTATAATACATTAACCCTATCTACAATGCATTAACCTTATCTACAATACATTAACCCTATCTACAATACCTTAACCCTATCTACATTACATTCTCTACCAAAGGAGGTGGTGACAGTGAATTCGATAGATAACTTCAAGAAGGTATTAGTTATATTTTTGAATAAAGAGGGCATTCAAGGTTATCCTAGATAAATAGCGAAGGAATATTGATTCAGGGAGAAATTTGATCGCCAGTTTCTGGTGTCAGGAAGGAATTTTGCTTTTCCTTTTGAGACAATTGGCAAAGTTTCAATGGGTTTTCTTTTTCTGTTTGCCTTCCTCTGGATCAATTAACAATTAATAACAAATAGTCCACATATTAAAAAGATCACGAGAGATCTAAAAAGGTTGAACTTGATGGACTAACTCTTTATTCATCCTAAAATACTATACTATTAACAATTAATTAACAACTAATGAATGAATAACTAATCCGCATATTGCAGATTAGAGGAGATCTTAAAAGGTTGAACTTGATGGACTGAAAGTCTTTTTTCAACCTCAACCTATGTAACTATGTAACTATGTAACATTACATTAAACCCTAGCTACATACATTAAAAACCCTGAATCTTACCTAAAATAGAATAAATAAGACCACTCACCTTGCCTAGATGTCCCTTCAGTGATGATGGGTTTCATGGTGCAGGTTGTACCCCTAGGAAAAATAGAAACACTTAGTACAATATTAAACACTACATATAAAAAAATAAACATTCAAAATATTAAACTTACCTTTTTGCCATTTCCCTGTCCTTCCTCTTGTCTTCTCCAGCTGGACCCCTGGAATAAAATAAACATTACATTAGTACACAATTAAACACAATATAAAGTACAATGAACATTCTAAATTTGAAACTTACCTGTCCGCGATGTCCCCGTCCTCCTCCTCTTCTGCCCAGGCTGGGCCCTTGAAAAAATTTGCCACAAAAAAACAAAAAAATAACTAACTCTAATGAGGCTTCTAGGGCATCTTCCGGTAAAAAAAACAGAGTGGTGCCTTCTGATTGGCTGAAATGGCTGTCAATCAAATTTCAGCCAATCAGAAGGTGTCAAGCCAGAATGGGATACACCCCTATGTCCCATTCTGATTGGCTGATGGACCTGTCAATCTTTTTGAAACCAATCAGAAGGCACTATTGGCTTCAGCCAATCAGAATGGGATACACCTCACGGGGTTAATGTTGTAAGGTATGAGTTGGGGAAGGTAGTATAAGGGTTAATAGGGTAGGATGGGGTTTACTGGGAACATTTGGGGTTAAATGGGCCCAGTTAAGGTTAAATATGACTAGATAGGCTTACATAGTACTAGAGAGGGTTAATAGGTCTAGATGGGGATAAATAGGCCCAGATAGGGTTAGATGGGCCCAGTTAAGGTTAAATAGGTGTACATGGGGTTAGATAGGCCCATTTAGGGATATTGGGTCCAGATAGGGTTAACAGGGTTTAGTACGGATTATGGGGCCTAGTTAATGTTAAGGGGTTAATGGGGTATAGTTAGTTTTAATAGTCTAGTGTAGTGCTTAGACTTTATGTCCTGGAGGACCCTCATGGCACTTATAGTGTTATATAGGGGTTAATTAGTGTCCTATTTGGGTCTATATATACCCAAATTGACCTAATGGGGTAAATTAGTGTCCCATGAGAGTCTGGTGCTCTGTATAAGGATTCATATTTTATTTAGCGCTGGTCCTTGCAGGTCCTTGCAAATTTTGAATTTTTAAATGCAGCTGGGGTCCGATCGGGACGGATTGGGACCCCCGCTGCAGGGGTTAATATGGGGACACTGTGGGGGTCCCCGATGGAGTGGGGAGTTAATGTTAGATGCCTGCTGGGTACTTATAGTACCCCTGCAACAGGGGTTAATATTTTATTTAGCGCGGGTCCTTGCAGGACCTTTAAGGTTCTTTAAGTACCCTCGAGGCAGGAAATTTGAATTTTTAAATGTAGCAGCGGTCGGATTGATTCAGGGACACTTTGGGGATCCTGATTCAGACCCCCTGAATGGGGGAGTAATTTTAGGTGCCGGGGGGTTTCTTGGAGCAGTCCCCGCAACAGGGCTTATATTTAGAACTGCCGCGGAGTTCCCGTGGATGGCCGTGCTGTGTGTCTCACACGTTCCTCGCATCAGGTTTAGTTTAATAGCATCGTAACTTTGTCGAATTTGAGGCTGGGATTTAATAGTGCTAATAGTCCGCTTACCTAGCTAACAAGATTAAAGGAAATGTTCTTATGCTTATGACTAGCTCTCTAGTGCTAGCATATGCATTATTATCATTGAATAGTCTGTCTTGATAAGGCTTGAATAATGCTTTCATTTTAAGTCTTATGACATTCAGATTTGATATTCATTATATTCAAACATTAATGGGAATCAATTAACTCATCAACACACACTAGAAACAACCTATACAATTTACTGAAACAAAATCTACCTGACTTTAATAACTAAAATTATAAAACAAGGTCCCTATTAAATTTGCTGGAGTTACAGAGCGATAAAAAAGGAAAAGGCCGCAAGAACATGGCTGGAATCCAAATCCGTAAACCATGCTTCAGCACGTAGCATTTCCTAGCGTGAACATGCTAAAATTATGGCCAAACGAATATCTAACTTTTTACTGGACTAAATACACAAGGACCAAACGGGGTTCATTCCTTTCAGAGAGGCAGGAGATAATGTTAGGAGGGTTCTGAACGCCCAGTTCTTGGCTCAACACAGTTTGCCCTCTAGCCCTAGACATAGAGAAGGCTTTTGATACGGTGGAATGGCCATATATGTACAAAATGCTAGATAAGTTTGAATTTGAGGGACGCTTTCTCAACCTGCTCAGAAGGTACTATGACTCACCAGTAGCTAACTTAAAGATACCAGGGGACCATAAGGCCAAAATCCAAGTACAGAGAGGGACCAGGCAGGGATGCCCACTCTCCCCACTGCTCTTTGCTCTTGCCATTGAACCCCTAGCGCAGGCAATCAGAACCAACCATGCCATCCAGGGGGTTCAAGTAGGACACCATCAGTTTAAGTGTTCACTTTTCGCGGACAATATGCTTTGCACTCTGACCAAGCCCCTTCTCTCTATACCAACACTCATGTCCACTATAAAAGACTTCAGCTAAATCTCGGGCCTCCAATCCTTGCAAAAGGTTATTTTTCTTTCAATGGAATCCTGCTTACTGGGGATACACATAAAAAAACTTATCTCAATCCTAGAACAAGCTATTCCAATTAATGGCTTTAGTATTCAAAATACACATAGCTACCCGGGCCCGGATGGATTTACAAATCTCTATTACCAAACTTTTATAGACTTGTTATTACCCCACTTAGCCACACTTTTCAATCAAATTTTAGAAGGCTCTCCCATGCCACAAGAACTAAACCATGCAAATATGATATTTTTCCCGAAAGAACGACTAGACCTATTAGAACTTAAAAATTACTGCCCCATATCAATCCTAAACAGGGATATAAAAATGTTGGCCAAATTAATGGCAAACAGGATTTCGCGATTTCTCCCCTCCATAATCCATAAAGACCAAACAGGGTTTATCCCCCATAGACAAACGGGGGACAATATCGGACGGACACAAAATTTAATCTCATGGTCATCCCTACATCAAATACCCACATGCCTTTTGGCGTTAGATATAGAAAAGGCCTTTGATACGTTGGAATGGCCTTATTTAAAAGCAGTATTACAGAAATTTGGGTTTGCAGGCAAATTTATGAACTTGATAGATATATACTACAAATCCCTGTTAGCCAGATTAAAACTCCCGGGAGATCGCTTACAACACATAAAGATTCAAAGGGGAAAAAACAAAGTTTTAGATTTATTTGGAATCAAAAAGCCCCGAGGATCTCAAAAAATTATATGTATAGACCAAAAGGGAAAGGGGGCCTATCGTGCCCGAATCTCAAACTGTATTACAAGGCAGCGCAGCTGGCTTTCATTCCTCTGGCACATTCTCCCACACATCAGCCGCTCTGGGTATTTATAGAAAATGTAAGCATGTCACCTTATACATGGGATAAAGTAATATGGATTCCAGGCCTGTATACTTTTTTGAGAAACTTGAAAAACCTGTTGATTAAGCACTCAATAAAAATATGGACGGAGATGAACTGGACACAAAAACTGGACACTCGGGTATCAGATCTTACCCCTATCGTACCCAATCCTCACTTTAAGATACATCTTCCGGAAAGCTCTCTCAGTTAGTGGAAGTCTCAGAACCTACTAAGGGTTGGTCCATGGTGGCATGACGACAAAATAATTACCTTTGACCTGGTGAGAGATAGATACAATTTACCCCTGGCTGAACACTATAATTTTTGCAGGATAGATCATTTTATATATACGATAAGTGGTAGGGGAACCCCCCAAAGAAACACCTGGCTACTCAAAAAATGTAGGGATTCCCCCTTTCAGCCTGGTATTATTAGCCTCATGTATGAACTATTTAATGAAAACTCATGGGCAAACAAACCAGACTATACCAAAGCCTGGGAGAGGGATTTGGGCACCGAGTTGGCAGACAGCACATGGGATAAAAGTTGGCGAGGCTTAAGTAGGGGATCTTTAAATTATAGTCTGCTTGAGACTTCAATAAAGGTCCTACACAGGACATATATTACTCCTTTTAAGCTAAATAAATGAGATCCAAAAAGGAGCAGCTCATGTTTTAGGAACAGTGGTAATGAGGCTACATTTATTCATGACTGGTGGGAGTGTTCGGCAGTCATAAGACTATGGAAAGAAACATGCTTACTAGCTTCTAAAATGTTTAAGATTCAGATTTCTGCTAATATAGAAAACTGCATGCTGGGTGTTCCGCATGTCTGTCTCTTGCACGCTCAAAATAGGCTATTAAAGTTCATCATGTTGGCCACAAAGAACCATATAGCCAGACAATGGAAATCGGATACCCTACACTTTCAGGTGGTTAAAAATAAATTAAACTTTATCCTTATAAATGAACGCCTTAACCATTTAGTAGACAACTCCATGGATACATTTTGAGATATATGGTCTCCGTGGCTGCAATTAATATCATCTGGAGACAATTAAAGAAATTTAGGTCCGGAATAGGGGCTCCCCTAAATGGGAGAGGATATTCTCAAGAGAACGGGATGGATGGAGGTGTGTGTGGATCCTTAGAGGGGCGGAGGACGGAGGTAAGTGCTATATTTTACATCATTTTTATGTAAAAAAGGAGGATGTTTGTGGACCTTTCCCTTTCCCAAGATGTTAAATGTTAAAACTAGTTATTTTTTTTCCCAATTATAGTCGGATTCAAGACTTAAAGGGAATCAACTTAAAACAAACTGATTTAAAGCTATATTAATAACTGAAAAGTAAAAAAATATATATATGTTTAGGCTACAGGTACAACCAAATCCAGATAACATACTAGCCCTGGATATGGTATAAGATTATGGAATGGAAAGGGGTAAACTGAGTATTATTAGAGATAAGGTAACTCAGTGATGTATTAACATGTATGGATATATATATGTAACATGGAAATGGTTGTTTGAATATGATATATTACCTGACCTAATAAAATATTTGTTGAAAGAAAAAATATACATAGCTAGTAGTTGGAAAACCCCAAATTAAAACTTTCAGGAATTAATAAAAAAAAAAAAACTATTTACTGCTCAACGAGAGATTAAACCATGTAGTCTTGGATAGAATCACCCAGTTCCAGACAATTTGGGATCCCTGGATAACATCCCCATTTAGTGCCCCCCTAATATAATAAAACATTTGTTAATGGTTGAAGCGACTCGGGGGAAAGGACCGGAGTGGGGGAGCCCTGGAGGAGATCATTCAGAAGCAACCGGCGGCAAAATCATCTGAGGAAAGGAGAGGTCACCTACTAAAGCCTGCCCTAGGGTAACCCAAGGGCGATTGAGCAGGTTAGATATTGTAAATAATAAGCTACTGCTGGAGTGATGATAGATAATAGGACTTTGGTGTTAACTGCTGATAAACTCTTTACTATTGTCTGTCTTACCATGTCTTAGGTTTCTCTTAAAAATTGCAATCACAGTAAAAAAAAAGAAAATTTATTAACCAAAAAATTAAAAATAAGAAGGCCTAGCCAGCTAATTTTAACAAAATGTCTTCATTGTAAATATGTATTTTTGCACAACTGTTGTATTATGCAAGACTGTTCAATATGCTTGCTTTTTCATTACATGCCGTACACCTTCTGACATAAAAATGTAAATTAAAAAATTAGGTATTGTTGCAGCCGCTGCTGTTGCAGCGGCCACAAAAATTGACCTTTGTTCCCCAAGCAGAAAGTGCCATAAAACATTGCGTCTTCTTGAACCCTAGTTGGTGGCGGATAAGTCACGCAAGTCATCCGGCATTCACAGAAAACATACAGCAGCGTGTGGACCAGTTTTAGCCGAAGGCAGCTCATCTCATCAGGCCTTTTTCAGTCTAATGTATAGCCCAGTGTCAGTCTCTTCGGGATCCATCCCTCATTTATCTTTTTAAATGTGAGGCAATCTAGACTTTTTTGCCCTAGGCGACTTCTCTTCTCGGTGACAAAACCTCCTGCTGCACTGAAGGTCCTTTCTGACAGGACACTTGAAGCGGGGCAGGACAGAAGTTCAATTGCAAATTGGGATAGCTCAGGCCACAGGTCTAGCCTGCATACCCAGTAGTCAAGGGGTTCATCGCTCCTCAGAGTGTCAATATCTGCAGTTAAGGCGAGGTAGTCAAGTCTTTCTCTGAGGGTTGATCCCATAGGGCTGTTTCGATGCGTATTGTAAATAATAAGCTAATACTGCTGGAGGGATGATAGCTAGTAGGACTTTGGTGTTTCCTGCAGATATACTCTTTACTATTGCCTGTTTTACCATGTTTTAGGTATCTCTTAAATTGCAATCACAGTAAAAAATAATAAAAATTATTAACCTAAAAAGTAAAAATAAGAAGGAATAACCAGCTAACTTTCACAAAATATCTTTATTGTAAATATGTATTTTTGCACAACTGTTATGCAAGACTGCTCAAAAAATGCTTTATTTTTCATTACATGCTGTACGCCTTCGGACAATAAAATAATTTAAATGCAAAAATTAGGTATTGTTGCAGCGACCAGAAAAATTGATGTTAGTTTGCCAGGCAGAAAGTGCCCTAAAACATTGCGTCACGCAAGTCGTCGGCATTCAGGGATAAAATACAGCAGCGTGTGGACCATTAGTAGCTCAAGGCAGCTAATCTATCAGGCCTTTTTTAATCGAATGTATCACCCACTGTCAGTCCCTTCGGGATCCATCCCTCATTCATCTTAATAAAGGTGCGGTAATCTAGACTTTTTTGACCTAGGCGACTTCTCTTATCAGTGACAAAACCTCCTGCTGCACTGAAGGTCCTTTCTGACAGGACACTTGAAGCGGGGCAGGACAGAAGTTCTATGGCAAATTGGGATAGCTCAGGCCACAGGTCTAGCCTGCATACCCAGTAGTCAATGGGTTCATCGCTCCTCAGAGTGTCAATATCTGCAGTTAAGGCGAGGTAGTCAAGTCTTTCTCTGAGGGTTGATCCCATAGGGCTGTTTCGATGCGTAGGACTGAAAAAGGTCTGCATGTCCTCCATCAACAACACGTCTTTTAAACGTCCTGTCCTTGATGGCGTGGTCATGGGAGGAGGATTACTTTCACCTCTTCCTCTGTTATATTGCCCTTGTGCTGTGACATCACCCTTATATGCTGTGTAAAGCATACGTGTTAATTTGTTTTGGACCTGCTGCATCCTTTCTGACTTGCAGTAATTTGGTAACAAATCAGGCACTTTGTGCTTATACCGGGGGTCTAGTAGCGTGCACACCCAGTACAGGTCGTTCCCCTTCAGCCTTTTTATACGAGAGTCCTGCGACAGGCACGACAGCATGAAAGACCCCATTTGCACAAGGTTGGATGCCGAGCTACCCATGTCCCGTTCCTCGTCCTCAGTGATCTCGCTGAAGATATGTTCTTCCCCCCAGCCACGTACAACACCACGGGTACCAGATAGCTGACAATGAGCACCCTGGGATGCCTGTTGTGATTCGTCTTCCTCCTCCCCCTCAAAGCCACATTCCTCCTCTGACTCCTCTTCCTCACAATCCTCTTGCAGCGTTGCGGCAGGGCCATCAAGCGATTCTGATAAGGCTGTTTCTGGTGGTGATGGTGACCACAACTCTTCCTCTTCCTCGTCACGCTCATCTATGGCCTGATCCAGCACTCTTCGCAGGGCACGCTCCAGGAAGAAAACAAATGGTATGATGTCGCTGATGGTGCCTTCGGTGCGACTGACAAGGTTTGTCACCTCCTCAAAAGGACGCATGAGCCTACAGGCATTGCGCATGAGCGTCCAGTAACGTGGCAAAAAAATCCCCAGCTCCGCAGAGGCTATCCAAGCACCCCGGTCATACAAATACTCATTAATGGCTTTTTCTTGTTGGAGCAGGCGGTCGAACATTAGGAGTGTTGAATTCCAACGTGTGGGGCGGTCACAAATCAAGCGCTTCACTGGCATGTTGTTTCGACGCTGGATATCTGAAAAGTGCGCCATGGCCGTGTAGGAACGCCGGAAATAGCCACACACCTTTCTGGCCTGCTTCAGGACGTCCTGTAAGCCTGGATACTTATGGACAAAGCGTTGTACGATCAGATTACACACATGTGCCATGCAAGGCACATGCGTCAACTTGCCCAAATTCAATGCCGCCAACAAATTTCTTCCGTTGTCACAAACCACTTTGCCAATCTCCAGTTGGTGCGGAGTCAGCCATTGATTCACCTGTGTGTTCAGGGTGGACAGGAGTGCTGGCCCGGTGTGACTCTCTGCTTTCAGGCAAGTCAACCCCAAGACGGCATGACACTGCTGTATCCGGGATGTGGAATAGTATCTGGGGAGCTTGGGGGGGGGTGTCGTTGATGTGGAGCAAGATGCAGCAGCAGAAGAGGACTCAGCTGAGGAGGTTATGGAAGAGGATGTTGTAGGAGGAGTAGAAGAGGTGGCAGCAGGCCTGCCTGCAAGGCGTGGCGGTGTCACCAACTCCTCTGCAGAGCCACGCATTCCATGCTTGGCAGGCGTCAGCAGGTTTACCCAATGCACAGTGTAGGTGATATACCTGCCCTGAACATGCTTTGCAGACCAGGTATCAGTGGTCAGATGGACCCTTGCCCCAACACTGTGTGCCAGAGATGACATAACTTCCTTTTGCACAATCGAGTACAGGTTGGGGATTGCCTTTTGGGCAAAGAAATTTCAGCCGGGTACCTTCCACTGTGGTATCCCAATGGTTAAAACATTTTTGGACGCCTCAGACTCCACCAGCTTGTATGGTAAAAGCTGGTGGGCTAAGAGTTCAGACAAGCCAGCTGTCAGACGCCGGGCAAGGGGGTGACTTTGTGGCATTGGCTTCTTACGCTCATACATGCCCTTGACAGACACCTTACTGTGGGGAGATGAGCAGGAACAGCAAGAGGCAAGAGACGGAGTGGTGGATGGTTGAGAGGGGGCAAGGAGGACAGCAGTGGTTGACGTTGATGAAAATGCTGGTCCAGGAGGAGGATGGCGGCTTTGAGTTTGTGTGCTGCTTGTACTCATGTGTTGATCCCATTGGCGTTTGTGATGTGACATCATGTGCCTTCGCAAAGCAGTTGTACCTAGGTGGGTGTTGGACTTCCCACGACTCAGTTTCTTTTGGCACAGGTTGCAAATGGCATCGCTGTTGTCAGAGGCAGACACACAAAAAAAAATGCCACACTGCTGAGCTCTGCGGTGACGGCGTTCTGGTGGTGGCAACAGCATGCGTTGATTGGCGTGCTGTCTGGCTGACCCCGGGTGCTGATGCATGCTGTCTGACTGTGCCACTAGCTCATTGCGATGACCTCCCTCTGCTTCCAACTCGTCTCCTCCTCCTCTCTGTCTCCCCAACTGAATTTTTCCCCTGTTCTTCTTCTCTTCTAGCGGGCACCCACGTGACATCCACGGACGCATCGTCATCATCATCACCCGCCTCACTTGTATCTGACAACTCAACAAAGGAAGCAGCAGCGGGTACATCAACATCATCACATCGTACGTACATGTGTGTACTGCTGCCTGACAGAGTCATATCCCTGTTACCTACATCCTCTTGCAATAATGGTTGCGCATCACTCATTTCTTCAAACTGATGTGTAAATAACTCTTCTGACTGATAAATTGACTCGGCTGTGGTACTAGTGTTGGTGGTGGCGGCAGGCGGGCGAGTGGTAACTTGAGAGGTGCCCGAAGCTAACCTGGAGGAGGATGGTGCGTCAATGTTCCAAGCGGAAGCTGTAGAAGATTGGGTGTCCTGTGGTAGCCAGTCAACTACGTCCTCTGAACTTTTCAATTTCAGGGTAACTGGCCTCTGAACAATGGGCATTATTGTAGGGCCAAAGGGAACTTGTTTGAACTTGGCACAATACTTGTAAGCCTGACACACACACTGGCTAGCGGTCAGGCAAATTAGCTTATATTGGCGGTCAGGCAAATGAACTTAGATTTAATAAAATAAAATCATTGGTATTTTACATGTAGACTGCTGGTACCACGACTAGATTGGATTGGTTGAACTTGGCGCAGTACTTATAAGCCTGACACACACACTGGCTAGCGGTCAGGCAAATGAACTTAGATTGGCGGTCAGGCAAATGAACTTAGATTTACTAAAATAAAATTATTGGTATTTTACATGTAGACTGCTGGTACCACAACTAGATTGGATTGGTTGAACTTGGAACAGTACTTGTAAGCCTGACACACACACTGGCTAGCGGTCAGGCAAATGAACTTAGATTGGCGGTCAGGCAAATGAACTTAGATTTAAGAAAATACAATTATTGGTATTTTACATGTAAACTGCTGGTACCACAACTAGATTGGATTAGTTGAACTTGGCACAGTACTTGTAAGCCTGACACACACACTGGCTAGCGGTCAGGCAAATGAACTTAGATTGGCGGTCAGGCAAATGAACTTGCATTTAAGAAAATAAAATTATTGGTATTTTACATGTAAACTGCTGGTACCACAACTAGATTGGATTGGTTGAACTTGGCACAGTACTTGTAAGCCTGAAACACACACTGGCTAGCGGTCAGGCAAATGAACTTAGATTGGCGGTCAGGCAAATGAACTTAGATTTAAGAAAATAAAATTATTGGTATTTTACATGTAGACTGCTGGTACCACAACTAGATTGGATTGGTTGAACTTGGCACAGTACTTGTAAGCCTGACACACACACTGGCTAGCGGTCAGGCAAATGAACTTAGATTTAAGAAAATAAAATTATTGGTATTTTACATGTAAACTGCTGGTACCACAACTAGATTGGATTGGTTGAACTTGGCACAGTACTTGTAAGCCTGACACACACACTGGCTAGCGGTCAGTCAAATGAACTTAGATTGGCGGTCAGGCAAATGAACTTAGATTTAAGAAAATAAAATTATTGGTATTTTACATGTAAACTGCTTGTTTTTTTAAAAGTAGACAACTAGTAAACAAGATTCTATTGGTTGCACTGTGCACACACAGTATAAGCTGTGAGCCTGTCACACACACTTGCTAGCAGGGGCGAGCAGGGAGACAGGCAAATGAAGTTAGATTAAACAAAACAAAATGATGTTATAGCCCTAAAAAGGGCTTTTTGGGGTGCTGTGTTTACATCAGAGATCTGATGAGTCCTTCAGCACTGCACTGGACACTGAATAAACGTGCCTAGCTATTGATTTCCCTATTCAATAAGCAGCACCTACACTCAGCCTCCTCTCAGTAAGACTGCAAGTTAGTTATGATTCCAAAATGGCTGCTGTCCATGAGGTAGAAGGCTCTGGAAGGGAGTGTATGCTGCTGATTGGCTGGAATGTGTCTGCTGACTGTGAGTTGCAGGGTCAAAGTTTGCTCAATGATAAAGTATAGGGAGCGGGTCGAATCTCGCATATGTTCGCTCTTCGCCGCGAACGCGAACATGCTATGTTCGCCGGGAACAGTCCGCCGGCAAACTATTCGCAACATCTGTAATCACCACCCTAGTTTTCTCAAAGTTGGACTCTTTCACAGTTAATCATACATTTATTATATAGTGACACCCACAATCATACAAGGGAATTCCTTTAAATATATTCACTCACATATAGCCTGTTCTGGCCCATTTTCATCATTCACTAGTAACATGGTCATCATTTCTTCACCTTACTTCACCCCCATCACCTTTTGTTATTGTTTTCTTTCATCCTCACATCTCTCTTTTTCACATCCTTGCATAATCTATGCATCATTTTCATCATTACCTTACACTTTTATCATTTATTCTTCATATTCAATAGTTTTATTGTATTTTATTTCATTTTATTTACATTATCCTAATAGTATCTCCATTTGCAAAACATTAAGCTTTGATAACGTTTTACCTTTCAAATCCAAGATGGCCGCCGCATTGTGTCCATTATGTTCATTACTAACTTACACATAAAGTTTTTCATTTCTCCATTTTTTGCCTTCCACACATTCCACATACAAGTGAAAACTCAATGACATCATCACGTTACGCAATGCGACACACCCCTTTTCTAGTGAAACGCGGAAGTTATTCAGGCCTTAAATAGGCCCAAACCTAGACAATATTTACCCCAGAGGAAGCTCTGTTAAAGAGCGAAACGGCACCGTCGGGACATGGAGAGAGAGAGATGTGCAGAGATTACCCAATAGTGGACATGATGTGTCAGGCGCTGTGATAGTAAAAAAACAGCAAGTATTGAGCAACTGGTCGTTTACTGTCTGTTTATATATACATATCTGTGTATTTTGCCATCCATTAAAACCATTACCACAGGTATAATGATGGAGAGTATATGGGCAATACACTATATATGATTATTACTTTTCAGTAATCTATTCTTGCCAAATATCAGCTCCCTGCTTGCATCATTTATTGTGGATCTTAGTATTCAGTATATTGTATCTCTGCACATCATCCCTCTCCTTTCTTTTTCTTATTTTTTGTTTTTAAATTATTCTGTGTGATTTGTCATGTTTTAAGTCTTTACATCCCTGTATTACTCTATAAGAAATGTTGGAGTAATCCAATAATCCAATGATTAACAGTTTTACTGCCATATGAGGATTATAAGTAAACATCAATATAAGATTACATCTTTTATTATATCTCCTATTACTTATTGTCCATTTTTATGCATACATCAGAAATCGATGGTTTTTTCATCCTCTCATGTCATTTGTTTAGAGATTGGGATTATTTTTTGATTTATTATTTCATGATCACACATTACGGCATTTTTTGATATTTTAAAAATCTAATTCCCTTAATAAAATCTATACCCTTACATATTACCAATATCCACGATAAGCATGATTCCATTTACAAAGGAATCGGGGCGTTAAAAAGTACAGAAGCAAGTTAAATTAGCTGTCTCCAAATATTTTGAGCTGTGGTGCAAAGCCACCATGTATGTATATGGTCTTCTATACTTTTGCAGCCTCTAAAGCATTGGTTACTCTCTAGGGGATTCATTTTATGTAGTTTATCTGGCTTGCAGTAGATTCTATGTAAGACTTTGATCGAAGTCTCCAACATGCTATAATTCAGTGATCCCCTATGTAAGTTTGAGCAGGTTTCTGACCATCTAGTTATTTCCCATTCACTACCCAGATCATCCTCCCATTGTATCATGAATTTGGGGTTTTCAATAATTTTAGACCTATAGAGTGTTCCTATGATCCATTTTGTTAGTGAAGTCTTTTGACATATATGAGGGAGAGGCAGGATGTCTTTGGGGCTCCCATATCATTAGATACTTTAGTGACCCTGTCCCTGAATTTTTGAGAAAGTTTAAAAATTCTGAGCTTGGAATATTGTGTATAGCATGAATTTGATCATATGTCAAAGGGGTTCCATTGAGATACCAATATCAAATTCTATCTAGGTTCCTAGAGATCCACCAATGTCTAGAGACTACGTTTGAGTTGCCTAGTATGTGTGGAAGAACAATATCGATAATAGAGGAGTTAAGCGTGGGGCAAGTTGACATCTGGATTTGGCCCAACTCCAGGAGCTTAACATTAGCTGTATCATCGGGTTACAGTAAGTTGAAGTGGTTATTAACCCTTTAGGTATCCAAGGAAATTTATACCAAGAGTGTGGCTTCAATTGTTGATCCTCTAATGAGACCCATGTTGGCTGATGTTTGGGGGAGTAGACTAAGGGTAATACTGCCACTTGAGCTTCTTTAAAGTAGAATCTCAAGTTTGGGCTTGAAAGTCCTCCTACATCTTTGTGCCTATACATTATTCTTTTAGCTATACGGGGCATTTGTTATTACATATAATAGTGGTCAAACTACGAGACGTCATCACTCTCTTCGAGGTGCATACGACTTAGGCGAGCCTCGCAAAGCTTAGGCAAGCTCAGAGGACTTAGGTAATGAGCGCCTTCCGCGTTCATCGCCTGCAAGCCTTGCATAGCGAGTCGAGCTGTTAAGCCATTAAAACTCGCAGCACCAAGGCAACTAGCGCCGAAGCTGCTCATTGCCTGCAAAACACACGGGACTTAGCCACAAAGGAGCGCCAATCACACATTGAAACACACGGCACTTAGCCAACAAACACTAAATCGACTTACGATCGACTTAAGCTGCAAACAGTTGACCAACGTGGGACGTAAAAAAAAAAAAATTGAGACGCAGAAAAATACGAGAAACGAAAAATATGAAGGTAACGGGCGAACCGCGCAAACCAAAAATTATGACCCCCCCCCCAAAAAAATACAAAAACATCACACACAGCATGGGGGAACAGCCAGGACGTCTGGGAGTGAGGTGGAACGTAAATTTTACTTGATTTGTCCGAGTTTCACCACTCGAAAATCGCCTAAGCGAGAAAAAATATGGCCGCCCCAAAAAATTAAAACAAGGCTACACGACCCGGGACCATGCAAAACAACGTAGCACAGTCACACAGGAACATACAAAGTACAAAATACACTGCTACAAAGGACGGAACATGCTCGCGAGCCGCGTAACACATACACAAATTACACCACTTAACAACACTAACTTGCAAATAATAACATTATGAATCTAAAAGGGCAATTTACACAACAAAACCAACGGTTTGCCCTCGCGCACGCAGCCTATTTGTGATGCACAGTTGGGACATTGCTGACACTTTCTCCTCAGGGCAGCAACAACTCTACATTGTATGCTGCTGGAAAATAAAAGCAGGTTGTTAGCTCTTCAGGTTATTGATTGCTGGATATAATAATTAGAAATAGGTAAAGTATATTATTTTATTAAGTAAATAATTAATTAATTATTAGTTAACAAAATAGATATATATATATATATCTGTGTTTCTGATGAGCGACGATGACTTTCTGATGAGCCGAGGAGCAAAAGTACACGAGAAGAGAGGTTCGCAATGAGCGCCGAAGGTCCTCAGAGTAGAAAAAGCTTTACATTGTGTGACAAACAGCATTGCCATGACATCACATTTTATTGCCCCTGTCATTTTTGACGAGCAAGTCGCTAGTTCCATATAAATCTGGAGATGCTATTTTGAAAGCTATCTAGTTCTTTTAAGTTAAGTGGTATATGCAAGGATCAGAATAAATACATTAACTTTGGCATTAAGTTCATTTTGACAGCTATTATATGACCTGTCCATGAGATACAATATCTATCCCATTTCAGCATATCAGCCGCTAGTGTTTTATAAATGGGGGTTAGTTTATACAAGTCTGATATTTTCGCCGTCATATTGACTCCTAAATATTTGATGTGTTGATTCGACCAAATACATTTATAAGAGGATTTTAAATCTTCTAATACAGTTTGAGGGATACCTACTCCTGGAGCTTCATTTTTTTCTAAATTTAGTCTAAGGCCAGAGATTTTACTAAAGGAATCAATCGCGGTTGGAGTACATAGTAGGTCATCGGCAAAGAGCGACCATTTGAATTGTTGCAAGCCTACACTGAGGCCTTGAATTTCTTGGTTCGACCTAATAGCCTGTGCCAATGGCTCTATTGCAAGTGAAAATAAAAGAGAAAATAGCGGGAAGCCCTGCCTGGTACCTCTCTGGATGGAGTTTAAGGCCTTACGCTCTCCAGCTAGTTTGACATTGGCAGTCGGAGATTCATAGTAGCGTTTAAGAAGGTCAATAAAGCGCCCCTTGAAGCCAAACTTTTGTAATGTCTTGTATAGATAGGACCACTCAACTGTGTCAAAGGCTTTCTCAATATCAAGTGCCAAAAGTCTCACTGAGTAGAGGACTTTTGTGCTAAGTGAAGAATATTTAAAGTTTTCCTAATAATATCCCCTGCCTGTCTAAATGGTATAAACCAAGCTTGATCCTTATATATAAAGTCAGGCAAAAACTTTGAAAACCTGTGCGCCATGATCTTAGCTAAAATCTTTATGTCATCAATGAAATCAGCCTATAGTTCTTGACTTTTGAGAGGATCTCTGCCATCCTTGGGAATAACTATTATTTCAGCGCGGTTTAGTTCTGGAGGCATACGTTTCCTGTTTAGGATCGCATTAAATAAGGAGGTGAGATGCAGATTTAAGAGAGGACAATCCATGGGTTTATGTATTGCAAGGAACACATTGTGAAACAAGGGTAGTAGTGATTTTGACTGATATGTATTTGGCACAAAAAAAGCTGTGAGAAGCCTTTTTTGAGCAGATACTTGATGGGGCCCTTATTCATTAATCTAGCTAATGCTACAACAGCAATATTAAATGGGCATTTTGGTGGTAAAGCAAGTCATTGTGTTTTAAAATTATAAGTGCCACCTAGGATAATGAAAGCTGTGTTTCCCCCAATATAAAGTTATTAATTATTATTATTTTAATTTCACTCTGCTGACCTCAAAGTGATTCCTCCCATCTCTCAGAATTTGTTGCTTTGTGAAGCTATGACTCTCCATATGTTTTCTTTTAAAGCATATAGCATGGCTAGCAACTTTCTATTTGCCCGTGCCATCATGTGTCGTAACTTCTTATGCAGAAGCCAGCATCAAACAATCACTTGTACCAGTAAGAACAATCTGAAACTGAGATTGGTCAACATAGCAACAAATAGAGATGAACAGAAAGAAATTACAGAAGTTTTAATTATTCATAACATTATATAACTGGAAAATAGGGTTTATACGTTTAAATAATCATACCTTGTTTTATCACTAGGATATCATTTTAAAATTTGAAGCAACTGTATATTAGATCAGCTATTTATATGATTAAATATTTAAATCCGTTTGTTTCACTTTATTGATTAAATTCTATTTTGATTAATTTTATTTAAATGTAAATTTTACAGACCAGTGATTTGAATCATTATAACTTGTTCTATTGTTCGCTAGAAAAATTACATAAATGTTGCACTGCACAGTGCATTAAGATAAGCTGTCTCTCATATATTAGTTCTAATTATTGAAATTGTAATTATGTTTGATAATTTTCCAAGCACACACACCACACTGTGATTTCAATTCCTATTAGTAAAAAATTGCTACTTAGCTAGCAAACCATCAAGCTTCACACAATCAATTCTCAGTAGTAAAACTGCTATTGTACAAAAGGGCACCAAACTACATTAGTGTTTTCAGATTTACAGATCATTACAGATCATAATGAACCCAGTGACCACTGTAGCACATGATAAAAAAAGCAAAGTTTAGGGTGAACAGGTTTGTTTGCTGACAGCATTTCATTTTAATAATGTTTTTGAATACATTCCTTCAAAACATGCATAAAATCACAGAAACAATAAACTGAAAACGTTTATGACAAAAATATTATACTATTTTACCATATGGTCTCCTTCTTTATATTTAGCTCTCAGTTCACAAGAATCATGCCTATAAAATAATTTAAATCTCAAAATAAAAAAAAGGAAAATTAGTCACCAAAAATTTCTCCCAATAATACAAATACTTTTAATTTATCTAACATGTATAAATCCAGCTCCATGTATCCTATGCAGCATACAACTCCTGATACAATTCAGTAAGTTACAACCCCATACCAACAACCCCAAACCATGGCATTCCTTATAGTTTAGGATAAATAAGGACCTCCATGGTTATCGGTTAGGACATACCATAGCGATTCAGAGGGAACCATATGGTATGAGGTACTATTAGGTGACACTGGGACCCCTTGGTTTCTCCATCATATTGGGTTAGAAAACCATTCTTATAATTCAATTTAGACTAGAATATTGCACTTAACTCATTTAGCAGCAAATTCAAAAAGGAAAACACCTTTTTTCCCTCAAGATTTTCATCCCTGATTGTGCATAGCAAATCTGTTGACTTCAAAGGCCTTTTAACAATGTCTTTATTTTCATGAATATTTATGTTAATAGCTTATCTCATTATAATTTTGTTATATCTGCCTGGTGAATTGAAATGCGTACATGTGTGTGGTTATTAGCAAGTTATGGTCCATGCAGATAACATCAGTATTGATATCACTATTGATCAAGATTAAGCTGTAGTTTTTTTTCTTTACTTATGAATAAGATTATAAGTAACAACTTTTTATTAATTAGACTCTATTTTGGAGTTTTCATTTTATAAGACATGCCTTAGAAATTCTTATGAATTCTTAATTTGTATGCAGTAATAATGTATCCATTATATTTGCTCCACAAACTTCTTAAAGGTTTGCTGCAGTATATTTATTTAATTATTTTTACTTTGTATTTCATTGTGTATATTAAGTCATTTTCATTGCATTGGTTTATGATTAACTATTATATTCACCATTTTGACCAGGACTGCTGCTCAAATTATTTTGTGGACACAGTGGTATTATAAAATATTTTAATGTTAAGAGTATGGTCAAATTAAATGATAATTCTAAACTTGTCAGAGGCTGCAAAGTGCTTGTCACTGAGGCACAGGAAACCCTACTGAGTTCCTGATAACTTTATTCCTTGGTAACATTATTATGATCTCATTGTAATCATTTGAAAGATATGTTTTAGAAAGAGTTATAGCATAGATAATCTAAGTGCTAAAGAATATTGTAAAGTGCTAAAGGGGAAAAAAGGTGCTAGGGGTTGGGTACATTAACTTATCATTTAAATTGACCCATTTTCACACTTACGATTTAAATGATAAGTCAATGTATTTATGCATTAGCCCTTTAAGTACCCAACCCCTAGCACATTTTTTCCTCTTTAGCACTTTACAATATTCTTTAGCACTTAGATTAACTACGCTATAACTCTTTCTAAAATATATCTTTCCTATAATTACAGTGAGATCACAAAAAAGTTACCAATCATTATAAATGTAATATTTGTATTTTTGGACAATTGCAACCTTATATATGTAAAACAAGACAATTGTATGTACTAGTTCATTATAATAGATATATTTTATTTTGCTGTACCTAAACAGGTGATATTTAATGAATTCAGTTAAAAACTACATAATAAAGAATATATTCCTTAAACACAAAAGGCAGCATTAATATAAAAATTAGAGGTGGCAGTTGTATATATATGTATTTTTATGTTTTTAAAACAGTTTTTTATTATTATTATTTTTATTTCATTTTAACTGTACAAATAAAATATGATAAATTAATTAATTGTATGTTGTTTAAAGGAAATTATAAATAAAAGTAGTTAATTGCTATAGAAAAATTGAATAGACACAACTAAACCAGACCCAGACATCTAGGCCAAATTTACTCATGTGATGAAGATTATATCAAAAACTACCACCATTTGGCTTGTGGTGTATGTATGCAACTGCAGACAAATCAAACACAGATGTAAATTAAACATATCGCAATGTTTATTATATACTTAGGTTCAGTTGTTTAATCACATAAGACTGAGGGTCGCCAAAAAATCTGGGCCCTATTCAATTCCCTATTCTGTAAAGTTACACTACTCGCAATGCTTAAAAATGCTACTTATCTATCTAAGAGCGATCATGTACGTCACATCCATGGGATGGTATTTCATCTACACTGTAGCGTTGGGTGTTATACACTAGGTTTACTAAATATCATCATGGGCAACCTCTGGCCTTAAAGAGAAGAGTGGGTGACAATGATTGCTGCTAAATGCGGTCGCTAATCCATATGTATACCCCTATATAACACAGGCCATGCACTGAATTGTCATAGGTAGCATGCAATGAACAGGGTCTTATAGTAACAGGGACATGGGGATATAGGGATAAAACATAACAAGGGGTATTTCATTAATGCATATTAGCTGTTTAGGAAAAGTATCTGACCACCAGTCCTTTGGATTCATATAACCTGCCCAGAATTATTAGGATTTTGAATTTAGCCATTACACTGGCTGCATAAAGACTCCTCCTGAGAATACGTGGTTGTGTGTTTTATAGTTATTTAATTTGTTATGTTAACTTGCTTACCCTATGTATGTTAATTACTGTATGTTATGTTGCTTCTCTGTGTGTTTGACTTGTGATTTTAGAATCTGTATGTTGCATCATGAACAGGTAACTAATTTACAATGTAGTGATGTAATCTGTAACTGACAGTAATCCTGTTCTGAAGTAAAGTTGGCTTTTTCTGAAGTTTGTATGTGGGTTGAGGTGGAAAAGAGTGAATTACTAATTCTCACTGTCTGACTGGATTAATATATACAGTATATACTAGCCACTTGCCCATCAAAAAATGTCGGCAAGAAAATGTTAAGCCTGGCAATGCTGTTTGCCACACAATGCGAGACTCTGCCCCCTCTGAGAATATTTGGTGCTCATTTCGAGCCTCTCCCCCTGTGCATAGTGAACCTCTCCCCACTCTCTGAATCCTGTGTCTGTTTCCCCCTGTGTCCCTTCTCCTCTCTCTGCAGTGTCTTTATTTTTCTTTTTTAGTTTTATAAATAGTGTGTTTTCCCCCTCTGTTTTGTCTCTTTCCCCCTCTCTCTCCCCTGTGTCTCTTCCCCCCTCTCTCCCTCCTATGTGGCTCTTTTTCCCCCTTCCTCCCCCTCTCTCTCCCCTGTGTCTCTTCCCCCTCTCTCTCCCCTGTGTCTCTTCCCACTTTCTTTCTCCCCTTTATCTCTCCCCCTCTCCCTTTCCTCATCTCTCTCTCCTGTGTCTCCTCCCCTCACTCCCCCTCTCCTGTGCCTCCTTTCCCCATCTCCCTTCCCCTCTCTCTTGTGGCTCTTTTCTCCCTCTCCCTCACCTCTATCTCCTTTCCCCCCTCTCCTTCCCCTGTGTCTCCTTCCCACACTCTCCCTCCCCTGTACCTCCTTTTCCTCTCCTCTCCCTTGCAACCAAGTCCTAGGGGTCTCGCGATGAGTAGTAATGAACATTGAACATTTGTCCACTGACAAAGAAATGATCAGTCTATAATTTTAATGGTAGGTGTATTTTAACAGTGAGAGACAGAATAAAATCAAAAAATAAGAAAAACGTGTAAGAAATTAACTACTGATTAAATAATTAATGTATAATTTCTACAAGTAATAAGTTCTTTTGGACAAATCAATAAACAAGCATACCCATAAGTTAATTAAAAAGGATATATTTTACATAAATAAATATACGGTTACACAATGGATTTTAGATAAAACAGATAACAGACAAGAAGTATTAAGACAATATTTACAAATATAATACTGACATGAATTCTACATTATGTAATATCACGATACAGGATAATACCACTTGTGGTCAGTTTTGGAAGTTCAGCCTCCATCAGGTTTCTCTTTGGTCAGGATCAGGCTCTGCTCAGCTGGGCTCATCTGGCACACTTCCTCTGGAATGCATGAAGGCTCCTTCAACCTGGGCCAGCCGGTGCTTGTGCTGGGTGCCATAGATTTTGGGGGTTTTATATCATATTTTGGCACATGACCCAACCTCTTTACACATCACATCATTATAACAAATTATTAACACTAGATTTCTTACAGTTGTATATAATAAGTTATATTTATAAACTACAAATTTAAGTCATGTTAAAAGTTGTCTGTATATAAGCCATATTTTGCAAACGTATGTCAAAAAAGTAAAAAATGTATTTGCAGGTTAATGAGGGAAATAAGTATTTGACCCCTTCGTCTTAGTACTTGGCGGCAAAACCCCTGTTGGCAATAACAGAGGTCAGACGTTTCTTGTAGTTGGCCACCAGGTTTGCACACATCTCAGGAGGGATTTTGTCCCACTCCTCTTTGCAGATCCTCTCCAAGTCATTAAGGTTTCGAGGCTAATGTTTGGCCACACAAACCTTCAGCTCCCGCCACATATTTTTTATGGGATTAAGGTCTGGAGACTCGCTAGGCCACTCCATACCTTAATGTGCTTCTTCTTGAGCCACTACTCTGTTGCTTTGGCTGTGTGTTTTGGGTCATTGTCATGTTGGAATACCCACCCACGACCCATTTCCAATGCCCTTTCATGCGGTACAGTTGTCCTGTCCCCTTAGCAGAAAAACACCTCCAAAGCAAAATGTTTGATGGTGGGGATGGTGCTCTTGGGGTTATAGGCAGCATTCCTCGTCCTCCTGATGCAAAAGAGCTTAATTTTGGTCTCATCTAACCACAACAATTTCACCCCCTTTGATGCGGTGCAGTTGTCCTGTCCCCTTTGCAGAAAAACACCCCCAAAGCATAATTTTTCCACCTCCATGTTTGATGGGGGGATGGTGTTCTTGGGGTTATAGGCAGCATTCTTCCTCCTCCAAACATGGCGAGTTGAGTTGATGCCAAAGAGCTCGATTTTCGTCTCATCTGACCACAACACTTTCACCCAGTTCGCCTCTGAATCATTCAAATGTTGATTGGCAAATTTCAGACAGCCTGTACATCTGCTTTCTTGAGCAGGGGGACCTTGCGGGCGCTGCAGGATTTTAGTACTTAACGGCATAATGTGTTGCCAATTGTTTTCTTGGTGACTATGATCCCAGCTGCCTTGAGATCATTAACAAGATCGTCCCATGTTTTTCTGGGCTGATTCCTCACCATTTTTATGATCACTGAAACTCCACGAGGTGAGATCTTACGTGGAGCATCAGACTGGGGGAAACCTTCAGTTATTTTGTGTTTTTTCCATTTGCGAATAATCGCACCAACTGTTGTCACCTTCTCACCAAGCTGCTTAGCGATGGTCTTGTAGCCCATTCCAGCCTCATGTACGTCTACAATCTTGTCCCTGACATCCTTGAACAGCTCTTTGGTCTTGGCCATAGTGGAGTCTGATTGATTGATTGCTTTTGTGGACAGGTGTCTTTTATACAGTTAACGAGCTGAGATTAGAAGCATTCCCTTTAAGAGAGTGCTCCTAATCTCAGCTTGTTACCTGTATAAAAGAAACCTGAGAGACAGAAACATTGCTGATTGATAGGGAGATCAAATTCTTATTTCCCTCACTGATCTGCAAATCAATGTATAACTTTTTTGACGTGTTTTTTTTGTTATTCTGTCTCTCACTTCTAAAATACACCTACCATTAAAATTATAGACTGATCATTTCTTTGTCAGTGGACAAATGTTCAAAATCAGCAGCAGATCAAATACTCCCCCCCCCCCACCCCCCACTGTAGGTGATGATATATTTGTGTCTTCCTTCCTCTGCTGGGCTGAAACATTGTATAGAGATCACATAGAGAAGGGTGCCATGATGGGACACCTAATGAATGTGCACTTACAGATGCAAGGCTGGGAATACCTAGTGTATGCGCAGCTGCCACGTTGGAGCACATAGTGTGTGTGTGCACCCGCAAATGCCAGGCTGGGGAACCTAGTGTGTGTACCGACAGGCTGTGTGTGCATGCTGCCCCCTCCACACCTACAAATGCCAGGCTGGAGATACCTAGTGTATGTGCAGCTGCAGGTGCCAGGCTTGGGCACATAGTGTGTGTGTGTGCACCTACAGATACCAGGCTGGGGATAACACACTGGGGCACCTAATGTGTGTGTGTGTGTGCGTGTACCTGGGGGGGACCTACAGACTCCAGGCTGGGACACCTAGTGAATGTGCACCTACATATGCCAGGCTGGGGGGTGCATGCTGGCCCCTCCACACCTACAGATGTCAGCTGGAGATGTGCATAATACCCTTTCCACACCAACAGATGCCAGCTTGGGGGTGTGTGCATGATACCCCACAGCACGGGCAGAGGTAAGCACCACAACACCTAGCAACCCAGCTGACAGAATGCAGGATACCAATGGCTGCCACCACAGGCAGCAGTATGGCCAGGGGAGGGGGGTTCGTCATATAACACCCACCCAGGGGGCGTACACCTCACTTAGCAGGGCGCGAGGAGTGGGGTGTTGTGCACAGCTGTGCAGTATGTGTGCCCAGAGGGGGTGGGTGAATGCAGTGCATGTCTGGGTGCAGTGCACAGTTACATCCCTAGGGATTGTGTGTGTCCCATGAAGTGTATGGCTGTCACTTCTTCCTGTGCATGTGAGGGTGCATGATCACACACTGAGGGGTACATGCCATGCCATGCACCCTGTGCACATTGCCCTGGGGTCTGCCTGCAGGATGGCCAAGCTGGGTTGGGTGGAGGAGGGTTCCTGATGCACAGGGTACTCATCGATGTGGTTGTCTTTGATGTGCTCGATGAGCTCAACCAGGGTGGTGAAGTGGAGCTCACAGCCCCCGAAGCGGGAGGTATTGGAGAAGAAGGAGGTGGCAGTGATGCCTGTCATCATGGTGTGGACACTGAGGTCTGCGGGATGGGACCCGGACAGAGATGGAGGGCTGGAGGATGGCAGCCAGTGCTGGAGGAGGGAGAGATCCTGTTGGGGAGGAGGCAGTACAGGCGTTGGGAGCGGAGAAGGCGGCAGTAGGGAGCAACTGAGAGAAGAGGACGGAGTGACTGGAGCAGAAGAAGGAGGGACCCTCACAGCTGGACTGACAGGAGGCAGCCTGGGGTGACATCTCCACCTGACAACCTATGCTGGGAGCAAGTGACAGGGCCACAACCACTTCACACAGAGCATATAAGTCCTAGGGGCCTCTGGCGCTCATTGCAGCCAAAAGTCGTACAGACCTTGTGATGAGCGCCTTAGGCACACAAATCGAGACAACAACTCGCAGTACGACAACTATATAGGTGATATGGAATAAGATATCTGTTATATATATGTATATATATATATATATATATATATATATATATATATATATGTATATATATATGTATGTATATATATATATATATATATCACATATAATAATTGCCAAAGTACGAATCGTCGACACACTTTATGAGCTTGCGATGGACGCAGTTTGGTCTGCAAATGCGGACCCTCGCGAAGCGATGGGCCCATTTCCGGAAGGTGGAGGCTATAAGACTCATGACTTAGGAACAACACCACCCCACACACCTCTAAACTCGCAGCACTTAGTCCTACGGCACCCCAAACCACCCCACACAACCGTTAACTCGCAGCACTTAGTCCTCTCCTTCCCCTCCCCCTGAGTCTCGCAAAACACCACACTTACCCCCCGAACCGTGCAAACACAAAAACAATAAAAACACACTAATAAACCCAATAATAATAAAGAAACACTCACCCACAGCATGGGGGGACAGCCAGGACATCTGGAATTGAGGTTACACGCAAATTTAACCCCAAATTCCACCTTTTCAGCACACAAAATACAGCTAAGAGAAGAAAAAATGGCCACCGAAAAAAATGAAAACGAGGATCCATGACCCCGGACTGCCCAGCCACGTTCAATATACCCAAGAAGGGATCCGAGATAAGCTCGGAAACCTGCATTAACAACACATTAACCCTCGCAGTGGGGGTCCCTGATTGCATGCAATCGGGTACCCACGATGCAATTAAAATTCAAAATTCCCGCCTTACCGGTCCTTAAAAGACCTATACTAAAAAAAAAATTAACCCTATCACTCATTGAGCTCTATACAGAGCCCCATGGACCCCTAATTAACCCTGTCACTCATGGGGGTCAATACAGACCCCCATAATACATTTATTAACCCTGTCCCGCATGGGGGTCAATACAGACCCCAATAAAAACTTAATTAACACCCTCGCTCATGGGGATCAATACAGACCCCATAAATCCCTAATTAACCCTATCACTCATGGGGGTCAATACAGACCCCCATAAGCACTTAATTAACCCTGTCATGCATGGGGGTCAATACAGACCCCATAAGCACTTAATTAACCCTGTCACTCATGGGGGTCAATACAGACCCCCATAATGACTTAATTAACCCTGTCACTCATGGTGGTCAATACAGACACTCATAAACCCCTAATTAACCCTGTCACTCATGGGGGTCAATACAGACCCCCATAAGCACTTAATTAACCCCGTCACTCATTGGGGTCAATACAGACCCCCATAAGCACTTAATTAACCCCCGTCACTCATGGGGGTCAATACAGCCCCCCATAAGCACTTAATTAACCCATTCACGCATGGGGATCAATACAGACCCCCATAAGCACTTAATTTACCCCGTCACTCATGGGGGTCAATACAGGCCCACATAAGAACTTAAGTCATCACACTTTGCATGGTGCGTACGGGTTTTGAGCTACACGAAGGGAGCCATTAACGCGTAGGACTTAGCCGATAAGCGCTGAAGGTGCTCATTGCTGCGAGCCTGGTGAAGCGAGGAAAAAAAGGGCGCCGAAAAAAATGAAAACGAGGCTACATGACTCCACACCGCGTAAAACATTGCAAACCGCGTAGCACTTTACACATCACGTTACGACCTACAAAATACACTATTACAAAAGCTAGAAAATGCTCACGAGACATGTATCACATTAATAACATTACGACTATACAATGCCACTTTACACAATAAACCAACGGCTTTACCTCGCGCACGCAGCCTATTTAGAATGCACAGTTCAAACATTCATTACACTTTAAAAGCAGGGCACTAACACTCACAATGTGTATTCTATGCAGACGCAGAATACAAACAGATTGTTAGCTCCAGGGCACGCACGCTCCACGTTCTTGCGACATCCTCTACAGATAAATATGTACACATCTATACACATGTACACATATATACACATATATAAACATCACCCAGGACCCATCCCCCTTAGCATCCATCCCAACATAGCACCCAGTCTTTATCAGCAGCCATCCCCTCAGGATCCAAATCCTGCATAAGGCCCAACCCGTCTCAGCACCCACTTCATATAGCACCCATCCCTATCTCCTTTGTTGCTACCTCACAAAACCCATCCTCTTTTACTTTGCTGCCACATTGCAGCCCTTGCTGTCTTACATTCTTCCCTGATACACATCCCCAGCATGCTGAACTGCACCACACTGCCACCTGTTGGAGCTTCAATTGAAATGCTCTTTTTACCACAGGCACACACAAATTTCAGGATGGGGGCATGTGGTCAAAGAGGCACAGAGGGGGGTCCAAAGTGGAGGGCCCTGGTGCGTTGCACCACCTGCACCACTGGTATATCCTCCCCTGCTTAAGACTTTTTTTTTATTACCTCTTCCTGATAATTAACTTTGCGTTTCCTGCTTTCTGTTGGTTCCTATGGCTGAGTAAAATGTTGGTTATTGGTGTGACTTTACAAGCATCACATAATCCTACCCCTTGTATTTTACTGCCAAACCATGTCTTTACAAGTTGTGAGTGAGTTACGGAAAGTTACGAGTAAAGGTAATTTCATAGTTACGTAATATTAAGAAAAAATGCTCTAGCAGTTGAAAATACTCATCTTTATAATTTTTACTAGTAAGCAATTAAATAGAGCCCTCTATCAGCTCAAAAGGTTTCCAAGAAATAGAGAAACACTTCACCTGCATAATTTTGTCCAATGCTGAAGTCTGCACAGCATAGCAAGATCCCTATATTTATAGCAAAGCATAACCAGGAAGTTATAGTGATGATTATTGCAACATTTTTGTTAAATAAACAAGCCTCAGGTGCCATTACAGGATGTTACAGTTGCACAAGGCATTTGCTTTGATTATTATTATTATTATTATTATTATTATTATTATTATCTTTATTTGTAATGCACCCAAAAATTCCCTAGCCTTATACACGGGTTAAGTACATGGCAAAAACAAAATTAACTGCTTATAAAGAATGGAGGTCCCTGTTTTTTAGCTTAAAATCAAATGTACGTAGTGCTTGTTCCTAATGCACCAACACAAGATTGAAAACTTTACAAAGTTACAATCTAAAAAGTTTAGGTGTGATACAAGAGGGTGACAAATGCAAGATGGCAGTGTGAAAGCAATTTGTTTAGTCAAGTGGAGGTGTCTCTGTGTTGTAGTGTAGATTGTGGGTGTAAGTGTTATTAAGCTGTGGAGTGTGCAGTTGTACATATTAAGGCTGAAGGTGATAAGGTTTTTTAATCAGGTGTGTTTTTAGTGATTTTTTAAAGGTTTTGAGGCATGAATATAGTGTAATGGAGCAAAGTAAGGAGTTCAAGATAGTAAGGGCAGAGCGAGAAAAGTCTTGAAGGAGGGAGTTAGAGGAGGTGATAAGAGAGGAAGAAAGAAGAAAGTCATTAGCAGAATGAAAGGGGCAGTTGGGGGAGTATTTTGAAACAAGAGCAGAGATATAAGGGGGTGTACTGTTGTTGAGGGCTTTATATGTTAGTGTCATGATTTTAAATTTGATTCTGGAGGCTATGTGAGGCCAGTGGAGTGATTGACAGAGAGGAGCTGCAGGCATTGAGCATTTAGTATGGAAGATGAGTCTAGAGGAGGCATTCATTGTGGAATAGAGGGGAGACAGACGAGAGATGGGTAGGCCAGCAAGGAGTGAATTGCAGTAGTTGAGATATGATGAGTGTATTAAAATTTTAGCTGTGTCTTCTGTAAGATAGTGACAGATTTTTTAGATTTTTTTTTAGGTGAAACTTACAAGATTTTGTTATTGAGTGTATGTGAGGAATAAAAGAAAGAAAAGGATCCAGTAGAACCACAAGACAACCAGCCTGAGAGGTGAGAGTGATAATGACATTGTCAACAGTGAGAAACATTTGAGGAGTTAAAGCTGTGGTAGAGGGTGGAAAGATAAGAAGTTCAGTCTTAGACATGTTGAGTTTGAGTTGACGGGCAGACATCCAGGAGGATATGCTAGAGAGGCAGTTGGAAACTTGAATTAAAAGAGAGGGGGATAGATCAGGTGCAAAGTGGTAGATTTGAGTGTCATCCTCATAGAGATGATACAGGAATCCAAAGGATTTTATTAGGGTACTAAGGGAGGATGTGTAGTTGGAGAAGAGGAGAGGGCCTAGGACTGAACCTTGGAGTATGCCAATAGACACAGGGAGAGGTGAAGAAGAGGTGACAGAAAAGGAGACACTAAATGTATGATCTTCTAGATAGGATGTGAACCATGAGAGTGCTGTGTAATGGATGCCAAAAGAGTAGAGTCTGGATTAGAAGAGGATGGTCAACTGAATTGAAGGCAGCAGAGAGATCCAGGAGAATCAGAATAGAGAAGTGACCCTTTGATTTGGTGGTTAGCAAGTCATTGGTGACTTTTGTGAGGGCTGTTTCTGTAGAGTGTTGGGCCCGGAAACTAGATTGGAAGGGTTAAAGAAGGGAATTGGAGGAAATAAATTGAGTGAGTATACAAGCCGCTCAAGCAGTTTTGAAGCCAGGGGAATTAGAGAGATAGGGCGATAGTTGGAGAAAGAACCTGAGTCAGATAAGGGCTTCTTAAGAATGGGTGTAATTATGGTGTGTTTTAAAGAGAATGGAAACTTTGGAGAGGTTGAATAGATGGTGAGAGCTGGGATAAGTGTGATAGAGAGGGGAGAGATTAGCTGTGATGGAATAGGATCATGTGGACAAGTTGTAAGGTGATACAAACTCACAAACGCAAAAGCTGTCAGCAAACTACTGTGCAGTCACTGCAAAGCTTAGTGAACCTGGGGTAATTTTATTTCATGAAATAATTGAATATATTTTAACTATATTACATTTTTTTAGCTTCTTTTTATATTGTATTTAATCAAAAAAAGCAACATCGGAATTTATTTGTTTAATAATTCATAGAAGCTAATCAAACTGAATAATTTTCAATCACTATTTAAATAAATAGATTGCAGGAAATATACTATTAGATGTTTTTATATGAATCGAAAAACACATTTGTTTTGAAAACTAAATATTTGTAGCACATTGTGTAATGTAGGATGTAAGTCATGTTTGCATTGTACTTTCCAGAAAAGATGAATGCCCAGTGAACCTACTGAACCCAATGACCAATGTAGCACATGATAAAACAGTAAAGTTTAAGGCCAACAGGTTCATTGACAACATTTGATTTTTATAATACATTTTCACTCATTCCTTCACAATGTGGAGAAAAGGAAAAAAATACAGAACAATATACATAAACAATAAATTACAAAATATTATATAATTTAAGCATACAGTTTTTAGTTTTACTTTTAGCTCTTAATATATGAAAAATATGCATATAAAATAAAGAGTTTAAATATGGAAAGGAAAAAGAAAAATAAGGCATAAAAATACAAATACACTAAATATTACATATGTATATACCCAAATCCTAGTCACTGTTTCTTGATATGATGTAATAATATTTCTAATAATATTTTTGTGTTATGGCGAATTAATTCTGAAATTACTCCCTATTTAATATCACAGAGGAAACTTATATAGAGTGCTGCGCATTAAAGACGTCTTAGATCATGTCTTCAGTTAAGTCTTCCTGTTTAGTCTTCCAGTTTCTATTGGTAAAAGCGTTAAATTGCAGCCCTGTATATTCCATGTAAGGCCCGCAACGGCTGCGGGCTTGAATATCCCTGTGTTACAGGGCTATTAAATTGGAAGGGTCTGCGATCTAAAACGCTAAACAGCAAACCAGTCTGTCGCACGTTGGATATGTGGCCGTGAACAGGATCAATAAGTCAAACCTGCAGTAACGAGCTAGATGTAGCAAATGTCAAAAGAGATTGCCATATTGGCTGATGAAAGTCTGCGGGAACTCCCGCAGGCTCTAGACATAACCCCTTGCTACGGAGGTCCCAGTCAGGATCCCTGCGGCAGTTAAATATTGAATCTCTGCCGCGGGAGGTACTGCAAGTACCCCCAGCACCTAAAGTTAACCCCCGTGTGCTGGGGGTACCTATCAGGAACCCCACAGTGTCCCTACATTACCCCTGGCAGCAGGGGTCCCAATCGGGACCCCTGCTGCATTTAAAAATTCAAATTTCCAGCCTTGCGGGTCCTGAAGGTCCTTAAAGGACCCACACTAACTAAAATATTAACCCCTGATGCTGGGGTACAATAATTACCCACCGGCACCTAAAATGAACCCCATCTCTCATGGGGGTCCATATATACCCTCATGAGCCTGTAATTAACCCCCTTAGTCCGGTAGGGGTCTATATAGACCCCTATAGGACACAATTTAACCCCTATATTAACACTCCTCGATGACCCTCATGAAACAAAGTCTAAGCACTACACTATTAACCCTTTCCTACCCTATCCCATTCTATTAACCCCCCTCCAACTAATTAACCCCTTCTATCCTATTCTATAAACCTCCCCACAACCCTATTCTATTAAACTCCCCTCTACCCTACCCTACCCTACCATATTAACCCCTACACTACCTACCTAACCCCCTACTAAAATCCCTAGCACCCCACTAATAGCACAAAATAAAAAACACTAATTACGCAAAATTAAAAACCCTACATTACACACAATTAAAAAAAACTGCATTACTAAAAATAAAAAACTACATTACAGAAAATAATAAGCTACATTACATAAAATAAGAAAACCTACATTACAGAAAATAAAAAAAATAGATTACAAAAAACAGACTTACTGAAAATAGAAAAGGGTAAATTAGACCACTTACCTGGCAAGTTACATGCCATTCTGATTGGCTTCAAGCAATAGTGCCTTCTAATTCGATTACATATGATTGACATTTACATCAGCTAATCAGAATAGGATAAAGGGGTGTATCCCATTTTGATTGGCTCACACCATTTGCATGTTCCGATTCGCTAAAATATGATTGACATCGATTTCAGCCAAGCAGAAGGCGCAATTTGGGATTTTGATATCGGACCATGTGCGGGAACCTCCATTTGCGGCGAGGAGCTCCTTGGGGGAGGATCTCTGTTACAAGATGTTGTTTTTTTTTAGAACATCTGTTTTTTTTTGGACGGGCCATGCTGGGGCCAGAGAACTGAAGACTAGGGCATCGCTGGAGGGGCATTTTGGCCAGGTGAGTAGACTATTAATCATTTTTTTTATTACAGGTTGTAAGTATATGTTTATTGACTGTAATGTTTCTTTTTTTTTGGTGTGACAGGATGTCGGACATTTTTGGAGGGGCCTTTCCTAGGACAGAAGACTGAAGACCAGGGCATCACTGGACACCGCTGGAGTGGTATTTTGGTCAGGTCAGTGGACTAATTAACCATTTCCTTTGAACAGGTTGTGAGTTTTTTTTTATTTTGATAGTGTCTTTTTTTTATGTGTAATTATTTTTTATTGTATGTGTTAACTAGGTACAGTTAGGTACACTTAGGTTTAACTAGGTCCAGTTAGGGTTAAATAGGTCCAGTTTGGGTTAAATGGGTACCGTTAGGGTTAGATAGGTCTAGATAGGGATAACTGCGTCTAGATAGGGTTAAGTGGTTAGTGATAGGGATAAATATGTATGATGAGGGTTCAATAGGGTTAATTAGTTAGAGGGGGTTAAGTACTTAGAGGGGGGATTAATTAGTTAGAGGGGGTTAAATTAAATGTATTTAAATCAGGACCCCCGCTGCAAGGGTTTATGTACGGACACTACGGGGGTCTCGGTGGTGACCCCCAGCATAGGGGGGTTAATTTTAAGTGCTGGGGGCAGTACTTATAGTACCCCTGCAGCAGAGGTTGATTTTAAATTTAGCATTTGTCCTTTAAGGTACCTTTAAGGTATTTATAAAATTTTGGATTGTAAATGCTCTGGGGGTCTAGATCAGGACCCCCACAGCAAGGGTTTATGTAGGGAAACTGCAGGAGTCCCTATGCAGAACCCCAACATTAGAGGGGTTAATTTTAGGTGCCGGGGGGGATACTTGACCTGTAGCAAGGGAGGATGTTTGGAGCCTGCAATCAGGAACTTTGCAGCATGGGGATTTATTTTGGGAGCAGGGCGTAGGATTAGGGGCCGAAGGGAGGTTTGGGGGCCAGAACGTGGGTCTCTTTTGCTGCTCCAGCAGCATATGCAAGGGCTGTTCAAGCCTTTGCGAGTCCTCCCTAACACTCGTTGGGCTTTGGGCTCCATTTGCGTGTTACGGGCTAGCTTGCGGGTTTTGCAATTTAATAGCATGATTGGAACGTAACAGTTACGGGCTTGGCAGATCAAAAGGGTTGCGAGCTGTGAAGTTCCACTTACCACATCCCATAAGCATTTTTCGGCCGTCCTGCATTTTAACCCGCAAGTCGTCGGTGGTCAGTTTACAAGGCTAATTGAATAGCCCTATTATTATTATTATTATTATTATTATTATCGTTTATTTGTAACGCGCCAGCATATTCCGTAGCGCTATACATAAGTTAAGTTACAGGCAATGACAAGTAAAATATTCACACATTGCAAAGAGTGGATGGCCCTGTCTTTGAGCTTGGAATCCTAGCCGTATGTCCAACTTGCTGAGTGTGAGTGTCTGAGCGTGAATGTCTGTGTGAGTGAGTCTGTGTCTTTGTGAGTTTGTATGCCTGTGTGAGTAAGTGTGTTTGTGTGGGTGAGTGTATGTGTAAGTGTGTATGACTGTGTGAGTGAGTGTGCATGTCTGTGTGAGTGTGTATGTGTGAGTGAGTGTGTATGTCTGTGTGAGTGTCTGTGAAAGTGAATGTGTCTGTGTGAGTGAGGGTGTGTGTCTGTGTGAGTGAGTGTGTCTGTGAGTGAGAGTGTCTGTGTGAGTGTCTGAGTGTGAGTGTCTTAGTGTCTGCGTGTCTGAGTGTGTGTGTGTGTCTGAGTGTGTGAGTGTCTGTGTGTGTGAGTGTATGAGTGTGAGTGTGTGTGTGTCTGTGTAAGTGAGTGTGTGTGTCTGTGTAAGTGAGAGTGTGTCTGTGAGTGAAAGAGTGTCTGAGTGTGTGAGTAAGTGTTTGAGTGTGTGTGTCTGAATGTGAGTGTCTGTGTGAGTTTCTGTGTGAGTGTCTGAGTGTGTGAGTGTGAGCGTGTGAGTGTCTGTGTGATTGTCTGTGTGAGTGAGTACATAAGAGTGTCTGTGTCTGTGTGAGTTTATGTGCCTGTATGTGTGTCTGTGTGAGTGTCTGAGTGTGAGTGTGTGTGTGTCTGTGTGAGTGAGTGTCCATGTCTGTGTGAGTGAGTGTCAGTGGGAGTGAGCCTGTGTCTGTGTGAGTGTGTGTGTCTGTGTGAGTGTGTATGTCTGTGTGAGTTAGTGTGTATTTCTGTGTGAGTGTCTGTGTTAGTGAGTGTGTGTGTCTGTGTGAGTGTCTGTTTGAGTGTGTGTGTGTGTGTCTGTGTGCGTGAGGGTGTGTGTCTATGTGAGTGTGCCTGTGTGATTGTGTATGTCTGTGTGAGTGAGTGTCTGTAAGTGAGAGTGTGTCTGTGTCTGTGTGAGTGTTTAAGTGTGAATGTCTAAGTGTGTGCATGTCTGAGTGTGAGTGTCTGTGAGTATGTGAGAGTGTCTGTGTCTGTGTGAGTGTGTGTGCCTGTGTTGGTGCCTGTGTGACTGAGTGTGTGTGTCTGTGTGAGTGAGTGAGCGAGTGTGTATGTCTGTGTGAGTGGGTGTGTATGCCTGTGTGAGTGAGTCTGTGTATGTGTGATTATGTATGTCTGTGTGAGTGAGTGTGTATGTCTGTGTTAGTGAGTCTGTGTCTGTGTGAGTGTATATGTGTCTGTGTGAGTATGTATGTCTGCGTGAGTGAGTGTGTGTGTCTATGTGAGTGTGTCTGTGTGAGTTAGTGTGTATGTCTGTGTGAATGAGTCTGTGTGAGTGAGTGTGTATGTCTCTGTGAGTAAGTGAGAGTGTGTGTGAGAGTGTGTCTGTGAGAGTGTCTGAGTGTGAGTGTCTGAGTGTGTGAGTGTCTGTATGAGAGTGTGTGTGAGTGTCTGTGTTTGAGTGTGTGTGTCTGTGTTAGTGTGTGAGTGAGTGTGTGTGTCTGTGTGATTGTGCATGTCTGTGTAAGTGAGTGAGTGTCAGTGGGAGTGAGTCTGTGTCTCTGTGAGCGTGTGTGTCTGTGTGAGTGTGTGTGTGAGTGAGTGAGTGTGTGTGTTTGTGGGAGTGAGTGTGCTGTCTGTGTAAGTGAGTGAGTGTCAGTGGGAGTGAGTCTGTGTCTCTGTGAGTGTGTGTGTCTGTGTGAGTGAGTGTATGTATTAGTGTGAGTGTGTGTGTCTGTCTGTGTGAGTGTGTATGTCTAGGTGTATATCTGTCCCTGAGGATAAGGTGCATGACTTCATGAAAGCCCTAAGCATCTGTGCTGCGAATGCCCGTTCTTCTTTGTACATTTGAGTAGCCATGGCTTACCCACGGCCCCTCCTGCTACTGTCACAGACAAGTCAGACGCCTTTCCCTAGCCCCTTTTATCAGGAACATGTGGGACAAGGGGTTTATGTGGAAACCTCACTCCTAGATACAATAGACCGTAACATCTTATATGACCAAAGTTCTTGGTGCACAAAGGTTGGTGTGACTCCAGTAACTGACTTCTTTAAATATGTTCGGACACACGGGATAATACAGCAGGTAACAAATGCAAGAATTATCAGTATTGAAAGAAAGACAATGTCAACCTGTAACAATACCCTCTGCCAGTTGTTCATCCACCCAAACCATTTATCCCAATAGTCTGTGGTTCCAGAACTCTCCTTCAATTCTTGCGCCAAGTTGTTTAGTTCTTTAATGGCTAAAGTAATTTTACCGTTTGGACCCGTATTATCAGGTATGTAGGTGCAGCAGTTGCCAGTGTCGGGGCGCATTTTACACTCCCCCCATTTTAGCAAGGATCATGTCTAGTGCCATTCTATTTTGGAAGGCCATGTGTGATGTGGCCTTCAATTGTTCTGCAACCCCTTGCAGAGCATCTCTTGTGTAATCCACAAACCTTTGTCGGTTATAATATATATATATATTGATTCAAGCAACATTTTTATTTACACCAATCATTGGTATCAGTGATTCAAATCCTGCTGCTATCTGGTTTCGGGCCTTAAACTCATCAGGCACCCCCCTTGGGACTCCAATAGAGTCTATGTACATATGGGGGTCAAAGCTACCTTGTGGGGGAGAGACCTTGCTTTTGTGTCTAAATGTTGTCAGTAGGGTGTGTGGTGAGGTATCAGCTTGGATGGGCACTATGTGCACTGGCATTATGACCTTTGCCCGGGTACACTCACCATACCAGATACCCTCTAGCCTTGATCTGAGCTTCATGTCCCCACATATCCAATGTATGTCTCCCAGAGCTTGTGTCTGCTCTGTACACTGTGAAACCAATACAATATATAATGCAGAACCTTTGCTTAAACCTCTTTAGGTTTCTCCCTTGAGGTGTACTCCTTGTATAGCATGTGTAATTACCTGGGTACATGGTTATACCTTCACCTGGATGTAGATTGCAAGTTATAATGGGATACCTGTTCTCCCATTGTTCACAATTCTTCGTACGTAGATTCACTGATATCAGTCATTTGGGGTAATGCCTGAGTGTGTTGTACTTGCATTAGTCCTTCTGATATGAGTGGTGCATTTAGATTTCTGAGCATAAATGTACCAATCCGTCCTTTTGCTTCTCCTCTAACCCAGCCACCCATTAGGTATGTACCTGCGTCTGTAGGTCTGGGGTTCTTGATAGTCAGAGTAAGTCGCATGTTAGCTCCAGTCTTGCTATTTGGCGAGCATTTGCCTGGCTTTATTAGAGTCATACTTTCAAGTAAAGGGCTTCCACTCAAATCTGTTCTATCTAAGGCACTCTGTGGTCTGTAGCCCCAAGCTGTCCCAGTGTTCCAGCCTACAGCTTCCCAATAACTACAATCTTTTCCCCAAGTCTGGTCTGTAACACATATGTATATAGATGTGCTCAGAGTGTCTTCGTACAAGTTACATTGTTGAGTCACGCTTAGCTGTTGGCAACATGCAACATGACAATAATCAAAGGAGAATGTGATCATATGTGTTTTAGATGAATTGTACCAAAATGTAATACCATCTTTCTTCTCACTAATGAATGCAGAAGGTTCTACTTTAGTTAAGAACAGACAGAAAAGCATATGTGTTATGATCATCAGGATGTTGGCTGGTATGGGTCTGGTGCTGAAACTTTTTTTTTTTTTTCAATGAGATGTGTGGATCCAAGTAGGCCGTCCTTCAAGTTTAACTGACGGTGCAGCAATTAGAAGAACTTGAAAGGGATCATTATATCTGGATTGCAGAGGATTCTTTCTCACAAATCTCTTGACCAGGACCCAATCTCCAGGAAGTAGTTGATGAGTACCAGTGTCTACTTCCGGATCTGGAATAGGAGAAAACACTTGTGCATGTATTTTAGTCAGTGTTTGAAATAAACAATCACATAATCATTAAATTTATTAGATTTAAATTTCAATTGCTGAGGATAATAACACCCTAATCTAGGAGCAGACACAAATAGGATCTCGTGAGGGGACAGAGAAAACTTCCCTCCAGGGGTGTACCCCACGCTTAACAGTGCTATAGGGAGACTTTCTGGCCATGAGATACCAGTTTCTTGTGTTATTTCAGCTACTGGTTTTAACTTCACCATAACTGGTGAAACCCTAAGGTGTCCAACTTTGTTACAATTAAAACACTTTCTTGTTCTTGTTGGCTCTGTCTCCTCCTGCTCAGAAGACACCATAATGTGTGTAGACTTCTTATTACCTTGTGAGGGCTCAAGCCCTTTTTGCTACTAATAACAAAGTCTCAAATGGCAACACCTTGTATTCAGGACGTTAATAAATCTTTCCTGATGGATTCTCTCAATACCTCCAAAAAGGCTGCTCCTAGCATCTGAGACTTGTGTCTGGAATGATATAATACTACTGACTGTTGTATCCTGTGTAATATCTGACAAATTAATAGCCTGATCTGCTATTTCATCCGTAGTGCATGCTATTAATAACTCACAAAGTTCTATATCAGCGTTGCAGACAGGCATGCAGGAGTTAACTACATGAGCAGAGACTAGCAGGGGGGAGTCGCTCACAGAGAATCTAAAAATAACAGTATATGAGACAGAAATTGCGTATACTTTTTTTATTTCGTATACTTCTTATTCCATAGTAAAGCTTAATGAAACATTGAATGTCTCCTATACCTTCCTGTTAATAAGATTAATATTGCCAAGAAGTAGTGGATACAGGGCACTGACTCCAGCAGTGGTGGTATAGTAGATGTTGTTTGCCTTTAAGATGGGGTATAGAGGTGTGTATCCAGTGTGTGTGGTGGGCATCATCATAAAGTTATAGTCAACTCCCACTTTTCTAGTTTTAGTTTTAGTTTTTTTGCAGTAAAAAAAGTATATAGGCCTGTTCTTTGCTATATATGTGCTTAACTATTTTGTCATGCTTTTACACATCTAAAATAATTCAAGCTTCCTTTTTATGTATTACAGGTATTATGTCAGCAAACACTTGGTACTAAGATAACCAGAGTCTTCTTCTATGAGTTATGGCAGAATGAAAAGTGTAATACTATATCCAAAAATCCTTTAAAAGATACACAAAACCTACAAAATCAATCAGCATGTGTGGCAACTAAAATTTAAACAAATCATTTTCTGTGTGGTTTCTCGAGTTTTGTTTTAACAATGTTATACTAAATATAATTGTATATGGCTGTATAATTATTTTGTTTATATACACTGTATATTATAATACAATAGATATATTAATTTATTCAGTTCTCTCTGTGTTCTCATAAACCACACTTTACCGTAGTGATGTTTTATATTGTATAAAGGGTTATTTTTACTCTTATGTTCATATTGGGATTTGGTATTATATTTAAAATTATAGTTAACAAGGAAACCCATCCAAAATTGTCTTTGTGGTAGCCACATTATGTTATTGATTTTGGGTTGCAGGCCACCATTGAAGTTTGTTTTGCAGTCTTTGAAAGTGAAGGGTGCTTGAATAAGCTGTTTTATTGCTAACCCTGTCATCCACTCAACCATTTTTAGATAAACATCTGTATGGTTTCTGTCACATTACTTTTAAATTAAACAGCTCTGATAAGTACTTCAAGAGTATCCACTTCCAATACGAACAAGAATGATGTCTTGTAGTGCAGTAGCATGGGAGCAGCCATTCATTTCTCATTATGATTTTGAAACATTCGTTCAGTCTCAGAGCTACAAGTAAAAGGAAATGTCTCTTCTTCAGGGTTCTGATAAGAGCCACAATCTTTGAAAAGTTTTTTTTCATATAAATATATTTATAGAAACAGCAAAATCCAATAAATCTTCAAAACTGTTTGCAAGACTTTGATGTTAGTCATGTCATAATCATTTAAAATTTTCAACAGATTATTTCAGAATAAATAGAAACCTGCAAATTCAACTGTTTTCACACAGAATAGACATTTTTTCTGATTTAGTCTATACTCAATTGAGAAATTGTAAGTTACTGGAGCACATAAAGGAGCCCATAAACTATTTTGCTATTCAATTGGCATCTTTTTGCCAGCAGCTAATGGTCTACAGGTTACTGGCTATAAAACCTTGCGGTTGTTACAACTGTAACTTAAACCCCCACTTAAACCTTTGATCTTTCACGTCCGCTAAAATCACAAATCACTATTCATTTGCTACAATTCCACAAGCCTGCAAATGTTTTCACAACCCTAAACAGCAAATGTAGAAGAAAATCCTACGGGTAGGGGAGGGGACCCACAAAATGCAAATAATAAAATTAATACTGCACTGTAAATGACAGGTAAAGCGATGAAAGAAATTAGAATTAATTGCACAACAGTCTCAAGCTTGCAGACATATGGCCTGTATACTGTGAGTTGCGGCCATGCAATTGAATGAGGCTCTTGGTGTTCACACTTTCGGGACAGAACAAGTCTCAAAATGTTCTGCTTGCTCTTTTAGAGATTTTAAGTATATCAGGATATCATCAAGACAATAAATAGGTTAAGATCTTTTGAGACATCATTAGTAAAATACTGGAATGTAGCGTGAGTATTACACTGACAAACTGAAAAAGAAATGCTTGCCTAGTTTTGTACAGTAGGTCTTTAAGAGATCACCACTTCTAATATGGAACAAATTATGTGCACCCTTTTGAATGAATTTGAGCAGATATGAGAAATTCAAAGAGTTCTGAAATGAGTGGTATAGTTTTCAGTAGTCTATGCAAAGTCTAATGGACTTCTATTTGTTTTGTTTTGTACAAATATAATATCAGCTACAATAGGTGAGGTTGATGGATGGAGAATTCCTCTAATCAGAGTTGTCCCCTCTAGTTCAAACAGGGAAGATCTGCCCACAATTAATCTTAGAAATAGAAAGAATATCATTGTAGCAGTGATAAACTGAATGATCTGCTTCTCTATTTAGCAAACTTTGGAACCATTCAATTGGCCAAATTGTAATTACTCGAGCCTGTAACGTAACCCGTAGAAGTTACTTGTATTAAATTGGCTACTTTTGCTACAAGCAATCCATTTGCAAGTTACAGGCTCACAATCACTGAGGTTGTAAAAAATGTAACTCTGTTCTACTCCTTTGATGTTTCAAGCCCGCAAATGTTACCAGTGCTAATACATATTCAATTACAACAATTCAACAAGCCCACAATTTCCTTCAAACCCATAAATGGCAAATATATAAAAACATTCTATGAGTACTAGATAGGACTCGCAAGTGGGATAAACACCTGTTCATAACACTGTAAAAGCAAATATAAACACACAACTGTACTTTAAAATACTGGTAAAGTAATTAAAGACATTATAAGCTCCCAAATCTGCAATATTTTTTTTTTCAATGTTTGATTTCCATGTAATATCAATCCCAGGAATCAAGGAGTTAATACATCAGTCTACCCACATGAACTAGAACAATTTCTTCATTATTTTTTATTGATTTCTACATTGCTGGATTGCAAATGTAGAAGAAAATCCTACGAGTGCTAGAGAGGACCCACAAGGGGGTTAAACACCTATTCAATACTGCACTGTAAATAATGGGGAAAGCAATGACAGACATTAGAATTAATTGCACAACAGTCTCAAGCTCGCAAATCGTCAGGAAATGAAATGTATTTGTATGTTTCATTTCAGGGTTAAATCAATCTCGGTTATCAATGAGTTAATACATATCAGGCCACCCAAATGGACTAGAACAGTATTGGCATTCATTTTTATAATTCTTTATTTTGAGGGTTTGCTACTCTGATCGCATATCGGGCCCCCCCAAACCTAATTGATTGGCATGTAACCTCCATGTTTTACTGCTGTAATAATGACATTATTTTATATTGGCTGATTCTAAATTGGAGGTTACGGGCTTGATTAACTGATCATGTTCCCGACGTGAACTGCTACAAACCAGTGCATAGTTTACGGTTTTGGCTTTGGAACAGTAACTTGCATGCTTGAGCAATGGAATAGCATCTCAATCGGAGATGAACAGGAGCCCGTAACACACCCACAGACTTTCGTCCATCTGTGATCGAGTTGCAGGCTTGGAATTGAATGTGGCTCTTATGCGTTTGTAGCAACAGAAGACACAATATGAGAGAAAAAATATAAGTGAACAGAGTATGGACGAAGTACTACTCCCAGTGGTCAAGACTTGAGTATTAGAGTCAAAGTGTTTGTTCTATCGGAATATCATCAGTGAGTTGAGTCTATATATATATACTGTATATATATATATATATATATATATATATATATATATATATATATATGGTTGTTCAGTCTCTCTGTGACTCTGTGTGATCCAATGGACTGCAGCACACTTATTTATGCCTCTTTCTGTGCTTATGGAAAAGATACTGGAGTGGGTTGCAAGCTCCTTCTCCAGTGGACTGTGATTTGTCTGACCTCTCTGCTAAGACCTGCCCACCTAGAGTGCCCCGACATGGTATCACTCACAGCTTCATTGAGGTACACAAACCCCTTCAACACCAAAAGTTAGCAATTGGGAAGGGGACACAAGGAATACCACACTAATCTACTCTTACCCATAAGGAAGGGCTGCACACACACATGGAAGCTGTGCAGAGGCACATGGAGCAACAGCCAACTCTCCTCCATCAGGCATAATCTCTGCCACGCCTATCCTGGCCACACCATTGCTGGTGGCCATGTGCCAAGATGTATGACCTCCCATTAAGTTTTTTGCTATCAATCAATTGACATTATAACCTGTCATACTCTTATAAGGCCTTTAGGGGAATGCTAATACTCCACAGTATCACAAATTGGACTTTGCATTATATATTTTATATATATATATATATATATATATATATATATATATATATTGGTCGCACATCCTTTGCGTGCTGGAGAACAGCGTGCCATCATCAGCACGCCGACAACTGCGCGCCCACATCTGCGCACCAGAACAGAGTGAGCCCGACAACTGCGCGCCACTGTGCATCCCATCTGCCAGAGAGGGAGAGGATGGGTGCAGGGGACAGAGAGAGAGGATGGGTGCAGGGAACAGAGTGTGGAGATGGGGTGCAGTAGGGTGCAGGTGATGGGGTGCAGAAGAGGAGAGAAGATGCCTTCTTGCGCAGATGGGATGCAGGGTGGTGTGCAGTTGTCAGGCGTGCTTTTTGGAGCGGAGATGTGGGCGAGCGCATTTGTCGGCACCCTGATGACTATGCGCTATTCTCCAGAGCGCAAAGGTCGGGTGCCATATATATGATATGATATCTTCTGAAATTATTATTATTATTATTAATATTACTACTAGTGACTTGCCCGTCAAAAAATGACAGCAATGAGATGTGTATGTTTGTAAATTTGTTTAGTTATTACTATACATATTTTACACTTGTACAAATCTTATATTAAACATGTTTATTTTTTTAACGTTTTCTTTTCTTCTTGAGTAACTGTTAAAGAGTGTTGTAATAAAAGTATTAACATTTGAATGTAAGAACAGTTGAACTTTAAATTAATCAGTATTGTAAACTTGAGGTAATGGTTTTTTAACATGCAACTTGTAGCTTAAGAACTGTTAACTTAAATATAAATTGAATCCAAAGGAAAGCAAACAGTAAAAACCCTCTTTGAAACTTAGCCAATTGTATCAAAGCGGGGAAAAAATTAATTCCTTCCTGACCCCATAAACTGGCAATCGGATTACACCCTGGATTAATGTTTAACATGAAATACAACATTTACATTGTGCCTCAAAACGTGCTTGTGCTCTTAACATGAACTTTGTAATATGTCTAAGTAAGGAACTTAGGAAAGTACATTTTTGGAAACTTGAACTTTCTTATCTAAGTAAGGAACTGTTTAAGAACAGCACCGTCGGGACATGGAGAGAGAGATATGCAGAGATTACCCAATGGTGGACATGATGTGTCAGGCGCTGTGATAGCAAAAAAACAGCAAGTATTGAGCAACTGGTCGTTTACTGTCTGTTTATATATACATATCTGTGTATTTGGTCATCCAGCAAAACCATTACCACAGGTTTAATTATGGAGAGTATATGGGCAATACACTATATATGATCATTACTTTTCAGTAATCTATTTTTGCCAAATATCAGCTCCCTGCTCGCATCATTTATTGTGAATCTTAGTATTCAGTATATTGTATCTCTGCACATCATCCCTTTCCTTTCTTTTTATTATTTTTTGTTTTTAAATTATTCTGTGTGATTTGTCATGTTTTAAGTCTTTACATCCCTGTATTACTCTATAAGAAATTTTGGAGTAATCCAATAATCCAATGATTAACAGTATTACTGCCATATGAGGATTATAAGCAAACATCAATATAAGATTACATCTTCTATTATATCTCCTATTACTTATTGTCCATATTTATGCATACATCAGAAATCAATGATTTCTTCATCCTCTCATGTCATTTGTTTAGAGATTAGGATGATTTTTTGACTTATTATTTCATGATCACACATTATGGCGTTTTTTGATATTTTAAAAATCTAATTCCCTTATTAAAATCTATACCCTTACATGATACAAATGTTAGTGTTACCCACTAAGGGAAAATAACATTGAGTCATACAACCTAATTAACCTTAGAAAAAGTAACATAGTTAATTAACATTTGAACAGAATTTGTTAAAATAATACAAGGCAAGTGTTTTGTGGGGCTAATCATGCATAAACAGTACTTCCATGAATTATGACTGAATTATTTATATATTGTTAGTTTTCTATGGTTGACCTTTGTTTGTTGGTGAAGTAATTGTTTTAAATGGCACATAGAGTTTCCTCTGTGGAAAAGTGGTTCTGTAAAAAGAGAATGCAAGACCTTAAAGTTGGTCCGCGATGTGCAACCACTGTTCTCTATGTGTTTTACAATTTCATTTTTTTTAGTATGAAAATACTGTTGGTGTAAACCTAATTTCTGTGGCGTAATAATGATCTTTTGAAGGAAACGGACAGTTGTGTGTAGTTTTTCACATTTTTGGGGGGTTATATTGTGTTTTTTTAGCTTTTTGCGTTTGGTTTTAAATTGGTTTTGCATGGCTTTTGTTTGATGGAAAGTTACAGTACTTCATAGTAGACAATGTTTTTAGTAAAAATGCGTCCATCCTCCAATAAATCACCTTGACTTTCATTGTTTTCAATATAAACTTTAATAGCCTGTGGATTTTTGCACCGTGATAAGGCAACGTTTAATTGGCCATGTGCAAATACTGGTTGTTCTAAGAAAATACCCACAGATTTGAAAGTTTGTCCTTGTGACTTATTAATGGTCATGGCAAATGCCATAATGATGGGAAATTGTCTTCTTTGAAGTATAAAAGGGAGACTACTTTCACTTGGTGCTAAATCTATCCTTGGTATGAAAACTCTCCTTTATGGGTACCAGTTAAAATTTCACCATCTATGAAATGGTCCTTAATCTCATCCTATTGCATAGGCCTTTTATGGGGTTCATATTTAGAATTAACATGACAATTTCACCTTTCTTTAGCTGTAAAATATGTGGTGGCATTCCAGAAGGAGTTAATGAGTTTATGAATTCAGTTGAAAAGTTTGCCTGACTTTCTTTGCCATCAGCAAGTCCAGAATCAGCACTGTGATAATTTCTTTAAGGTGCATTAATTTTTTTAAATATTTCATTATTTAGGATTAATGCATCCTTATTTGTACAGGTTAGGATGACTTGGTTGGCAAGTTCTTAATAGTCCTGGTTATTTATTGTACTTTCAAATATAGCCGATATAAGATCTTGGTAACAAATCATATGAGGTGGGATGTGCACAGTGTCGTCAGGTAAATTTGGTATTTTTTCTGTTTTGCCTTCTCCAATTTTAATAAGCCAATCATTGAAATCATTTTTGCCTTCTGATCTCATATTTTGTTGTAGTTGAAGGTGGGTAAAATGTTTCCATAGTGAACTTGACTTTATACAGGTTTTCGATAATCTCAGTTCGATTTCCATGTACAACGACAGGTAATGTTTGTCTAAAATCAGCACCAAACAACATTACCTTTACACCAAATGGAAAAGTATTATACATGACTTCATGAAGCAGACGGTCAATACATTGGAGGGCATAGCATGACATCATTGTCGCCTCATCTATTATGATTAATTTACTTTTTTTCAGTTTATTTCCTTGTAACGATGTCATGCGAATATCTGAAACTGAGGTTTCTAAAACAGGCACTGGCAGTTTAAACCTACTATGTACAGTTCTTCCACCTTCTAACAAAAGTGCAGCAATTCAAGTAGTGGCAAATGCGAGGGCTATTTGACCTTGTGCTCGTACAAAACTCATTAATAAATTATTTAGATATGTTTTTCCTGATCCGCCAGGTCCATCAAGATAGAAAAAATGCTCTTTCACCATGTCATCATCTAGTGCATTTTTGATGGCATTAAATGCTTGCAATTGTAATGTATTTAAAGTTGCAAGTCTTTCTTCTGTCCTTTGTACTTGTAGTTGAATGTCATTGTCTTCAAAGTTTATGTCATCTATAACACCTGGATCAGGCAGATTAAGACTTGCACAACTTAATCCATGAGTTAAAAATACTTATTGGATTTCCATTAATACTTTTAAGTGTGCAATAGGTTTATTGTATCGTTGCATTAAGTCTTCAGCCATATTACTTTTAAATGTGTCCCACAAAGCTAATGCATTTGGAGCATTTGAGAAGATACAAATGAATGCAAATTTTTCCCTCATCTGCCGTGGCATTTGACATAGTGCTGCTTCTTCTAGACATTTTTCCCATTCTGTATCATCAGCTAGTAAGTTTCTATGTCTTGCAGCTAAATGAAAGGATTCATATACTATGTCATTAACAATTCTTAAGTGTTCAAAACTTTGTGCTCCAGGAACATTTAAATGTAGTAGTCGTAAGCAGAAACGTTCAAGGTCTCTTGTACTAACAGTGTAAATTCTTTGTATTATTTTATTTCATCTGCTTTTTCTTGGTTTCCATAATCCATTCACAAAAACATAGTGATATGGAATTTCAATATATAAGAATTGTGTTGCGTGTGAATCTGTAGAATTTATTTGAAACCATGCAGTTAGTGTAATGTGACGATGTTCACTTTGGGCAATGCATTACTTTCATTTCCAGCATGAAAATACACTAAATGTCTTTGTGGCAAATGTACTGCTAATCTATATACTGCATGTGATCTATCATGCATTTCAAATTTGAAAGCTGCCACATAGCTTCTGGCGCACTTACATAGCAAACATCTACATGAGATGCAAGTTCATCATGTACTAACACAGTGCTTTCGTAATGTCTGCACTTTTGACGACTACAGTAGCTGCATCATAGCCTTTGTAAATATATTTGTAGACATATTTAATGGATTTGATGGAAGTGCAGGCTTCTACATTAATGTGTGCATTATACTTCATAAGTTAATGTGGATTGTATGGTACCACATATCTATTGTCAACCTTTTTTTCCACGAATAATAGAATTATCTCCTTCTCTTCTTCTATATAGTGGATAGCCATCACAATTGGCATAAGTTTTTTTCTCTATAATCTTTTGGAAATTCTTTTGAACATTTATTATTTTCCATACATGGTGATTGTGGATTAAGCTCGCCACAGGGTCCATGAATCATCCGATGAGTTACAATCTCATATAGTCTACCATATAGTACTGGATCTGGTAGTTCAGCAACAATGACTGAATCCACTTTGTCACCAGTATCTAATTTATCTTTTTCTTGAAGGTTTTTGAGAAGATGTGCATGTGGAAGGCCTCTTTTTTTAAATTCAATTGTATGTACATAAGCAAGACATTTGCCAAATAAGTGACTTATAGTGATGTCACGTATTAATTAATTTTATTTAATTTTGCAAACTCTGGCCACTAAATCTGTTCTATCGGAAGCACTTTGGGCAAGAAGTAAATTTTGTTTTAAACGTAGTTTATCTTGTTGATATTTTATGAAGTTTAAATTATTGGCCTCAACTTGCAAATAGGAATCAATAATCCATTGTTGTGTTAGTTTTCCATTACATAAAATTGGATTAAATGTATTTCGAATGGCAATTTGAGCTATTTTAAATTCAAGCATGGAAACATTTCACATTCTGGCTTTAGCATTTGGGTAACTGGGAAGGGTTAATTTTGGTTGCCAACCTAGTTCTCCGTGTGTGATATGTCATTGGATCTAAATGTTAAATTAAGATACTGATATTAATGAATGGTTGCTTCTCATTTCTGGGATATATTCTAATGTCTCTTTGAAATGGTGGTTCTCCTTCATCATTTTGAAACACCATTGCAACCTCATTTGATGTTGTCAAGTTATAACGGCGTTTATCAGTATGTCTATCTCTTTTAAGCACCATATTGACCTTTGGGATTGGTAATTGATGTCTTTGTGCATGAAGTTGTTGTTCATTTTCTACTTCTGCCAATTTATAAGCTTCAGTGTAGGGGTTATTGGCCATAATTTTATCTAGCTCTATAAAAAAACACTGGGTAAGCATTTTTTATTTTCTTGCAGCTGCATACGTTGGTCAACAGCTTCCATTGTATCTAGGACATATAGTTGAGCAAATTTTCTTTGCTCTCCTTCCTCTGGTTGTAAATGGCAAGTACGATGGTAAATTTGGCCTTGGACTTTAAGCAGTAAGGACCATGTCCGGGTACATTAGCAGCTAATGTTGCCCCCATAGATGCAAAGGATATGGCACTATTGTAGGATCTTCTGTTTGTCTTTAAATGTTTGTAGTTTGGAAAATTAGGTTCAGTCATAATGTTTTGTAAATTGTGAATTGTTTTCCTTCTGGAAGTTTGACCTTGCCTTTTTGACAGCAACTAATGAATTGGCCATCTCTGGGTCTTTCCTGTTTAAAATGATAAGCCTCACAAAACTGACATTGAATATTCAAGTCACCACAATTATGAACCTCTACTGCTAAAGACTTGAGTAAAGGACAATTTGAAGAGCATATATCAGTTTCAGTTTGTAATTCATCATTGGAAATGTCATGTGATGTTTGAGGAACAGGTTCTAAATGCTTTTGTTTTTTAGTGGCTTTTTTGGGTGTAGCTTTTATTTTTTCAGCTGATAGTCTTTTGCTTGCAAGTCTTTTCGGTTATTTTTCTTGTTGAATTTCCTTCGGCTCCGTCGTCTGCTGGTTTGCCCATCTTTGTTGTCGTTCTCTAGCTTGACGTCTTATCTTTTTCTGTTTGGTCTCGTTATCAGCTATCTTAATCTGTAAATGAATATAATGTATCATTAGTTTAGTTTCAGATGTTAAGTTGGTTTGTGAAATGTTTTTGTTGCAACAGTGTTGTGATTGTGAACTGAACTTTGTTTGTATGTGATTGTAGTTCATTGTAGGTAAACTTTCTTTCTATTGTTAAATGAGTGTGTTTTATTTTTTGGCTCCTGCTTTATGTGTTGTAGTTTGTCATTTTTGGGTTAGATGCATATCACACCCAAGGTAATTGCATTATAGCTTATTGTAGATTTAGTAGGTTTATAGTGTTAAATTAGCTTTTTCATTTAGTTTTGGTTGTTCATTGTTTTTTATTTTGTACATTTGTAGGGTTGGCTTAGAGGCATAGTAGAGGGGGAAAATAATAGTAATATATTGCTCTTTGTAATTTGTACTGCAAGGGATTTTTGGAATACTATTCTTCTATTTAACTTAAAGGCTTATATGTTGTGGTTGTCAAAAGAAGGTTTATATTGTTTGTTAGGTCTTAGTAGTATTTGTTGTAGTATTCTATTTTATGTGTGAGGTTAGTTTTTGTGCTTAACATTGTAAGTTGGGGCTGGGAATTGAGAATTGTAAATTTTGTATTTTATGTGTTTTGCCTATTTATTGGACTATACTGTTTTATGATGTTATTTTTTTTTATATAGATTGAAGTTTTTATTTACTGTTAAACGTTGTTGTACATAAAAGGTAATTAGTAGGTAAATGAGATATGTGTCAGTAATATTTTGTTAAAGCTGTTCATTTGTGGTGTTTATTGTTGTTGCTTTATTTTGTTTTTTCTGTTGACATGGATGCAGAGCAAACATGTTTATTTAGTTTTCTCTTTTTTTACTTGTTATACTGTACCTTGTTTGAAGTGTGATTTCAAGCAGAATATTCCTGGATCCGCTGTTGGAACTCTTCGTGCGATAGTCTTGACGCAGTGTCTGTTGTAAAAGAAAAAGCAAAATGTTATTTGATTGGAATGTATTTCTCATTAATAGCATAGTTAATTATTTTTGTATCCTCTATCTGTTATCGTGATTTCTTCTGCTATGCTGTTTTTTGTGCACCACTTTAAAAAAAATCATTTTATTTGTATATTACAGTTATCCTTTTTTTTTACAGTAATTATTAATTTTTTGACATTTTGTATATGTTGCAATGTTTGTTGGACTATCCTGTTTAGCGTCCGCCACTTTTCGTATGCTTATTTAGACTTCTTTGTAAGGGTTATAGGTTGTTCAACAGTAAACAGGAATGTTAGTTATTTTTGGTACAATTGTTAATTGCCTTTTCTATATGTTGTTGCCCTTTTTTGTACTATCCTGTTTTGTTTTCACCACTTTTCAGATGCTGCATTTGGCTTGTGGGTGATGGCTCGAGGTTGTTGTACAGTGAAGTGGAGGAATACTTTTGTTTCCTGTATGTTGCTAATGTTTGGTATGCTATCCTGTTTTGTGTCCACCACTTTGTGTTCTTTTTTTTGTGTGCAAGTGTCTTTATTTGGAAATTGTATAGGTCTTTGTGAAGTTTGTTGAACTGTAGTGTTTTTGTCTTGCTTGAACTTGTATTGAGGCTTGTATTTTTTAGTTTGAATTCTCACATTGGCGGGCATTAAACATAGGATTTTTTTGTTTCTTTTTGTACTTGTTATACTATACCTTGATTGAAGTCTTGTTCTTGTCCGAATGACAGAGGGTCCCCTTCCTGTCAATCTTAATCCGCCAGTCTTGTAGTGTCTGTTTGAAAAAGAAAGTGAAATGGTTAATTGTATATTCATAGTTTTGGATTTTGCAAAGCATGGTCTTTTGCTGCATGTAATGAATTTTTCTATCTTACCTCTTCTTTCTTTCAGTTATTTAAAAGTGATCCTTTTTCACAGTCCACGGTGCAAATTCTTGATTGACTCTGTTGATGAGGAGTCTGTTTGAATAGTTAAAAAAACGGGAAAGATTGAGCTGCAGTTTAAATATGTATTAGTGTCATCTTTTATTTTTTTTCGCTATGAGTTGCTGTGACTTAATGTCAGTTGAATATACTTCTTTGCTGACTTTCAGTTAAGATTCGTTTGTTGTAGGGCCTATACACATAAATGTGCATTTCACAAGTCACTATACATGAATCACATTTTGATTGGTAAGGTTTGAAATGTTTATTTTTTTTCCTTTTTTTTTTGGTGTCTTTCTTACTAAATGAAATATATTATAGCCTATCTCTCATTTCGAATTTGCAGATTGTGAAGTTGTAAATTAGGAAATAATTATCTTTTGAAGTAACGGCAGCAGTTAACTATCTAGTCACACTGTTCATCACCTGAGGAGAAATGTAGAATTTTCTGGAAAGTAGGCAGTATTTATAAACTTTGAGGTGCTTGAGACCGTTAGAACGCAATAATCATGCTCTATTTGCGTTCCAGAGTTAATTTTGCGTTCCAGCCGCCATTTTCGGGCTAATAGTTGTCTTTTTCCTGTAAAATGGTGGTTAATATCAGTGGGGTACATGCCGCATAGTGTGTGTTACGTACCTCATGAAGTTGACTGGAGCGTTGTTTCCGTTTTGCAAGTAATTGTAGTATTTTTGCGCCCTTAGCCTCGTTTTCGTTTTGTTCCATGGCCATTTTTTCTCTCGCTTCTGTGATTTTTGGGTGTCTAAAGTCTTTAATTTTGACTTAAATTGAGGTGTAGCTTCACTTGCAGAGGTCCTGGGTGCACCCCTTTCCTGTGGGTAAGCTTTTTTTATGTGTATATTTCTTGTGTTCGTAATGGTTTTCGGGTCGCGCGGGTTGCGTCCTTGTTTTTGGATGTCGTAGCTGCTTTTCAGTAAATCTGTAGGAGTTTGGATCTGTTTTGCGTCTTTAGAGTCCTGTAGCCTCGTTTTTGTTTTTTTCTGTGGCCATTGTTTCTCTTGTTTAGAGGATTTTCGTTGTCTAAACTCTTTTATTTTCACTTTAATTGAGCTGTAACTTCACTTTTCGAGGTCCAGGGTGCCTCCCCTTGCTTTTGGTTAGATTTTTATGTATTTGTTGTTTGTTTTTATTGTGTCTTTCATGTTTTCATGTGCGCGGGTTTGGGCCGTTTTTTGCAAGGTCGTAATGGGTTGTAACGCGTGTTGTATTTCTGTGTCGTAAGTCCATTAATTTTGTGAGGTCTGCAGTTGCTGGCATGGAGCGCCTTGGCGCTCCATGCCAGAAACTGCAACCCTCACTTCTCTGCACGCAGCATTAGCAACAACCCGCATGCTCACTACTATATATGTGATAATTATTATTATATGTATTGATCTATTGCATAGTAACTAGGGCTCATTAGTTTACAAACATAGGAATGTGAAAAAAAATTTGATGTATGTGGATGTCCCAAAACCCCAACTATTAAAAACACAATGACACAGTGCTAAAGGTATAAAAAAGCTTTCATAAACAGAGCACACTCAGAAATGTACAAGACTGTGCATTAATATCATGGGTGTGGTGTGGGTAAATCCCGGAAACGGCAAAAGGATGTTTAGGGTAAAAAGGGGATACCTAAAGGGGGCAATGTCATAAGCATGATGCATAGTACCTACCAGGGTTCACATGTGGTCACTACACCACTGCAACCAGAATCTGAGGAAAAAAAGGATTTCAGAAATCACTCTATTTAATTGAAGAAACCAGTTATGTGCAAAGCACTTACAACTTGTCTATATCTGCTCAATGAAACAGAAGCAAAAAATTGATAAATGTCATGATTTAATTATTTAAGGACTCATATTGCCAGTAATTTATGAATATGGCCAAGGGAGCATGACATTGTTGCTTCGGAATTATGCGTTATTGTGTGGTTATATGTTGCCTGTACATGGTTATTATGTATCCTAGTTATAATCACATATATAGTTGTGAGCATGCAAGCTATTGCTCACGCTTGCGGGCTCGCGCATCGAACCCGCAAGAACTGCGTCCAACGCGAAGCGAGGGACGCAGTTCCCTGCAAATGCAGGTCCTCGCGAAGCGAGGGTCCGCATTTGCGGAGGTGGAGGCTCCAACGTCGGCTGTGTTAACACACACACACTAGTTTTTAACAAAAAAAAATCTCAAAGGCGCCTCACACCCGGTTACACACACACACACTGCGGCCGAAGGCGCTCCATGCCAGCAACTGAGGCCGTCGCTTCCGCAAATGCAGGTCCTCGCGAAGCGAGGGGCCACATTTACGGTGGTGGAGCATCCCAAATGCGGGTCCTTGCAAAGCAGTTAGGGAATGACGCAATGAGCGCCGCAGGCGCTCATTGCTGGCGAGCCTCGCGTAGCGAGGCGAGCCGTTAATCCCACCTCCGAACCAACCTTCACATAACAAACACCCACACGCACGAAAAATGGCGGAACTGCGCGCACCTAAAAACAGTCAAAACACACCAAATACTCACAAAAACAACATAAAAAGCTTACCCATAGCAAGGGGTGGCACCCAGGACCTCTGAAATGAAGTTGCACCTCCATTTAAGTCCAAATTCCCGAGTTCAGACACAGAAAAATCCTCTAAGCGAGAGTAAAAATGGTCACCGAAAAAAACGAAAATGAGGCTCACCTTGGAAAACTGCATTAACCTCAGAACCAACCTTAACGTAACAAACACCCACACGCAGGAAAAAATGGCGGAACGGCGCGCACCTTAAAACAGTCAAAACACACCAAATACTCACAAAAACTACATAAAAAGCTTACCCATAGCAAGGGGGGGCACCCAGGACCTCTGAAAGTTAAGTTACGCCTCCATTGAAGTCCAAATTCCCGAGTTCAGACACACAAAAATCCCCTAAGCGAGAGAAAAAATGGAAACGAGGCTCAAAGACCCAGGACCGCACAGCCACCTACAACTTACCCAAGAAGGGATCCGAGATAAGCTCGGAAACCCGGATTAACCGCAGGGGATCCGAGATAAGCTTCGAGCCCTGCATTAACCCCACATTAACCATCTCAGTGGGGGTCCCGATTGCACGCGATCGGCGACCCCCGCTGCAATCAAAATTCAAAATTTCTGCGTTACAGGTCCTTAAAGGACCATAAAGGTCCTTAAAGGACCCATTGTAAAAGAAAAAAAATACACTGTCACCCTGTCAATCATGGGGCTCAATACAGACCCCCATAAAACCCTCATTAACCCTGTCACTCATGGGGGTCAATAGAGACCCCCATAAGCCCTTCATTAAGCCTGTCACTCATGGGGGTCAATACAGACCCCCATAAGCCCTTCATTACCCCTGTCACTCATGAGGGGGCAATACAGACCCCCATAAGCCTCTATTTAACCCCATCAGTCCCATAAGAGTATATTAACACCATTATGGGCCTGTTACAACACTACATTAACCACATAAGTGCCATGATGTTCCTCAAGGACCATCATGACACTAAGTATAAACACTATACTGCACTATACCACCCCCAATAAAACATTAAAGATCAACTAAACACCCTCTACACTAACCTATTAACATCTACACTACCTACCCCTTATTAACCCCCACCACTCTAATGGAGGTCAATACAGACCCACATACATCTCTATTTAACTCCATCAGTCCCATAAGGGTATATTAACACCATTATGGGCCTGTTACAACCCAACATTAACCACATAAGTGCCATGATGGTCCTCAAGGACCATCATGACACTAAGTATAAACACTATACTGCACAACACCACCCCCAATAAAACATTAAAGATCAACTAAACACCCTCTACACTAACCTATTAACATCTACACTACCTACCCCCTATTAACCCCCACCACTCTAATGGAGATAAATACAGACCCCCATAAGCCTCTATTTAACCCCATCAGTCCCATAAAGGTATATTAACACCATTATAGGCCTGTTACAACCCAACATTAACCACATAAGTGCCATGATGTTCCTCAAGGACCATCATGACACTAAGTATAAACACTATACTGCCCTATACCACCCCCAATAAAACATTAAAGATCAACTAAACACCCTCTACACTAACCTATTAACATCTACACTACCTACCCCCTATTAACCCCCACCACTCTAATGGAGATAAATACAGACCCCCATAAGCCTCTATTTAACCCCATCAGTCCCATAAAGGTATATTAACACCATTATAGGCCTGTTACAACCCAACATTAACCACATAAGTGCCATGATGTTCCTCAAGGACCATCATGACACTAAGTATAAACACTATACTGCCCTATACCACCCCCAATAAAACATTAAAGATCAACTAAACACCCTCTACACTAACCTATTAACATCTACACTATCTACCCCCTATTAACCCCCACCACTCTAATTACAGAAAATAAAAAGCCTAAAGTCACCCAAAAAAATTCTACATTACAAAATAAACTACATTGCACAACATAAAAAAACCTAAGTCACAAAAAATAAAAAAAGGAACATTACAGAAAAAAACTAAACATTACAACCCCCCCCCTCACTACAGAAAAATAAAAAACACACACCTGTAAAGGAAATACATATAATACAAATACATATAATACAAATACATACAATTACAATACAAATACAATACACCCCTATCTAATATACATCACACAATCTATCTAAATAAATAGCATAATCTAATATACATTCTATCTATATAATAATACATTCCCAATCTATCTAAATAAATAACACAATTCAATATACAATACATCCTATGCTATCTATATAAAACGCATTCCCCTAGCTAACATACAATAAATGCTATCTATATATTAACTAATCTAAGTCTAAGCTAAAATAAAATAATTAAGACCACTTACCTTTGCAGATGTCCATTGGGATCAGCCACCTACGAAATAAAAAAATAAAAAAAAATAGTGCAACATGTTTACACTTCTAAAATAAACATTCTATACATTCTATACATTCTAAATATTCTACTCACCTTTCTGGCATGTCCCGTCCGGCATTCTTTTAATCCTTCTCGGGCGCGGCACCTGTTAAAAAAAACATAAAAACATGGACAACAGAACGTGGAGGACGTGACATGCTGGAACGTGACATGCTGGAACGGGACATGCTGGAAAGGTGAAAATAATATTTAGAATATTTAGAATGTTTAGAATGTTTAGGTATTTCATGTAAATGTGTTGTATTAATTTTTGGAATCTGTTTTACCGTAGGTTGCTGATCTCAAGAAACATCTCAGTGGTCTTAATTATTTTATTGTAGCTTACAATTAGTGGAGCTATATATATATAGATAGCATGTATTGTATATTAGATAGATAGAAGGATGTATTATTACATAGTATTGTATATTAGATAGTGGGATGTATATTACATTATATAGTGGCATGTATATTAGATAGTGGCATGTATATTAGATAGTGGCATGTCTATTACATAGTGGCATGTATATTAGATAGTGGCATGTATATTATATAGAGGTGTATTGTATTTTATTTAATTGTATTGTATTTTAGTTAATTGTATTGTATTTTATTTAATTGTATTGTATTGTATTATATGTATTTCATTTTCAGGTGTGTAATTTTTTTTTTAATTTTGTAGTGAGAGGGGTTGTAATGTATTTTTTTATTTTCTGTAATGTTCCTTTTTTTGGTGACTTAGGTTGTTTTCTTTGGGTTCTGTAATGTACATTTTTTATTTTTGGTGATTTTAGTTTGTCTTATTTTATGTAATGTAGATTTCTGCTTTTTGAGGAATTTAGTTACTTGAGGCACACAGTACACTCACATTGTGTGACAAACAGCATTTCAACACTTTCTTTTATTGACCGTCATTTTTTGACGGGCAAGTCGCTAGTATAGTATAAGAGGGAAATGTTATATAGAACATATGTGGAATTGGCTCTGAATAGAAGTTACAGTAGCTGCAGATTATTGCACACTCACACATACAGACCTTGGGTCAAGACAGATGTATGTACTTCAAGTAGTCCTAAGCAAACACTTGAGTTTAACATAAAGGTTTTTTCACTAGCCAACTATAGATATCTGATTAATTTGATCTCAAGAGCTTTGATAGCTCAAGGTTGCAAGCCAGATGGGCTGACATCACACACATACACATGTATAAAGGTTGAGAGATATTTTTCACATATACAAGGTGTGAGGCTATTTCTGTGTGTTGTATCCTGACTTGGGGAGTGGTCTTGCCATGGGCCACTAATAACCTGTATGCAGTATTATCTGCCTATACCTTCGGGCCTTGCCCTATTCAGAAGCCATCTTTTGTTCCACAGAGAACAGGAACTACATGATTCTGCTGGGATAGGTTTGAACTAGGTTCATATCAAGGCCCCTTGAAGAAGCAGATTGTGACAATAATGTCATGCAAATCTATTCCACACACTGTGTGTTTTCAGATATTAAGGAATATTTGAAAATTGATGAGCAAAATCTGTGACACAGAAAGAGGAGGTTGAGGAACATGCTTTCATGGTTGTGAGATTGGGCTATTTAGACCTACAGAGACATGAACAAGATATCAAATCAGAACACTATTTGGATTGACTGCAACACCTCATCTCAATGGCAATCCACATTGAACATCAATTGCAGAAATATTCAACATAACCATAAGTGTACACACTCTGTAGCTAGCCAATAGTATGTCAACATTTATACAAAATAATATTAATTGAGGAGTGTGGATGATGAGGACTTATGGCAGTGGTTCTCAATCCTATCCTCACAAGCCATCAGACAGGACATAATTTATTTGAAACTCTGGAACCAAAGGTGAGGCAACTAGTATTCAACAGGTGGTGGAGCCTCAAATTGCTTCAGCTTTGTATTAATACACTGTTTCACCTAAATAATGGTCTGTCTGGTGGGTCCTGAGGAGAGGTTTGACAACCACTGCTCTAGGGGATGTTCTCACCTACTTCCTATTTCTGAGCATTGTGCCCCCACCTTCCGTACCCACGCGCTTCCTCCCTCTACCGCGACAAGGAGGTGTTGGATTGAGGGGTGCGTCCAACTCGGGTTGCTGTGTAGCAGCCAACATTGGTGGTAAGGGGTGAGATGAGGAGGCCGCAGGTTCTGGTTGTGGTGGTGGTCGAGCCTGTGGAATCGAAGGCTGGAGACTATTGAACTGGCATTCCTCCAGCTGCACTAGCCACTCATTGAGATGTGTCTGGGCTTGTATGCCTTCACTCATACCTCTCCATCCTTCAATTGTGCCTCCTCACCTCACCATATAGCAATCTGATGCTTTCGACTTGATTGGTTGCAATATCATTTTGCCTTTCAAGCTGGGATGTCAGCCGTTGCATTAGTATGGAATTACGCTCATCCTCCATGTGGATGAGCTGCAAGAAGTCCCTCCAAGTGCCTTCTGAAGTGGTGTGAGGTCTGTCACTAGACATACTTGGACTGTGGATGGGCTGTGGTGAGACCAGAGGTGTTGCCAGTGTTAATTGTGTGGCCTGTGGTGATGGTGTTGCCCCGGTCCATTGTGGCCAGGTCTGTTGTGGCCTGGGCTGTTGTGGCCCGGTCTGCTGGGGCCAGGTCTGTTGGGGCCCTGTTAGGAGTGAAAGAGCAGTGGGGTCCAGCCATTGCATCCATTTCATCTAACCAGGGGGCAGTGGTGGTTTGAGGATGGTCTCCAGGACCTTGACATCCCTGCAGGTGGTTGCTGGCTCCATGACATGTCAAGTGGTTGAAAGGGCCCATGGTGCATGTGTGGGGACACAATGGTCTTGCTGCTGATGGGTCAGCTTACTGTGATGGTGCCAGGCCCTCAGATTCCTCCTCCACCACTTTCATAGGTGTATGTGGTTCCTCCTCCTGTGGAGCCACCGCCTGTGTCTCTGAGGGCTAGGTACACCTCCTGGGTACTCAAATGAGAGGACAATAGTATTTGAGTATTGATTCTATAAACAATTGTTTGATGTGTGATTTCATATCCTTAACATCATGACCACTTGTCATTGGCTGTGGTGATTGTTTTATGCAGATGAACATTGACCTGTATCATGAGCATTGTTGATCATGGCGCAGATCTTTCCTGTTATGTGACCACAACTGCTGGCAGCAGCAGTTGCAGCAAGGGGCTTCTAGGTGGCTCTGCCGTTATTGTATACAATATTTTCACCTTACACACTAACCCAAAATCCCTAGCCCTCACCCTAATCCTAATCTCCTAAGCCTCACCCTAATGCTAACCCCCTATCCCTTACCCTAACCCCGACACTAACCCACTAATTCGGCGGATCAATCTAATTGCCAGTAAAATTCAGCGACATCTAGAGGCTGCTCACTGTGACTGCTACTACCAGCAGTCACGGTCAGATAACTGGAAAGGACCCATGGCACATAATAATATAAGTAATGCTGATGCAGTGTGCCATCTGCTGTTCATTAGGACACGTGCTCAGCTGAATCTGCTGTGCAGTGTGTGAGAGTGACCAATCAGTGACCAATTCTTATCAATGGTTGTTAACATGCTTATGAGACATGGTCCAAGTTAGGCTAGTTTATGATGCTATAGCGGGTACAGATTTCCCTTAGGAGGATGTCTGTCTGCTCTGGCTATAATTGTGGGCCATGCGCTTTGGCACAACCTCTTGCCCTCCCAACTGTGCCTAGGGTTCCTAGTTTCCCTGTTCTCTCCCTGGGGCCTGCCCATCATCCCCACAACCTTCCCCCCTCCCCCCAGGATAAGGCCCCTGACCCTCTGCTCCTACTCCTTGTGTGTCTACATCTGTGGGCACATCCCTCACCCCTCCTCCTTTCCTACATCTCTACCTCCCTGACCTGCTTCTTTCTTTCTCTCTCCCTCTCTCCATACCTCTACCTTTCCTCACTCTCCTCCTACTGTGTTCCCCTCTCTCTCCTCACTCTCCTCCTCCTCCTCCGGTGTTTCTCTCTCTCTACCTATCTCTTAGAGTTGCGGCCTTGCAATTGAATGAGGCTCTATATCTGTGGAACAAGTATCCAACAGATACAAGGACATTAAAGTATCCCTTCCCTGGACTCTCTCTCAAGGAGGAAAATAATTTAAAATGGATACAGTTCTCTGTAAAAGGACAATTTAAGCTGATGAAGAATTACAAAAAAACACTTACTGACGCACTTCATCAAAAAAGTTTTTTTTTAATTTTACATTTGTCTTTCACACAGCATATAGTTCATATATCCAAGAGAACCAACAATAAACAAATCCTATAACACAACACATTTTATATACCCTTCCATATTAACAATCACCACATCCAAATCACAAACATCTATTAATAAAATGAGCTAATCCATTAGTCAAGCAGAACGTAAAGTAAGTATAAATGAAAATATGCAAATAACACACAATAAAAATGTAACCAAGAATTTTACCAAATGAAAAATATTAACAAAAAAAAAGTAAAACATAACAAATTATATAAAATAACAAATTAAATAGTATATTTAAAACAATTACCTGCCTTCCACATCCAATAGTAACATTTATATACCATAAATTAAATTAAATAAAGATACATAAACTCTTTCATAATTATAAATTAATAGTATCTAATTGATTTATATTGCTAACATTTATATTTAAATATTTGTAATAAATGATAAAAACGATATTATATTAATTTGTTATTGTTTTTTAATGTTATCTATTTTACTATATAAGTTTGTAATACTGTAATTCATTCTTTACACTTATCTTGACCAGTGCATAGTCAATAACGTATTCCCATTTAATGTTCGCCATAAAAAGATGGGATATAAAGATGGCCATTGCTTTTATTTTTTTGTCATAACACCATAAATATGATGAGAGATGCATTGCCCATCCATAACCACATCTCAAGGGAATCCTATTCCCCTTGAGAAATATTACCACCAAGACCTGCTACTAGAGCTCCATACCCACTGTGGGCAAGCACCCCCCGCCACAAGCTCAACCAAAACTATTGCGCTCACCCCACAAATAAGGAACCTCACCAACTTGAACAGTACACCCCGCTGAAGGTACACCTCTATCAATGCAATCCGCCCCAGCCAAGTATGTTGGCACTACCAACATGTAACAGTACACCCAGCTGAAGGCACGCATCTATCAAATGCAATCCGTCCCAAAGTATTTTGAGTCATTCCTTTGTAACAGTGACCACTGTGGAGGCTTGACTCAGTCACACTGCTCTCTGCCCACCTTGCAATTGTAAGCCATGGCCTCTTCTAATCCTAAATTAAATAAACCCAATCCTATTTTGTTAAGATGTACCCCATCTTTTGCATAAAACTTAATAAAGTCTAGGCCCTCTAGATAATTGTGACTGATAGTACAACCCCCTAGTTTGCTAACAAATGAGGCTATCATACTATTGACCTTATGCCTACATTTGGCCAAAGTGACATCTGGAGTATGTGAATGCCACCTCAGATGGTAGACCATTTGGGATTAAACAAGTGCTGTCTGCGGGAATAGTTGATGCAACCTGTTATGGATGGGAATTAGGAAAATGTCTTTCTATGTTATTATGTTTGTCTGCCATTCCTTACTCACTTATATATGTATAAATGAGAAGAAGATTACTAACAATGGAGGTTACCTAAGATGGAGGATGGATTACATACAAAATGGCTACAGAACTACAACTGGGAGTGGCCTGATGATGCAAACATCCGTGACCAAATAAGGATACAGGCACCGCCTGTCTTCTAGACCAATAAACTGATCCTCCTTCAACTGACCACTATGACGCTGGCACACTGCAGCAATTTTTAACCCATCAATAAAGCTATTAATTCCTAGACAAAGGAATCATGTGACGTTTGATCAGATAACATTTTTATATATAAACTTGTACACTGCCATTTTGGAATAGAGCGCTTTGAGAATTAGTATACAGAAACACTGTGTCTGTGTCTTATTTTCTCTGGGATGTGCACACCCAACACTAATTTGGCCAGGGACAGATATCTCTGAGAAATACTTTCTTTATTTCCAAAAAAGATGGCACCCAAACAGGGACTTGAGGTTTAACCGAACCGCAGCGGACAAGAGGAGTTCAGACGGACTTCATGGGAACAGGCGGAGCCTGATCACCTCCGGTACACGGTAAGGACATGATTAGTACCTTATCCGTGTAGACCTGTTCCTTGGACTCTGCCCGTTGTCCAGCTCCGCTGTAAGGGGAGGTTACAAAGTACAGGTAATAACTTGCCTCAAGTCCATTTGAATCCTGTACAAGAGATAGTGATATCTGTCGCCTGTGTGTGTCTGTTGGTAGTGTGATTGAGTGATTGTGATTTCTTAGATATTGTGGTTCCGGGGCATACACGTGTATGTGTGACAGGCTCTGGAGACGGATGACTTGTGCCCAGAGACGCACATAACCCAGAGAGGTCACACATATAGGTGTACATATACGTGTCCCGGGGATTGGGATATGCATGCTGGATAGATGAATATCTCTTGGGGGTCATGATGTTCATGCCTTGGTAGTGTGGTAACCCCAGCAGACGTCTGTCATTCACTACGGGTGGTTAAACGTGTATGTGGGACACAGACTTCAGTGGCAGATTGATAGTGTTACGAACACAATGAGCCCTGAGGGTGTCGGTTTGTGAGCACATAGTGGTGCGAGACCCCGAATCACATATCTTTGAATCTGACGTTTTCTGCAGAAAAGGTTTGATGATTATAATGTTATATGCTTTGTCATTGCTGGTTGTGATGCATGTTTTAATGAGAAATGTAGCTTAGAATTTCTCTCCCTGTACTTATGAAAGGCTGAATTTCTCTGCAACTGTGTGTGATTCAAGGTCAGAAGCACAAGCTGCGAAACGGAGAAATTCCTCACACCCTCCCATCCCGTTAATTCTTTTAAGGACGTATCTTAGTTAAGAGAATTATTACTATATCAATGCTTAAGGTCGTATGAACTCCTACAATAAGTGAAGAGTTTGTATAATAAGTGAAATAACTATCATGTTTAAATTTACTTGAGGGTAATTACAGTACGTGAAGAAATGTTTGTGTAAAAGTAGGTGTGTCCTGGGAGGAGATTGATTTAAAAAGTATATATATGGATGCAGACTGAGAATCGGTTGTGTAACGAATTAACACACCTTAGACAGGTGTGTTAGGGTTATGGATTATTAAACCAAGAAAGAAATTTCCATAAAACCTACAATGTAATGGGAGATTATTTTGTTTGAATACATTGCATGTAACACTTTGCATATTTCTATGTACTTGGGAGTATGTGTGTATATATGTATGTATATGCGTGTATTCTTTTGAAATATTTTGTCCGAAGTTTCTGTGTGTGTTAGTTTTTTTATGTGAAAATATGTCTGTCTGTATTATTGAGGGAAAATGAGAAGGGAGGTTGAAGGTAGAAGAATGGTGTTTGCTACAAGATAGTGGTTTGTGGAACAAAGAAACCATGAAACTCTTAACACACAGCCACCGCCCCATCATGGCTCCCAACTTAGAAAAGTGGGAGTTGACTATAACTTTATGACCAACCCCTTTTAACACGATAACGACGCACCTACTATACTACCTCTGCTGGAATCAGTGCCCTGTATCCACTACTTATTGGCAATATTAATCTTTATTAAAAGGAAGGTATAGGAGACATTCAATGTTTCATTAAACTTTACTATGGAACAAGAAGTATATGAAAGAAAAAGTAAACACAACGTTAATTTAGGAGGTTTTTTCAGAAAGTTACTCCGAGACAATTTCTGTCCCATATACTGTTATTTTTAGATTCTCTGTGAAGCAACTCCCCCTGCTTGTCTCTGCTAGTCGACCCCTGCATGCCTGTCTGCAACGCTGATACAGAATTCTATGAGTTCTTAATAGCATGCGCTACGGATGAAATAGCAGATCAGGCTATTAATTTGTCAGATATTACACAGGATAAAGCAGTCAGTGGTAATATATCATTCCAGACATGAGTCTCAGATGCTAGGAGCAGCCTTTGTGGAGGGATTGAGAGAATCCATCAGGAAAGATTTATTAACATCTCGTCCTGAATACAAGGTGTTGCCATTTGAGACTTTGTTATTAGTAGCAAAAAGAGACTTGTCCTCACAAGGTAATAAGAAGTCTACACACATTATGGTGTCTTCTGAGCAAGAGGAGACAGAGCCAACAAGAACAAGAAAGTGTTTTAATTGTAACAAAGTTGGACACCTTAGGGTTTCACCAGTTATGGTGAAGTTAAAACCAGTAGCTGAAATAGCACAAGAAACTGGTATCTCATGGCCAGAAAGTCTCCCTGTAGCACTGTTAAGCGTGGGATACACCCCTGGAGGGAAGTTTTCTCTGTCCCCTCACGAGATCCTATTTGTGTCTGCTCCTAGATTAGGGTGTTATTATCCTCAGCCATTGAAATTTAAATCTAATGTATTTATTGATTATGTGATTGCTTTAACTCAAGCACTGACTAAAATACATGCACAAGTGTTTTCTCCTATTCCAGATCCAGAAGTAGACACTGGTACTCATCAACTACTTCCTGGAGATTGGGTCCTGGTCAAGAGATTTGTGAGAAAAGAATCCTCTGGAATCCAGATATGATGGTCCCTTTCAAGTTCTTCAGTTAAACTTGAAGGACGGCCTACTTGGATCCACGCATCTCATTGCAAAAAAAGTTTCAGCACCAGACCCATAGCAGCCAACATCAGGATGATCATAACACATATCCTTTTCTGTCTGTTCTTAACTAAAGTAGAACCTTCTGCATTCATTAGTAAGAAGAAAGATGGTATTACATTTTGGTACAATTCATCTAAAACACATATGATCACATTCTCCTTTGATTATTGTCATGTTGTATGTTGCCAACAGCTAAGCGTGACTCAACAATGTAACTTGTACAAAGACACTCTTAGCACATCTATATACATATGTGTTACAGACCAGACTTGGGGAAAAGATTGTAGTCATTGGGAAGCTGTAGGATGGAACACTGGGACAGCTTGGGGCTACAGACCACAGAGTGCCTCACATAGAACAGATTTGAGTGGAAGCCCTCTACTTGAACTTATGACTCTAATAAAGCCAGGCAAATGCTTGCCAAACCGCAAGACTGGAGCTAACATGCGACTTACTCTGACTATCAAGAACCCCAGACCCACAGACGCAGGTACATACATAATGGGTGGCTGGGTTAGAGGAGAAGCAAAGGACGGATTGGTAAATTTATGCTCAGAAATCTAAATGCACCACTCATATCAGAAGGACTAATGCAAGTACAACACACTCAGGCATTACCCCAAATGACTGATGTCAGTGAACCTACGTACGAAGAATTGTGAACAATGGGAGAGCAGGTATCCCATTATAACTGACAATCTACATGCAGGTGAAGGTATAGCTATATACCCTGGAAATTATACGTGTTACAGGAGAAATGTTTCTCATGGGTTCAATTTGCAGAAGTTCCCAAATGGAGTTTGTCACACACATAGAGATGGTTCATCCACATTACTAATCAATCAGACACAAGCTCTGGGAGACATACATCGAATATGTGGGGACATGAAGCTCAGATCAAGACAAGAGAGTATCTGGTATGGTGAGTGTACCCTGGCAAAGGTCATAATGCCAGTGCACATAGTGCCCATCCAAGCTGATACCTCACCACACACCCTACTGACAACATTTAGACACAAAAGAAAGGTCTCTCCCCCACAAGGTGGCTTTGACCCCCATATGTACATAGACTCTATTGGAGTCCCAAGGGGGGTGCCTGATGAGTTTAGGGCCCGAAACCAGATAGCAACAGGATTTGAATCACTGATACCAATGATTGGTGTAAATAAAAATGTTGCTTGAAACAATTATATATTATAACCAACAAAGGTTTGTGGATTACACAAGAGATGCTCTGTAAGGAGTAGCAGAACAATTGAACGCCACATCACACATGGCCTTCCAGAATAGAATGGCCCTAGACATGATCCTTGCTAAAAAGGGGGGAGTGTAAAATGCTCCCCGACACTGGCAACTGCTGCACCTACATACCTGATAATACTGGTCCAAACGGTAAGATTACTTTAGCCATAAATAAATTGTCAAATCTTGACACAAGAATTGAAGGAGAGTTCTAGAACCACAGACTATTGGGATAAATGGTTTGGGTGGATGAATAACTGGCAGAGGGTATTGTTACAGGTTGGAATTGTCTTTCTTTCAATACTGATAATTCTTGCATTTGTTACCTGCTGTATTATCCCCTGTGTCCGAACATATTTAAAGAAGTCAGTTACTGGAGTCACACCAACCTTTGTGCAACAAGAACTTTGGTCATATAAGATGTTACGGTCTATTGTATCTAGGAGTGAGGTTACCACATAAACCCCTTGTCCCACATGTTCCTGATACAAGGGGCTAGGGAAAGGTGTCTGACTTGTCTGTGACAGTGGCAGGAGGGGCCGTGGGTAAGCCATGGCTACTCAAATGTACAAAGAAGAACGGGCGTTCACAGCAAAGATGCTTAGGGCTTTCTTGCAGTCATGCACCTCATCCTCAGGGACAGATATACACCTAGTGTTTAGGGGGTGTTTACCCCTCATCACGCATTAACATAAGCACAGCTGCTGTTCTTAAGTTGCGCAATCACTAATAACATAACAGTACATTTTAGGGGGGACTGTTATGGATGGGAATTAGGAAAATGTCTTTTTATGTTATTATGTTTGTCTGCCATTCCTTACTCACTTATATATGTATAAATGAGAAGAAGATTACTACCCATGGAGGTTACCTAAGATGGAGGATGGACTACATACAAAATGGCTACAGAACTACAACTGGGAGTGGCCTGATGAGGCAAACATCCGTGACCAAATAAGGATACAGGCACCGCCTGTCTTCTAGACCAATAAACTGATCCTCCTTCAACTGACCACTATGATTCTGGCACACTGCAGCAATTTTGAACCAATCAATAAAGCTATTAATTCCTAGACAAAGGAATCATGTGACGTTTGATCAGATAACGTTTTTATATATAAACTTGTACACTGCCATTTTGGAATAGAGCGCTTTGAGAATTAGTATACAGAAACACCGTGTCTGTGTCTTATTTTCTCTGGGATGTGCACACCCAACACTAATTTGGCCAGGGACAGATATCTCTGAGAAATACTTTCTTTATTTCCAAAAAAAACCTAGCTAGATCCCTCTTCATGTTATCCACCAGTTATTTAATGGGCATCATTCCTAGATCATTACCCTCTTCATGAATAATTAATTTATCTGAGGGAGAAGTTACTTTGGCATACTGAACTGCTGCAAACAATATGCCCACCCATTTTGCCCCCTTTTACCAAACCATCTGATTTGAACCGTATTCCTCGGAACACCCAACTGTATACCCTCTTCTTTTACTGTTGCCATTCTGAGGCCCCAGTAGACAAAGGAGTGGCCCATGATCCATACGGTGCAAGGTGTAGTTGCACCTGAAACAGATAGATGGAATAAAAGTATATAATGGGATGACTGCTTTTTATTGATGTCAGTTGAATTTGTAATCATCTATATCTTATTTTGTTTATTTATTTTGTTTATACATTAAATATATTGTAGCAATGAAATATAAATTATATATATATATATATATATATATATATATATATATATATATATATATATTTATATTTATATTTATATATATGTATAAAAATGCAATATACAGATGACATGTAAGAAATGGGTAATTCAAAATTTTACTTCTGATGAACAACATTATGGAACTTATCTGTAAATTACCATTATCCTCTCTGCTTGCCAGCCAATTATGACCGAGTGGAACAGCTTAACCCTAACCCCCCACATCAAGAAATTACTACTGTTGGTAAACTTAGGTATCTTACTTCCCATGGACCCATTGTATATACAGTATATATTTAGAGTCAGTCGTAGGCAAGACTCCATAAACCATCCGGAAACAGAGTAGGGTGCACCCCAGCTGCTGGGGCATTTTCCCTGCACAGAAAACAGGATATATTCTTCCATTTTATATGTGTTAACAACATTGGTTGTAGTATCCTGTTTTGTGTACGCCACTGTTGACATTATATGTTTTGGTTAAGGGGTCAGGCTTAGAGGTTGTGGCACAGAAAACAGAATGTATTTTTTCCATTTTTTATCTGTTAACAACATTAGTTGTAGTATCCTGTTTTGTGTGTGCCACTATTGGCATTCGAATTGTAGGTTATGGGGTTAGGCTTAGAGGATTAGTTATGTTGCAGTGCATTTTGACATTGGCGCACACGAAAAAGGATAGATCTTTCTTTTTTTTTTTACTTGTTATACTGTACCTGTTGTGATGAATTATTAGTTGTCTATAAATGACAGCTGGCCCCCTGCTGCCAATCTTCCTGTGACACTCTTCAGGCAGTGTCTGTTGAACAAGATATGCAAATGTTGAAATAACTTTTTTTTTTTTGCTAAGACCACAGTAGTTTTGTTAAGCAAATGTATTTTTCTACATTACCTGTTGGTTTTAATTTGTTGTCTGTAAATTGCTGCAGATTTGACAGTCCGTGTTAAACCATGCAGTGCTGCAAATTATTAAGTAACACTGTTGAGGCAGAGTCTGTTGAAAATTCCAAAAAAATGGAAATGTTGAAATGCAGTGTACATAAATATCTATATGTTTTTTTTGGTAAAAGCATAAATTATGTTGTAAAATATACCTTGATAAAAGCTATGTTCTTGTTAAAATTTCTCTTTATTACTTCTTTTGAAATATACAGCATTTTACACCACGTAAACATTTATCTGTCTTTGAAATCTTACCATACATAAATGTCTTCAAACTGCTTCTGTACATTAATATTTTTTTTACAATATTTGAAAGGCAATTTCTTTCTAAATTATTAATTTATTAATGAATGCTCAAACTTTATATATGTTTTAAATGTTACTGTACATGAGTAACGTTATGAACGTTATTCTTGGCAATATTTGAAAGCATATATATATATATATATACATATATATTTTAATTTCTAATTAATTATAGCTTACCTATTTGCTTTAATTTGCAGATTTGAAACTTCTAAAGTGATAATGAAGTTGCTTCAGAAGTAACGCCGCCAGTGAAATGTTCAGTCACATTGTTCATCACCTGAGGAGAAATGGAGAAATTCCCTGAAAGTTTGCAGTATTTATAGACTTTGAGCTGAAGTAGGAACCGTTAGAAGGCAATACGCATGCGCTATTTGCGTTTCAGCTGTCAATTTGTGTTCCAGCCACCATTTTGTGCAAAGTAGTTACTTCTTGCAGAAAATGGCCATGATTTTGCATGTGGTATGTGCCGCAGGATGTGTGTTACGTGCCGCATGAAGTGTTATTGAGTTTGGGTGTGCCATGTACGTGTTTTAATTTTGAGTGCTTAGCCTCGTTTTCATTTTTTTCGGCCGCCACTTTTTCTCTCGCTTAGCCGATTTTTAAACGCAAAACTGGTGAAATGTGACTAAAATTCACAAGCAACCTCACTGACAGAGGTCCTGGCTGTCCCCCCGTGGTGTGTGTTGACGCTTTCCTTTGTAAAGTGTTACGGGTCGTGATTTTTAAACTCTATTCTTTTTTTTTTTAACTGCTACGGGTTTTGCAGTGTGAATTTGATAATAAAGGTTTCTGTTGAACTGTAGTCCCACGGCTCGTACATTTATGTTGAACTGTAGTCCCGCGGGTCGTAGGGATGAGCCCCAGTTAAGACACACACTTACACTTATAAGTAGTATTAATAAATAATTTATTGGAGTGTAATTATAAATCGATATAATAGTAAATATAACAGTTAATATAACATAAAAGGCCCAAAAGCTGGCCTATAGATCATCAAAAAATGCTGTTAATATTACAAAAAGGCTATAAAATAATGCTTAAAAATAGAACAATAAAAGCAAAGTTAATAGCTCTAGCAATAAATGATAAAAAGCAAATCAAATGCATTCAAAATTAAAAAAATGAAAATTAAATATAAAATCAACAATTAAATAGGGGGAACCAAAGTATAAAGACCCTCCATATATACCCAAAGTAATGTAATGTAATGATAATAAAGAAAAAAAAATCCTGATTTAACATGTCTTTTTTGATAATCCATTGCATTTAGTTTTTGTCCAGCTCTTCTCTTAAATTTTTTTGAAACAATATATTGAATTATTCCATTTTTTCATACTTTGGTCTGCTTTGGTTGTATTAGAGTTTTCTAAACCAGTTATTTCAAAATATCAAAGTATAGTCAGACAAAATGGCCAAAGAAAGTTCTGAGCAACTAATGAGGAGTTATTCCGCCTTTCTCTATACAATGTGAAAAGCAAAACTGGAGAAGAAATGCAACCTAAGGCCCACGGAATTACATGTTGAGCAATATATTTACCATACGCACTTTTATTCCAGAAATACCTTAGATGTTTTTGGTCAATTCTGAGAGGCTTTTAGAGCCCATTTTTGTTTTAGAATGCATATAACACATCTCTATTTGCTATATTTGTTTTAATTTTTAGGGTGTGGTGTAATAGGAAAACATTCTCTGTTAGGTTAATTTAGAGCTGAAAAATTCTATTTACCACTTTAATTCTTTTGATTACAAGTTTCCCAGGATAGAGTATTAATTAGTTAATTCATTGAGGACTTACCTTACGACGAGGGATATTGAGCTATGTGCACCTCAGAAGAAGTAATATGTATTTTCTTTGTCTTTTGACTAATTCATTGTAATGCTGTCTGATCTTCCAGTAACATTACATGCAACACTTTGAGCAGGTATAAAAAGTTATTGCCTCTAGTCAATTTTATACTCTATAGAGCTTTGCCAGCATTAACCGAACTATGCTATTCAGTATGTAATAGCAAATCAAATAGGTTATTAATTAAAGAACTAAAAATTAAAAAATATATAAATATATGAATACATGACTAGAAAGGACAAAACACAATAACCGTACAAAGGAGTCATTAACAATGTAGATTCTAGTGCAAGAGCCAGCACCATGTCCACATGTACCAACAGGATACCATGCTGTGCTTGTATTAGAAATAGAGATTCACAGGTTCACAGAATGCTGTCTACCACCTCTGAATGCTAGGAGGAGGGAGACAGATTAATGTTGCTGTTCCCTTCAGGTGAACAGATGGAAATTAAGAAATAGTGGTCATTTATAAACTTATACGAGTCTTAGTCTCATTGTGCTATTTACAGTGTTTGTATGGATAAAATCATGAACGGAATCAAATCTTAAAAGACATGAAACATAACAGTTTTATCAAAGCATTTAAAAGAGTATGTTTTAAATATTCTAAAAAAATGTTTTTTGCATGGAAAAAGTTTAAGTAAAACCTGTATATACTTTGATAAAACTTACAGGACATGTAGGAAGCATATGTTAGTTTGTAGTTTCCATTGGCTGACAGAAGGCAAGCCTCCAAGAGCAGTTACATGTCTGAATATGTTGGGTTTTTTTTGTGCGCTTAGACCTTTTATTTGAAAAAGATACAAGACACTTTGAAACATTATCAAATATCCTCTTCCTGATGCAACAAAGAGAATAATTATTGCCATGTAAATTTAAAGAAACAATAGAACGGAAATTATAAAATTACTATAAAAGTAATTAATCAGAGTGTTTACTGGCAAATAAATAAAGTGCTAAATAAAGAGCAAAGCCATGTTACACAGAGTGTTTCTACGGACTAGAAAACAACTGATGCAGGATGGTGGTCAATATTTGAAGGTAGTGTTGTTTACATTTAAAATGCAGAATATTTACATACCTACACTAGTGGAACCTTTAATGCTCCATTCTAATAGCTGACCATCAAAAAATACATGTAAATGCAAAACATTACATGTGTAAATTCTTTAGTGTGTGTAAGATATTCAGCCATTGAGTTATTCTTTGTGCTTTTGTTCTGGGTTATAAGATAAACAGCTTGAATTATAACAATTAACTGGAAAACTATTTTGACTCGTATAACTCCCCTTCAAGTGATATAAAGGAAGACATATTTTGCAGTATCTATTTTAATTTGCATAGTCATGCAAATTAGTTTAAAAAAAATAATTCTAACACATTCATAATGTATTTTAGATTAAGACCAAAGCAACATTTGGTAATAGAAAAAGTGTATATGAGGATTAAGATATCTTGCAGAGTTGCTTGCAATTTTAAGACCTATATTCATATATTAAAGAGATTAAAGAATTGTAAGAACATTTTGCCCAAAACATTTAAGTCTACCCTCTTATAAAATTTAGAGAAGATAAAAAGAAATAATTTTTTGTAGTTTTATTGTCACGCTCAATGATTTACTGTCAGGGTCATGTCCTTAAAAGTAAAGTACTTCCATGTGCAGGTACTACAATCTTAACAAAGAGCTGCAAAGTTTAGCAACTGATGTTTTCTGTCTGCATTACAAGCTGGTGTTTACTTTATCTAAATTAATTGTCTGTGATAGTGTGTCATATGACCTGTATGCAGACTGGTTGCGGTGTGTGTTTATTTATGTGTCATGATACTTGCAGCCAAACTTCTTAGATCTGTAGCCTTTGTCGAGTTATTCCTGTTACTGATTTCCCTTTGCCCTATGCATGCGTGATGAGGTCCGCTCCCAATCACCACCACCCACACCCCCAAAATAACAACATACACAAATACTTTATGGGTATTACCAGGCCACAGCTTTATTTTAAACATAACATGGAAATATAACCGTACATAGCTCCACACCTTCCCCGGGAACAAGCTTATCCCCAGCCAGAGGTCCAATGGAACCCCGTGCCCAAGAGACCTCTGGCATTGCCCCAAACCAGATCCATTACCAGCTATTGAGCTCCAACCTAAAGTGATGCAGCACCCCGCCCTCAGCTGTGACAACTTAAGCAACAGTGCATAACACATAAACAAATAAGAACATAACATGAATGTGGGGGGCGGATGCTCCTTGCTCCTCAAACTGTCAAGTGCTCACTGGGTGGGAAGCTACCCCCATATCTAACCTCCTAAACCCCACCTAGCCACTTAAACCATCCAATAGCTACCCATCACTCAGCCAGGTCAAAAGCCCCTTATCACTATGCAGTCTCCAGGGGCTGCCTTGACATATGAATGCATATCGAGCTCCACTCCCAATCACCATAACCCACATCCCCAAAATAACATAGACACAAATGCTTTATGGGTATTACCAGGCCACAGCATTATTTTAAACATAACATGGAAATATAACCAGAGGTAGCTGCACACCTTCCCCAGCCAGAGGTCCAATGGAACCCTGTGCCCAAGAGACATCTGGCATCGCCCCAAACCGGATACCTTACCAGCTAATGAGCTCCAGCCTAAGGGGATACAGCACCATGGCCTGGACAATACCCTCCTTCAACATATAGCTGAATAACGAAAGCCCCACTTTGTTAAGATGAATGCCATTCCTATGCCTAATGGCAAAAAAAACAATCTCCTAACAAAAGACAACATTATCTTGTTTATTCTATGTCTAGCCTTTTCCTTTTTTTTATTATGCCCCCCCCCCCCCCCCCCCGTAATTTTAACCTACTGGTTATCTTAGACCATATAATGAAAAGCCACAGGAACAACTCCTAAAGTCATAAAATATCCCTCTTCATATTTCTAATCAAGTCCCTCATGGGCATGTATCCCAAATCTTTTACCCCTGCATGAATTAGCAGTAGCTCGGGCAAAACCTACTACTGTCAGTGACACCTGCTTCCATCTCATTCCCTGTATGCATAACCATCTGACTAATACAGCATCCACTGGGAAACCCATCTGGCAGCACCCTATCTGTAATAGCTGCTGCCCTTCTTGTCCAGTAAATAAAGGGATCCCATGTCATGATCCATTAGTGCAAAGGACACCCTGCAAGTAAAGACACAATTATATGTAACAAACCAACCTTTATTATACATTCTTACAAGTACAATGGATTTTCATGTCACTCATGCAGTAAGCATTACCCAGTGACCACTTACAATTTTTTAACTTCTAACCCAGATTCCACGACTCCGGCGGAAACAATGTGAGCTCCGCATTCGCCAATGGTGCTACCCTTCGGATCCTTTCTCATTTAAATCTTGACAGCGATTCAGCGATGACATTCTTAACTCTTGCTATTTGAGACGTTCTAAATAAAATATGAAATTGCAGACAATTTAATACCAGTTGCCGCAATAGTCTAACTACTGGAGGCGAAGAGGCAGTCGTAAGGTTAATGGCCTGTACCATGCTCATATTATCACAGTGAAACATCTCCCCATAACGCTAATCCACCACTGTAGGGAACAACTCCAACAACGTTAAATTTCTAACCCAACCATTTTCCTTTCAGCATTCTGGCCTGTAACATTTATGTAATGGTGCGGCTGACTCATTCCTGCTGTAGCTAATGATAACCTCCTAGAGAAATCCTGCCCATTGGAATTACCTGACAAGCAAAATTAAGCTTACCCACCAACGACTGTATACGCCTCAATGTCACTTTCTTAGCGGCCATCACTAACCTCACATTGTTCGACCACCTTTTCCCAAGGAAGCCTACATTCAAGTTTTACTGAATCCAACTGATTTCCCCAAAAACTCAAAACGTGGCAGACTTCTCCTCAGCCAGCGGGATACCAAAATCAACGGCCAAATCCTGAAAAGCTTGCATTAGTTGCCAAACAAAACAGAAAATCATATAAGTAATGAAGAACTGAATATAAAGCTGTTTTAACGCACAACACCCACTGTAGAAAATAACTAAATTTCTCAAAGTAGTAACTAGAAATACTATAACCCATGGATAGACACAGATCAACAAAAAACGTATCCAAAATGCGGTACCCCAGCAAATTATATGAATTTGGATGAACCGCTGACTTAATGTCCACCTTTGCTACCCAGGTCCCTTTTCCAGCCCTCCTAACCAACCTCATTGCCTGTTTTACCAACGCATAATTCCCGGAAGACAGTTCCTTATCAATCCTATCATTAACCGATAAACCCCTTGGGTAGGACAGATAATGAATAAGCCTAAACTAATCCCTCTCCTTCTTAGGAACCAGGCCCAATGGTGATATCCTTAAAATCTCAATAGGGACAATGTCAGATGGGCCGGCCATCCTCCCTTTCTCCAACTCACTCAAAACCTTGCTCCACACTAGTGACTGGTTATCTCTGGCTGAGAGCAAATTTGACGGCCACCCCACAGGAGCCGCGGTTAATGATGGAATTACAAAACCAACTTTAAAAGCCTCCAAAAAGATAGCAGGCAACAAATTGGCCAGGCCAGAAGTAGTAGATGCATCAGAATCTCAAGATGCTTTTTTTAACATATACCACAAGCAACAGAAGTCCCAAAGTTCATATATAGGCAATGTTCACAGAAAAAGAGAATACTCCTAATCTGATTTAACCATAAAATCATTAAAACCTGGGGGCGGAGCTAGCAACCGACCAAGGCAGACGTGTCTGCACGGAGCTCCGTAGGGAGACCCAAGCCTGGGACTTTAAAAAACACCCAAGTGGGGCAAACGCCACTAGTGGGACTTAAGGGCAGTGGGGAAGGGACCCCTGATCCCCTTGGGACCCTTCGACCGCCTTGCCGATCATAAAGAGGAGGAAAAGGTCTGAGGCCCTATATCCTACCCCGGAGGCTGCGGAGGGCAACCAAGTGCATCCCTCCAGAGACCCACAGGGAGATTGGTGGGGTGCCCGGTGGTGGCTGGACCACACTAGAGACCCCGGGAGACAGACCGGACCTCGAGCGGCGGGGATAGGGCGCTGCATGAGCTGCGGACGCCATTTTGAGAGCCCCTGGAGCAGGTCTGCAACGGAGCAGAGGTTAGGGAGAGACGCTGCTCCCAGAGACAACGGAAAGGAGAGCCAAAGCGACCTGGAAGGTCACAATCTTGAGTGGGGGACCCCTACACACTGGAGGCCCTGAGGTGGCTGCAGAGAGAGGACAGGCAGAGGGGCCACGAGGTCGCAGACGCCATCTTGCAGCAAATGAAAAGGTAGAACTCTAATTTCTAGACTTAGCTTCTGGCCCTGACAGGTATTTTTAAACTCTAGCCACTATCTCTATAACCTCTAATATAATAATAACATAGGGACAAAGCCTGAGCAAACTGGAGACCCCATTGACTTTTATTTTCAAGGAACACCTGTTTCACTTAACTACTACTCCATTAGTATGCCCCAACAAATGGCACTAATGTTTGCATACAAAGACAACTATATGGTTATTATTCTTCAATAACCTGAGATTATCTTACATTTGAATAACCTGCTCAAAGTTACATTGGTCTCATAACTGCCTCATAGACTGTGCTAAACTGCAGGATTACTTCTATATACTGCCACCTTGTGGCCTTTCAAGAGAATTAAAGATCACTTGTGGCTTGAATAATAATAATAATAATAATTTGAACCATAACGGCCAAAAACAGTCAATCACGAACTTTAACCCAATGAAGGGAGGCAGAGGGGTAAAGAGACTGACAGAAAAAAATATAAATATGGCTTAACAAGCAGCCGCAAACCTGGGTCCCACCGACTAAATGAATAAATGCACCATTGCCTCCAGCTTCACACAGAACTCCAGAACTTCTATATAATGTGGAATTAGTAAATCATAAGAAGTTTAGGCTTAGGGGACCCCAGAATTAAGGACATAATTGTTAGCTAAAATACTGCTTACAGATATAAATAGTGACAAAGAGCTGCAATACTGATAGTGCAGATGTGTCTCTGAACCGGAACCATGGTTAAACCCAAACGGTCAGAACATTCCAAAAACATCAAAGAACATTTTCAAGCAACTATGGCCAATCAAAAACAAACCTCAGACAGCGATCCAGCGGACTCAGGACCTTCTGAGTCAGATATGGAACAAAGTAGTACTACCTCAATGGACATATCTGCAAAGTCAATGGCTCAGATAGCGGAACTCATGCAAAGCAAATTGGACAGCATCAAAAAAGAGCTCTCAAAAGAAATCCACGATCTGGGTCAAAGAACCCATCTCTTAGAAACCTTGGTAGATGATTTGGGAGAAACTCAACACCAGATGGGATCGGCTGTGACAGAACATTCCTTACAGATAGCAGAAATGGCTGAGAAACTGGAAGACATGGACAACCGGAGCCGGAGACATAACTTAAGATTAAGGGGGATACCCCGAACAGTGACGGACCTCTTGCCCTACATCCAAGCAACGTTTAATTTTCTGACTCCAACACCACCAGAGGCAGAATGGGAAATTGAAAGGGCACACAGGGCCCTGGGGGCTACTTCAGCTCCTAATATTCCCAAAGATGTGATTATACGGCTTCTTCGTCAGAGGGACAGAGACGCTATACTGGGAGCGGCAAGAAAATGCAGAGAAATTAAGGGCCCAGATGGCTCTGTATTACAAATATACGCAGATTTGGCCCCCAACACCCTCTTGAGAAGACGACAGATGAGACCGGCGCTGATAGTTCTGCAACAACACAAGATTGCATATAGATGGGGATTCCCCTTTGTGCTCCTGTTTCAAGTAAAAGGAACTTCTTATTCTACTAAAACCTTAGAAGAGTGTATGCGAATACTACAAAAACTGGAACTTATCACAACAACAGAACGAGGCTCACAACAACAAGACTCCCCTCGAAGGAGCCCAAAGAGACAGTGGCAAGATACTCCACTTCCACAAAGGCGTAAAACAGGACTTGCAACAGAGGGACTCCCTCAGAAAATATAAGTGGGGAAATTTTCCCTTATCTAGACTCTGACTTAGGGAGTATGGATTGTTCAGGGAATCCTAAAGATACCTCATACTACTAATGCCTAGACTGTCAAATGTATAGAGATTCTGGTATAAAAAGACTAAAATGTTAGGCTAAAGCCAAGGAGGCTTTAATATCGCTAGATCTTAAAGCAACTATGAAAGTACGCCAGATGTACAACTCTACGAATAAAAATCTGTCTTGGGGAGTATGGACGAGGTGGAGGGGGCTACAGGGCTCTCTACCTTTTATACCAGTGGTATAGATTGCTAAAACTATAAGGTCACTTGTTTGTTTAGAAGGACAAATTAATGAGATTAAGGTTAAAGGGATTGAGTAACTCTTGGTCTTCTAGACAGTTAAAAGATTTATTACTGACACAACATCATTAATGTGAGGAGGGTCTGGAAAGGGCAGCAGACAACTGGGGGTATGAGGAATTATTAAAGAGGAGAGGAAATAATCTGACGATAATGGAAGAAATAAAAAAAAAAAAAGTATAAAAAAAAAAAGGAAAAAAAAAAAAAATTAGGGGCAGTGGGGAAACATAAAAAAGAGCTAGAAGGTGGGACCATGCGGTGATTAAGCAAAGAGCGTTAAAGGGAGGGCGTTATAATAGCCTAACGTAGCTATAAATACTGTGCATTCCTCATACTGGCATGAAGGAGACAGGGAAGGTTCTCTCTCCTCAGTCCAGATTTACTAAGATGCATCTACAAGGATGCTGGGGAACAAACACAAAGATACTCAGATTTGTAAAATGTTTTACTTTAGTTGACAATATTGTTACCATTGTTTGGTTAGTTGTTTTTTTTGGCAGTGTCACAAAATGGAAACTTACAACTCAGAGGTGCAGGAAGGAGGGTCTTGCTTGGTCCAGCTTCCTCAAAAAACCAGGGAACATTGGCTTCAAAAGTAAGTACTATCTATACGCTTATTTCTCTCTCCGGGACAGATGGCTAAAGTAGGATACACTTTTATAACTCATAATGTTAGAGGATTCAACTCACCCTTTAAGAGGAGGAAAGCCTTCCTAACATATAAAACCCATAATCCGGCAGCTATCTTCCTTCAGGAAACCCACTTCAAATTAAATGATATCCCAAAGTATATGCATGGTAACTATCCTCACGTATATGCAACCACACAGACCTCAAGAAAGGCTGGAACGGCTATTCTGCTACACAGGGATTTCCCCTTTATTCTTAGTAACAAGACCATTGATCCGGAAGGTAACTTTATTATTTTGACAGGCACAATACATGATAGTAAAACCACGCTTATCTCATTATACTCTACAAACACATCCCCTCATAATTGCCTCTTACGATTACTCCGCCTATTGGACTCTAAGGAATTAGGATACATTATTGTAGGGGGGGATTTAAATTTAGTGCTTAGGCCATCCCTAGATCGTACAGGATCTTCAATGGGAGACAAATTCTCCAAGAAGATAGAATTAATACAAGCTAAACTAAGGAGATTACAGATGACAGATATATGGAGAGAGAGCCACCCTCTAGATAGGGAGTATACATTTTTCTCCACGGTACATCAAACTTATTCAAGAATAGACACCTTCTTAATAGGAACAAATTTAATTGATCAGACTGATGGAGTAGAGATATACCCGTGTTCTTGGTCTGACCACTCTTATGTCTGCCTCAAAATTCAATTAGGGGGGACCCTGGGGGGAGCCAGATGTTGGAGATTAAATGAAATGCTTCTCACCCAACCTCACTTAAGAGACCGAGTAGCGGCGGCTCTGGACTCATACTTTACAGAAAATACAACTGAGAATATATCTCCGGATTGGGTATGGTTGGCTCATAAAGCCTGCATTAGAGGGACATGTATACAAATTGCAGCTCAATATAAAAAACAACAAAATCAAAAAGAGAGGTTAGCAAAAGAAAAACTTGTGGAATTAGAAAAGGTGAACCAACAAAACCCAACGAAAGCACTAAGACAACAAATAGAGTTGGTGAGAGTGGAGTTAGATCAAATTCTGTCCGCTAAGACTGAAAGAGCCTTGCGTTTTACGGGCCAGAGGTTCTACGCTAGGGCGAATAAACCAGATACCATGCTGGCCAACAAATTGAAAAATAAAATTGCCCAATCAAAAATATACCAGATAAAAGATACACTAGGGCAAATAACATCTAGCCCCAAGAAAATTCAAGAAGTGTTCAAAAATTTCTATGGTAAATTGTACACCTCTCATAGATCAGCAACAGAAACTGCCATAAGGGACTTCCTAAATTCTTGCGATCTCCCTAGCTTAACGGAGGAGGATAACGGGTTAATTGATTCCAAGATCACATTAGAAGAAGTGAATCAGGCTATACAGGATGCGAAGACCGGCAAATCCCCCGGACCGGACGGATTCACGGCACAATATTATAAAACTTTCTCTCATATCCTAGCCCCACACTTAACCACCTTTTTTAACCATATCTTAGAAGGTAAATCAATACCAGCAGAATTTAACCAAGCCAATCTGGTCTTTTTCCCAAAAGAAGGTAAAGATAAATTAGAAGTGAAAAATTTCAGGCCCATATCACTACTCAATATTGATTTGAAACTATTAACAAAGATTATGGCCAACAGGATAGCAGGATTTCTCCCAAAGTTGGTTCACCCGGACCAGGTGGGCTTCATTTCCCATAGGCAGGCAGGAGATAATATTCGCAAGGTGACTAACCTAATCCATATAGCCCAACAACAACGTTCTGCCTTATGCATGTTGGCCCTGGACATAGAAAAGGCCTTCGACACTGTGGAGTGGCCCTATCTATGGGAAGTACTAGCAAAGTTTGGTTTTTCACACACGTTTGTGAACCTGCTTCGAACACTTTATAAAACACCTAAGGCGGAAGTTAAAGTGTCAGGTCAGAACAAAGAAACTATAGATATACAGAGGGGCACGAGACAAGGCTGCCCGCTATCTCCGTTGCTGTTTGCCCTGGTAGTGGAACCTCTGGCTCAGAGGATCAGGGCTTCTGCCCAAGTAAAAGGAGTACGGGCTGGATCAACTCAGTTTAAGAGTAGCTGGTTTGCGGATGATGTCCTTTGCACTCTCACTGATCCTACATCCTCGATCCCGGCTTTGTTTGAAATTCTTGATAGCTTTAGCTTAATCTCAGGCCTTAAATTAAATACGACAAAAACGGAGGTATTAGCCTTAAATTTAACCAAGGGAGAAGAGACTTTCCTGAGAGATAATTATCGGTTCACTTGGCCAAAGACCCATATTAGATACCTAGGGATTAATCTTACAAGAAACTTAGGGGATCTCTATAAATTTAATTATGACCCTCTTATCAAACAATTAAAGAAAGACATGAACACATGGTCCAGACTCAAACTATCTTGGCTAGGATGGATTCATTCCATAAAAATGAATCTGCTACCGAAAATTCTCTATCTGTTTCGATCCTTGCCAGTTAGATGCCCGGAAAAAGAATTAAGACAATTCCAAAAAGTAATATTCCAATACATCTGGCAATACAAGCCGCATAGAATAGCGAAACAGATAATGACTAGACACAAAAGATGGGGGGGCCTATCGTGCCCTAATCTCACCCAATATTATCGCGCAGCTCAATTGGCAGTTATCCCTAGGATCCATTCGCGGGATCATAAACCAAGCTGGGTCTATATAGAGGAACAGAATCTACGACCCTACACTTGGGAACAAGTAATCTGGCTAAAAGAGCCATTAAGGGTACTTAGACAATTACAAAACCCGATAATCAGGTTGTCATTACAGTGCTGTAGATGGGCTCAAACAAATCACGGGATCTTGGGGGAACTGTCTCCCTTAGCTCCCCTAATACCGCATCCAGAATTTCGGACCCCCCTATCCGAACGTTCAAAGGAATGGTTGATTTCAAGAGACCTAGGGAGAATAGGGAGCTGGGTTACAGAGGGGGGCTCTCTCTCCTATGTAAATCTAAGAGACAAACATAATCTTCCACTGGAGGAGCACTATAATTTTTGTAGGATTAGTCATTTGGTGAGCTCCCTGGTCAAACAACAGGGCATCCCGAAATATACTTGGTTCTCAAAATTATGTAGTACAGCGCCTTTAACAAGGGGAATACTGGGCATGCTCTATTCAGAATTTAACAAACCAAAAATAGATTCCAAGGAAAAATTCATGAAGGAATGGGAAAAAGATTTAGGACATACCTGGGAAATAACACAGTGGAAAAAATCCTGGAGGGAATTAACCAGGGGCTCACTAAATTACAGCCTGCTAGAGACATCCATAAAGATTTTACATAGGGCTTATATAACCCCGGACCGAATTGCTAAGTGGAAGGGAGGACAAAATCCGAATTGCTATAGAGGATGCAACCTGAGAGGCACTTTCATACATATGTGGTGGACTTGCTCCAAAGCCCAAAGGATGTGGCAGGAATGTGCACGTTTAGCATCCACTATTTTTCAAATAAATCTGGAAGCTCAGATGGAGGTATGTCTGCTGGGACTAGGCATGGAAGCTTTAACGGCTACCCAAAACAAGATGATGCAGTTTATATGTTTGGCGACTAAAAATTGCATAGCTAAAAGATGGAAAGCAGAACATATAGAACCTTTAGAGATAACCAGTAAATTAAATCAAATTATGCTATACGAAAGAATATCACACACACTAGCTGACACTATGGACAAATACTTGGCAATCTGGGAGCCCTGGGTCACATATCAAGGTCAACAAAGATGAATGGCAGGGATCTGATGTCCCGGGGAGAGAAAGAGATTGAGGGGAAGAGGAGGTTTAGGAGGCTGGACTGGGGAACACCCAAGAATCTCTAGCACTGAAGAAGTAAGATAATAGCGGGGAAATCGACTCAGAAAGATGGAAGTCGGATTCCCTAAGATAGCTAATAGCTGCCAACAGTTTAGTTTTGGTTGAAGATTTAATTCAAGTTTAATTTGTTAAAAAAGGAAACAGAAAAAGGAAAAAGAGGTGTGGAGGTCACAAACTTTAAATTAAAATTTAAATGGAATATGATTACTGTATGTTTTGCTTTAATGACTAATTCTCACTCTACCAAGCTAGAGTCTGCATTTTTCTTATGTTTATACTTTTTCAAATTGTGAAATAGCTGGAAACAGCCTGATCTGCGAATCATGGCATACTGATGTACTGTGGTATTTATATTCTTTTCAAATGTGACCAATAAACAATATGATTAAAAAAAAAAAAGCCTCCAAAAAGCAACCTGGCATCCACAGCACTGGCCTATCTCCTAGCGTACAACCTTAACCACTCCAAAATCCTTTCTAACCTGACCTGGCTCATCCCCTTTAGCACCAGTCTCGCCTGACTTTTGACTTTCTTAAAGCAGCAAAAAAGAGGATGTCCACTCCCGCATTCAGAACACTCGTGCCTAAACTTACACAAAGCTCCCCAGCTACACATCATTACCAGCGCTACAGAATATGTTGGCGCGGTATAAATAAACTCTAATAATAATAATGCAAATCAATGTCCATTTTTGCTAGTGCTAGCCACTGCTGGATTTTGCCCTGCTCCTATTGTTGGGCACAACGTGGTCACTATTTTTTGCCAACTCCCCATATCCCTATTATCCCACCGCATAGAAGGTCTAACCACCATTTTTTGCTGAGATTTCTTGTCATAAGCCCACCACGCTAGGCCTCCATATGTCCTGTGAATCCCCTCAATCTTGTCTAAATAACAAAATAATGCAGAACAAAACTCTGGGTTCTTTTCCCACACTATACTAGCAAATTATAACATAGGCCTGTAACCAGTTACTGAAAATCTTGGGTATCTTTCTAAATCTATGCCTACCTTCTTCCTCTTCCTTCTTAGAGTCTGCATTTTCTCTTCTGGCTTTATCTCTATAAAGTTATCAAACTGGAGTACCGAGAATATATCTATGAACTCCTGTTTCCAAATTTTCTCTTTTAATTGCTTAGACATGTGCTCCCCAATTGGGGCAATGGAACATTGTGCTGATTGATACATAATTGTGTCCGCCACTGTAATAACTCCCACCTCCTGACCTCCGTCTAGTTGAGACATCACATTTTTTAAACTTGCAATAGCACTTAACAGATTTGAATGTGTACTATTCTCATGTTATATATTTTGTGTAAACTCACCACTATGCTTCCTGTCTGCTGACAATGATGAGGCTGTAATTCCTGCTGGCATGGCTGTCTCATGCTGACCCCCCCTTGAATAGAGCATGGAAGTTGCCTGTTCCTGATATTTGTTGATTCCTTCCTTGTTGCCTCCTGTACCCTCTGGTATTCACCAGAAGGCAGTCTCTGGTCCGTACATTCTCTTTGGTCTCTGCCGCTCCTGTAATGACAGTAATCTGGATGCCAACCCCTGTCACCCCTTCTGCGCTCACCATAATGACTTGACTGATGCAGTGATTGCCTCCTCGACCGAGACCTCCTCTTTGGAGAAGGCATACATCTGCTCCTGCAAACTGGTGAAGTTTTTCTTCTGCTCCGATGATAGCCACCTACTGGTGACAGTCTGCCTGTGTAATTAGACATAAAACTTGTGCATCTCTCCTTACCACCTCTGCTCCTATGCTGCACACCTGCTGACTCTTCTTGCATTCTGGAGCTTGGAGATAGGGACTGCTAAGATGATGCCAATGATAGAAGGATCTCTCACTGGCAGCCCATCTGTCTCCTCTCCTTTTGCCAACCTCCATGTGCTGCCTCCAGACCATGCCCTAGCAATGGCCTGCTCCTGCTGGACGTACTTCCTTCTGGATCACGACATGTGGATATAGGGCAAAACATTTCAGCTACTGCTGCATCAATCACATCCCTGCCCCTGTGCTGCTTCACTTCTGGATAAACTTTCTTCCTGCCAATTCTTCTGATCCATGCCGCCACTTCTCAACCCCAGACTACTCGCTGCTTGTCTCTCCCTCCTGCTGCTTCCTTGCGCTTGATTCCCCTCTTCTTCTTCCTATGAGGCTACCTTGGCTTGCTGCTCTTTCTGACACTGACTGGATATCTTCTTACCTCTCTGTATCCCCTTCATGCTTACTGCCTTGCTTTTCTTAGCCCCCTGTCTCTGCTTGGCCTTTTTCCCTTTGCTCCTCTCCCCTGCTCCTCCTTTCAGTTTTTTTATTTTTCTCCCCTGCAGCCTCATGTGTACTGCCACCTTGTGTTCCCATATCTCTTGTCACTCCCCTCTCAGGCCTCACCGACCTTGGCTCTCCTTCAGGGCTCCTCTGCTGACTTTCAGATTTCAGCGCCACCGACCTCCTGACTCAGACATGCCTTCAGGCCCCACCTCATTCCCCTCCTTACCCATCTGCTACTCCACCATGTGGTCCGCACTGCTGCGCCGGCTCCTCATCCATGCAATTATCCGCTCCGCCATATCATCGCCTTCTGCCTGCACCGACGCTGCCTCCTCCAAGCCTCGGCTGCCGGACCTCTCCCGATGTTGCAGCTGTTCCAACGACGATGTGAAAAGGAGGTAAGTGCTCTTTTGTCTTCCACGTGCCTATAGCCTTCTGGGTGTCCCTTGACTGACTGGCACTCCTCTGAAGCTTATGAGTCTTCTCCTTGGGTTCCCTCCTCTCCCTCTCTTTTTAGGGGTGTCAACAGATGGGCTTAGTCTATCTGCGCGCTGGGCAGCCCTGCCTTGTCATTAGCCCTGGGCTGGGCCCTTTATCCATAATTTGCTCCTGGTCATCGATTGGGGGTACATCAGCATGGATGTTGGCCACCACTTCTTGCAGCCAACCAGGACCATTCATTGCCACTTGAGCTTTCATTGACAATAGGAGATGCCATGCTCCTTGCTCCTCAAACTATCAAGTGCTCACTGGGCGGGAAGCCACCCCATTATCTAACCTCATAAACCCTGCCTAGCCACTTAAACCATCCAATAGCTACCCAGCACTCAGCCAGGTCAAAAGCCCCTTATCACTATGCAGTCTCCAGTGGCTGCCTTTCCTGACTCGTGTCAGGGTGAATGAGACTAGCAGTTCGGCAAAGGGGAGCAGGTTCGTGAGTACACCCAGGGCTCAGTATCTGGCCAAGGTTATAAAAGAACCTACTAGAAATGAGGATACCTTGGATTTATTAATCAAGAATAATATTGATATAGTATAAAATGTTGAAATAGGGGTACCCTTGGGAAACAGTGATCACAACACAGTTTCCTATAAAAAAAAACAAAGTATTTTTAAAAGGGCCTTTAAATTATATATAAAAAAATAGGGGACAGAGACTGCTTTACATGACCAAAAGGAATTGCAAAAGAGCTCTTCAAATGTTTTTTATATATATTAATGGAAATAAGGCCAGGAAGGAAGCTAAAGGAACATTAGAATGTGAACAGACCGTCTGATAAATAGTGACCATCATTTTCTCTAACATTACCTCTATATCTTTCACATCGGATGAGGACCTACAACTCAGGACTGGCGAACCCATCTCTGCTTGTGGGATGGGTAATGATCAGAGGTTATATAAGCGTAGAAAGACAATGGTGAAACAGGACCAGAAGGTATAGCCCTGTACACAGTGCTGCAGGCTGAAAAAAAGGTGCTCAAACAAGGGCACATAACCCTAGGGAGCAGAGTGATCTTTCTCATTTCAAAACACACAAAGGCTTTGCAAAGAGAAGAAGCAGACAATGAAGTCTCTACTCCAGGCCCTTCCCAACACTGCCATCAGGTGAGCATGACTACTTTGCTGTGTATCAAAATAACTAATCTTAAGCAGGTTCTGCATGAACTAGAAGGAAATAATTTAGGAGCAGCTAGGGCTTGGATTCTGGCTCAGGGGCCACACTCAATTACTTCACAAAAAGGGGATACAGAAGGGGGGACCAAGACTATCAGGGAAGAGGTGGGATGGAAACAGCATAAGGAGAATAGATTAATACTGGCAGATACTGCAAGGGGTAGGCCATCTCTGTGCCAATTGGGTCCTTTAGGCATGCATGTACCCATGAATGTTAAAGAAAAGATATGGAAAATGTTTTTCCTTCTTCCTCTAGACAGTTATTTTGAGGTTAAGGATAGGAAGGATGAGACTAAAAAAGAGTTAGAAGAAAGAAAGAAGCAATACAGGAAAATACCAAAAACTTTTGCAACTCGTTGCAGGCTTTCATTAAAATGGCAAGCATTATTGGTGAAAAATTTCCACATATTTTTTCTTCTCTCTTCTGCTATCTCGATGAGATAGAGAACATAAACAAAACATATGGGGGTATGGCATTGTGGACAAATGCCGAATATTTTAAACAGCGCGTGGCAGTCACACCTAACATTGGATGAGAATAGTAACTTGATCCAGGGCTGGGGGCTCTTTTGGACCTCCGTGTTCAGGCCAACAGTCTTGGCACAGACAAGCCCAGTTAAAAGAGGACTGTGTTTTCAGTTCAACAAGGCAGTCTGTAAGTGGGGACCCACATGTCGCTTTAAACATGAATGTGGGGAGTGCGGTAATCAGAATCTATCATTCAGATGTTTCAGAAAAAACAGAGAAGGATCAGAGACTAATACAAAGGACGGTGACACTGATCCAAATAGAAAGGATGGTGCTTTGGCTAAAGTTATACGCTAGTTGACCAGGCTGCTGGAAAAAAGCGCAGTTATTGTTAGCAGATTTTACAACAGGTTTTACTACCCATTCTACAATGTCCCTACACCGAAAACATGTGGGCAACTTGATTTCAGCTAGGCTATATAAAGTGGTTGTAAAAGACAAACTTCAAAGTACCGCCTATCTCTAATCTTCATGTTTCCCTCCTTGGAGTTGTGCCAAAAAAGGAAATAGGGAAGTTCAGACTAATACATCATCTCTCTCATCAAAAAGGTTGCTCAGTTAACTATGGCATTGAAAGTTCATTGTCCTCCATTCTCTAAGCATCATTTGATCAGGCAAATAACTGAGTTAGATAAGTTGGGAGAGAGGCTTATTTAGCCAACCTTCCGACTATTGCCAGTTCATCCAACTTCCCATTTCCTTTTGGGGTGCAAGTTTGATGGTGAATATTACACTGATTTATGCCTTCCTATAGGGTGATTTTGTGTGCATACTTCTAAAATGTTAGCTCTTTTGCACACTGGGTAGTAGAGAGGGTGGCAGGATATAAGTGAGTACTGTATGTTCTTCAATGTATCTTAAAAGGTGTTTCTTTGTTTTCAACATAAGGTTTTTGTGGCAGAATTATTAGAAGGGACCAAGTTATGTCCTCTTATTTTTAGTCACTAGACAATGCACTATGTGCTTAGATCTCAAAGATATATTAAGCAATTGCTCTCTTAACTCATTTGATTGAGCAGTGTTCAATCTTAATGGTCAGAAATGCACTTATTACTGCTTAACTTATTTCTCTGAATAGTGCACCATGTGCCTCAATAGTCAGAGATATCCATTTTATGTGATAAGAAATGAACTATATGTGCTCCTCTCCCTCTCTTGTGTCTCATTTTCCCTCTCCTTTCCCTCCCCTGTGTCTCATTTCCCCCTCCTTTCCCTCCCTAGTGTCTCCCTTTCCCCCTCCCTTGTTTCTCATTTTCCCCCACCCCTCCCTTCTTTGTGTCAACTTTTTCCCCTCCTCTCCCTTGCCTGTGTCTCATTTCCCCTCTCCTCTCCCTCCCTTGTGTCTTATTTCCCCCTCCTCTCCCTTCCCTTTGTCCCATTTCCCATTCCTCTCCCTCCCTTGTGTCTCATTCCCTCTCCTCTCCCTACCCTGTGTCTCTTTCCCCATCCCCCTCCCCTGTGTCTCACCCCCTCTCCCATGTGTCTCTTTCCCCCTCTCCCTCCCTTGTGTCTCCTTCCCCCATCTCCATCCCCTGTGTGTCTCCCCCCTCCTCTCCATCCCCTGGGTCTCTTCCCCCTGTCTCTTCCTCCTATCCCTCCCTGTGTCTCTTCTCCCTATCCCTCCCCATGTCTCTTTCCCCCTCCTCCCTGCCCTGTGTCTCTTTCCCCCCATCTACCTCCCTTGTGTCTACTTCCGCCCCTCTCCGTCCTCTGTCTCTCCGTTACTCCCTCTCCCTTCCATGTGTCTCTGTTCTCCCTCCTCTCCCTCCCTTGTGTGTTATTTCCCCTCTCATCTCCCCCCTTGTGTCTCTTTTACCCCCTTCTCTCCATCCCTTGTGTCTCCTTTCCTCCCTCCTCTCCCTCATGTCTTGTTTCCGCCTCCTCTCCCTCCCTTGTGCCTCCCCCTTCTTTCCCTACCTTGTGTCTTCTGTCCCCCTCGTGTCTTCTTTCTTCCTTACTTTCCTGTCTTCTTTCTTAGTCACCTTTCCTGGCTCCGCCTCCCATCGCGGATAGATCCAGGAAAGTTGTTCCAGCCGGAGGATGGGAGGCTCAGAGGTGAAGCCAGTAAAGGTGAGTGTGGCGCTGCTGGCAGGCTCAGAACCAGGTACAGCCTGCAAGCTACTGGAAGGCACCAATAAAGGCACCAATAAGGTACGAGCTGTGTTTGGGGGAGCTGGGGCAAGGGGAGCTGGGGCCTGGGGCAGAAGAGGAGCCCTGCGGGCCTCACAGTGCCTGGAGAGCTGGTGGCAGGGGGATCCATGCCCCGGGCCTCGCACTGCTTAAGGTAGGGGGAGCTGGTGGCAGTTGGCCTAGGGAGCTGTCCCACGGGCCTCGAAGTACCTGGGTCAGGAGGAGCTGGTGGCAGGGGGCCTGGGGCTGGGGGAGCTGTCCCATAGGCCTTGCAGTGCCTGGGGCAGGGGGAGCTGGTGGCAGGGGGCCTGTGCCGCGGGCCCCAACAGCATGACCAGCATCACAAATGTTACATACACTGACAGCTATATATGTGATGTTCTAAGTTGAATAAAGATTAATACAGTGACTATTTTCATCCTGCACAATGTGCTAACCTAAGTTTGAAAGTTTATCTTTGAGTGGTTTGCCCATTTTTTCAGTCTTGGGGAAAAATGTAGCAGTATAAAAAATTATGAATAATAAAAGTGACAGAGCTCAATTAGACAAATTCACTAGATTATAAGTACAAAGTAACAGAGCCTCCTGATAGATAATGACATAAAACTAAGCAATTTAAAAGAGGGGAACCCTACATCTAGGTTGCTCAAGATTTTTGTATCCCGTTGGCACATGAAAAAACATTAGGCCCTGTCATTTTCATCTTCCAGGAACAAACAATGCGGTTGCTAATTCTCTTTAGAGAGGACAATGGCAAATGTTGTTAACACATATAAAAGGCAAGAATATATCATGTTTTCTGTGCCCCAACCTATAAGACTAACACCATAACCTAAACATCTAATACCAACAGTGGCAAACACAAAACAGGATACTTCAAAAAAAATTGCCACACATACTAAATGAAACAATATATCCTGTTTTCTGTACACCAATCTCTAAGCCTAACCAAATAACCTTAAACCTTTTTAATGACAACAGTGGCCCACATAAATCACAATACTACAACAAATCTTCTTAAAACATGATAAATACAAGGATCTATCCTGTTTTTTATGCACCACTCTTTAAGCCTAACCCCATAAGCGTAAACACCTAATGCCAACAGTGGTGCACACAAAACGGAAAACGACAATGCTCTTAACATATACAAAATGGAAGTATATATACTATTTGCGGTGCACAACCCTCTAAGCCCAACTCCATACCCTAAACACCTAATGACAACAGTAGCGCATAAAAAGCACAACTAAAGCCATAATGACAACACTGCCACACACAAAACTGGATAACACAAGAAATGATGTTAACACATACAAAATAGAAGGCCCTATCATGTTTGGTGTGCACCCTTCACAAAATAGGCTGCAACCTAACTAATCTACTAAATCCAACCTCATAAAGCTAACCCCGTAATGCAAACAGTAGTGCCCACAAAACAGGATAAGAAAATAAAATAACTAAAACTTCAGTTCAAACAAATAAATAAACAAAGGAGCAAAAGTACTAATGTACTTCTTGTATTTACAGATTAATATGGCAGATACTGACAAGAAACAGGAAAAGAAAATATGTCAAAGTAGACAACGTCAAAAAAACATAAGCAGATCATCAGACGTCTGAGCAGAAGGAAATTCAACTACAAAAAGAACGGGAGAGACTCGAACGCAATAGATTAGCGACTGACAAACTAACATCCAAGCCAAGAAGGCTACAAAAAAACAAAAGCATCTAGAAAATGTTGCTGAACAATCAGATAATGAGGATTTACACAGTCACATTAATATATGTTCTCACAATTGTCCTTTACTTTAACAGTAGTACTTTAACTGTATCGTTAACAGTAGAGGTTCATAATTGTGGTAATATGAATATTGTCTGTCAGTTTTGTGGGGCTTATCATTTCCAACAGGAAAGACACAAAGATGGCCAGTCTGTTAGTTGCTGTCAAAAAGACAAGGTAAGACTTCCACGAAGACAATTCCCAACATATTTAAAAAGCATTATGACAGAGCCTTCTTTCCCTAACTACCATAATTTCAAATTAAACATAAGATCCTATAATAGTGCCACATCCTTTGCATCTATGGGTGCAACATTAGCTGCTAATGTGCCAGGACATGGCCCTTACTGCTTCAAAGTACAAGGACAAATCGTACGTCTCATTTACATCCAGAAGAAGGGGAGCAAAGAAAATTTGCTCAACTATATGTCCTATATACTATGGAAGCTGTTGAACAACTAATGCAGCTTCCAGAAAATAAAAAATGCTTACCCATTGTTTTTATAGAGCTAGATAACATTATGGCCAAAACCCACTACACTCAACCTTATAAAAAATTGGCAGAAGTAGAAAAGGAACAAATAATTCATGCCTAACATCAATTAATAGAGATGTCGCGAATAGTTAACCGGCGGACTGTTCCCGGCGAACATAGCATGTTCGTGTTCGCGGCGAACTGCGAACATATGCGATGTTCATAAAATAAAAATGACGCACCTGAAAAGAAAATACATACAATACAAATACATACAATACAAATAAAATGAAACACAATACAATACACCCCTATCTAATATACAATACATCCTATCTATCTATCTAATATACATCCCCCAATCTATCTAAATAAATACCATAATCTAATATACATCCTATCTTTATAATATACATCACACAATCTATGTAATATACAATAAATACTATCTATCTAATATACATCCTATCTATCTAATATACTTCCCCCAATCTATCTAAATAAATACCACAATCTAATATACAATACATGCTATGCTATCTATATAAAACACATACCCCTAGCTAACATACAATAAATGCTATGTATATATAAAATAATCTAATTCTAAGCTAAAATAAAATGATTAAGACCACTTACCTTTGCAGATGTCCCTTCAGATCAGCCACCTAGGGAAAAAAAAAAATAGTGCAACACATTTACAGTAAATAAATAAACATTCTAAATATTCTAAACATTATAAATATTCTACTCACCTTTCCAGCATGTCCCAGTCCTTCTTCTCCGATGCGGCCACTGTAAACATAACATTAATACTCATACATAAGCATAATAACAAAATAAAAATAAACATAATCTATATAGTACTTACCTACCCGCGATGTCTCCGGCCTCCTCCTCACACATCCGCACTCACGGACATCCCAGACGCTAATGAGCTTCCCGGAGACTTTTACGGAAGAAAATAGGCAATGGCGCCTTCTGATTGGTTGAAAACGCTGTCTATCAAAAATTCACCCAATCAGAATGCGCCAATGTGTGAGCCAATTAGAAAGGGATACACCCTAAAAGTCCACTCTGATTGGATAATGCACCTGTCAATCTTTATTTAAACCAATCACAAGGCGCAGATGCCTTCAGCCAATCACAATGGAATACTCCCTCACAGGGTGATTGGCTGGAGGCATCTGCGCATTCTGATTGGTTGCACTGACAATAGCCAATCACAATGGAATACACCCCTACGTACTGATTGGTGAAGGCATTTGCGTCTTCTCATTGGCTGTTGTCAATGTCAATCAGTATTACAGCCAATGGGAAGGTGCAGATGTCTTCAGCTAATCACTGCGTCGGGGTGTATCTCATTGTGATTCGCTGATGGCAATAAAGCCTTCGGATTGGTTCAAATAAATATTGACAGGTGCGTTATCCGATCAGAGTGGGATTTTGGGGTGTATCCCTTTCTCATTGGCTTACAATTGGCGTCTTCCCATTGGCTGAATTTGATAGACAGCGTTTTCAGCCAATCAGTAGCCGCCATTGCCAATTTTATTCTGGAACACTCCGTAGGAAGTTCATTAGCGTCGGGGACATCCACCAGTGCGGATGTGTGTTTTTTTTTTACTTTTTTTTTTTGAGCGCGGATGCTACCAGGGCGCATCCGGGGCAGAACACGAGGTGACCGGAGACATCGCGGGGAGGTAAGTACAATGTAGATTATGTTTATTTTACTTGGTTTTATGTTTATGTATGTGTACTAATATAATGTTTTTTTAACAGCCACCGGAGAAGAAAAGATGGACATACTGGAAAGGTGAGTAGAATATTTAGAATGTTTAGAATGTTTATTTTTTTAATGTAAACTGTCACGATCTGCTTCTTCTTGGGGGCTTGATATGAACCTAGTTCAAACCTACCCCAGCAGAATTATGTAGTTCCTGTTCTCTGTGGCACAAAAGATGGCCTCTGAAGAGGGCAAGGCCCAACAGCTACAGGCAGAGAATACTGTATCCAGGTTACTTAGTGGCCCATAGCAAGACCACTCCCCAAGTCAGGATACAACACACAGAAATAGTCTCACACCTTGTTTATGTGAAAACTATCTCTCAACTCACTTTATTTTGGAAAACACCATCTTTTAAACATGCATACAAAATTACCAGGAGGGGCTACCTTTAGCCAGCCCCTAACTGCCTCTGGCCAATCAGGCAGGGTCCCTATGTGTGAACCATGAGACTCCTCCCAGATCTGCCCACTAGGTGTGGCTACCTAATTCATTTGGTCTATGACTTTCAAGGGAGAAACATCTCCCTGCCCTCTGGACTTTGCCCTGATTCTCTGAGTGAGAATCCCTGTAGACCCCCTGGGGTTATGGTGCCTCTATGTCTGTGGAGATCCCTTTGTTCCTGACTACTATCATTTCAAGTGTTTACCTTCAGGGCCATATGGGCAACTCCTGACTGAGAGTTTATACAATGGGGGAAGGTTGACTAATCAAAACATAGCTATCACTCCATAATACAATATACAATATAATACTAACATATTATAACCCATAACATATTTCCCCATTAATATATTATACCTAGGATACATAATAACCATGTACAGGCAACATATAACCACACAATAACACATAATCCCAATGTAACAATGTCATGCTCCCTTGGACATACTCACAAACCACTGACAATATGAGTCCTTAAACAATTAAATCATGACATAAACGTGTTGTAGTAATTTTTTAAATATTTTTTACCTTAGGTGGCTGATCTGAAGAAACATCACAAAGGTAAGTGGTCTTAATTATTTTATTTTAGCTTAGATTTAGGGTTGCTATATAGAGATAGCATGTACTGTATATTAGATAGATTGGGGGATGTATAGTACATAGATAGTATTTATTGTATATTACATAGATAGAGGGATGTATATTAGATCGATAGTATTGTATATTAGATAGTGGGATTTATATTACATAGTGGGATGTATTTTACATAGGGGGATGTATATTAGATAGGGGTGTATTGTATTTAATTGTATTGTATTGAATTGTATTGCATTTAATTGTATTTATTGTATTGTATGTATTGTATTATATGTATTTGCTTTTCAGGTGTGTAATTTTTTTTTTCTGTAGTGGGGGGAGGGGTTGTAATGTATTTTTTTTATTTTCTGTAATGTTCCTTTTTTATATTTTGTGACTCAGTTTTTTTTTGTAATGTACATTTTTTATTTTTTGTGATTTAGGTTTTTTTATTTTATGTAATGTAGATTTTGGATGACATTAGTTTTTTGATTTCTGTAATTACAGTAATGGGGAGGGGGTTATTAGGGGGTAGGTAGTGTAGGTGTTAATAGGTTAGTGTAGAGGGTGTTTAGTTGATATTTAATGTTTTATTGGGGGGCTATAGTGCAGTGTAGTGTTTATAATTAGTGTCATGATGGTTCTTGAGGACCGTCATGGCACTTATGTGGTTAAAGTTGGGTTTTAACAGGCCCATAATGGTCATAATATACCCTTATGGGACTGATGGGGTTAAATAGAGGCTTATGAGGGTCTGGATAGACCCCCATAAGTGACCAGGTTAAAATGGTGTAGTGCTTACACTTTGGGTCATGAGGGTCCTGGATGGCCCTCATGGCACTTATAGTGTTATTACATGCGTTCATTAGTGTGTTAGAGGGGTCTATATAGTTGAGGCACACAGTACACTCACATTGTGTGAAAAACAGCATTTCAACACTTTCTTTTATTGACCATCATTTTTTGACTGGCAAGTCGCTAGTATATATATATATATATATATATATATATATATATATATATATATATATATATATATATATATATACAGTGGATATAAAAAGTCTATACACCCCTGTTAAAATGTCAGCTTTCTGTGCTGTAAAAAAATGAGACAAAGATAAATAATTTCAGAACATTTTCCATCTTTAATGTGACCTATAAACTGTACAACTCAATTGAAAAATAAACTGAAATCTTTTAGGTGTAGGGAAGAAAAAAAAATAGAAAAATGATGTGGTTGCATAAGTCTGCACACCCTCTTATAACTGGGGATGTAGCTGTGTTCAGAATTAAGCAATCGCATTCCAAATCATGTTAAATAGGAGTCAGCATACACCTGCCATCATTTAAAGTGCATCTAATTAACCCCAAATAAAGTTCAGCTGCTCTAGTTGGTCTTTCCTGACATTTTCTTAGTCGCATCCCACAGCAAAAGCCATGGTCCACAGAGAGCTTCCAAAGCATCAGAGGGATCTCATTGTTAAAAGGTATCAGTCAGGAGAAGGGTACAAATGAATTTCCAAGGCATTAGTTATACCATGGAACACAGTGAAGACAGTCATCATCAAGTGGAGAAAATATGGAACAACAGTGACATTACCAAGAACTGGAGCTACCTCCAAAATTGATGAAAAGACAAGAAGAAAACTGGTCTGGGAGGCTACCAAGAGGCCTACAGCAACATTAAAGGAGCTGCAGGAATATCTGGCAAGTACTGGCTGTGTGGTACATGTGACAACTATCTCCCGTATTTTTCATATGTCTGGGCTATGGGGTAGAGTGGCAAGACGAAAGCCTTTTCTTACTGAAGTCTCCCAAAAGCATGTGGGGAAAAGTGTTATGGTCTGATGAAACCAAGGTTTAACTTTTTGGCCATAATTCCAAAAGATATGTTTGGCGCAAAAACAACACTGCACATCACCAAAAGAACACCATACCCACAGTGAAGCATGGTGGTGGCAGCATTATGCTTTGGGCTGTTTTTCTTCAGCTGGAGCTGGGGCCTTAGTTAAGATAGGGGGAATTATGAACAGTTCCAAAGTCAATATTGGCACAAAACCTTCAGGCTTCTGCTAGAAAGCTGAACATGAAGAGGAACTTCATCTTTCAGCATGGCAACGACCCAAAGCATACATCCAAATCAACAAAGGAATGGCTTTACCAGGAGAAGATTAAAGTTTTGGAATGGCCCAGCCAGAGCCCCGACCTGAATCCGATTGAAAATCTGTGGGATGATCTGAAGAGGGTTGTGCACAGGAGATGCCCTCGTAATCTGACAGATTTGGAGTGTTTTTGCAAAGAAGAGTGGGCAAAATGTGCCATGCTTATAGACTCATACCCAAAAAGACTGAGTGCTGTAATAAAATCAAAAGGTGCTTCAACAAAGTATTAGTTTAAGGGTGTGCATACTTATGCAACCATATTATTTTATTTTTAGATTTTTTCTTCCCTCTACCTAAAAGATTTTAGTTTGTTTTTCAATTGAGTTGTACAGTTTATAGGTCACATTAAAGGTGGAAAAAGTTCTGAAATGATTTATCTTTGTCTCATTTTTTTACAGCACAGAAGCATGACATTTTAACAGGGGTGTGTAGACTTTTTATATCCAAAGCCAGGAAATGCTGTTTGCCACACAATCTGAGGCTTTTGCTTCTCTGAGCACCTTTGGCGCTCATCGGAACCTTTCCTCCCGCCTACTGTACGGGCCGCTCATTGCAGGGTTCATTAACCTGCAAGTTTTGTGCTTGGGAATGCCATGCGTCTCTTTCCAGCATCCCCCCCCCCCCATGTCCATTCCCTGTGTGTTTGTCTTCTGTGTGTCTGCTGAATGTTTGTGTGGCGAGCTAAGACTGGTGTTTCTATTATTTGCAAAGCCCCGCTGGCGTTGTTGGTGTAAGTATTAGTGTCTTTGCCGTTGCATATTTTCTATGTCCCGTGTGCCTGGCTTTGCTCAGCCTCGTTTTCATCCAGTTTCAGGATTTTTTACATTTTTCGTCTGCCATTTTTTTCTCGCTTAGCCGATTTTCGATTGACGAAACATGTCAAATAAGGCTCAAAATAACTTGCAACCTCACTTCCAGGTGTCCTGGCTCTCTCCCTGTCTTGTGTGTGAATGTGTTTTTACTTTTTTTTATTATTTTTCTTGTTTTTCGCTTATTGCAGCTTAAGTGCTGCACGGCTGCTTAAGTGCTCATTTCAGCCTAAGTCCTGGGTGCTTCAATGCCTCAATTGCTCGCCTCTCTTCGCAAGGAGAGCAGGGCAATGATTATTTAATAGTAGTGAGGGGGAGCAACTACGCAAAATATAACAAAATTATAACAAAACATTTTTGAGACCCTATCTCCCTGACATACTGATTTATTTAATGGAGTCCCAAATCCACCATTTGGATTGATTTTGATAAATAATTTTACTTGACTTGTATGTTATTTCTAATTTACTTGTGTATTCAATATTACGTAAAATTTCTGCCCAGCTAGGAATGTTGACTTGTTTCCATCTATTTATGATTGCTAATTTAACTGTGGTACAAATCTGAATAATGAATGCCATTTCTTCCTTATTTCGTTTTTCAAAGAAAATGTGAAACAAGCCAGTATAAGGGGTTGGTGTGATTGATTTCTTAAAAAATCTGAATTAAAGCCAAAGCAGTCCAGCCATAAAGGTTAAATGACCGAGCAATCCCACCATGTATTAATATATTTGTTAGTTTTTCTAAATGCTTTAACCCATGTTTCTAAAGGAAATGGATTACCCATCTCCTTCTCCCAAATTGTCATACTAGATGATTTAACTTCTTCAATATTAGTACAAATAATGAAGAAGCACTTGGATATGAGATGGGAATAGTCCCTCTTCTTCAACAGTAATTCAACCCGGGACAATTTAGGGCTGAACTTTTTAATGGTTTTGTTTTTATTTAACAAAGATCTGATTTGTTCCAACATCAACCAACAATGGGGTGGGATGTTAAGTTTGCTTCTGAGCTGATCATATGATGCAAGCTCTCCCTTAATGAGTAAATCGGCAAGGAGCAGATCTTGTTCTGGTACAAAATTTTTTTTATCTGGACCCAAGGATATTTCTTTTTGTGGTCCAGCCATTTAAAAATGTGAACTAATGCGATGACTTCGTAGTAAAGTTTGATAACTGGATACGCAATACCACCATTGCTAAAACATCTAACCATTGTCATTCTTTTCAGCCTAATGTGTTTACTGGAGTTTTTAAATTTATTGATTAAAATTTTAAATCGAGTAATCCCAAAAAATGGAAAAGCAATCGCTAGGCAATGAAAGATGTAATTAATTCTTTGAAGAATGATCATTTTAATGGAGGCTATTCTTCCGAAAAAGATAGACGTAGATCTTTCCATTGTTTAATGGTTAATTTGCATTTGTCAAAAGTTTTTTAGAATTGATTGAAATCATATGGCCTATATTTTCACAAAACATTATACCCACATGTTTAAATATGTTTGTCTTCCATTTAAAAGGAAAATTGTCCTCTAAAACTTTTTTGGTCTGTTTCGGGGTATTAATTGCCAGAATTTCTGATTTTGAGGAATTTAATTTGTAATTAGACACAAATCCATATTCATCAATCAAATATATCAAATGAGTGAGCGAATTCCCAGGATGCTTAAGTGATACTATGATGTCATCTGCGAATAAGGTAGTTTTGTGTTCTCTCTCTCCCACCCTAACACTACATACACCCGCTGAGCTTTTAATCACTTCCGCGAGTGGTTCGATCATTAAAGTAAAGAGAATGGGAGAGGACACCCCTGCCTTGTACCATTGCACACTTCGAAACTAGGAGAATTAAAGTTGAATCCAGCTATTAAGGCCGATGGACCAGAGAATAAGGCCCCTATGGCATGAGAGCCAAATCTGCCTAATCCCATTTTAGCCAGTGTCAGTTTCATGTACTCCCACCCTATCCTGTCAAAAGCTTTTTCAGAGTCGAAAGACATAAATAGGGTGGGAGTACCCAAATTTTTAGCAAAATCTATCAAATTCATTAATTTCCTGACATTGTCAGAATCATGTCTACCAGGAATAAATCCTGCTTGGTCTATTGAAATCAGTTTACCAATTATTTTTCCCAATCTTATAGCTAGAATTTTTGAATATAATTTTATATCAGTATTCATAAGTGAAATTGGTCTATAACTAGAACATAGTTGAAGATTTTGATCTTTATTTGAGATAACAATAATAGTAGCTGTTAACATTTCGTCATGAATTTTACTGACCTCCTTGATTTCATTAAATACTTCTTTTAAAAATGGTGTCAGGACTGGGCTACATACACTGTTTGTAGAATAAGTTGCTGTAGCCGTCTGGGCCTGGCGTAGTATGATTTTTTTTTTTATTGACGTTGCTAACTTCCAGATCTGATGTTGATTCGTTCAGTAAATCTAATTTGAGATCAGCAATTTTGGTAAGTTGTATTTCCCCCCAAAAATGTTGATGTATTTGGCTGGAGGATTTTTAAAGGTGGAATCTTGTGAAAGATTGTATAATTTCTTATAATATGCAGCAAAAGCTTTAGCAATTTCATTCGGTTTAGTAACCCATTCACCTTGATTAAGAAGCCCTTCTATTCTGGTATTTAGATTTTTCTTTTTGATCTTATTTACAAGTATTTTACTTGATTTATTTTCATATTGATGGGGGTTTTGCTGGTGCCGCCATATGGCTTTCTCCTTAATTAATTTGTTGATTTTATTTATTTGTTTTTGAAGGTTTTTGATCTCTTTAGAAATTTAGTATTTATGGTTAAGTCTGCACACCCTCTTATAACTGGGGATGGAGCTGTGTTCAGAATTAAGCAATCACATTCCAAATCATGTTAAATAGGAGTCAGCATACACCTGCCATCATTTAAAGTGCATCTGATTAACCCCAAATAAAGTTCAGCTGCTCTAGTTGGTCTTTCCTGACATTTTCTTAGTCGCATCCCACAGCAAAAGCCATGGTCCACAGAGAGCTTCCAAAGCATCAGAGGGATCTCATTGTTAAAAGGTATCAGTCAGGAGAAGGGTACAAATGAATTTCCAAGGCATTAGATATACCATGGAACACAGTGAAGACAGTCATCATCAAGTGGAGAAAATATGGAACAACAGTGACATTACCCAGAACTGGAGCTCCCTCCAAAATTGATGAAAAGACGAGAAGAAAACTGGTCTGGGAGGCTACCAAGAGGCCTACAGCGACATTAAAGGAGCTGCAGGAATATCTGGCAAGTACTGGCTGTGTGGTACATGTGACAACAATCTCCCGTATTTTTCATATGTCTGGGCTATGGGGTAGAGTGGCAAGACGAAAGCCTTTTCTTACTGAAGTCTCCCAAAAGCATGTGGGGAAAAGTGTTATGGTCTGATGAAACCAAGGTTTAACTTTTTGGCCATAATTCCAAAAGATATGTTTGGCGCAAAAACAACACTGCACATCACCAAAAGAACACCATACCCACAGTGAAGCATGGTGGTGACAGCATTATGCTTTGGGGCTGTTTTTCTTCAGCTGGAGCTGGGGCCTTAGTTAAGATAGGGGGAATTAGGAACAGTTCCAAAGTCAATATTGGCACAAAACCTTCAGGCTTCTGCTAGAAAGCTGAACATGAAGAGGAACTTCATCTTTCAGAATGGCAACGAAACAAAGCATACATCCAAATCAACAAAGGAATGGCTTTACCAGGAGAAGATTAAAGTTTTGGAATGGCCCAGCCAGAGCCCCGACCTGAATCCGATTGAAAAATCTGTGGGATGATCTGAAGAGGGTTGTGCACAGGAGATGCCCTCGCAATCTGACAGATTTGGAGTGTTTTTGCAAAGAATAGTGGGCAAAATGTGCCATGCTTATAGACTCATACCCAAAAAGACTGAGTGCTGTAATAAAATCAAAAGGTGCTTCAACAAAGTATTAGTTTAAGGGTGTGCATACTTATGCAACCATATTATTTTATTTTTAGATTTTTTCTTCCCTCTACCTAAAAGATTTCAGTTTGTTTTTCAATTGAGTTGTACAGTTTATAGGTCACATTAAAGGTGGAAAAAGTTCTGAAATAATTTATCTTTGTCTCATTTTTTTACAGCACAGAAACATGACATTTTAACAGGGGGGTGTAGACTTTTTATATCCAAAGCCAGGAAATGCTGTTTGCCACACAATCTGAGGCTTTTGCTTCTCTGAGCACCTTTGGCGCTCATCGAAATCTTTCCTCCCGCCTACTGTACGGGCCGCTCATTGCAGGGTTCATTAACCTGCAAGTTTTGTGCTTGGGAATTCCATGCGTCACTTTCCAGCATCCCCCCCTTGTCCATTCCCTGTGTGTTTGTCTTCTGTGTGTCTGCTGAATGTTTGTGTGGCGAGCTAAGACTGGTGTTTCTATTATTTGCAAAGCCCCGCTGGCGTTGTTGGTGTTAATATTAGTGTCTTTGCCGTTGCATATTTTCTATGTCCCGTGTGCCTGGCTTTGCTCAGCCTCGTTTTCATCCAGTTTCAGGATTTTTTACATTTTTCGTCTGCCATTTTTTTCTCGCTTAGCCGACTTTCGATTGACGAAACATGTCAAATAAGGCTCAAAATCACTTGCAACTTCACTTCCAGGTGTCCTGGCTCTCTCCCTGTCCTGTGTGTGAATGTGTTTTTACTTTTTTTTATTATTTTTCTTGTTTTTCGTGTTTTTTGATTTCTGCGGGTTGGCCGTTAATCGTATATTTCAGAGGTCGTATATTTTTCCCAAGCTCGCATTTGTGACGGCGGTGCTGGCTGCAAGGAGCGCCTTCGGCGCTTATTGCAGCTTAAGTGCTGCGCGGCTGCCTAAGTGCTCATTTCAGCCTAAGTCATGGGTGCTTCAATGCCTCAATTGCTCGCCTCTCTTCGCAAGGAGAGCAGGGCAATGATTATTTAATAGTAGTGAGGGGGAGCAACTACGCAAAATATAACAAAATTATAACAAAACATTTTTGAGACCCTATCTCCCTGACATACTGAATTATTTAATGGAGTCCCAAATCCACCATTTGGATTGATTTTGATAAATAATTTTACTTGACTTGTATGTTATTTCTAATTTACTTGTGTATTCAATATTACGTAAAATTTCTGCCCAGCTAGGAATGTTGACTTGTTTCCATCTATTTATGATTGCTAATTTAACTGTGGTACAAATCTGAATAATGAATGCCATTTCTTCCTTATTTCGTTTTTCAAAGAAAATGTGAAACAAGCCAGTATAAGGGGTTGGTGTGATTGATTTCTTAAAAATTCTGAATTAAAGCCAAAGCAGTCCAGCCATAAAGGTTAAATGACCGAGCAATCCCACCATGTATTAATATATTTGTTAGTTTTTCTAAATGCTTTAACCCATGTTTCTAAAGGAAATGGATTACCCATCTCCTTCCCCCAAATTGTCATACTAGATGATTTAACTTCTTCAATATTAGTACAAATAATGAAGAAGCACTTGGATATGAGATGGGAATAGTCCCTCTTCTTCAACAGTAATTCAACCCGGGACAATTTAGGGCTGAACTTTTTAATGGTTTTGTTTTTATTTAACAAAGATCTGATTTGTTCCAACATCAACCAACAATGGGGTGGGATGTTAAGTTTGCTTCTGAGCTGATCATATGATGCAAGCTCTCCCTTAATGAGTAAATCGGCAAGGAGCAGATCTTGTTCTGGTACAAAAAATGTTTTATCTGGACCCAAGGATATTTCTTTTTGCGGTCCAGCCATTTAAAAATGTGAACTAATGCGATGACTTCGTAGTAAAGTTTGATAACTGGATACGCAATACCACCATTGCTAAAACATCTAACCATTGTCATTCTTTTCAGCCTAATGTGTTTACTGGCGTGGATAAATTTATTGATTAAAATTTTAAATCGAGTAATCCAAAAAAATGGAAAAGCAATCGCTAGGCAATGAAAGATGTAATTAATTCTTTGAAGAATGATCATTTTAATGGAGGCTATTCTTCCGAAAAAGATAGACGTAGATCTTTCCATTGTTTAATGATTAATTTGCATTTGTCAAAAGTTTTTTAGAATTGATTGAAATCATATGGCCTATATTTTCACAAAACATTATACCCACATGTTTAAATATGTTTGTATTCCATTTAAAAGGAAAATTGTCCTCTAAAACTTTTTTGGTCTGTTTCGGGGTATTAATTGCCAGAATTTCTGATTTTGAGGAATTTAATTTGTAATTAGACACAAATACATATTCATCAATCAAATGTATCAAATGAGTGAGCGAATTCCCAGGATGCGTAAGTGATACTATGATGTCATCTGCGAATAAGGTAGTTTTGTGTTCTCTCTCTCCCACCCTAACACTACATACACCCGCTGAGCTTTTAATCACTTCCGCGAGTGGTTCGATCATTAAAGTAAAGAGAATGGCAGAGGACACCCCTGCCTTGTACCATTGCACACTTCGAAACTAGGAGAATTAAAGTTGAATCCAGCTATCAAGGCCGATGGACCAGAGAATAAGGCCCCTATGGCATGAGAGCCAAATCTGCCTAATCCCATTTTAGCCAGTGTCAGTTTCATGTACTCCCACCCTACCCTGTCAAAAGCTTTTTCAGAGTCTAAAGACATAAATAGGGTGAGAGTACCCAAATTTTTAGCAAAATCTATCAAATTCATTAATTTCCTGACATTGTCAGAATCATGTCTACCAGGAATAAATCCTGCTTGATCTATTGAAATCAGTTTACCAATTATTTTTCCCAATCTTATAGCTAGAATTTTTGAATATAATTTTAAATCCGTATTCATAAGTGAAATTGGTCTATAACTAGAACATAGTTGAAGATTTTGATCTTTATTTGAGATAACAATAATAGTAGCTGTTAACATTTCGTCATGAATTTTACTGACCTGCTTGATTTCATTAAATACTTCTTTTAAAAATGGTGTCAGGACTGGGCTACACTGTTTGTAGAATAAGTTGCTGTAGCCGTCTGGGCCTGGCGTAGTATGATTTTTTTTTTTTATTGACGTTGCTAACTTTTAGATCTGATGTTGATTCGTTCAGTAAATCTAATTCGAGATCAGCAATTTTGGTAAGTTGTATTTCCCCCAAAAAATGTTGATGTAATGGGCTGGAGGATTTTTAAAGGTGGAATCTTGTGAAAGATTGTATAATTTCTTATAATATGCAGCAAAAGCTTTAGCAATTTCATTCGGTTTAGTAACCCATTCACCTTGATTAAGAAGCCCTTCTATTCTGGTATTTAGATTTTTCTTTTTGATCTTATTTACAAGTATTTTACTTGATTTATTATCATATTGATGGAGGTTTTGCTGTAGCCGCCATATGGCTTTCTCCTCAATTAATTTGTTGATTTTATTTATTTGTTTTTGAAGGTTTTTGATCTCTTTAGAAATTTAGTATTTAGGGTTAAGTCTGCACACCCTCTTATAACTGGGGATGTAGCTGTGTTCAGAATTAAGCAATCACATTCCAAATCATGTTAAATAGGAGTCAGCACACACCTGCCATCATTTAAAGTGCATCTGATTAACCCCAAATAAAGTTCAGCTGCTCTAGTTGGTCTTTCCTGACATTTTCTTAGTCGCATCCCACAGCAAAAGCCATGGTCCACAGAGAGCTTCCAAAGCATCAGAGGGATCTCATTGTTAAAAGGTATCAGTCAGGAGAAGGGTACAAATGAATTTCCAAGGCATTAGATATACCATGGAACACAGTGAAGACAGTCATCATCAAGTGGAGAAAATATGGAACAACAGTGACATTACCAAGAACTGGAGCTCCCTCCAAAATTGATGAAAAGACGAGAAGAAAACTGGTCTGGGAGGCTACCAAGAGGCCTACAGCGACATTAAAGGAGCTGCAGGAATATCTGGCAAGTACTGGCTGTGTGGTACATGTGACAACAATCTCCCGTATTTTTCATATGTCTGGGCTATGGGGTAGAGTGGCAAGACAAAAGCCTTTTCTTACTGAAGTCTCCCAAAAGCATGTGGGGAAAAGTGTTATGGTCTGATGAAACCAAGGTTTAACTTTTTGGCCATAATTCCAAAAGATATGTTTGGCGCAAAAACAACACTGCACATCACCAAAAGAACACCATACCCACAGTGAAGCATGGTGGTGACAGCATTAAGCTTTGGGGCTGTTTTTCTTCAGCTGGAGCTGGGGCCTTAGTTAAGATAGGGGGAATTATGAACAGTTCCAAAGTCAATATTGGCACAAAACCTTCAGGCTTCTGCTAGAAAGCTGAACATGAAGAGGAACTTCATCTTTCAGCATGGCAACGACCCAAAGCATACATCCAAATCAACAAAGGAATGGCTTTACCAGGAGAAGATTAAAGTTTTGGAATGGCCCAGCCAGAGCCCCGACCTGAATCCGATTGAAAATCTGTGGGATGATCTGAAGAGGGTTGTGCACAGGAGATGCCCTCGCAATCTGACAGATTTGGAGTGTTTTTGCAAAGAATAGTGGGCAAAATGTGCCATGCTTATAGACTCATACCCAAAAAGACTGAGTGCTGTAATAAAATCAAAAGGTGCTTCAACAAAGTATTAGTTTAAGGGTGTGCATACTTATGCAACCATATTATTTTATTTTTAGATTTTTTCTTCCCTCTACCTAAAAGATTTTAGTTTGTTTTTCAATTGAGTTGTACAGTTTATAGGTCACATTAAAGGTGGAAAAAGTTCTGAAATGATTTATCTTTGTCTCATTTTTTTACAGCACAGAAACATGACATTTTAACAGGGGTGTGTAGACTTTTGATATCCAAAGCCAGGAAATGCTGTTTGCCACACAATCTGAGGCTTTTGCTTCTCTGAGCACCTTTGGCGCTCATCGGAACCTTTCCTCCCGCCTACTGTACGGGCCGCTCATTGCAGGGTTCATTAACCTGCAAGTTTTGTGCTTGGGAATGCCATGCGTCTCTTTCCAGCATCCCCCCCCCCCTTGTCCATTCCCTGTGTGTTTGTCTTCTGTGTGTCTGCTGAATGTTTGTGTGACGAGCTAAGACTGGTGTTTCTATTATTTGCAAAGCCCCGCTGGCGTTGTTGGTGTAAGTATTAGTGTCTTTGCCGTTGCATATTTTCTATGTCCCGTGTGCCTGGCTTTGCTCAGCCTCGTTTTCATCCAGTTTCAGGATTTTTTACATTTTTCGTCTGCCATTTTTTTCTCGCTTAGCCGATTTTCGATTGACAAAACATGTCAAATAAGGCTCAAAATAACTTGCAACCTCACTTCCAGGTGTCCTGGCTCTCTCCCTGTCTTGTGTGTGAATGTGTTTTTACTTTTTTTTATTATTTTTCTTTTTTTTTCGCTTATTGCAGCTTAAGTGCTGCACGGCTGCTTAAGTGCTCATTTCAGCCTAAGTCCTGGGTGCTTCAATGCCTCAATTGCTCGCCTCTCTTCGCAAGGAGAGCAGGGCAATGATTATTTAATAGTAGTAAGGGGGAGCAACTACGCAAAATATAACAAAATTATAACAAAACATTTTTGAGACCCTATCTCCCTGACATACTGATTTATTTAATGGAGTCCCAAATCCACCATTTGGATTGATTTTGATAAATAATTTTACTTGACTTGTATGTTATTTCTAATTTACTTGTGTATTCAATATTACGTAAAATTTCTGCCCAGCTAGGAATGTTGACTTGTTTCCATCTATTTATGATTGCGAATTTAACTGTGGTACAAATCTGAATAATGAATGCCATTTCTTCCTTATTTCGTTTTTCAAAGAAAATGTGAAACAAGCCAGTATAAGGGGTTGGTGTGATTGATTTCTTAAAAAATCTGAATTAAAGCCAAAGCAGTCCAGCCATAAAGGTTAAATGACCGAGCAATCCCACCATGTATTAATATATTTGTTAGTTTTTCTAAATGCTTTAACCCATGTTTCTAAAGGAAATGGATTACCCATCTCCTTCTCCCAAATTGTCATACTAGATGATTTAACTTCTTCAATATTAGTACAAATAATGAAGAAGCACTTGGATATGAGATGGGAATAGTCCCTCTTCTTCACCAGTAATTCAACCCGGGACAATTTAGGGCTGAACTTTTTAATGGTTTTGTTTTTATTTAACAAAGATCTGATTTGTTCCAACATCAACCAACAATGGGGTGGGATGTTAAGTTTGCTTCTGAGCTGATCATATGATGCAAGCTCTCCATTAATGAGTAAATCGGCAAGGAGCAGATCTTGTTCTGGTACAAAAAATTTTTTATCTGGACCCAAGGATATTTCTTTTTGCGGTCCAGCCATTTAAAAATGTGAACTAATGCGATGACTTCGTAGTAAAGTTTGATAACTGGATAGGCAATACCACCATTGCTAAAACATCTAACCATTGTCATTCTTTTCAGCCTAATGTGTTTACTGGCGTGTATAAATTTATTGATTACAATTTTAAATCGAGTAATCCAAAAAAATGGAAAAGCAATCGCTAGGCAATGAAAGATGTAATTAATTCTTTGAAGAATGATCATTTTAATGGAGGCTATTCTTCCGAAAAAGATAGACGTAGATCTTTCCATTGTTTAATGGTTAATTTGCATTTGTCAAAAGTTTTTTGAATTGATTAAAATCAAATGGCCTATATTTTCACAAAACATTATACCCACATGTTTAAATATGTTTGTATTCCATTTAAAAGGAAAATTGTCCTCTAAAACTTTTTTAGTCTGTTTCGGGGTATTAATTGCCAGAATTTCTGATTTTGAGGAATTTAATTTGTAATTAGACACAAATCCATATTCATCAATTAAATATATCAAATGAGTGAGCGAATTCCCAGGATGCTTAAGTGATACTATGATGTCATCTGCGAATAAGGTAGTTTTGTGTTCTCTCTCTCCCACCCTAACACTACATACACCCGCTGAGCTTTTAATCACTTCCGCGAGTGGTTCGATCATTAAAGTAAAGAGAATGGGAGAGGACACCCCTGCCTTGTACCATTGCACACTTCGAAACTAGGAGAATTAAAGTTGAATCCAGCTATCAAGGCCGATGGACCAGAGAATAAGGCCCCTATGGCATGAGAGCCAAATCTGCCTAATCCTATTTTAGCCAGTGTCAGTTTCATGTACTCCCACCCTACCCTGTCAAAAGCTTTTTCAGAGTCTAAAGACATAAATAGGGTGAGAGTACCCAAATTTTTAGCAAAATCTATCAAATTCATTAATTTCCTGACATTGTCAGAATCATGTCTACCAGGAATAAATCCTGCTTGATCTATTGAAATCAGTTTACCAATTATTTTTCCCAATCTTATAGCTAGAATTTTTGAATATAATTTTAAATCCGTATTCATAAGTGAAATTGGTCTATAACTAGAACATAGTTGAAGATTTTGATCTTTATTTGAGATAACAATACTAGTAGCTGTTAACATTTCGTCATGAATTTTACTGACCTCCTTGATTTCATTAAATACTTCTTTTAAAAATGGTGTCAGGACTGGGCTACACTGTTTGTAGAATAAGTTGCTGTAGCCGTCTGGGCCTGGCGTAGTATGATTATTTTTTTTATTGACGTTGCTAACTTCCAGATCTGATGTTGATTCGTTCAGTAAATCTAATTCGAGATCAGCAATTTTTGGTAAGTTGTATTTCCCCCAAAAAATGTTGATGTATTTGGCTGGAGGATTTTTAAAGGTGGAATCTTGTGAAAGATTGTATAATTTCTTATAATATGCAGCAAAAGCTTTAGCAATTTCATTCGGTTTAGTAACCCATTCACCTTGATTAAGAAGCCCTTCTATTCTGGTATTTAGATTTTTCTTTTTGATCTTATTTACAAGTATTTTACTTGATTTATTATCATATTGATGGAGGTTTTGCTGTAGCCGCCATATGGCTTTCTCCTCAATTAATTTGTTGATTTTATTTATTTGTTTTTGAAGGTTTTTGATCTCTTTAGAAATTTAGAATTTAGGGTTAAGTTTATTATTTTCTCCAAAATTATAAAGTTGTATCAATAAATTGCACAATGGGACACCTCTTTGTTTGTTTGATTGACCTTTCATTTTAATTAGAATACCTCTTGTGTATGCTTTAAAAGCCGTCCATAACGTACTTCCCTTAGAGTGTAAGTTTGCGAGTTTTCAATCGTGTGTCCATGTTTTGGAAACAAGCACTATGTACATTTGATTATATGCTCAAAAACAGGGCCCTCCATTCTTTATAATGTGTTAAGTTTGTTTTTTGCCATGTACTAAACCCCTGTACAGCGCAAGGCACACAGCACTTACAAAATGCAGAAGCCAGTAACACACCCGAAAAACGTGCAAGAGACAAAGGGCTGAGAGACGGAGGACAAGAGACACAGGGGAGGGAAAGAAGAAAAGACAAAAGACACAGTGCGGGGAGAGGAGATGGAGGGAGAGAAACAGACACAGGTGTCATAGAGTAAGAAGAGGCGCACAATGAGCGCTGAACACGCTCATTGTAAGACATGCGATAATCGACAAAGGCGTTCATCGCAGGGCTCGCAATGAGCACCGAAGGTGGTCATTACCAAGCACAAAACTTGACGGTTGCGGAAGGCTAGAGGACCGTAAAGTACACAAGAGGAGAGGCTTGCAATGAGCGCTGAAGGCACTCATTGCAAGCCACGCGATGAGCGTCAAAGGTGCTCAGCACAGAGCTAATGGTGAGCACCGAAGGTGCTCAGAGGGGCCACACCATGCATTGTGTGGCAAAGAGCATTGCCAGACTTCAAATTTTATTACCGTCATTTTTTGACAGGCAATTTCCTAGTTTCATTAGAATATGATGTTCTGCTCCTAGGTATGATTTTGAATGAAACCAAAACAGGTTGTAATACTAAAAAAAAAATGTTATTCAGTCTCTCCAAAGGGTGGGGTGAGCGGTTGGGAATCAACTCAGGAAAAAGGAGGAGCCAAAGAAGAGGATGTGAACAAGCTAACAGCTATTGTGAATAGAGATTGAGGCATATAGTCACTGCACTTCCATTGTATGTAAGAAATACAATGCATGTGCTTGTAAAATTGAACGGCACATGACTAATTAGTACAAAATACTCTACATTTAATCGATCATAATCTTAGTTGTTATACTATTAAGTATTTTCCAAGCACAGGACCTGGGGGTAAAGTTGATTGTCGTCCTTTTTCACTAAATTTGATTTTGTTTATTTTGCAACACAAGAATACGTTTTATTTTCAAAAACAGGGGTCTGTAATGTGTGCAACTTATGCTAAAAATATACCAACGTTTATCTGGGTTAGTGGGAGTAAAATGCAGTGTTTTCAGAGAGTTTTTGAGGATTTTGCTGCTGAGTTGATTAATAAAAATCTAAATTGCCCAAGTATCTGTATTTTTTTAGATGTGGCAATTTATAGGGGTGACAAGAGAAACATTAAGACAGATCATTGTTGTAAATAAACTGCAACCAACAGTAATTTTCACTCTACTAGTTCTCACCTACCATCAATAATAAAAGTCATCCCTGTAGGTCATTTTAATTGTGGGTTAAATAAATTGCTGTGAGATCAAATAAAGAGGTTATGCCAGCATTGCATATTGTGTGTGACAATTTGTTGGTTACTAAGAGAAAAATAAATGATGATGATGATAAAGTTAGATTTGTAAGTACTCTTTTTCAATACCAGCAATTACCACTATTCTAAATAAACATTTAAACATTGTAAGAACTGGGAATGATTTAAAGAGTTAATTGTGACAAGCGTAGCCATACCTTGGTGTAAAGGTTAAACTTTAAAGATAAACTAGTTTGTTGTAAATTTGAAATAAAGGCTATATTTAACAGTGTGGACACTGTAAGTTCTGTGTATATTTAAATAATGTTAATTTAATTAAAGATCATCAGCAAAAAAAATAATTTGGTTAAATATTTCTTTAAATGCAATACCAAAGGTGTAATATGATTCTTGGAGTATATTTGTACTAAGAGTTATGTTGACATGACTAGCCTCTGCCTTAAAACACGCTTGGGGGAAAACATATGCAGTATCAAAAATGCAAAGTATTAACATGTATGGCTAAACACTCTTTGAATTGGCAAAATGGCAAACCAACACTTAGATGTTGGGGTCTAGAGATGATTGATTTAGGTAATAGGGATGGTAACCTAAAATGGGTTCTATTGAAAGCTGAGAGCAAGTGGATACTTCTATTGGATACCCTTATGCCTAAGTGTCATAATGAAAATGTTAATTTATTTCTTTAGAACAATATAGTATTAGTTGGCTGATGATATGGTGATTGTTTGGGATACCCCTATTATTTATACAGGTGAGCAGGAGTCCCAAATATAAGTCATTTATTTAATGTTTCAATTTTGAAAGGCATTAATGATCCTATGCATTGATATAAACATTTGAAAACATATCAATATGATATATCTATAATTTAATTCCAAGTCTTTATCTAATTTATATATATAAATAAATTATACTTTTCCTCTACAAAATGATTATGTGGGGTGTTAGACTGGCAAGATACTTCAATTGAATATTTATGTTTTGGAATGGTGATCACGCTTAAGCATTTGCTACACTTGTTTTGGTTTCTGAAGTGTTCTTTAATCTGTATTCATCCTCTCTCATTGTTATTTTGATACAAGATTTTTTACTTACCACTTATTCCTTGAAATGTGTAATCAAAAGAATGAGAATATCAATTGGTTCATTTATTAATTGGGACTCACCTTTGAAAGGAGGAGGGTTATTGAGATCCATGCGCATGAGAAGAAGTTGCACTAAAACACGTCAGGCATGAAGTCAGTTACGGATAATGCTACATCCCGTCAGTTGGCAGCAAGTGCATTGTAACAATTCAAACTTTATTTTCATCCATCCCCTTTTTATGGAAGTCAGGCTGTCTCAGATAAATTGTCATTAGGATGAGGGTTTTGTTTGTTTACTTATTTAACAGAGATACTTAGATGTGTGCAGAGGAATGTTACCATTTACGTGATACATTATTTTCTTGTAAGTAAACTGTGGAGCTCTTTCGTATTGTTCTAGTTAAATGGATGGTAATAATCCTAATCCCTGTTATGATAATGTGTTATTATATTAACAAACATACCGGTATGTCATATGAAAAATTTCATCTTTCTCTTTTGATTATGTAAATATGTTCATATGAGCATAAGATCTCTATTTAGTTTTACTGTAAGACTACCATGATGTAGTGAGATCAAAATATAGTATTAAGTTCAACTCACACTTCAACTAACTCCCACTACAGCTCCAACCAGGAAGCAGATCACTTGAGAGAACCGTAACACAAAACACTACAGAAAGAAACATGGCAAAATAAGAAACTTCCATATCATTTAATAGCTAATTTTAATTTTGTTTGAATTCATTTTCTTTGAATAACTGCATAATGTTCTAGTATTATCATCATGTGTTGCAATTTTTTTTACATTATAAAAACAATTTGGTTATTTTTCAAGAGTAATTTTTCAAAAAAAATTATATTTGACAACTGTATTTTAAAGAGCATAATGTTGCAATATAAAATATATTAATATATATATATATATATATATATATATATATATATATATATATATATATATGTGCACTGTAATTATTTCACTTCAACTTATCAAAAACACTTTAAATAAAACAAATGTAATATCAATATATGCATGCAGACAATGAAGCGTGAAAAGAAGTTCAAATCATGAGTAACAACAAACTCAGCATTCAACAGGTTAAATGACAGTAAAAAACTAAAGTAAAAACATTAATTCACAGTGAAATGTACAAGAATATACTCTGCAAACAGACTAAATGTTGTGTGGGATTCCATGAAAGAACAAATAGCTCTTTGCCTTTTGACACATTCTCAGACACTTACTTTGGAACTCACAGTGTCAATCATTTTGAATTGGAAAAAAACATCAGTGTCTGAAAATGGGTCAAACTTTTTGAAGCTGAACTATCAGACTGTCAGTACTTTTGAAATGCCGGACGCTGTTAGTAAAATCCAGTATTAACACAAAAACCTTAATTAAGATACCAATTACACAAAATTACAGAAAGATTGATAGATAGATAAATAGATGGAGAGAAATTATATATATATATATATATATATATATATATATATATATATATACTGTATATATATATATATATATATATATATATATATATATATATATATATATACATTAGGGGAGGTAGGTACCTTATCCCTGGAGAGAAACATGCATCACAGTGCTGCAATCTCTTCCAGTTCCTCCTTCCTAGTAGTTCCCATCCTGTGGCTGACAGTATTAGAGATAGCCTGGTTATCAGCAATCCCGGCAGCCAAAGGGACAGATGGTAAGGGGAAAGTTACTGGGAACTGTTGGGGAAGAAGAGAATGCAGCAAGCAGATGTGCATTGTGATCTCTCTCCTACTAGACAAGGTACTTTCCTCACCTACAAAGGTAGGCTCTGTATTAAATTAAAACTAACAACATTTTTACATAAAAAATTATATATTATATATTATATACTCTGTCGCATAGACTATAGCATTAGGATGGAGGAAACTGGCTCTTTAACTAATCTGAAGTTAAAAGATATCAAGAACCAGGTACTTAAACACAAATGTGTACCCTTCATGAGTGACGTTGTTTAAATAATTTAATAACAAAAATGACAAGCAGGATAGACAAAGCTTGATGGGTATCTCTTGAAATCTAAATCTTCATAGCATGGATCAGTCCATATGATGGAAGAAACAGCAAAAACACAGTCAGGCACTGACACAAACAGCTTGGGCACAGTCATGGTAATAAGCAGACTGGCAATGCAGCAGACAGATATTGCAGTAGCAGAGACAGGGAACAAAGGTCCTCAGGAGTAGACTATGAACTGAAGCCAGGAACCAGCAAACAGGTGGGGATGAATACTGAAACTTGAACAGAGTTGCAGAACCACTGCCAAACAGGAATGTAAGGCAGCAGGGTAGGATACATCAGCTTCATCTGTAAAACATGCAGACCAAACACTCACAGTAGGAAACCACTAAAGAGTCTTACAATTAGCAATTTGAGGTAAATCACAGCTGTCTCTTAAGGGTCTAACTCAATATCGATTAACTGTGCCCTAGCACCTATCAGTGACTAGGGGATGAGATTATGAAACACAGGAGCAGACTCATCTTTCCTAGGTCTCTGTGGTGGCCTACTCAGTGTGTGAGTCACTACGTGTCATGGATTGACTAGAACAACCAGTTGGACCTTTCTTGGCCTACCCTCAAGACCTAAGAGACCAGGTAGTCCTGACACATGCTATTACAAACAAATAAATATGGCAACCTATTTCTAAATTTAAGAAACAGTGAACAAATGATTTAAATGTATACATTTCTTATAGTTTTAACAAATGTGGATTACTGGTGTCGAGGTGCTACTCCACCGTAAAAATCCAATATACACATTCTTAATTTCTATAACAAGGTTAAATGAAACAACTGTTGCACAGAAAGCACCATAATACCAAAAAAGACAAACAAGCACTTACAAAACAAATTACAAACTAAACTAATAATACATTATTTTTATTTACAGATTATTATGGCTGATACTGACAAGAAACAGGTAAAGATAAACCGTCAAACTAGACAATGACAAGAAAGATGGGCAAACCAGCAAACGCCAGAGCAGAAGGAAATTCAAAGAGAAAAAGAACGGAAAAGACTTGCAACCAAAAGACTAACAGATGAAAAACTAAAATCTACACCTAAGAAGGCAACTAAAAAACAAAAGCATTTAGAACCTGTTCCTGAACAATCACATAACATTTCTAATGATGACTTACAAACCCAGACTGATATATGCTCTTCAAATTGTCCTTTACTTAAGTCTTTAGCAGTAGAGGTTCATAATTGTGGTGACATGAATATTCTCTGTCAGTTTTGTGAGGCTTATCATTTCAAACAAGAAAGACCCAGAGATGGCCAGTTCATTAGTTGCTGTCAAAAAGGCATGTTCAAACTTCCAGAAAGACAACAATTCCCACCATATTTACAAAGCATTATGACTGAGCCTGCTTTTCCCAACACAAAAATTTAAAAACAAACATAAGATCATACAATAGTGCCATATCCTTTGCATCTATCCTTATCCTTTGTCTCTATGGGGGCAACATTAGCTGCTAATGTGCCAGGACATGGCCCTTACTGCTTTAAAGTGCAGGGACAAATTTACCATCGTACTTCACATTTACATCCAGAGGAAGGAGAGCAAAGAAAATTGGCTCAACTATATGCCCTAGATACAATGGAAGCTGTTGACCAACGTATGCAGCTTCAAGAAAATAAAAAATTCTAACCCAGTGTTTTTATAGAGCTAGATAACATTATGGCCAAAAAACCCTACACTCAACCTTATAAAAAATTGGCAGGCAGAAGTAGAAAAGGAACAACAACTTCATGCAGAAATACAGCAATTGCCAATCCCAGAGGTCAATATGGTGCTTAAAAGAGATAGACATACTGATAAACGCCGTTATAATTTGCCAACATCAAATGAGGTTGCAATGGTGTTTCAAAATGATGAAGGAGAACCACCATTTTAGAGAGACATTAGAATATATCCCAGAAATGAAGAGCAACCTTTCATTAATATAAGTATCTTAAGTACAAATTTAGATCCAATGACATATCCAATATTTTTTCCACATGGAGAAGCAGGTTGGCAACCAAAATTAACCCTTCCCAGTAACCCAAATTCTAAAGTACGAGTGCAAAATAATATTTCCATGCTTGAATTTAAAGTAGCTCAAATTGCCATTCGAAATACATTCAATACAATTTTATGGGGTGGAAAACTAACACAACAATGGATTATTGATTCCTATTTGCAAGTTGAGGCCAATAATTTTAACTTCATAAAATATCAACAAGATAAACTACGTGTAGAACAGTATTGTGGATTGATGGATTATGTCGCTGAGATTGCTACAAGCAGAGACATGACAGCTGGCAAAGCCATCATTTTACCATCTTCTTTCCAGGGATCTCCTCGCAATATGCGAGAAAGATACAATGATGCCATAGCTATTGTCACCAAATTTGGGAAACCTGATTTATGTATTACATTTACATGTAATCCCCAATGGCCAGAGATTACATAAAATTTACTAATTGGCCAAACTGCTTCCGATAGACCAGATTTAGTGGCCAGAGTTTTCAAAATAAAATTAAATGAATTAATACGTGACATAACCATAACTCAGTTATTTAGCAAATGTCTAGCTTATGTTTATACTATTGAATTTCAAAAAAGAGGACTTCCACATGCACATATTCTTATAATCCTTCAAGAAAAAGATAAGTTAGATACTGGTGACAAAGTGGATTCAGTCATTATTGCTGAACTACCAGATCCAGAACTACAAGGTAGACTATATGAGATTGTAACTCATCATATGATTCACGGACCCTGTGGAGATATTAATCCATAGTCACCATGTATGGGAAATAAGAAATGTACAAAAGAATTTCCAAAAGATTATAGAAACAAAACTTATGCCAATTGTGATGGGTATCCATTATATAGAAGAAGAGAAACTTCCATTATTTGCGGCAAAAACGTCGACAATAGATATGTGGTACCATACAATCCACATTTACTTATGAAGTATAATGCACACATTAATGTAGAAGCCTGCACTTCTATAAAATCCATTAAATATGTCTACAAATATATTTACAAAGGCTATGATGCAGCTACTGTAGTCGTCAAAAGTGCTGAAAATACCGAAAGCACCGAGTTAGTACATGATGAACTTGCATCTCATGTCCATGCTTGCTATGTGAGTGCGCCAGAAGCTATGTGGCGTCTTCTAAAATTTGTAATGCATGATCGATCACATGCTGTATATAGATTATCTGTACATTTGCCACAAAGACATTTAGTGTATTTCCATGCTGGAAATGAAACAAATGCATTGGCACAAAGTGAGCATTGCCACACTACACTAACTGCATTGTTTAAATTAAATTCAACTGATTTACAGGCAAGCAAAATGTTATATATTGACATTCCATATCATTATGTTTTCGTTAATGGATTATGGCAACAAAGGAAAGTCAGGAAAATAAAAGAATACTAAGAATTTACACTGTCGGTCCTGGAGACCTTGAATGTTTCTGCTTACGATTACTACTTTTAAATGTTCCTGGTGCACAAAGATTTGAACACTTAAGAACTGTTAATGACATAGTATATGAATCATTTCATTTAGCTGCAAGACATAGAAACTTACTAGCTGATGATACAATATGGGAAAGATGTCTAGAAGAAGCAGCACTATGTCACATGCCACGGCAGATGAGGGAACAATCTGCATTCATGTGTATCTTCTCAAATGCTCCAAATGCATTAGCTTTGTGGGACAAATTTATAAGTAATATGGCTGAAGACTTTATGCAACGATACAATGAGCCTATTGCACAATTAAAAGCATTAATGGAAATCCAAGAAGTCTTTTTAACTCATGGATTAAGTTATGCAAGTTTTAATCTGCCAGATCAAGGTCTTATGGATGACATCAACTTTGAAGACTATGACATTCAACTACAAACAGAAAGAACAGAAGAAAGACTTGCAACTTTAAATACATTACAATTGCAAGCATTTAATTCAATCAAAAATGCCCTAGATGATGACATGGTCAAAGAGCATTATTTCTATCTTGATGGACCTGGCGGATCAGGAAAAACATATCTATATAATTTATTAATGAGGTTTGTACGAGCACAAGGTCAAATAGCACTGGCATTTGCAACCACTGGAATTGCCACACTTTTGTTAGAAGGTGGAAGGACTGTGCATAGTGGATTTAAACTGCCAGTGCCTATTTTGGAAACATCAGTGTCGGATATTCAAATGACATCATTACAAGAAAAAAAAAAAAAAAAAAGTAAATTAATTATAATAGATGAGGCTATAATGATGTCATGCTATGCCCTCCAATATATTGACCGTTTGCTTCGAAAAGTAATGGATAATACTTTGCCATTTGGTGGAAAGGTCATGTTGCTAGGTGGCGATTTTAGACAAACCTGATAGACCTGTCGTTGTACATGGAAATCAAACCGACATTATCGAAACATGTATAAAGTCAAGCACACTATGGAAACATTTTACCCATCTTCAATTACAACAAAATATGAGTTCAGAAGGAGAAAATTATTTAAATGATTGGCTTATTACAATTGGAGAAGGAAAAAATGAATTAATCCCAAATTTACCTGAGGACACTGTTCACATCCCAGCTCATAAGATTTGCAAACAAGATCTTATATCAGCTACATTCGAAAATACAATAAATAACAAGGACTATTCTGAACTTGCCAACAAAGTCATACTAACACCTGTTTACAAGTGGATTTACCTTAAAAAGTAAAGGCTAATAAACTGCAGAGTGCACTAATTGTGCCCAGGTGAGAGGGGTGTGGCTTGACTGTTAAACTTGTATAAAAGGTTTGTGAGCTGGTTTGGGGTCTGTTTACAAGTGGATTTACCTTAAAAAGTAAAGGCTGATAAACTGCAGAGTGCACTAATTGTGCCCAGGTGAGAGAGGTGTGGCTTGACTGTTAAACTTGTATAAAAGATTTGTGAGCTGGTTTGGGGTCTGTTTACAAGTGGATTTACCTTAAAAAGTAAAGGCTAATAAACTGCAGAGTGCACTAATTGTGCTCAGGTGAGAGGGGTGTGGCTTGACTGTTAAACTTGTATAAAAGGTTTGTGAGCTGGTTTGGGGTCTGTTTACAAGTGGATTTACCTTAAAAAGTAAAGGCTGATAAACTGCAGAGTGCACTAATTGTGCCCAGGTGAGAGGGGTGTGGCTTGACTGTTAAACTTGTATAAAAGGTTTGTGAGCTGGTTTGGGGCCTGTTTACAAGTGGATTTACCTTACAAGTAAAGGCTGATAAATTGCAGAGTGCACTAAGTGTGCCCAGGTGAGAGGGGTGTGGCTTGACTGTTAAACTAGGATAAAGGATTTGTGAGATGGTTTGGGGCCTGTTTACAAGTGGATTTACCTTACAAGTAAAGGCTGATAAATTGCAGAGTGCACTAATTGTGCCCAGGCGAGAAGGCAGAAGTTAATAGAAACCGGAGAAGGGGAACTTGTGAGCTTGCAAACATTTTCAGTATCAAGTGCAATTCTAGTAAAAGCCTAGGAGTTTAAATAAAAGGAGGGCCTTCAAAGAAAAGGGAGGGCAGATTTATAGTGCAAAGGAGGAAAACTTTATATAAATATATTATATTATATTCTTTATTTTTCCCACTGAAATTTCGTAGACAATAATAATAATTATGAGTCAGTCCAGTGGCAACCTTATTCAGTGTACATCCTGTCAAATGTATGCACTACTGGAACAGATGATCCAGGGTCCATACCTCTGTGACAGGTGTGAGCATGTTGCCTCTTTGGAAGCTCAAATTGAAGATCTGGAGAGGAGAATTGCAGCACTTAGTGATATTGCTCCACTGGAAAGGGAGTTGGTGCTCACGGAGCACAGTTTAGCTGGGCCTAGTATGGAGGGAGGAGCTGGGGCTAGTGAGGATGGCCAGGGAGGTAGCTGGGTTACAGTTAGAAGGGGAATCAGAGGGTACAGGAGGAGGAAGGCCAGTTCTGAGTTGGCAAACAACAACAGATTTGCCAGATTGAGTGAAACTGTTGGCGATGTCCATTCAGGAATGGCAATGCCAGATAGAGCTGTTCCCTCTAACAGCCGGGCGAACAGCTCTACTGGAGAAGAGGGAGGGCAGAATAGGCAGAGCAACAGACATGTTTTGGTGGTAGGGGACTCTATTATTAGGAAGGTAGACAGGGTAATTTGTCACCCAGATCCCAGCAATCGAACAGTTTGCTGTCTCCCGGGTGCTCGGGTTCGGCATGTTGTGGATCGGGTGGATAAATTATTGGGAGGGGCTGGTAATGAACCGGCGGTCTTGGTACACATTGGTACCAATGACAAAGTTAGTGGAAGATGGAGCATCCTAAAGAATGATTTTAGAGAATTAGGGAATAAGCTTAAAGCAAGGACCTCCAAGGTAGTATTTTCTGAGATACTACCAGTGCCACGTGCTAGCCCAGGGAGGCAGAAGGAGCTTAGGGAGGTTAATGCGTGGCTAAAAAAGTGGTGCAGTGCAGAGGGTTTTGGGTTTTTAGAGCACTGGGCTGACTTCTCACTTGGGTACAATCTCTATAGCAGGGATGGATTGCACCTTAATGATGAGGGCGCTTTTGTGCTAGGGAATAGGATGGTAGAACGGCTGGGGGAGTTTTTAAACTTGTAGGTGGGGGGGAGGGACTATATAGAAGTATTGGGGTAAATAGGGTAGAGAGGGAAAGGGATGAATTATTTACCCATGGGGGAGGAGAAGTGGGAAGGGTTACAATAGAAAGTAGGGAGACATTAATAGGGGCCTCAAATACAGTGGCAGGCACTTCACATCAGCAGAGCCATAGCAACATAAAGTGTATGATTGCAAACGCAAGAAGTTTGCCTGGGAAAATGGATGAGCTAGAAATATTAGCAGTGCAAGAAAAATGGGGCTTAATAGGCATTACGGAAACATGGTGGGATGAATCTCATGACTGGACTGTTAATCTGGATGGTTATAACCTATTTAGGAAAGATAGGGGAAATGGTAAAAGAGGAGGAGGGATCTGTCTTTATGTTAAGCCTGAATTTAAGCCTATAGTTAGAGAAGATATTTATGCTGGCACTAACGGCATCATTGAATCCTTGTGGGTTGAGCTAAATAGTGGAGGAGCTAATTCTAAATGCATATTGGTGGGAGTATGCTATAAACCCCCAAATATAGCTGAAAGTGAGGAAATACAATTATTGTTACAGATTGGAAATGCAGCTAAGCATGGGCAAGTTCTAATAATGGGAGACTTTAATTACCCTGATATAAACTGGATAAACGAGACCAGCAGCTCAGCTAAGGAGAGCAGGTTCTTGAGTACACTCAGGGATCATTATCTAGCCCAGGTAATACAAGAACCTACTAGAAATGGGGCCATCTTGGATTTAGTCATCACAAGTAATATTGATATAATATCAAATGTAAAAATAGGGGAACCCTTGGGGAACAGTGATCACAACACAGTCTCATTTGAGATTGAATACAAAAAACAAAGTTGTAAGGGGCCAACAAAAACTCTAAATTTTAAAAGGGCTAACTTTAATGGGCTACAGGCAGCAATACAACATATAGACTGGGACAAAGAACTTACAGGGAAGAATACTGAAAATATATGGACAACATTCAAATCCTTACTAAATAAACATACTCATCAGATTGTACCATGTGGAAATAAAATACATAGGAGTAAATCACATCCCATGTGGCTTAACAATGACTTAAAGATCATGATGAGGAAAAAGAAATATGCATTTAAATTATACAAGAAGGAGGGAACAGAGGCATCTTTATGTGACTATAAGGAAATCAACAAGGCTTGCAAAAGGGCTATTAGACTGGCTAAAATAGAAAATGAGAAGTCAGTTGCAATGGAAAGTAAGACTAACCCTAAAATATTTTATAAATATATTAATGGGAAGAAGGCTAGGAAGGAATTGATAGGACCATTACAATGTGACACAGGCCATCTGATAATTAGTGACCAGGAAAAGGCAGATGAGCTAAATAGGTTCTTTTCGTCGGTTTACACAAGGGAGGTACCAGTGGTTGGGACACTGCAACATAATGGGGCTACACTACCTTCACTAAATAATTGGTTAACGCAGGAAGAAATACAAAAGAGGTTGGAGAAAATAAATGTTAATAAAGCCCCAGGTCCTGATGGAATACATCCAAGGGTACTGAGGGAGCTGGGTTCTGTAATAGCCAAACCATTATATCTAATCTTTAAAGACTCGCTCACTACAGGGTCTCTACCGGATGACTGGAGAAAAGCAGAGGTGATACCTATATTTAAGAAGGGATCTAGAGCAAATCCGGGGAATTATAGACCAGTGAGCCTCACTTCTGTAGTTGGGAAGCTTTTAGAAGGGTTAATAAGGGACAGAATACAAGAATATGTCTATTTGAACAGGATCATAGGTAGCAGTCAACATGGATTTATGAAGGAAAGGTCGTGTCAGACCAATCTAATTCGTTTTTATGAGGAGGTTAGTAGGAACTTGGATCAGAGCAACTCAGTGGATATAGTCTTTTTAGATTTTTCAAAGGCATTTGATACAGTGCCACATGGAAGACTAGTGAGCAAACTAAGGGATACAGGAATTGCAGTAAATATCTGCTCATGGATCGAGAGCTGGCTAAAAGACAGGGAGCAAAGGGTTGTTGTAAATGGAACATACTCCGATTGGTCTAATGTGATAAGTGGGGTTCCTCAGGGCTCAGTATTGGGTCCTCTCCTTTTTAACATATTTATTAATGACATTGAAGTAGGACTCGAATGTAGTGTCTCCATTTTGGCTGATGACACTAAGTTGTGCAAGGTAATAAAATCAGATAATGATGTACTTTCCCTACAAAAGGATTTGCATAAATTAGAGAAATGGGTGGCTAAATGGCAGATGAGATTTAATACAAATAAATGTAAGGTTATGCATTGGGAAGGAACAATAGCCAAGCAATCTATAATCTTAATGGAGCAAATCTAGGGGTATCAGATATTGAAAGGGATTTGGGAGTACTAGTGGACAACCACCTAGGTAACAGCGCTCAAAGCCAAGCAGTGGCTGCAAAGGCAAATAAAATATTAGCATGTATTAGGAAGGGTATAGAAGCCAGGGAAGAAGATATAATTCTGCCACTATACAAATCTCTAGTACGCCCTCATTTGGAATATGGAGTACAATTTTGGGCACCACCTCACAAAAAAGACATTTTAGAGCTGGAAAAAGTACAGAGAAGGGCTACAAAACTAATAAGGGGAATGGAGGGGCTAAGTTATGAAGAAAGACTAGCAAAATTAAACTTATTTTCGCTAGAAAAAAGGCGTCTAAGAGGAGATATGATTACGTTATTTAAATACATCCAGGGTCAATATAAGGCTTTGTCAAGTGAACTTTTTGTAGCAAGAGATTTTCAACTGACAAGAGGACATCCGTTGAGGTTAGAGGAAAAAAGATTTCACCTTAAACAAAGAAAAGGGTTCTTCACAGTTAGGGTGGTTAAACTGTGGAATTCTCTACCAAAGGAGGTGGTGACAGCGAATTCGATAGACAACTTCAAAAAGGGGTTAGATATATTTCTGAATAAAGAGGGCATTCTAGGCTGTCCTAGATAACTAGCAAGGAATATTGATCCAGGGAGAAATTTGATCGCCAGTTTCTGGGGTCAGGAAGGAATTTTGCTTTTTTTTTCCCTTATGAGACAATTGGCAAAGTTTCAATGGTTTTTTTTTTATGTTTGCCTTCCTCTGGATCAATTAACAATAATTAACAATTAACAATAATAATAAATAGTCCAAATTAAAAAGATCAATAGAGATCTAAAAAGGTTGAACTTGATGGACTAACTCTTTATTCATTCTCCAATACTATACTATTAATAATTATTTAATCAATAATTTAATTAATAACTAATCCGCATATTGCAGATCAGAGGAGATCTTAACAGGTTGAACTTGATGGACTGAAAGTCTTTTTTCAACCTTAATTACTATGTAACTATGTAACTATGTAACATGCAAAAATAAGGATGCATTGCTCCTCAATAATGAAATATTTAAAAATAATTAATGCACCACAAAAAAATGATCACAGTGCTGATTCTGTACTAGCTGATGACAAAGAAAGTCAGGCAAACTTTTCGACTGAATTCATAACTCATTAACTCCTATTTTGCAGCTAAAGAAAGGTGTAATTGTCATGTTACTGTAAAATATGAACCCCAAAAAAGGCCTATGCAATGGGACAAGTTTAATTGTTCAACAATTAAAGGACCATTTCATAGATGCTAAAATTATAACTAGTACCCATAAAGGAGAGAGAGTTTCCATACCAAGGATAGATTTGGCACCAAGTGAAAGTAGCCTCCCTTTTGTACTTCAAAGAAGACAATTTCCCATCATCATCATAAATCACAAAGACAAACTTTCAAATCTTTGGGTATATTCTTAGAACAACCAGTATTTGCACATGGCCAATTGTATGTTGCCTCTCAAGGTGCAAAAATCCACAGGCTATTAAAGTTTACATTGAAAACAATTACATTCAAGGTAATTTATTAGAGGATGGACGCATTTTTACAAAAATTATTGTCTGCTATGAAGTACTGTAACTTTCATTCCAAGAAACACAACCCATGCCACACAGACTGCAACCAAAAATAAAAAAAATACCTGTAGGACAATTTAACAACAAAAAACAAAGCAAAAATATTGAGAACAGTGGTTTAATTTCAATATTTAATTTTTCTGCCACTCACAAACTTTTTACAGCACCACTATTTCCATACTAAACTCTATACAATGGCAAAACACATAGAGAACAGTGGTTACACATCGCGGACGAAATGTAATGCCTTGCGTTCTCTTTTTAGAGAACCACTCTTCCACATTCTATGTGCCATTTTCAACAATTACAACACCAACAAACAAATGTCAACCATTAAAAAGCAACAATCACAAAATAACTCATTACTATTTCATGGAAGTACTGTTTCAGCATGATTAGCCTTACAAAACACTTGCCTTGCATATTAAAAAAAATGCAGTTCAAATGTTCATTAAGTATGTTACTGTTTACAATGTTACAACTTTAACAAAAAACAAGCAAAAGTTGGTTAATTGTAGATATTTCCAAGTTTATGTTAACAGCAGAATGACGTTTTGTTACATAATGTAAATGTAGCATTTCATGTAAAAAATTAATCCAGGGAGTAATCCCATCGCCAGTTAATGGGGTCAGGAAGGAATTATTTTTTTTCCCGCTTTCATACAATTGGCTACTTTTCAAGGAGGGTTTTTACTGGTTGCCTTCCTCTGGATTCAATATATAGTTTGTTTAACAGTTCTTAATCTACAAGTTGCATGTTAAAAAAACCTTATGTCAAGTTTACAATACTCATTAATCCAATGTTCAACTGTTCTTACATTCAAATGTTACCACTTTTACAAAAAAAAAACAGTTAGTCAACAAAAAAATACAATGTTCAAAAAATAAACATGTTTAATATAATAATTGTACTTCTTTCTACATATGAAAAAGGGTTTGATCATCGTGTTTAATCCCAAATATTATAAATTTGGAAACCTCCACAATTAATATGTATTTTTCGTATTATATAAATCATATATATATATATATATATATATATATATATATATATTATTTAGTATATGGTAGCGCTAGAGTGAGTAAAGATCTCCACTGTACAGAGTACAGGAAAACGAATAATACATTAGTAAGCTCATATGCTTTAAGGGAGCAATGTATAAAATTGCTATTTATGGATTGAAAGATTGAGGTACATTGTATTCTCATTTGCTTGTCCCAGCCTTTTAGACATGCAAATGAGCTTACTAATGTATTATTTGTTTCATATATATATATATATATATATATATATATATATATATATATATAAAAATATATATTCTGTATATACAGAAGACCCTCGACATTCGCAGCTTTCACATTTGCAGATTCCACATTTGCGTTTTATTTTAAACTTTAATCAAGCGAGATGTGGCCAGGAAGTCCTGCAATGAGGTGCAGAGGGGACGCTAATCCCCACCCCTTGCCCGAAAAGGATGCCTGGGATCTAGTGAATGGCCCAAATGCAGTATTTCCCAGCGAGGTGAGTGCCACCCAACTCTAGACCGTTTCCCAAGGGACAAAACATAGGGAAAATCATAGTTTACACATGTTTTCGTTATTCACGTTTTTTTGACATTCACGGGGACCCCAGGAACGGAACCCCCACGAATTTGGAGGGTCTACTGTATATATCACATATATAGTTGTGGTACTGCAAGTTTGTGTGTAACGCTCACAAAATTGCTGCCTTGAAAATTGCAACAGTTACAGAAATATTAAATTGTATCAAGCTCAGAAGTACATGGTAGGGGGAGAGAGGAGGGAAGGAGATAGAAGGGAGGAGGGGAGAGAGAGTGAGAAGGTACAGGGAGGGAGAGAGTAGAGAAGGAGACGTAGAGAGAGGAGGGAAGGACAGAGAAGGAATGAGGGGAGAGAGTGAGAAGGAGAGAGAGAGAAGGAGAGGGAGAGAGAGGAGGGAAGGAGAGAGAAGAAAGGAGGGAGCGGGATGAGGAGAGGGAGGGAGAGAATGAGAAGGAGAGGGGGAGAGAGTGAGGAGAGGAGAGAGAGAGAAAGGGAGGGAGGGAGAGAGAGAAAGAAAGAAAAAAGAGAGAGAAGGAGAGAGAGAAAGGGAGAGAGAGAAGGATGGAAAGAGAGAGAGGAGGGAGAGAGAGAAGGAGGGAGAGAGAAAAGGAGGGAGAGAAGGAGCAAGAGATAGAAGGAGGGAGAGAGAAAGGAGAGGGAGGGAGTGAGGCGAGAGAGAGGGCACACAGAAAGAGAGATAGAGAGTGAGCACAAAGTGAGAGACAGGGTACACACAGTGAGAAAGAACACACAATCCTGTCATTTTTAACGTGCAATTGACATATACACATATATATATATATATATATATATATATATATATATATATATATATATATATATATATATATATATATACAAATTACCAAAGCACAGTCATGCTCTAATAGTTACGTTTTTTTTCAAACATTACATTAAAAACATATTTTTCATGATCTTATGTTTTTGTTTGTCTGAAGTATCGGTTTGAAACTTTATATTGTGGGAGTGATTGGGAGTCAAAACGTTTTTTTTGCCAATTGTCATGAAATTGAGTCCAACTAAAAGCAGTTGATGTATTTTCAATTTTAGCTTGATGAAAAGTTGTTTCCCATATTCATTTTTGTTCACTTGTAGGAAATCATTGACTAATTGGACATGTTTTAAATCTGGCAATGTATTAGGGATCTTACAGCCTTATGAAATTGTGTTTCGGCCAATTCAATAGGGCTGTATATAAGCACAGAACATATATATTTTTATAGAAGTTTTTAGTTAGTAAAGACCTTGCATTTGGATAGAAGTTCACTAATTAAAAATTTCAATAAAAAAATATGTTATGTGCTTATATAGAGCTCTATTCAATTGGCTGAATTGCAATTTAATAAGACTGTAAATGTCTACATGCCTTTTTTGAATTATTTAGATAGTTTAAGCCATTAGTGAGAGATAATAGTTTTAATGTAATGAGCATGCTCAGTAGACACTTGTGCATGTGAACTACTGTCAGATTGGTAAATTATGGGCAGGTGATACCAGCAATGGCAGATGTTCGCCATTTTAACAGAAAAATATCATCAACAAAAACGAGATATATAGGAATAAAAAGTAATTATTACAACTTTGGAAGCTGCAACACATGATGATAATGTGGTATAGTACTACTTTAAAAAACAGTAGAACATAACTGCCACAGTCTTCCAGTGCATGTGGTAGAACAAACACATTTATATAATTTAAGGCTGCCTGGCATTAGGTTATGCTCAGACTAAATTAATCCAAACTGTCCACACCAGATGACTAATTTGCTACTTATCTGCAGTGAAATCTATTTTTGTATGTTAAACAAAATATACACATTCATTAGGCAGCAGTTGCCACCAATCAATTTTGGGGGGGAAAAACAGATAAGCATTTATTTGCAACAAGTTTGATTAAATAACATTTCACTTGTATAACAATGCATATTGCTTCATATGTTTGTTGTTATTTAGTTGTTCAATCATGTCCAGCTCTCTGTAACCCTATGAAACACAGCATGCCTGGCACATCTGTCAGCCACTGTCCCTTTGATCTCCATCAAGCTCATGTTGTTAGCTCATCTATGTATATTTGCCTCTTTTGTCCCATTCTTCTTGTGTCTTCATTTTTTTCCAGCATCTATTTGTTGTTGTTGTTGTTTAGTCATTCAGTAGCATACGCCTCTTTGTGACTCTATGGACCACAGGACGCCAAGTACATCTCTCACTCACTGCCCCTCTGAGCTCCATCAAGTTCATGTACATTGCATCAGTGACTTCATCTATCCATCTCAGCCTCTGTTGTCTTCTTTTTGTGACTTCAATTTTTCCCAGCATCAGAGTCTTCTCTAGGGAATCCTGCTGTCTCATGATGTGGTCAAAATATTTTAGCTTTAGCCTCATGATCAAATATTTCAGTGAACAGTTTGACTTGATTTCCTGTGGTGTTGATTTATTGGATGTTCTTGCAGTCCAAAGGACTCTAAGCAGTTTTCTCCAGTCCCACAATTCAAAGGCTTCAATTAAACAGCCCTCAAACTACTTTATGGAACAGCTCTCACATCCCCATGTTACTACTGGAAATACCATATTTCTAACTATGCGAACGTTTGTTGATAGTTTAATATCTTTACTTTTTACTAACTTGTACAGATTGGCCATAGCCTTCTTTACAAATATAAAGATATTTTTATTTCATGACTGCAGTCACCATCTACACAGATCTTGGAACAAAGAAAAATAAAATATGTCACTGCCTCCACTTCTTCCCCATCTTTTTTCCAGGAACTGGTATTGCTGTGTGCCATGATCTTTGTCTTTTTAAAGTTCAGCAGCAAGGCAGATTTTGCACTCTCTTTTTTACCCTTATTGATATGACCTTTAATTCTTACTCACTTTTCAGCCATCAGAGTAGTATCATCCTTGTATCTGACGTTATTGATATTTTTCTCAGCAGTATTAATTACGGTGTTAGATTCGCTCTTCCTGCTTTTCTCATGATGTATTCTGCTTATAAGCTGAATAAATAAGATGGCAATATACAATCTTGTCACACTCCTTTTCTTTTTTCCATGTTCAATTCTGACTGTGGCATCATGGTCCACATACACATCCTCAGGAGACGGATGAGGTAGTGTTGTACCCCCACCTCTTTAAGTACTTGCCGGGTTTTGTTGTAGTCCACAAAGTCAATGGCTTTAGAGTAGTCTATGAAGCAGAGTAAAATTCATTTCTGAAACTCCCTTGCTTTCTGTATTATACAGTGGACATTGTCAATTTTTATATTTTTTGCCTCTGCCTCTAGGAAACACCTGGTAGTTCTCCGTTATTATATTGTTGGAGCCAAACTTTCAGGATCTTAACAATTACCTTGCTGGCATATGAGATGAGTGTGATAATTAGAACCCTCTTTGGCACTGCCTTTTTGGGGGATTGGGATATAGATTGACCTTTCCATTCTAATATTCATTGTCAAGTTTTCTTAAGACAAGCAACATTTTCACAGCATCATCTTTTAGTTCAGCTGGGATTCAATCAACTCCTGCAGCCTTGTTATTAGCAAGACATCCTAGAGCCCATCTCACTTTGCTCTCCAAGATGTCTGGCTCCAGCTCATTGGACAAACTATTGAGGTTATCAATGTTTTAAGATCCTTCCTGGGTGTATTCCTGCCACTTCTTCTTTATCTGATCTGTTTATGTTAAGTCTCTATCATTTAGCTCTTTCTCACACCCACTTTTGCATCAAAGGTTCTCTGAGACCACCAATTTTCTTGAAAAGATTTCTTGATTTTCCTGTTTTATTAGATTTTTCCCTGATACCATGCTGGAAATTACTAAATAGTCACAGTGGAGGCAAAGTGCCCTCTAACTGATAAATTCCCAGACAGGGAGAGGGTGCAGTAGAATCTACATAAAGGTGAGCATTTGGGATAGGACGGGTAAAGGTAGAGGGTCCCTACAGTGCATGAAGCACAAACCTGGTTGGGTAAAGCAGGGCAGCAAACATGCAGCCTTGCTAGAGAGAGTGCATGCGTCCTGACGTAGCCTGGCGCGTTTCAATGTCTACAAGGACATCTTTGTCAAAGGATAGGTGAGTAAACCGGTTATTTCAGGGGGGTTTTTTTTAGATTTGTTGCTATGGCAACGTATTTCACTCCAAAATGTAATTTTGAGTGTGTAATTCAAAAGTCTAAAAAAATTATATGCAGCTAATGCACGAGTATACAGTTATCTTTAATAAAGAGCATATTGTTATTATAACAAGGTTAGTGTAACCGAAACACTGTATAAAAGTCTGGTGCCACGACAATGCGTGAGTCTCTGAGATATAGATTTTAGAAGGTACAAATGGGTAGCCAATATAAAATAACTAATTACTTTGAAGAGCATATTGCTTATATAGTGAGAGCAGCAGTGCTAGTTAGCAGACTATTGTAAAGGTCCCAATTCTGCTATATCTATCTCTGAGGAAGACAAAGGGGTATGTTATTACTACTATGTATTTACAAAATTGAGGTTGTACTGAGCATTGTAATGCTTGTTGAGACAGGACAATGTTGTGAGTAGAATCAATTGCCTGAATAACGGATCTATCTATTATGGGAGTTAACAAGCTATTATGAAAAAACGTTCCTAGGCAACGCGTTCTCCTCCCATATAAACATTGGGGTATGTAGATGTAAATAAATATTTACAAATGGAGTATAATAAAAAGCATATTGGTTGACTAAAAAAAGGCAATATTGAAAAACAACACAATTTACCTGTATATCAAACCTTCAGAACTTACAGCTGCCATATACAAGATTAATGTATGTCCTATTCTAAATGAAATAAGATGAGTATCCATCTGAAATAATGGTGTATAGTTATGTGAGTGAAAAGTGACCCGGATGGATTATAGTGGTGAGGGAATAAGACACAATGGTAAGTGATAAAGTCTCCTAGTCAAAATAGTCCAGTCAAAATTGACTACAATATAAATGTTATGGTAAAATATATACGTGACAAAGGACAAAGTAATAAAATAAGGAGAAAACTACCTTTTAGGACAACCATGTTCTCTTAAATACATTTTGTGCTAAGTTATGTGTTTGAATTAATTTACCAGAAAAAAGTGATAAACTGGAAGCAACCTGGAGAACCGAAGTTGAAACTAATTTAAGTGACAGTGCCAACAACATAAACATAACACTCAACTAAATGAATCAAATTCATTTAAGAATCTATAAAAATGGGTAAAAAGAGTCAGTCAAATTGGGTAAGCAATTCATAAATAACTTCCCAATACTACCTTGTGTAAAAACTACCCATTCTAAGCTCTAGATATTCAGTACAGACATTTACCTATAGTTTCAGATAAAAGATGTAAAAGTAAAAGCCTTTTTAACCCATTTGGTGTTTTGGCTTTCAGTTTATAAATCAGGCTTCTCTTTGTAGTAACTTGTTTTCAATATCTCCTTTCCTTGGGTCTGCGTGTACTTTTTCTAGTGCACATAAGGATAGTACTTCACTGTTCGTATCAAGTTGGTATTTTATGTGGCGAGTAGAGATGTTGCGAACAGTTCGCCCGCGGACTATTCGCAGCGATTTTGGCATGTTCGCATTCGCATCGCACGGCGAACACATGCACTTTTGGGTTCGCCCCCTATTCTTTATCATTGAGGAAACTTTGACCCTGCACCTCACAGTCAGCAGACACATTCCAGCCAATCAGCAGCATACACTCCCTTCCAGGGCCTTCCATCTGAAGGACAGCATACATTTTAGAATCATTCTGAAGCTGCATTCGTTGTGAGAGGACAGATAGTGTAGCTGCTGGAGATTTAATAGGGAAATAGATAGCCAGGCTGTGTATTTAGCTTCCACTACAATTAATCTAATTTCAGTTGCCTGCCTGTGTCAGGCTCACAGCTTATATTGTGCTCAGTGACATAAAACAACACTTTTTTGACTATAATAGATTGAATAGCAATTGCCTGCCTACAGGCGTGTGTGTGAAGCCTATTGCATCTACTCTGCCAACTTTTGCCAGTGCACAGTGATACGTCATATCTGGTGCAACCGTAGTGTACAGTGACATAAAACAACACTTTTTTGACTGTAATAGATTGAATAGCAATTTCCTGCCTACAGGCGTGTGTGTGAAGCCTATTGCATCTACTCTGCCAACTTTTGCCAGTGCACAGTGACACTCATATCTGGTGGCACCTTAGATTGCATGCGCAGTGCCCCAAATTTGAAGTAGGAGGTCCGACCAAGCATCTTTTTCCATCTCCCTGTTCCAAAAATCAATGCCATATACACGTCCCCTAATAGTGGACGTAACAGGGATTAAACCGATAGGAACAGTCCACACCTTATAATAACGCAGACAGAGGCAACGCAGAGAGAGGAGTCTGAAGAAGAGGAGTCAGAGGAGGAAGGTGGCTTTGAGGAGGTGGAAGACCAAACACAGCAGGCGTCCCAGGGGGCTTGTTGTCACCTTTCGGGGAACCTTGGTGGCTGGGTGGAGGAAGAGACCTTCAATGACATCAGTGAGGACAAGGAACGGGACATGGCTAGCTTGGTATCCAACCTTGTGCAAATGGGGAGTTTGCGGTTGTGCAAAGGGACTGTTTGCGGTTGTTTGCGTTGCATTAACCGGGGAGATTGGTCTGTTACTGTGAAGCGGGTGTAACCCTTACACTACCTGATCGATACAACATCATACCTGATGTTTTAAAGCATGTTATTCCAAACAATTTAGGAATGTTAGGTGATTTATGCCCTTTATGGCTTAAAACCAGACTCTGCATCAACTATGTAATTTTCCGTGGGAGTTTTGCCATGGATCCCCCTCCGGCATGCCACAGTTCAGGTGTTAGTCCCCTTGAAACAACTTTCCCATCACTATTGTGGCCAGAAAGAGTCCCTGTGGGTTTTGAAATTCGCCTGTCCATTGAAGTCTATGGCGGTTCGCCGGGTTCGCCCGTTCACGAATATTTGATTGAAGTTCGCGTCCGATGTTCGAGAACCGAAAATTTGATGTTCGCGACATCACTAGTGGCGAGCAATAGGTGTATCTAAATGATTTTTTTATACTATAAATGTGCTCCCCCACTCTCCGGCGCAATTGTCGCCTGGTTTTACCAACATAGATCTTCTTACAAACACAGGTGGACACATATTACCACACCTGTGGAACAGCAGTTAAAAAATTATTTAAGGCTCAGTGGATGTTCAAAAGTCTATACCGGTTTTATGTACTTGAAAAACTTACATCTTCCACATTTAAAACAACTGTAACCAAGTTTTTATGCCATTCTGTTCATCACAGGAACTGTGTACCAACATATCCCTAAGAATGTTCCCCCTACAGTAGGTAACCATGGCAATAGGAGATAATACATCTTGCAAGTCTTCATCACTTTGAAGCAGGTGCCAATGCCATGAGAGGGTTTCCTTTATGAAACTGGCATCATAACCATAGGTCAAGATGCATCTTAAGATGTTATTGTCACTCTTTTTAGTTTTGTTCTAATTAGGACCAACTAAAATATCAGTTCTATAACAGCCGGCGCATATTTGAATGCGGCTTTTAGGTATTTGTTGGAATATCATCGTTCTTGAAATCTCTTTCTTAGCTTATCTGCTTCAAATTTGAGTTGTTCATCAGTACTGTAATTTCACCTAATCCGGAGGTATGGTCCCTTTGGGATACCTCTTTTGAGGGGTTAAAAATGTTGGCTGTCCCAGGTGAACAATGTATTTGTCACTGTTTCCTTCCTGTAGGTTGTAGTGGAGATTTTTCCTTGGTCATAATTCTGGATTAGTAAATCCAGAAAGGTCACTCTAGAGAAATCAATCTCATGAGTAAGTTTAAGGCCCAGTTTGTTGTTATTTAATAGACCTATAAATTGTTCGAATTCCACTTTGCTGCCAGTCCATACTACAAGAATGTGAATATCATCTATGAACCTCCTCCACAATAGTATATGTTCAACCAGTGTTGATGCATGTTCTTGAAAGACATACTTCTCTTCCCACCATCCTAGAAACATATTGGCATATCCTGGGGCACATGGTGTGACCATGGCAGTGTCTTTAATTTGATGATAACATTTGCATTAAAGATTAAGTAATTATATTTTAAAACCTATTCTACGAGGTGTATAAGCAGGTCATTGAGTTTTTGATGTCCGATGCTTTTCATATTCAAATAATACCGTGATGCCTTCAACTTATATTCATGGGGAATGTTACTATATAGGGCCTCAACATCAATTGATGTCAACCATGCATCTGCGGCAATCTCAAGAACATCCAATTGCTTAACTATATCTTTGGTATCCCTAATATACAGGGGTAAGTTTTCAACCAATTTTCTCAGATGGTAATCCACAAAGATGCTTAAATTGTGGGAAAGATTATTAGTGATCTTATAGGCCTACCTGGGATAGGTATCATCCTTTTCTGCACCTTAGGTCATGAGTAAAAAGATGATATATTCGGGTGTTTTGGGTACAAAAATTGAAATATTTGTTCATCAATAACCTTGTCTGTCTTTGCTTTGTCTAACATAGACAATAAGACCATTTTATATTCAATTGAAGGGGTTCTTTGAATAATCTCATAAATCAGGCTATCTGACAATATGTTATTACACATATCTGTATATATCTCTTTCCCTATTACCACAATATTACCAGCCTTGTCTGCAGCTTTTATTTGTATATCTTTGCATTGCTTTAATTCATCTAATGCTGCTCTTTTGACCATAGTCAATATTTTTTATATATTTTGTAGCTTGTTGTAAGAACACCCATATATTTGCATAATCCTTCAATGCTGGTGTAAAAGAGCTTTTTTTCTCGAGGTCACTGTCATCTAAGAGGGACATTAAAGCATGTAGTGCTTCAATGTGTTATTTTTTCTATGCCCAAATTCATGTATTCTCTTTGTTGTTTCAACTAATACAATTTATGCAATGCCAATTTTCAGGGTAAATATATCTGTTTTGGATGTCGGAACAAATGATAAACCCTTTTGTAATACTGATATGTGGTGCTCATTTAAGCTAAAGTTTGATAGATTGACTATTTGCAATTTTTGATTCTTTTATGTTTCTTTTTTTCATTTTAATTATTTTCAAAATATATTGCAAAGAAACATCAACAAATACATATCACTGTTTAAAAAAAAAACATACATGACATTTAAAAAACATACAATCATTCAACATGAAGGTACCATGTAACTTTTTTTTTATATATTGATATATATATATTTTTGTAGAGGTAAAGTATCTATCCCATTTAGTCCAATTAATGAGGGGGGAATGCTTTAAAGAATCTCGTCTATTATAGTTATGTGTCAGATCCCTGTTGAGGCAAATTACATTAATTAACTCTTTTATTTTCGGAACTACAGGTAAGTTTCAGTATTTCACAATTAGCCATTTATCCCTAATAGGATATGACATAGCAAATATCTGTCCGCAGATGGTAAGTACTCCAGGTCCATATGAAAAAGAACCAATTGTGGGGTACAGGGAATATATTTATTGATCACTCTGGATAATAGCTGGCATATTTCTGCCCACATCTCAAATATTTTTTTACACTCCCACCAAACATGGGCTTCATTACCTCGTACAACGCACTGTTTCCAGCATGAAGCTTCCCCTTTTAAATTAAATGTTGACATTCTGACGGGAATGCCACCTGTGCATTAGTTTAAAAAACAATTCCAAATATGCTGTGTTGAGTGCTGATATCTTAAACATTTTTATAATTCCCCTCCAAATGGTTTCATCTAAATTTATTCTGAGATCTAATTCCCATCCTTTAATTCCTATACTTTTGATAAAAGGAGTTGTTTCACACTTGTCTCACACAAAATCTTATTACATTTGGAGATAATGTGTGAATTTACCCTCCTAATAATGAATTCTTCAATTTTCGTTGGCGGTTTCATTCCAGTCATTTAATATCCCCAAGTAATTAAAGTTTGTTTTACGCTTTCATAATTTAACCAGGTAAATTTTGTAATCTCAAATCTCTTCTGCATCTCCGAAAAGGTTAAAAAAATATTCTTTTTATATAATTCAAACACTGAGGTTACGCCCCTATTGCATAAAAGGGAAAGTGTTGAGGAAAGATCTTTTGTATCAAAGAGGTCGATAGGGGTAGCTAGTGATGGGAAGTTAGATATTTGCATCCTCTCTTTATTTTTGTACGAAAATCTTAAAAGTGCATTTAAATTTTTTGGGAGTTTGCCGAACAAATTTGTATTATAATGTGGGAGCCATAGTACATTCTTTATAGAAGTATCCCTTATAAGGGCCTCTTCCAGCATCCACCATCTAGGTTTATCTTGGAGGGTATATAAGCTTATAAGTTGAGCTATAACAATTTTTTTATATATATCTTTTATACAGGGGGCATTTAAATCTACTTTTTCAAATGTCTTGCTCACTAGACTCTTCCTAATTCTAATCCCCCCCCCCCCCCATATATAAATGTATCCAACATATCCTGAATGAATTTTAAATAATTATTTGGTATACTGCCTGGTATCGATCTTAAACAATAAGTAATTTTCGGGATAATACTCTTGTTAATAGCAGCAATTCTAGCTGACCAGGATAAATTTATAGATCTCCAAATACTCAAAATGGGTCTGACTTGCTTCATAACCTCATTTAAATTAACTTTATAGATGTTCTTCACTTAAAATGAGAGCTTTATCCCCAAATGAACAATATATTCCAATTTCCAGTTAAAGGTGAATAATTTCTCCAATTTTGTATTTTTTACTTCTGGCTTTATGCCTCTTATCAGGGTATCAGATTTTGATTTATTAATCCTAAAATAGGATAGTCTACCAAACTCCTCTAATATTTCCTGTAGTTTAGGGCATGCCACCTTGGGATTGGTTTTAGTTATATCGTCTGCAAATCCCATGAATTTAAATTCCCCTGATCTATAGTTACACCCTCAATTTCTCTACAATCTCTTATATATGTCGCCAGTGGCTCCATGAAGAGGATGATTAATAATGGAGATAACGGACATCCCTGATGGGTGACGTTTCCTATTTTAAACTCAAAGTCAGGGCTCCCAATAAAGGCCGTTGAGTTTGTATATAGAGCTTTTACTGACTTCGAGGCAAACTCCTCAAATCCATATTTCATAAGAACTGCCTGTATAAATTCCCAACTGACCCTGTCAAATTCCTTTTCTGCATCCAATGACAGGGCCAATAAAGGAACTTCATAGTCCTCAACATGATTCAAAATATCGATCATTTGTCTGGAGTTCTTTTCTGTTTCTGAATCTGTGATTAATGATTTTTGTTAGTTCTTGTTCTCAGATCTCTGTCTGGTCCCTTTTTTGGGAATTGGCCACCCTCTAACATATTCTCATCTTGGACTTTTGTGTTGCTGGTCTTAGAGAACTTTCTGACTTCATGCCTATCCCGTCTATCTGAGATGTTGGATTTTCTATTTCTAAGGTCATGTGTTGGTAAGCCCTCTAGATCTGAGTTGTCATACTCAGAAGAGCTTATGTCAGAATCTTTAACATGGGATGGTACTCTTGAAAATTTCCTTAATATCCTTCCATTCTGGAAGTCTGTTTGATCTATGCAGATTTTTTTCTGCTATCTTTCTTTAATTTCTGTTTTTGTATTTTTCAATTTTATCATTCAATCGTTCACAAAACATATTATATTCAGTCATCTCACTGAACTTGCCAAACTCTTGTTGATTTGAGTTTAGTTTAGGCTTGACAAGCTATAGATTCTGCTGTTCAGATTCTATGATTAAGGACATTAATTCAAATGAACACTTTAACAAGATTTCCTTCCATTTCTTTACAAACATCTCATTATTTAGGTTTGATGCTGGGACCACATTTATCCTCAGACCCCTTGGGACAATTTGTTTTTTTAAGTCATTTTATAAACTACTGACTTCCAATATGGATCTGACCTGTTTTTTCACAGTTCTTAATAATTCCACAAATGCTTGTTTGATATTCTTATTTTGCTCAATTATCATGTTTGCTCATGGGGAGAAGCTTTCATCTGCTTCTTTTAAAGGGGAATCAAAGTCTATATTACTAACTGCAAAGTTGGCCATATTTGAATTCAATAGTATCAAAATCTCAAATGCTACTCTATACTATATAATTAAAAAATAGATGTAACAGTATGTTGCCTCCTCTGCGTGGATTAAACCACAAATTTTAACATCCAGATACCGGGAGGAATGCTAAGACTCAAGAGTGTCTGCCACTCAATATTCATATCATTTATATATAAAATGAGAAAATATTCAACTTTTTTAAGATAAGGGTTAACAACAGCATTTTAAAATGTATTAAAAAATCCAGGATTAAAAAATTTATAAAATTAGGCTGATGTAGAGAAACTCCAGTGACCTTCTTATTGGTAGCCCTTAAATAAGGACAACAATTCCCACAATCGGGAAAAACTGGAGTATATCACCCAAAACCAGTGATATATATTGTTACAGACTCAATCTAGTCTTGTTGTAATTAGGTATGATCCCCTGTATCCCATATACAATATCACTCTGTACACCCAGATAGGAGCACTTAGATAAGTAACACACCACTAGGTAATACCCATAAACGGAGCCAGCACTATTGGAGAAAATATTATATATATATATATATATATATATATATATATATATATATACCTTAAGCTAGATCCAGTTACTGATTAACCTGAAAGACAACGTATAAAGCTCACTCTCTAGTGCATCCAGACTTCTCCCTGATACCATGCTGGAAATGACTAAATAGTCACAGTGGAGGCAAAGTGCCCTCTAACTGATAAATTCCCAGACAGCGAGATGGTGCAGTAGAATCTACATAAAGGTGAGCATTTGGATAGGACAGGTAAGAGTAGGGGGTCTGTACAGCGCATGAAGCTCAAAGCATTTCAACGTCAACAAGGATGACAGTATTGTTATATGTATGGAGTTATCTCTGTTTTTTTTTACTTTACGGACCTAACAGGACTTTGTGTTGTCTTATATTTGTAAGCATGTATGTTTATTTGTCAGTTGTTCAGGGAGAATAAACATTTTATATTTGCTTTCAACTTTAAAAAATATAATAATGCACTGATAAAAACTAAGCAAAACAAGTGAGAGGTGCTCAATCAGAGAATCAACTAACCTTAATAGGTTAGTTCCATGGACTTGACAACCCACTCTGAGAGCAACCTCTTTTAGCTCACTTGTTCCCTTCAAAGGGAGAAATATCCTGTAGTATATCAATCTGGTCCCACTCACTAGAGTGACCCAGCTCCAAAATAGCAGGCAATTCTACTCTGAACAGGAGAAACAGTAAACCCCAGACGTACGTTTCTGTCTTCATTGGGCCTCGTCAGTGAGGTGTAGCTGAACTCCCTAAGGCACAGTGAGCATTTCTATCATTTCTATCATGTCCACAGAACTAACCAATTAAGGTTAGTTTGTTCTCTGATTGAGCACCTCTATTGTGTTTTGTTTTTTTTTGGTTTGTTTTTCATTGATAAAAACAAGTTGTATAATTTCTATATTTTAATACAATTTTTGCAAAGAAATTTCCAGTTTTTCTCAATTTCACTATAATGAAATACTTTTATTTACCTAATTTATTCTCTTTATTTGTAATTATATATATGCTATGTCATGAGGGATGTCATAGCTGATGTCATTATTTAAATAATTTATGATGTCATGTATGATGTTACCTAAGGATTATAGATGGATGATGTCATCACAAAACCTTTGCAGAGGAGGAAATGATGTTGCACCCTTCTTCCAGCCTAAAGTTGCCCAATTCTGTGCTGTAACCTTAACTAATTATTTTAATATAGTTGTTGCCAATAAATATCTATATATATCTGACTATTTGAGAATCCTTCCCATATTGCATGAATAAAGATATAAAGTCATCCCCCAAAATACAGTATAGTGCATGATCGTTCAATTGGTGGGCTTCGGTCAAAATAAGCACCTTGGGTCCATTTATTCTGGACCTCACCATTGTTATTTCATCCTGATTACTGATGTCAAAGAGAATTAAAAGCCATATATTAGGTACAAAGATGGAGCATAGAGGCCTCAGAGAGAGAAAAAACAGGGATTTACTAAAAATGGAGAAAGAATGTAGAGAATGACGATGGATGCAAATGGAAGAGACCCAAATGTGTGTGTCTATATACTGTATATGTGTCTCTCCCTTTCTCCCTCTCACTCTCTCCCTCCTAGCTCAGCTTCTCAGAATGCAGTGTAATAACTGTTTTTCTCGGAATAGTGTGCTGGAAGAAGGTTTTTTAACTTGCTTTAAACATTCAGATGTACTTTTTATTTACTGTACTACTGTATGCTGGAGGGCTTCTATCGCTCTTTTGCCCACCAAAGATTCAATGATTGTTGTGGTGACCTACCTACTCATAAGATCCACAACACAAGCTGAGATCCCGCTCCATGCTAATGATCCAGCCTTGGCTTAACATTAAAGCCTTTTAATGCAGCAGGGATAAGCTTAAAGGAAGCCATGTTTGAAAATGGCTATGGATTGAAGAGCGAGGCAATTGTGGGCACATTTGCATGTCCCAGCTCAGCTTCCCAGAATGCAGTGTAATAACTGTTTTTCTCGGATTTCTGAGCTGGAAGCAGTTTTTTTTAACTTGCTGTAGACATTCAAATGTGAACACAGATGTACTATGTACAATTTATTTACTATATATATATATATATATATATATATATATATAAACAGTATATGTACACAATGTATATATATATATATATATATATATATATATATATGTATATATATATATATATATATATATATATATATATATATATATATATATATATATATACCGTATTTTTCCATGCATAGGACAGTATTTTTTACCAATTTTTTTAAATTCTAAATTAGGGGGACCTTCTTATACACGGAATGTTGCAATTAGATACCCTAGTCTGGTACTGTAATGCTGCATCTGGCAACTAGTTTTAAGAAAGGAGAAAAGACACACATTTGGAAATGCGTTGGTTCCTATTAGATTGCATTACAACACTGCTTGTGAGCCTAGAAATGTGTATTGTATATGGTTTTATTGTTTTACACATATATTTAAGGGCCCTTTTTGTCATGATTTTCACTCATTTCCATTCCAGCTCAATATCCCTGTGATCACATTACTTATTACTCAGTCGCAATGTGCAATTGCATTTTTCTGGTTTAACACAGGTTCACAGGGATATTAAGCTGGAATGATAATCAGTGAAAATCACGAGAGAAAGTGCCCTTAAATATATGTGTAACACAATAAAAACTTATAAAATACACATTTCTAAGCTCACAAGCAATGTTGTAATGCAATCTAATTGGAACAAGCATCTAGTGGTCAGATGCAGCATTACAGTGTGATACACATCGTGATTGAGCTGACCAGCTTGTGTGTGGCATGTATGTGATACTTGTGTGCATATAAATGTGTATTTTATAGTTTTTTGAGCTAAAAGAGGTTGCTCTCTGAGTAGGTAACCAGACCTTTAGAAAAAACCCACTGAGGTATCTTTATTTCTCAGATGAGCACCTCTACTCTTATTTGCATACATTTTCCTTAACCTTATGGGTGATACAGGGAAGCAGATGTGGACTCCTTGCTCACTGGGCCCTAGGGAGTACAGCTGTAGCTCCCTGATGAGGCCCATAGGACAAAACATGTTTAGGTTTGCTGTTTCTCCTGTTCAGGGAGAATTGCCTGGTATTTCAGGACTGGATCACTCTTCTGACTGAGACCAGACTGATATACTAGAGGACATTTCTCCCCGTGAAGGGTACAAGTGAGCTAGAAGAGTTTGCTTTCTGAGTAGACCAGACCTATAGGAAAAACCCACTGAGGTATTTTTCGTTCTCAGATGAGCACCTCTACTCTTATTTGCATAGGTTTTTATTGTGTTACACATATATATAAGGGCACTTTCTATCATCATTTTCACTGATTCCAGCTCAATATCTTTATGATCCTGTGTTAAACCGGGAAAATGCAATTGCCCATCTCAGGGATATTGGGCTGGATTGGAAATCAGTGAAAATCATGACAGAAACTGCACTTAAATATATGTGTAATACAATAAAAACTTATAAAATACACATTTGCATATTCATTTATTTCTGAATTTTGGACTCCAAAAATAGGGGTCATCTTACATGAGGGTGGAATAATACGGTATCTACTGCACCATACAGAAAATGAATAGTACTCAACACCCCCACAAACTGCTATCATTGGTTAGTTGACAAATATGTCTGAATAAGGGAATTAGAGAATGGGTCAGCAGGGGCAAGCATGTCTGGTATTACTCCATACTCTGAATTTTCTCCTTCTGCTAGGCATATGGCCATTACTTGGGGATCTCGACTCTGGTATGGCTTAAGCATAGTTACATGGATCACCTTCTGAATTTGCTGTTGCTTATCCATGGCTTCTTCATATGTGGTGTATACTGCCCTGCGGCCCAGTCTCCGAAGGGAGGGGATCAGTATGTCACAGTACATGTTGGCATTCATGGTTCCCTCAATTAACTATAGCTCCTGAGTGCCGGCAGCACTCATGCAGCCCCAGACCATGACAATTGCACCACCAACTGTATGCATCAATACTGAGGAAAGGTAGTTGAAACAAACCTTAAATAACAGAAAAACGGATAAAGCAGAAAGAACAGAAAAACACTGATATGAGATGAAACCCTCAGTTTGAACATAAACAGCGATGCAGAGAGAGTGGAGGCAGCACCTGGCATCATCAGGTAAATGCATATAGAGGGAATCAACACAGTATATTATAGAAAGCATATAAACACATATAGACATATGTGTATATATGTTTCGTCTGGGCCTGCATGAGTGCTGCTGGCACTGGGGAGCTACAGTGCATTGAGGGAACCATGAATGCCAACATGTACTGTGACATACTGAAGCAGAGCATAATACCCTCCCTTCGGAGACTGGGCCGCAGGGCAGTATTCCAACATGATAACGACCCCAAACACACCTCCAAGACGACCACTGCCTTGCTAAAGAAGCTGAAGGAAAACGTGATGGACTGGCCAAGCATGTCTCCAGACCTAAACCTTATTGAGCATCTGTGGGGCATCCTCAAACGGAAGGTGAGGAAATGAAAGGTCTCTAACATCCACCAGCTCCTTGATATCATCATGTAGGGGTGTAAGAAGACTCCAATGGCAACCTGTGAAGCTCCGGTGAACTCCATGCCCATGAGGGTTAAGGCAGTGCTGGAAAATATTGGTGGCCACACAAAATAATGACTCATTAGGCCCAATTGGGACATTTTCACTTAGGGGTGTACTCATTTTAGTTGCCAACGGTTTAGACATGGCTGCATGTTGAGTTATATTCAGGAAAAAAAAATATATATATATATATATATACACACAGCACCATACAGTACCATAGTACTTAATATGAATAGTAGATTTGTGATTCTATCTGAATATCCTAAGATTTTTTAGACACACACATATATTAATATATATATATATATATATATATATATATATATATATATATACTGTATATATATATATATATTATTGTTATTAATTATTTTTCTTAACGTCCCAACATATTCTGTAGCGCTGTACAGGGGAAGAGAACAGAGAAAATACTATGAGCCTCATTCAGTAGGCCGAATTTGAGATCCGGAGGCCGTAAGTGAAATTGCAGTCAAATTTGCTTTTCAGTTGGCATATTTGTGGGCTTGTATTGGGTTACGAGTTACGAGCTTGAAAAAATGTCGGCCGTCCAACTCGTAACATACACCATCCAGAAGACTTTGATGTGTCACTTTCGCCAGGCTTCAAATAGCAAATAGCTATTTAATTGCTCCAATTCCCCAAGCTCACAAACGTATCCACACTCGTAAACAAGAAATGGAGGAGAATATCCTACGTGGCACATTTCGCAGGGTTCATTGTAAGGTTTCTAATACAGACTCCACCAGAAGACATCCCTATTTCATTTTACAACTTTGTAAGTTTTCTCCTTCTGTTCAGGGAACAGATCCTGTGACACAAATGCTTCTACTTGCATTGCCCCTGTGCTCGGTATAGTCTCTTCGACATCATCCAACTCTGCGTCAAGACAAGCATTATTTACCTCTACTATCTGCTCTCTCCAAGGATTTCGCAGGTTTACGTGGTATATTTGCTCCTTCTTCGTCACCTTGTTTGCCTCACTTTAAAATCCACGTCTCCTATGGCCTCAATAATTTTGTATGGGCCTTGCCATCTGGCCAGCAGTTCGCTTTCGGCCATGGGTACTAAAACTAGTCCTCTGTCTCCTGGTTGGAATTTCCTCATCTGTGCTGTGCAGTTGTAATATGTTCGCTAATGTTGTTGGGCTTTTTCCATGTGCTGTCGTACCAGGGGGATAACTTGGGAGATTATTTTCCTCATTTTCCTCCTATACTCTATGATATTCTCACCGGGCACGGTTTGTTCTTCCCATTCTTCTCGCAGTATGTCCAGTATTCCTCTGGGATGGCGACCATAGAGGATTTGGAAAAGGGAAAACCTGTGGAGGTTTGCGGTACCTGTCTGACTGCAAAGAGCAAATAGGGTAGAAGTAAGTCTCAATCTTTCCCGTCTCTGGCTACAACCTTTCTGAGCATGTTCTTCAAGGTTTTGATAAACCGCTCCACCAATCCATCCATCTGTGGATGGTAAACTGAGGTTCTTAGTGTTTTCACCTGTAGGAGCTTGCACATTTCTTTCATCAATCTAGACACAAAGGGTGTCCCTTGATCAATCAAGATTTCCTTGGGTATCCCAACCCTTGAATACAGCTGTATGAGCTCTTTAGCTATATTTTTAGGTTGCTGTGCGTAGTGGTATCGCTTCTGGATATCTTTTGGCATAGTCCAGTATTACTAGTATCAACTGGTGTCCTCTGGCTAATTTTTCAAGAGGGCCAACCTGGTCCATTGCAATCCTCTCAAAGGGCTTTTCAATTATGGGCAAGGGTATCAATGGGGCCTGTAGGTTAGGTCGAGAGGCAGTTTTCTGGCATTCTGGGCAGGATGCACAATACTGGGTTACCTCAGCATGTATACCAGGCAAGAAAAATAATTTCAGGATTCTTCCCAGTGTCTTATCTTTTCCAAGGTGTCCTCCAAGGAGGTTTACGATGAGCCAGGTCAAGGACTTTTCTTCTATGTGCTCTATGGACTAGGAGCTGCTCCAGTGTCTCTTTCCCTGAGGGAACAATTTGGTCCAACAGATGGTCCTTTGCTCCTTTGCCTGTCAGGCACAGGTACTCCGTTTACTTCTGATAGCTCATTTGTACATTTTGCAAAATTGGGTCCGAAGCCTGATCAAGTGCAAAATTATTATTGTCCTGGAAGCACTGATGTGGAGTCAGCTCTTCCTCTCTAGGTTCTTCGGTTTCCTCCTCTCTTTTATCATTATGAGCTGTAGGACCCGTTCTGTGCGCCCCTCACCTTTCCTTATCTTGGCTTGCGGCAAAAGCTTCTTCAAAAGCTTTCCTTCTTTTTTCGTGCCCATCCTTTTTGCTATTCGTTGTTCCAGCTTTGATTTTTGGCCTCTCCTGGGTCTGGTGAATAAGCCATCATTTAAGCATGATAGATGTGGGGAAACGGAACTGTTAGCAGTTTGGACATTCTCCACAGGTTCTTTTTTGCTTTCCCATTGGTCAGTAGGTAGAAGATCATTGAAGTGGGGAACATCTCTGCCTAGTACTACCGGATAAGGCAGGGTAGCTATGATGGGTTCAGTGATTACCATCTTCTTCCCATGTATCTCCAGTGGTGTGGTGCTGGTAGGGTAGAGATTGACGGTACCATGTACGCATTTTATGCCCACTTGTCTTGAGATTTTTAATTCACTGTGTCTTATGAGTTTTCCCGAGAAAAGAGTCACAGCACTTCCTGAGTCTTTTAGGGCTGTTGTTTCTTTACCGTTAACCTTTACGGGTTTGGTAAACTGATGAGCCTTTTCTGTCACCCCCACCAGGTTAATTAGGTTACAGTGGTATGGATTTTCTCCCATGTTGCATTGCATGGGTTCCTCTTTACTTGGACAGTAAGCCGCTATGTATCGTGGTTCTCAGCAATAAAAACACTTCCCCTTGCTTGCTGGGCTGCCTCTTTGCCAGGTTTCTTCAGGAATCACCCTTTCTGAGTGGTTTTGAAGCTGACTTTTTTTCACTTCTAGGTACAGGTGTCTTTGTTCGGCTCCTGACCTTCTCATCCAGTTAGAGGTTTGAGTCTTTGGGTGATTAGGCCGCCTTTTAATACTGGAGGTCTCCACATTCGAAGGACAGGATAATTAATTCATGGCCAAATATCTTTCTGTCAACAAAATAAATTCATCAGGATTCCCGGGCTCATTTTGTCCCACCCATTCTGTTAAGCCTGGGGGTAGACTCCTCAAATAGCTATCAATTACTAGTAGTTCCATAATTCTCTCTGATCCATTAGTTTCTTTGGGCTAAGCTTCTCTGACGGCAATTCTTTTGAAAGTCAGGAGAAATGCTTCCACATCTTCATCTGGCTTCATTTTCTCTAGAAATCGATTTGGTTTCCGGCATGGGAGTAGGTTTCGGGCTTCTGCAGCTTGGGCCTGTTGTTCCGCCAGGACTTGTGCTGCCTGGGCTTGCTGTCTCAGTAACTGCTGAGTAGTCTCCTGCTGCCACGCAGTGGTTTGTATTAGGGCTTTCACTAGTTCCTCCATTGTTTAGTTCCCAGCACTGCCACCATATGTGATATCTCTGCTGTCACACTCAGGGTTCATGCCCTTGTATCCAGCCCCACAATCTATTACTCAGGAGCCCTTTTTAAAATATTAGCAGTTGTATTTATTTTAGTACAACAAAACTCTTGGCTTGAGACAAAAAGAAACCAGTTGGGGGGATACCGAGCAGAGTACACCATCTACAACACACTGGGAGACAAACTCATCAATTCCCCCAGTGGACAAAGCCAGGCGGTACTCTGCCCGGATACAGGAGTTCACCGGTGCCTGGAACATTGCCTCAGGTGACAATGGGACCCCCTCTATCAAACACTGCTTCCTGGACTTATATACAGCCAGCTTGGCTAATGCCAGGAGCAAGTTGACGAGGAGGTCCCTGGCCCTATTGCACCGGGACAAAAATAAATATGTGTGGGGAGAAATGCAGCCAGAACTGCAGAAGGAGGCCTCTCAAGAGTGACAAGCAAGGATGCAGTCTGGCGCAACTAAAATAAATATGATACACAGACTCTCCCTTGCCACAGAATGGACAAGTGGAGGGAGAGTCCGTGAAATGGAGCACTCTCCAACTCAAGTCCCCGGTGGGTCGTGGAACTAAAGTAGAATAAAGCTCCCTCCACCTGGGCCTCTTGCGCTCGTCAGCTGGAAGGGCCCACCTCCAGATGGTATCGGGATGGGTCACGAGGGCAAGGAAGTGCACTGTATGGCGCATGAGAGAATACAAGCTCTGAAGAAATAGGATCCAGAGAATAAAATCTTTATAAAAAATCCGGGATCTGATCTGTAAGAGGTGCACCGTCTTCATCTAGAAGACAGGCGATGTGTCTGCTATTGCACCCATTTTTCTCCAGTGAGAAGAGGTGCGAGCCGCGGTCTAGATCTTTAAGAAAACCTTAGCGGCTACGCACATATGCCCCCTTGGCCTGGTGTCGTTCCAGGTCACAGGGAAGACTTTTCCTCTCTGCATACTCGCTCTGCATGGCGAGTATGTAGAGAGGAAGTGAACAGCCCCTGCTCTAGATGGAGCACCTCCCCGGGAGTGACTTCAGCTCAGCGTCGCGCCGCTCACTCGCACCCTTGGTATATTCCTGACACAGAAGTCGCAAATGAACCTTGCCCACGTCCCACCACTGTTTTAACGTGGCAAAGTTCCCCTTGCAACCCTTCCAGTCCGTCCAAAACTCCTGGATCAATGTCACGAGCCACTGGTCCTTCAACAAGGCATTGTTGAAGTGCCAATATGCGGCTTGTTGCACTGTTGGCGTTAGCGCCACTGTCACAGACACACAGTTGTGGTCTGTGAACGAAGCCAGCCTAATGGCAGAAGAACCCGGCTCATGACATATAGTGACTAGATATATATAGTCAATCGATCCAGGAATAGGTCACCAGACTGGCTCTCACCCCGATGTAGGTGAAGCCGTCTGAAGCCCCTGGGTTCTGTTCTCGCCAGACATCCTCTAAGGAGAAGCGTGTGATGATCTCCCGCATGGCTGACGCAGAAGGCAGGTAAGGCTCTGGACCATTTTGGACCAGAGCGTCGAGGGTACAGTTAAAATCCCCCCCAAGAAACAAACACTCATCTGCGTCAACCGTGGGACAGTCTGGCTACGAATCTCACTCTCTCTGACCCTCCAGCAATGCCATATATATTAACTAGGTTAATTACTCTACCCTGCTCTAAGACCAGGAGGTGGATTAAATGGCCTGGGATAACAGCTTTCACAAGCAGCAGCTCTGGCTGAAAAGATTCTGAGAACAGGGTCACCACTCCACACAACGCCGATGTAAAGTGGCTGAAGAAGACCCTGCCTCTCCACCCCAGTTGCCATGAGGCCTCAGCCTCTGGAGTGGTAGGAGTTTCCTGCAGGAAACTCACAGAGTACCCTACTGAAGTGAATAGGAGAGTACTTGGAATCTGTGGAAACTGTCTTGACAGCCGTTGGTATTAAGCGTGCTGATGTGCAAAGCCATTACTGTGTGTTAGGAATTGTGCGTTCCTCAGTCTCTTGAGACTGCTGATAGTCCCCCCATGCACATTTTATAGAAATTCTGGACGCGGATATACTCTGCAGTCCCTGAATTCTTGGCCTATTGCTGACCTCTAGATATTGCTGGAGAGAATGGAGAATAAACTACATATTACTCCACTTCCTCAAGGCCAGCTGCACCTTCCTTTCCTTTTGCCCATGAAGGGTGCTCTCAGGTAATTGATCTAATTCCTTTGCAGGAATAACCCACTTAGAATCTAATGTACCCTCTTGTGGTTCACCCCTGGGCTCCTCTTGGCTGAGGGCCTTTACCCTATCCTCCCCGGCTGGGGTCAGTTTCCTCAGCTTCATTCTAAGGGACCCCCTCTTGGATGATATAGGAGGAGTCCCTTTAGCACCCTTCACGCCCTGGACCCTGAGATTCCTGTTGCACCCCTGCAGCTTCAAAGTTGCATTCAGGGGTAGCTGGCTGCACAGCAGTGGCTGGCATGGCTTCATTAGTAAAAGCCTTGGAGGCTTTATATGCCTCATCTGCCATTTTCACCGCTGCTTGCTCAGTTTGCATTGCACTGATGTTAGGGTCAGTGGAAGGCTGAGGAGGGTTGACAGGCTCCCCCATTACCAGGAAAGCCTGCCTTACCCCCCCCCCCCCATATCCCCTTCCCCTGGTGCCACATTCCCTGTGACAAATCTATTGGGTCCTGAATGGGGGTCAGGCCTATACTCCCCCCCTCCGGTAGTGACTCAGCCTGGGGCTCTAACAAATCCTGAGGTATGTCACTGGAGAGTAACACCGGAGAAGGAGACAAACTGGTGCCTCCGAAGCTCAGCACTTCAGGGACACTGAACACCCATTCAGCAGGGGATTGACTTGGGCCCCCCTCAAAGGCCAGAGGCAGAACCTGATCTTTCTTTGCCACCCCTGACTCACTTGGGAGACCCTCTTGCCCCTGCTTTTCCTCCAGACCCTTATCCACATTATCCCCTTTTAGGTCTGGAGGGAGAGGTGTGTGGTCTGGCACCGGCTGGCTGAGTGTAATAACCAGGCCAGACAATGCCACCGGATGAGGAGAAGATGTTTTACTCCTCTTTTTGCTTGTGGAGGGAGGTGTTCCAAAATAGAGCAGGTCCACTTTTCAGCTACCTCCCTATTGGTCTTATTTGTCCTCTTCCTGGGGACGTCACTCCTGGAAGAGGAGCTGTCACTAACTGCCTTCCCTGCAGAGGGGTTATTATTCCTCTTCTTATCCTGTGCCGCCACACTAACTGATGTTTTTATGTTGGGGCAGAATGGGACTTTGGGGAAACAGCTGTGACACTGGGAAGTCCCATTCTTCCCATTCTTCCCCATGTCTGCAGTTTTGCTGGAGACCACAGTCACAGATGGCTTTTGTGGGGAAGAAGGGGGCTTGGTGGTTTGAGGAGCTGCCTCCTTGCCAGAGCTCTCTGGGGGGGCTATGACCCTTGAGGTCCCCGATGTTATGGGCTCAGTGGGGATGGGTGCTGTATTGGTGGAGGTAACATTTGCTGGGGCTGGGTGTTTAAAATTGGGACAATCCTTACGTGTGTTTCCCAGCCCCTTGCAAAGATAACATTGCACCTCCATAGTGCTGTAAATAATTCTGTACAGCACCCCCTCAAATGGAACCCCAAAAGACCTCTCGATGTTCTCTGTGCACCTGGGCAGGCACATTTGTACCTGCCTCTTTAAAGAGAGCACGTGTCTTAGTGCTCTCTCTCTCTGCACCCCAGGGGAAGTTTTATAATAGGTGTTTTTATAATTGGAGGGAGTCTGGTAGGAAGGGGGGCACATTTGAGAGTGTAACTTTTGTGCCAAACCCTTCCAGGGGTTCAATTGGGACATATAATCCCCCCACTGTGATGCCCCTCTGTAAGAGTTTGTGAGCAGCAGCAGCCTACAGGTGAAGAAGACAGCTTTCCCGTACATTTTGCTGGCTGCTACTATAACAGAGGAGCTGATGACATTAGCCGCAGCACACAAATAGATTTCAATACCATACACCCTAGACATCTGACACTTAACCCAATGCTTCCTGGTGATCTGCCCCTCAGCCCCAGCGATGGTATTGCTGGGGCCAGCAAAAACCACCCGTGACAAGGTTTTTGTCACAGGCGTAGCTCTGCTGGCCAAAGGTGTTTTTCCACCAGGAGCTGGGGTTGTCTTATCTGTCTAGGGCCTATGCTGTGCAGTGCGGCAGCTTGGATTTTCAGGGGCCATTATTCCCACTTTTGGTACCTTATCCCTCATGTTTAAACCTTTTTTTGTTTGTTTACTCATTTTATTACTTTATTTTTTTTAAGTTTTTTGTTTTATGATTTTTATTGTGTTTTAAGAAAAAAGTGCAAAAATACAACTAAACAAAATTGAGGGAGAGAGACTTTTGTTGTTATCTGGCAGTGGAAGCGTTAACAGCTGGTAACAAGCTGCTGGATTGCAGCTAACACAGAAAACACAGAGGTTGTCTGCAAAGAGAGTTTGTTTCCCTTACTTTCTTTCTAGAATTTTCCCTTCTAACTTTCCCTCTCCTTGCAAACTTTCTATCTTCTTAGCCTCTCTGTGTTTCTGTGTATGGTCTTAAGCAGCCTTTTTATAAATCTTTTAAACATTTTCCCCTCCACTGCCTACAAAGATGTTCTTTTCCTCTCTCCCCAAAACACAAAACCCAACACCAAACAAACAAACTAAACAAAACCTGAAAACTTTAAATATAATTTAAACTAAAAGCTCCAGGAGTGAAGGTGCAGTGCTAGGGGAGGGGTGTGACAAAGTATTCAGAAGACAGCTCGCCCTCCTGGGATAGAAAGCTGAGCCTACCTCCCAGAAAAATGAAAATGAAATTAAACTAAGGAAGCCACATAAAAACTCAAACAAAAACTGATAACACTGTGCACCAAGTGCTTTTAAACAAAAAGGTGAAAAAAGAAAATAGTATTTTGAGGGACTAAGGTCCTAAAAAGCCTTCTTTGGAGAGCCCAATGTCACACAACATGCTCCAGAGCCCTCTGTCCAGCTCAGACTGAGCTCTCCCTCTCAGCTGGGTGCTAATCTGACCTTTAAAGGTGGAACCCAGCTGGGCTTGCTTGATTAGCCTGCTGTGTTACCCTGTCATCCCCTAGTGGACACAGGGCTCTGCTCAGTCTCTCTCCCACGTAAACTCCATCAATGACTCTGTTACAATATATATATATTGTGACAGTGTGCCCCAGAGGTCACTGTAAGCTACAGAAAATTGAAGAGTAATGAAAGAGTTAACTTCTGCAAGAGCTTAATTGCCAAGGTGTTTACAGCCTTGAAAACAGACACCCTAAAGTTATAGCCTGCAGTGCTGTTTGATATAGATGACTGGAACTAGTAATTGACACAGACTGTGTTTTGGGCCCTGTTATGCTACGGACTACAGAAAGCCTTTAAAAGTAGAGAGAGCTTAGGAAAGTTTTCAAAAAACAGGGAGGGTCTCCAGAAAGAAAGTCTGTTTAAGTGGACTGCAGCCTAGCATTAAAAGGCACATTTTTGCAGCAGCCTGAGGAGAAAGATAATTTGCAAGCAGGGGAGCTGTGACAAAGACACAGAGACAGAAGTGTGGAAGCTGATTAGCAAGGCAAAAACTGAAAGTCTGGACTTAAAGGTGAAAAGCCAATGACTTTATAAATTTGGTCTGTTTTTTGTTTTTTTAGTCCATTCAGAGTTCAAAATAGAAGCTTTGGTTAGTTAGGGAACTAACAGTTAAAGGTAACGCTCTGATAGAACTAGGCCTTTTCTTTGTGCTTTGTAACAATGACCTAAGATTTTAGTAAACTTTGGAAAAACACACTGAAGACTTCTGTAAGTTGTGTGCTGCTTGTAAAAGTGTCAGAAATATGGCTGCAAATAAGAGAAGAGAATGGTAGTTTGCCACAATTGGTATTAGAGGTGCTGTACCTGGTCTCGGTTTTTAACACAGCCCATGGTTCAAAATGGAGAAGGCAGTAAAGGCATTATTGCAAGCTACAGCTGCACAGCAAGCAACTAATAAGCAACATGAGGAGTTAAATACTTTCCTGGCTACTGAAGTTGCTCAGAAGCAGAGAAAGACAACTGCAAGCCAGAAATAGATTACAGAGCTATGGCTGAGGCAAGCAAAAGATGGCAGAGCCTCTGTGAATACGAAGATCAGAGGAAGAATGAAACCTAATCTCTTCCTATGGAACATGACCAGCAAGAATGATGTAGAAACACCTGAACTTTTAAAACATTACCACTAGGGATGCTTGACCTCAAAAGCACTGGGCCACAGTCCTTGTCCCTTACTTATTTGGGGAAGCTCAGAAATCATTTTTTTGTGTTTGATGCAGAAAAGGCAACACATTATGATGATCTGAAAGAAGAGATCCTCCACAGAGATGGAGTGCAGAGGATGTACTCATGTAAGTTTTTGTACAGGAAGAATATGTATTGTTATAGCAAAGAAAAGCTATTGAACTTAAAGGAGCTTCTGTATTCAAGACAGCGACCTTCCTGTATTCTAGAAAAAAATGATTGCAATTGTGTATAGGATCCTGAGAATGTGCGTCTTTATCTCTACCCAAGGGTCATGCATATATATACTCAATTTTAATTTGCAGTATCTCTGTGGAAGAATTGCGAAAGGAACTTGATGTAGAATAAATCAGTTAGTGACCTGTTTGATGGCAGAGAAAGCTCAAGAAGCGCTGAGAATGTGAAAAAGGTGGTGGAGGCAGCAAAAGAACTGGCTGAGGCAGCAAGAGAGACAGCTGAGTTAGCAAAAGAGATGGCTGGAGCAGCAATAGAGACAGCTGGAGCAACTAACAAACCTCTGCCCCTAGAGCAAAATGATGATATAAAAACCAGCCTCAATATGAAGGATGTTAATCAAAATACTAGGGAATATTTGAACCCAACTCGAAAAAGAAACCTTATGGGTAAGAGCAATGAAGAGGCCTATAAGAAACCTGGGCTAATCAAGCTACCTATGCCTGGTCAATACTCCCGAGGGGGAGAATGATACTAGAGAAAGAAAATGCCTGACAAAGGTGGCAGAACAATAGAAAGGTGAGATTAAACATATGATGGCAGCCAGTGTTCTTTCAAAGGAAGAATGTCCTGACTTTGATGAAGAAACTGGAATCCTTCCTAAAGTTAATGATGAGGAAGATAAGAGTTTTAAGAGATTAAGATGGCGATAGAGGGATCACTATCACTGAGAGGACATATTAAGCAGAGCATGGACATGTGTTCAATTAAAATTGTGAAGCATCCAGACAGCTCTCTGTATCAGGTGGTGATAATACAAAGCACTCTGGCAAGAGGGGGGAAAAGTACAGCAAGAAGTAAAGATGGACTCTATTCCAATGGGATTGAAAAAGCCTGAAATGGAAGACAGGCAAGTTGCTACTAATATAAGGGGTGTCAGGATGATGCCAAATTATATTCCTCAATGGAAGAAGATGCATACATTTGGGGACAACAAGGTGCCCTACAGGAAGAAGATACATATGTCTGGTCTGAGCAGAGGAAGAGTTATCTTCTGTATAAGCTGGAAGTGAAAGCTGTACAGGAGCTACCACGAGATGGCAAACAGAAGCCAGATCCCCAATCCCACTGCTCAGATACAAGAGATAGAAGAATCACTGAAGCTGAGGGGAGCAGTTATGATAGAGAAGGAGCTGCTGCTACAAACTCCACAAGCTCAGTGGATGGTTAATCTCTCTGATATGGAGCCATAGTTGGCCCAAATGGATGCTGGTCCAAAGAGACGGATACTGCTCCCACCAGAACATGTGCATACAAGTTGCTGCATTGAATCTAGAGTGATGTCTGCAGAAAGCTCAAAAGGTGAGCATAGTGAAGAATCTTGTACAGGAGAGACAAAAGGAGGAGTATAGTATGGCTGACCAGCCAGAGTTATTCAGGGAGGACCTGATGGAAAAGACAGAGGAGATTCTTCCGCTGAGTATACAGCAAAATATCCAGCACAAGCAGAATTAACTTGTTTTACAAAGAGTTAATGAGGAGAAGTTGCAGCTGAAGGAAGCAAAGAAAATTGAAGAGTTGAAAGCCTTAGAGGAAAAGCAAGAAGAAAAAATAAAAAAAGAGGAAAAATGCAGTTAAAATAGGAAGAAAATGGGTAAAAAGCTAAGAATGCTAAAATCACTTTTTCAGAAATCCAAAACTCAAAAGGCTCAGAAGATTGGCACCAGCTTATGTGTGGAGTTTAAGTCTGAAACCACTGAACAGCTGGAGAAATTCCAGCGAAACCAAAATTCTGAGAGATCCTTGCTAACAGAGATAAAGAGTTGCAGACCTTGTTGGATTGGAAGAACAGTGGTACCAAGGATGTCTGTTACGAACAGTGAGACAGATAAGGTGCAGTTCCAAGAGCTAGAAGTAGTGCTGGGAGAGGTTATCCCTCTGCAGCCTATGAAGGGAAATGTACCAGAACAGAAACAGGTTGGCCGTAAGAAGCTGATATAGTTTTGTGAAAATTATCAGCCAGCCTATTGGAGCACCGGGAGCAGAAACAACAATGTGATCTGTCCTCACAAACCATCGGCTCAGGACAGGCTGCATGACTATGAAGTAAATAGCAATAAAAAGTGAGAAGAGAAACAGCTTGAGAAGTGGCTGTCCAATAGTGAAGGGGATGAAAATTATGAACCTACAGAGTTGAAGACTCCACAGAAAGTGCTGAAGAAAGAAGTCAAATTTAAGATGTAGAGTGTCCTCAGCAGTTTCAGACAGGAGCTGACAGAGCTGAAAGTCGAAAATGAGAGCAGAGATGGCAAAATACAAGTTGAGGCGCAGAAGCTTCACAGTGTGCTGGACATTTGAAAAATAAAGAGACGCTGAATTTACAAAAGATTCTCCAGATACTGCAGGAGGCACAGAGAATGAAGGATGTGCATAATAATGGAAAGGACTGGAGGTGTGAGCTGTTACACAGTGTGCAGAGGTTACTGAAAACTGAACAGAAATATCTACATCTGGAACTACAGTCACATATCCACCACCGACCATAACTACCTACTTAGGAAAAGCTGGAAAAGCAGAAGCTTCAACAGATACGAGGGAGTCTAACCCTTGCAAAGGTGAGAGAAAGAATGTACGGAGATGCCATCTCCGGGATTTACTGCCATGTATGAACGTTATCTCAAATGGTGGGGTAGTAGGAAATCATTGTATCCTTTGTGGAGAGATATATGGCAGGTTGCCAAGTGATTGATAACTAGTAAAGGCTGCTATACATTTCCAGCTTGGATTTACCTCACATAGTCATATGATAGCACTGAGGGTCTAACTTCACCCACCAATGGATATCTGGACTTTTAAGTGGTCTATAGATTATTTAAAAGAGCCTCTCATCCTTCCTATGAGATAAAAGAACTGATTGCCAGGGGTGTAGCTATCTCAATATAGCTTTATAAAGAATATAGTGGAACTGGCCAAGTCATCCTTCATTTAAATGGTGGAATAAACTAAAGCCCATCAGGAGCATTGAGGGGCATGTCACGGTAGAGTTTGGGCTATCAGAGTGAATTCAGAAACAACATTAAACTGGAATACGTATATTTATATAAACATGCCAACCAAAATGAAACCAAGGAGGAAAAAAAACGAAACAATAAAACACCCCAATATGTTCTCACCTAGAAACAAGGGCCCTACTATGAGCACCTTAACACAAGATACCGCTCCAACATTGTTGGCTAATCAATCACCAGATAAAGCCTCCCAAACAACTAGCTCTGCAAACTTGTTCTCTCTCTACAATGAAAGAAATGCTACAGATTTTACAAACAAATCTAATCTCTAATCTGACAAAAAAATATCAGATAACACCCTACTCATTAAAGAAGTAAATCAAAGAGTTAAATCAGTCGAAAAAGTCTGCGACAATTTAATCACGGACAATAACAATCTACTTAAATATACAATGGTTCTGGAAAATAAAATTGAGGACTTAACGATTAAAGTATCATCTTTAGAAGACCGAAGCAGGATGAACAATATTCGTTTGAGAGGCATATCTGAGACAATACAAGACAGCAACTTAAAATCTTATGTGGAGAACTTTATGGGGACAATGGTTCCAAATGTTTTAACAAATGAAAACACTATTGATGTTAATCATAGAATACCCCTAGCGAAACATTTAGATAAATCCATACCTAGGGAAGTTATTATGAGAGTCCACTACCGATCATATCAAGATGCTATAATGAGGGCGGCATATGTAAAGCAAAAGTTTTCACCCCCATATGAGAATATTAGATTTTTTTCAGATTTATCTGCCCATCTAGAAGAAGAGAATACAATGAGATAACTCAAATTCTAAGAAATTAGATATAAATGGTTATCTCCGGTGGGTATTTCAGTGTATAAAGATTAATTGGCACAGGATAAAATCAGTTCAGTAGGGAATAAAGTTGATGCAATACTGGCAGTTTGAACTAGCCTCATTAGATAAAGAGGTTAAGCAACCTACTCTGACTGCCAGTAATTTGATATAGCTAAAAAAAACTAAACAAGAAAAATTTAGAAGTGTAGAGGTTAGAGCTAGTTAAGAATACCGAAATTGTTTCGGGGGGGTTGGACTAGTATGTACACTGGGGCATAATTATTCAAATGTTATAAACCTAAGAAGTATAATATCTCTACTTTAGGGTAGGATTGATTTAGATTGCTATAAACCATAAGTAAGTGAGATTTGTATATAATAAATAGTTATAAATAGTTGTTTGAGTAAAAAGAGGCACAGATTATTCTTATTTAGTGGTATTTTTTTCTTTTTTTGGGGGGGGGGGTAAATTACCCACTATATAGGTATAAAGTACTAAATATAATGAGGTTAATTATCTCAATATCATAGACTCATGAGAAAAGATATAAATTATCACATATAGGAAGTAGTTAATCCTGCTAGCAGCAAGAGTACCATTCCAGATGTACTCATATAGTTCACAGGGATTAGAAAAAAAATAAAAAATAATTTCCTTAGGAATCTTAAGTAATCACATTGTCTTGCTTTAAATGTTAGTTTTCTTCAAAAATTTGTTTTCCTTTTTTTCCTTTTTTTCTTTTTTCCTGGATGTAATACCTTATATTTAAGGGAAACCTATATGTAGCTTAAAATATGTATAAAATAGAATTAAGTCACCTTATATAGATTGGCCCATGGATGGATCAGACAGTCCACCCCCACATTTCAGTCTCCCAACTATTAATGGGAAACCATTCCTGACATTTCCTAACATTGGGTATTTGCCCTGTAAATCCAAAGGATATGTTGTATGTATGTTTTAGTTTTTTGACAAGGTGTTTGTATGTTTTTAGTAATATGAAGTTATGTGATATTCACTTTTTTGTCCATTTTAGGAAGTGTATGCGTGTTGTAAGAATGAGGAAGGTCTGTTTTATACTAATGATGGACCTACTTACTTTGCAGGATAGTTCGGTCCATTAGTTACCTAGATGAATAAGGGTATAAAAATAATCTCACATAATGTAAATGGATTAAATCCACAGACAAAAAGCAAAATAGCCTTTTCAAATTATGCCAAAATTAAAGCTGACATGTTATGTCTCCAGGAGACCCACCTAAAGAAAGAGGCACTACAATATATGTTCAATAATCAATTTCCGATTAGTATAAATTCTACATTTAATAGTAAATCCAATGGAGTATCTATTCTCTTCAATAAAAGATTAACAGTCTCTGAGGAATTCACAAAAATAGACCCCCTAGGCATATTTATAATCTGGATGGGGTTTATTAATAACAGGTTAACAACTTTGGTAAATGCTTATCTGCCAAACAAGAATCAGATCAGGAACCTAAAAAGTCTATTAATTGATATATTTAAATTAAAGAAAGGATTGCTTATAATATGCAGAGATTTCAATATGGCAATTGACGCACTTATGGATAAACAGGGGCACCAAAAGGAAAAAAAACGAAGCCCTAATTAATAAAATAGCATCAGAGTTTTCAAATTTGACAAATCAATATGAGCTATATGATTTATGGAGAGTATTTCATCCGAACTGTAAAGAATATACATTCTTTTCAAATAGATTTGAATCGTCATCTCGTATAGACTATATTTTTGCAGATCTGAGTACCCTGAGACTGATTAGGAAGACAGATATTGTTCTGTCTCCATGGTCAGACTATTCCATGAACAGTATAATCTTGGAGTAGGTACTGGAACTAAAACCACAAAAAAGATAGAAAATCAATCCCATAATATATAAAAATCTAGATAATCTTAATGCTTTGAAAAAGGATACTCAGGAAATCTATGAGATTAATAAGGATTCGGTAGCATCTTCAAAGACGCTATGGTGCTCATATAAAGCTTATATCTGAGGAATCTTGATCTCTAGGATGGCAGAAAACCCCTAAAAATATTATATATAGAATTAGATAACCTACATAAGATTAATAAAAAAAGTCGTAATAAAGACATCGGAAATAAAATAAATAAATAATCAAATAAAAAGTATACTGCAATTCCAGATTTCAGCAATCTCATTTTCTGTATGGTAATAAAACTGGCAAATTTCTTGACAATAGACTAAAGAAACAACGTAAACAAAATAGGATTTTAAAAATACAAGATTATGAGCAAAATGTGCATATTAATCCGGATTAAAATCAGTGAGGTTTTCCAGGATTTTTATAAGAAAATATATAACTTAGATAATGATCAGTGTTTTGTGGTTCCAGATAAAGAGGATATTGATGCCTATTTGGATAATTTTAAGATTCCTAGAATTTCTGATCAAGAATGAATATATTTAAATAAGGATATAACTATAAAGGAGATAATTGAAGTAATAAGTAGTGGTAAATCAAATAAAGCTCCAGAATGGATGGTTATGACCACTTATTTTATAAGGTACTTCAGTCTGAGATCAAATTATACTTATGTGGCCTATTTAATGATATCAAACTAACTGGCGATATTCCCCTAGAGATGTAGGAGACCAAAATAGTAAACAGAAAGAAGGGAAGAACCCGGAGGATTGTAGGAGCTACCGTCCAATCTCACTAATAAACATTGATGTCAAAATCTGCTCAAAGATTTTAGCAAATAGATTGAAAACTTTAATTGCTAAGGTGATTCCCTCCGATCAAACAGCTTCGTCCCAGGACGCCAGGCACCTGCCAACTCCAGACGATTATTGAATATTTTGTCTTATGTTAAGGATAATGAGGTACCCTTATTGACCCTGTCATTGGATGCGGAGAAAGCCTTTGATAGGGTCAATTGGTAATTTCTGCTAAATGTACTTATGAAGTTTGAGTTTGGTGAGTTTGCCTCATAGTCTATCTACAAATTCATTTGCACGAGTTGGGAGTCCTGACTTCGAGGGGGTCAATACGGACCCCCATAAGCCCTTCATTAACTGTGTCACTCATGGGGGTCAATACAGACCCCCGTAAGCACTTAATTAACTCCCTCACTCATGGGGGTCAATACAGACCCCCATAAACCCATAATTAACCCTGTCATTCATGGGGGTCAATACAGACCCCCATAAGCCCTTCATTATCTGTGTCACTCATGGGGGTCAATACAGACCCCCATAAGCCCTTCATTAACCCCCTCACTCACGGGGGTCAATATAGACCCCCATAAGCCCTTAATTAACCCTGTCAGTCATGGGGGTCAATACAGACCTCCATAAACCCCTAATTAACCCTGTCATTAATGGGTGTCAATATAGACCACCATAAGCCCTTCATTAACCCCCTCACTCATGGGGGTCAATACAGCTCCCCATAAGCCCATAATTAACCCCCTCACTGATGGGGGTCAATACAGACCCCCATAAACCGCTAATTAACCCTGTTACTCATGGGGGTCCATACAGACCCTCATAAGCCTCTATTTAACCCCATCAATCCTATAAGGGTATATTAAGACCATTATGGGCCTGTTACAACACAACATTAACCACATAAGTGCCATGACATTCCTCAAGGACCATCATGACACTAAGTATAAACACTACACTGCACTATACCCCCCAATAAAACATTAAATATCAACTAAACACCCTCTACACTAACCTATTAACACCTACACTACCTACCTACCCCCTAATAACCCCCACCACTCTAATTACAGAAAATAAAAAAGCCTAAAGTCACAGAAAAAAACAAAATCTACATTACAAAAATAAAAATCCTATGTCACAAAAAAAATGTACATTACAGAAAATAAAAAAACCTAAGTCACAAAAAATAAAAAAGGAACATTACAGAAAAATAAAAAAAACATTACAACCCCCCCTCACTACAGAAAAAAAAATTACACACCTGAAAAGGAAATACATGTAATACAATACAATACAAATACATACAATATAATACAATACAATTAAATACAATACTATAGAATACACCCCTATCTAATATACAATACATTCTATTTATCTAATATACATCCTCCAATCTATCTAAATAAATACAATAATCTAATATACATCCTATCTATATAATATACATCCCCAATCTATCTAAATAAATACCACAATCTAATATACAATACATTCTATGCTATCTATATAAATCACATACCCCTATCTAACATACAATAAATGCTATCTATATAGAAAATAATCAAATTCTAAGCTAAAATAAAATAATTAAGACCACTTACCTTTGCAGATGCCCATTCAAATCAGGCACCTAGGGAAAAAAATAAAAAAATTAGTGCAACACGTTTACAGTGCATAAATGAACATTCTAAACATTCTAAATATTCTACTCACCTTTCCAGCATGTCCCGTCCTTATTCTTTTACTTTTCTCCGGAGCGGCAACTGTTAAAAAAAACATAACATTAATACACATACATAAAAACAAAATAAAATAAACATAATCTACATTGTACTTACCTCCCCGCGATGTGTCAGGCCTCCTCTTCTGCCATGCCCTGTAAAAAAAATAAAAAATATACTTACTTTCGCATTCACGGACATCCCCAACGCTAATGAAGCTCCTGGAGACTTTTCCGGAAGAAAATAGGCAATGGCGCCTTCTGATTGGTTGAAAACGCTGTCTATCAAATTCACCCAATCAGGAGGCGCCAATGTGTGTGCCAATCGGAAAGGGATACACCCTAAAATCCCACTCTGATTGGCTAATGCACCTGTCAATCTTTATTTAAACCAATCACAAGGCGCAGATGCCTTCAGCCAATCACAATGGAATACATCCCCACAGGGTGATTGATTGGAGCATCTGCGCATTCTGATTGGTTGCACTGACAATAGCCAATCACAATGGAATACATCCCCACGTACTGATTGGTGAAGGATTTGCACATTCTCATTGGCTATTGTTAATGTCAATCAATATTACAGCCAATGGGAAGGTGCAGATGTCTTCACCAATCAGTACGTGGGGGTATATTCCATTGTGATTGGCTGATGGCAATAAAGCCTTCGGATTGGTTCAAATAAAGATTGACAGGCGTGTTATCCAATCAGCGTGGATTTTGGGGTGTATACCTTTCTCATTGGTTCACAATTGGTGTCTTCTCATTGGCTGAATTTGATAGACAGCGTTTTCAGCCAATCCGAAGCCGCCATTGCCAATTTTATTTTTTTTATTTTTTATTTTATTTATTTTTTACTGCGCATGCTTCCAGGGCCCATCCGGGGCAGAACACCAGGAAGCCGGAGACATCGCGGGGAGGTAAGTACAATGTAGATTGTGTTTATTTCACTTTGTTTTCTGTTTATGTATGTGAACTAATGTAATGTTTATTTTAACAGGGGCAGCGCCGCAGAAGCAAAGATGGAGGTGACATGCTGGGACGTGGCAACATGCTGGAAAGGTGAGTATAATATTTAGAATATTTAGAATGTTTAGGTATTTTATTCAAAAGTATTGTATAATTTTTTAAAATCTTTTTTACCCTAGGTTGGTGATCTGAAGAAACATCTCAAAGGTAAGTGGTCTTAATTATTGTATTGTAGCTTACAATTAGAGTTGCTATATAGAGATAGCATGTACTGTATATTAGATAGATAGGGGGATGTATATTAGATAGATAGTATTGTATATTCGATAGTGGGATGTATATTACATAGTGGGATGTATATTAGATAGGAGGATGTATATTCGATAGGGGTGTATTGTATTGTATTTAATTGTATTGTATTGCATTTAATTGTATTGTATTGTATTGTATTTAATTGTATTGTATTTAATTGTATTGTATGTATTATATGTATTTCCTTTTCAGGTGTGTAATTTTTTTTTTGGGGGGGGGGATTGTAATGTATTTTTTTATTTTCTGTAATGTTGCTTTTTTTTTGTGACTTAGGTTTTTTTTTTAATGTAATGTCCATTTTTTATTTTTGGTGATTTTTTTATTTTTTATTTTATGTAATGTAGATTTTGGATTTTTGATGACTTTAGTTTTTTTGATTTCTGTAATTAGAGTGGTGGGGGTTATTAGGGGGTAGGTAGGTAGTGTAGGTGTTAATAGGTTAGTGTAGAGGGTGTTTAGTTGATATTTAATGTTTAATTGGGGGGTATAGTGCAGTGTAGTGTTTATACTTAGTGTCATGATGGTCCTTGAGGACTGTCATGGCACTTATGTGGTTAATGTTGTGTTGTAACAGGCCCATAATGGTCATAATATACCCTTATGGGACTGCTGCGGTTAAATAGAGGCTTTTTGAGGGTCTGGATAGACCCCCATAAGTGACCGGTTTAAAATGGTGTAGTGCTTACACTTTGGGTCATGAGTGTCTGAGTGTTATTACATGCGTTCATTAGTGTTTTAGAGGGGTTTATATAGTTGAGGCACACAGTAGACTCACATTGTGTGCCAAACAGCATTTCAACACTTTCTGTTATTGACCGTCATTTTTTGACGGGCAAGTCGCTAGTACTTTATATTAGGGATCCAAAGGTCATAGGGGATAGCAAGTGGGAAGGGGGGATCCACAGGGCTCCCCTGTCTTATAGGTCGATGGAAGTAGAAATTCCAGGGGATCCCCAGTTCAAAGCGTGTATTGGGATCATGGCGGTAGAGGGTCAAAGATGGAGAGTTTATAAATACCCTGCATTAGTTTGTATTATTAGTTAACCACTTCTCTGGCATGATAAGGGGTTTATATAGATGGATAGTGGAAAGAGAAGACGTTAGTGCTAGTGTATGTTCACATAGTGGTTATCATTGGAAACTACTAAGCTTCAAGTGAGCATGCTGCAAGCACACATTAGGGAGAGAAAGCAATGAAAAACAGCCTTTGATGCTCACCAGGAGCGGTAGAATGGCTCTCTAGCAAAAACAAACTATCATAGTTATGAGGGTGTCATTTCTCACTGCCTTATGCCAGAATGGGATCAAGTCCAAACTTACCAGAATAGATTGTACCATAGGGCCCTATTAAATTCCAGCCTCGTAAATAAGAGGCTTCTACTTAAGCCCTACGTACTGCAAAGTTTCTCTAACTTACAATGCTATTAAATTAGCCCTGCTGCGAGCAACGTATGAGCTACGCAGCAGGGCCGTACGTATCTACACTGCGTAAATGTACATGAGGAGTGACAGCCTGCGAGATGATATCGCAGGCTCCCACTCCTCATCAATTGCTGCGGGGGTCCTAAAAGGGACCTCCGCGGCAGTCCCCCACATAAGCCCTGCCGTGGGGGTACTCCGAATACCCCCCCCCGGCACCTAAAATTAACCCCCCCTCCATGCGGGGGTCCCCGTCGGGACCCCCGAAGTGTCCTCACATGAACACCTTGCTGCAGGGGTCCATAGGAACCCCCGCAGCCCCCACACATTAACCCCTTGCAGCGGGGGTCCCCGATCTGCATAGATCAGGCCCTCCGCTGCATTTAAAACTTTTAAATTCCCCGCCGCGGCTCCTTAAAGGGGCCGCGGCACACTATTACCCAATCCCGGCCGCGGCACTTAAAATTAACCCCCCTCTATGCTGGGGGTCCCCATCGGGACCCCCGAAGTGTCCCCACATAAACCCATTGCAGGGGGGGGCCCCGATCTGCATAGATCAGGCCCCCCGCTGCATTTAAAACTTTTAATTTCCCCGCCGCGGCTCCTTAAAGGGACCGCGGCACACTATTACCCAATCCCGGCCGCGGGACTTAAAATTAACCCCCCTCTATGCTGGGGGTCCCCATCGGGACCCCCGAAGTGTCCCCATATAAACCCCCTGCAGCGGGGGGCCCCGATCGGCACCGATCGTGACCCTGCTGCAATTCAATTTTAAATTTCCCGCCTCGCGGGTCCTCAAAGGACCGTAAAGGTCCTGAAAGGACTCGCACTAAAAATATTAACCCCAGGCAACTATAATTACCCCATTAACTCATGATGGTCAATCCAGACCACCATAAGGCCTAAATTAACCCATTAACTCATGATGGTCAATCCAGACCACCATAAGGCCTAAATTAACCCATTAACTCATGGTGGTCAATACAGACCACCATAAGGCCTAAATTAACCCATTAACTCATGATGGTCAATCCAGACCACCATAAGGCCTAAATTAACCCATTAACTCATGATGGTCAATCCAGACCACCATAAGGCCTAAATTAACCCATTAACTCATGATGGTCAATACAGACCACCATAAGGCTCTATTTAACCCATTAACTCATGGTGGTCAATACAGACCACCATAAGGCCTAAATTAACCCATTAACTCATGGCGGTCAATACAGACCACCATAAGGCCTAAATTAACCCATTAACTCATGATGGTCAATACAGACCACCATAAGGCTCTATTTAACCCATTAACTCATGGTGGTCAATACAGACCACCATAAGGCCTAAATTAACCCATTAACTCATGGTGGTCAATACAGACCACCATAAGGCCTAAATTAACCCATTAACTCATGATGGTCAATCCAGACCACCATAAGGCCTAAATTAACCCATTAACTCATGATGGTCAATACAGACCACCATAAGGCCTAAATTAACCCATTAACTCATGGTGGTCAATACAGACCACCATAAGGCCTAAATTAACCCATTAACTCATGGTGGTCAATACAGACCACCATAAGGCTCTATTTAACCCCATCAGTCCCATAAGGGTATATTATTACCATTATGGGCCTGTTACAACCCAACATTAACCACATAAGTGCCATGATGGTCCTCAAGGACCATCATGACACTAACTACAAACACTACACTATAACCCCCAATAAACCATTTAATCTAAACTAACCCCCCTCTACACTAATCTATTAACACTTACACTACCTACCTACACTACCTACCCCCTAATAAACCTCCCCAACACTCTAATTACAAAAAACAAAAAACCTACAGCACAGAAAACAAAAAACCTACAGTACAAAAAACAAAAAAACCTACACAACAGAAAAAAAAAACAATTACAACCCCACCCCCCACTACAGAAAACAAAAAAATACATTACAACCCCACCCCCCACTACAGAAAATAAAAAAATTACACACCTGAAAAGGAAAGACAGATAAACACAATACAATACATACATATAATACATTACATACATTACATACAATACATGACATTACATATAATATATTACATATAATATATTACATATAATATATTACATATAATACATTACATACATTACATACAATACATGACATTACATACATTACATATAATATATTACATATAATATATTACACATAGTCCTAATCAAATACCCCCTATCTATCTAACATACAATCTATTTAATTTAAAATAAATCCTAACTATATATCAAATACATCCCCCTATCTATCTAATATACAAAAAATCCTAACTACATACACAGACCCTTATTCTAAACTAAAATAAAATAATTACAGTCCTAACTACATACACAGACCCTAATTCTAAGCTAAAATCAATAAATTAAGACCACTTACCTTTTAGATGTTGCTTCAGATCACTAACCTATGGGTCAAACAAAAAGAAAAATTAGTACAAAACATTAACATCAAATAAATAAACATTATATACATTTTACATATTCAACTCACCTTTACAGCATGTCCAGTCACTGTTTAGCTCTTCCGGCGCGGCCCTGTTAAAAAAAAAAACACAATACATGAATACATGAATACAATATATAAACAATAAATAAAATACACAAATAAACATCTAAATATACATTTAACTTACCTCCCCGCGATGTCCCCGGCCTTCTCTCCTTCAGCCCCGGCTGGGCCGCGGAACCATCCGCGCTCTAAAAAAAAAAAAAAAAAAAAAAAATAACGGAGGTCTGCACTGGCAGACCTCCCCGACGCTACTGAACCTCCCGGAGTCGTTTGCGGGGGGGAATTGGCATTGTCGGCTTGTGATTGGCTGAAAAAGCTGTCAGCCAATCAAAAGTCGTCAATGTAGGAGCCAATCAGGATGCGCAGATGTCTTCTACCAATCACTCCGTGGGGGTGTATCCCATAGTGATTGGCTGAAGGCATCTGAGCGTTGTGATTGGTTCCCAGAAAGATAGACAAGTGTTTTAGCCAATCAGGGTGGGATATTGGGGTGTATCCCATCCTGATTGGCTCACACATTGACGACTTTTGATTGGCTGAAATTGATAGACAGCTTTTTCAGCCAATCACAAGCCGCCAATGCCAATTTCCTCCCGGAAACGACTCCGGGAGGTTCAGTAGCGTCGGGGAGGTCTGCCAGTGCAGACCTCCGTTAGTTTTTTTTTTTTTTTTTTTTTTAGAGCGCGGATGGTTCCGCGGCCCAGCCGGGGCTGAAGGAGAGAAGGCCGGGGACATCGCGGGGAGGTAAGTTAAATGTATATTTAGATGTTTATTTGTGTATTTTATTTATTGTTTATATATTGTATTCATGTATTCATGTATTGTGTTTTTTTTTTTAACAGGGCCGCGCCGGAAGAGCTAAACAGTGACTGGACATGCTGTAAAGGTGAGTTGAATATTTAGAATGTATAGAATGTTTATTTATTTGATGTTAATGTTTTGTACTAATTTTTATTTTTTGTTTGACCCATAGGTTAGTGATCTGAAGCAACATCTTAAAGGTAAGTGGTCTTAATTTATTGATTTTAGCTTAGAATTAGGGTCTGTGTATGTAGTTAGGACTGTAATTATTTTATTTTAGTTTAGAATAAGGGTCTGTGTATGTAGTTAGGATTTTTTGTATATTAGATAGATAGGGGGATGTATTTGATATAGTTAGGATTTATTTTAAATTAAATAGATTGTATGTTAGATAGATAGGGGGTATTTGATTAGGACTATATGTAATATATTATATGTAATATATTATATGTAATATATTATATTTAATATATTATATGTAATGTCATGTATTGTATGTAATGTATGTAATGTATTATATGTAATATATTATATGTAATATATTATATGTAATATATTATATGTAATGTCATGTATTGTATGTAATGTATGTAATGTATTATATGTAATATATTATATGTAATATATTATATTTAATATATTATATGTAATGTCATGTATTGTATGTAATGTATGTAACGTATTATATGTAATATATTATATGTAATATATTATATGTAATGTCATGTATTGTATATAATGTATTTAATGTATTATATGTATGTATTGTATTGTGTTTATCTGTCTTTCCTTTTCAGGTGTGTAATTTTTTTATTTTCTGTAGTGGGGGGTGGGGTTGTAATGTATTTTTTTGTTTTATGTAGTGGGGGGTGGGGTTGTAATTGTTTTTTGTTTTCTGTACTGTAGGTTTTTTGTTTTTTGTACTGTAGGTTTTTTGTTTTCTGTGCTGTAGGTTTTTTGTTTTTTGTAATTAGAGTGTTGGGGAGGTTTATTAGGGGGTAGGTAGTGTAGGTAGGTAGTGTAAGTGTTAATAGATTAGTGTAGAGGGGGTTAGTTTAGATTAAATGGTTTATTGGGGGTTATAGTGTAATGTTTGTAGTTAGTGTCATGATGGTCCTTGAGGACCATCATGGCACTTATGTGGTTAATGTTGGGTTGTAACAGGCCCATAATGGTAATAATATACCCTTATGGGACTGATGGGGTTAAATAGAGCCTTATGGTGGTCTGGATTGACCATCATGAGTTAATGGGTTAATTTAGGCCTTATGGTGGTCTGGATTGACCATCATGAGTTAATGGGTTAATTTAGGCCTTATGGTGGTCTGTATTGACCACCATGAGTTAATGGGTTAAATAGAGCCTTATGGTGGTCTGTATTGACCATCATGAGTTAATGGGTTAATTTAGGCCTTATGGTGGTCTGGATTGACCATCATGAGTTAATGGGTTAATTTAGGCCTTATGGTGGTCTGGATTGACCATCATGAGTTAATGGGTTAATTTAGGTCTTATGGTGGTCTGTATTGACCACCATGAGTTAATGGGTTAATTTAGGCCTTATGTTGGTCTGTATTGACCACCATGAGTTAATGGGTTAAATAGAGCCTTATGGTGGTCTGTATTGACCATCATGAGTTAATGGGTTAATTTAGGCCTTATGGTGGTCTGGATTGACCATCATGAGTTAATGGGTTAATTTAGGCCTTATGGTGGTCTGGATTGACCATCATGAGTTAATGGGTTAATTTAGGCCTTATGGTGGTCTGGATTGACCATCATGAGTTAATGGGTTAATTTAGGTCTTATGGTGGTCTGGATTGACCATCATGAGTTAATGGGTTAATTTAGGCCTTATGGTGGTCTGGATTGACCATCATGAGTTAATGGGGTAATTATAGTTGCCTGGGGTTAATATTTTTAGTGCGAGTCCTTTCAGGACCTTTACGGTCCTTTGAGGACCCGCGAGGCGGGAAATTTAAAATTGAATTGCAGCAGGGTCACGATCGGTGCCGATCGGGGCCCCCCGCTGCAGGGGGTTTATATGGGGACACTTCAGGGGTCCCGATGGGACCCCCAGCATAGAGGGGGGTTAATTTTAAGTGCCGCGGCCGGGATTGGGTAATAGTGTGCCGCGGTCCCTTTAAGGAGCCGCGTCGGGGAATTTAAAAGTTGTAAATGCAGCGGGGGGCCTGATCTATGCAGATCGGGGCCCCCCCCTGCAATGGGTTTATGTGGGGACACTTCGGGGGTCCCGATGGGGACCCCCAGCATAGAGGGGGGTTAATTTTAAGTGCCGCGGCCGGGATTGGGTAATAGTGTGCCGCGGTCCCTTTAAGGAGCCGCGGCGGGGAATTTAAAAGTTTTAAATGCAGCGGGGGGCCTGATCTATGCAGATCGGGGACCCCCGCTGCAAGGGGTTAATGTGGGGGTGCTGCAGGGGTCCTGATAGAGACCCCTGCAGCATGGGGATGTGTATAGGGTGCAGGGGGGAGCCTCACACTGCTGTCTCGGGCTGTTCCGAGGCAGCACGTAGAGGCTTTCGGATCCCTTGCGTGGACTTTTTGTCCACGTAGGGATTCTTACGATATGCGAGACTCGTGCATAGATTTAAGGCTACGTAGCTCTCTCGGAGCCTATTCTCGGCCATTTTCTCGCAGTCATATCGTAAAGCAGGCTGCGAGAGATTCGGTTCTCGCAAACAGCAGGAAAACTGCCTTTTGCGAGCACCGAGAGAACTACGAGGGAGAATTTAATAGGGCCCTTAGTTTGTTAGTACAATTTTAGTCACACACTATACCTCAACGGTAGATAAAAGGAATAATGCAGCAAATCTGTACTCTTGTTAGAGTAATGTTTTTACATCAAACAATACAACAAAACAAGATTTAAAAAGTGAAAACAGAGAAAGTGTTTTACTCAGAATTACATATAAATGAAGATAATTAGCATTTACAAACTAAGGGCCCTATTAAATTCTCCCTCGTAGTTCTCTCGGTGCTCGCAAAAGGCAGTTTTCCTGCTGTTTGCGAGAACCGAATCTCTCGCAGCCTGCTTTACGATATGACTGCGAGAAAATGGCCGAGAATAGGCTCCGAGAGAGCTACGTAGCCTTAAATCTATGCACGAGTCTCGCATATCGTAAGAATCCCTACGTGGACAAAAAGTCCACGCAAGGGATCCGAAAGCCTCTACGTGCTGCCTCGGAACAGCCCGAGACAGCAGCGTGAGGCTCCCCCCTGCACCCTATACACATCCCCATGCTGCAGGGGTCTCTATCAGGACCCCTGCAGCACCCCCACATTAACCCCTTGCAGCGGGGGTCCCCGATCTGCATAGATCAGGCCCCCCGCTGCATTTAAAACTTTTAAATTCCCCGCCGCGGCTCCTTAAAGGGACCGCGGCACACTATTAGCCAATCCCGGCCGCGGCACTTAAAATTAACCCCCCTCTATGCTGGGGGTCCCCATCGGGACCCCCGAAGTGTCCCCATATAAACCCCCTGCAGCGGGGGGCCCCGATCGGCACCGATCGTGACCCTGCTGCAATTCAATTTTAAATTTCCCGCCTCGCGGGTCCTCAAAGGACCGTAAAGGTCCTGAAAGGACTCGCACTAAAAATAATAACCCCAGGCAACTATAATTACCCCATTAACTCATGATGGTCAATCCAGACCACCATAAGGCCTAAATTAACCCATTAACTCATGGTGGTCAATCCAGACCACCATAAGACCTAAATTAACCCATTAACTCATGATGGTCAATCCAGACCACCATAAGACCTAAATTAACCCATTAACTCATGATGGTCAATCCAGACCACCATAAGGCCTAAATTAACCCATTAACTCATGATGGTCAATACAGACCAGCATAAGGCCTAAATTAACCCATTAACTCATGATGGTCAATACAGACCAGCATAAGGCTCTATTTAACCCCATCAGTCCCATAAGGGTATATTATTACCATTATGGGCCTGTTACAACCCAACATTAACCACATAAGTGCCATGATGGTCCTCAAGGACCATCATGACACTAACTACAAACACTACACTATAACCCCCAATAAACCATTTAATCTAAACTAACCCCCCTCTACACTAATCTATTAACACTTACACTACCTACCTACACTACCTACCCCCTAATAAACCTCCCCAACACTCTAATTACAAAAAACAAAAAACCTACAGTACAAAAAACAAAAAAACCTACAGTACAGAAAACAAAAAAAAATTACAACCCCACCCCCCACTACAGAAAACAAAAAAATACATTACAACCCCACCCCCCACTACAGAAAATAAAAAAATTACACACCTGAAAAGGAAAGACAGATAAACACAATACAATAATACATATAATACATTACATACATTACATACAATACATGACATTACATATAATATATTAAATATAATATATTAAATATAATATATTACATATAATACATTACATACATTACATACAATACATGACATTACATATAATATATTAAATATAATATATTAAATATAATATATTACATATAATACATTACATACATTACATACAATACATGACATTACATATAATATATTAAATATAATATATTAAATATAATATATTACATATAATATATTACATATAGTCCTAATCAAATACCCCCTATCTATCTAACATACAATCTATTTAATTTAAAATAAATCCTAACTATATCAAATACATCCCCCTATCTATCTAATATACAAAAAATCCTAACTACATACACAGACCCTTATTCTAAAATAAAATAAAATAATTACAGTCCTAACTACATACACAGACCCTAATTCTAAGCTAAAATCAATAAATTAAGACCACTTACCTTTAAGATGTTGCTTCAGATCACTAACCTATGGGTCAAACAAAAAAAAAAATTAGTACAAAACATTAACATCAAATAAATAAACATTATATACATTCTACATATTCAACTCACCTTTACAGCATGTCCAGTCACTGTTAAGCTCTTCCGGCGCGGCCCTGTTAAAAAAAAAAAACACAATACATGAATACATGAATACAATATATAAACAATAAATAAAATACACAAACATCTAAATATACATTTAACTTACCTCCCCGCGATGTCCCCGGCCTTCTCTCCTTCAGCCCCGGCTGGGCCGCGGAACCATCCGCGCTCTAAAAAAAACAAAAAAAAAAACTAACGGAGGTCTGCACTGGCAGACCTCCCCGACGCTACTGAACCTCCCGGAGTCGTTTCCGGGAGGAAATTGGCATTGGCGGCTTGTGATTGGCTGAAAAAGCTGTCTATCAATTTCAGCCAATCAAAAGTCGTCAATGTGTGAGCCAATCAGGATGGGATACACCCCAATATCCCACCCTGATTGGCTAAAACACTTGTCTATCTTTATGGGAACCAATCACAACGCTCAGATGCCTTCAGCCAATCACTATGGGATACACCCCCACGGAGTGATTGGTAGAAGACATCTGCGCATCCTGATTGGCTCCTACATTGACGACTTTTGATTGGCTGACAGCTTTTTCAGCCAATCACAAGCCGCCAATGCCAATTTCCTCCCGGAAACGACTCCGGGAGGTTCAGTAGCGTCGGGGAGGTCTGCCAGTGCAGACCTCCGTTAGTTTTTTTTTTTGTTTTTTTTAGAGCGCGGATGGTTCCGCGGCCCAGCCGGGGCTGAAGGAGAGAAGGCCGGGGACATCGCGGGGAGGTAAGTTAAATGTATATTTAGATGTTTGTGTATTTTATTTATTGTTTATATATTGTATTCATGTATTCATGTATTGTGTTTTTTTTTTTTAACAGGGCCGCGCCGGAAGAGCTTAACAGTGACTGGACATGCTGTAAAGGTGAGTTGAATATGTAGAATGTATATAATGTTTATTTATTTGATGTTAATGTTTTGTACTAATTTTTTTTTTTGTTTGACCCATAGGTTAGTGATCTGAAGCAACATCTTAAAGGTAAGTGGTCTTAATTTATTGATTTTAGCTTAGAATTAGGGTCTGTGTATGTAGTTAGGACTGTAATTATTTTATTTTATTTTAGAATAAGGGTCTGTGTATGTAGTTAGGATTTTTTGTATATTAGATAGATAGGGGGATGTATTTGATATAGTTAGGATTTATTTTAAATTAAATAGATTGTATGTTAGATAGATAGGGGGTATTTGATTAGGACTATATGTAATATATTATATGTAATATATTATATTTAATATATTATATTTAATATATTATATGTAATGTCATGTATTGTATGTAATGTATGTAATGTATTATATGTATTATTGTATTGTGTTTATCTGTCTTTCCTTTTCAGGTGTGTAATTTTTTTTTTTTCTGTACTGTAGGTTTTTTTGTTTTTTGTACTGTAGGTTTTTTGTTTTCTGTGCTGTAGGTTTATTGTTTTTTGTAATTAGAGTGTTGGGGAGGTTTATTAGGGGGTAGGTAGTGTAGGTAGGTAGTGTAAGTGTTAAAAGATTAGTGTAGAGGGGGGTTAGTTTAGATTAAATGGTTTATTGGGGGTTATAGTGTAGTGTTTGTAGTTAGTGTCATGATGGTCCTTGAGGACCATCATGGCACTTATGTGGTTAATGTTGGGTTGTAACAGGCCCATAATGGTAATAATATACCCTTATGGGACTGATGGGGTTAAATAGAGCCTTATGGTGGTCTGTATTGACCACCATGAGTTAATGGGTTAATTTAGGCCTTATGGTGGTCTGGATTGACCATCATTACTTAATGGGTTAATTTAGGCCTTATGGTGGTCTGTATTGACCACCATGAGTTAATGGGTTAATTTAGGCCTTATGGTGGTCTGGATTGACCATCATTACTTAATGGGTTAATTTAGGCCTTATGGTGGTCTGGATTGACCATCATGAGTTAATGGGGTAATTATAGTTGCCTGGGGTTAATATTTTTAGTGCGAGTCCTTTCAGGACCTTTACGGTCCTTTGAGGACCCGCAAGGCGGGAAATTTAAAATTGAATTGCAGCAGGGTCACGATCGGTGCCGATCGGGGCCCCCCGCTGCAGGGGGTTTATATGGGGACACTTCGGGGGTCCCGATGGGGACCCCCAGCATAGAGGGGGGTTAATTTTAAGTGCCGCGGCCGGGATTGGGTAATAGTGTGCCGCGGCCCCTTTAAGGAGCCGCGGCGGGGAATTTAAAAGTTTTAAATGCAGCGGGGGCCTGATCAGTGCCGATCGGGGACCCCCGCTGCAAGGGGTTAATGTGTGGGGGCTGCGGGGGTTCCTATGGACCCCTGCAGCAAGGTGTTCATGTGAGGACACTTCGGGGGTCCCGACAGGGACCCCCGCATTGAGGGGGGGTTCATTTTAGGTGCCTGGGGGGGGTTTGGAGTACCCCCCACGGCAATGCTTATGTGGGGGACTGCCGCGGAGGTCCCTTTTAGGACCCCCGCAGCACTTGATGAGGAGTGGGAGCCTGCGATATCATCTCGCAGGCTGTCACTCCTCATGTACATTTACGCAGTGTAGATACGTACGGCCCTGCTGCGTAGCTCACACGTTGCTCGCAGCAGGGCTAATTTAATAGCATTGTAAGTTAGAGAAACTTTGCAGTACGTAGGGCTTAAGTAGAAGCCTCTTATTTACGAGGCTGGAATTTAATAGGGCCCAATATTACCAAGGGAAAACATGTACTGATAACAAATCCCATAGAAATAAATCAAGTGAAGATTGATTCTAAATGAGATGACCCTGAATCCCACCGCTTTGTAAACAGTAAATCATGGGCATCATTTATACTATGTTGGTAAACAGTAAAAAGACTGTGCAGCTTCAAAACATTTCTCATAAACAGGTTGCATCAACCAAGGATTTTCTTACTTCCCATTTGATCTATTTTATTACTGAAAATAATTTATCATAAATATACCAAAATTAATATAACACAATGTTATTCCAAAGTGTGTACATTTCAGGTATTTATTTTAACAAATAGGAATAATAATAATAATAATAATAAATGCAAACAATTTACCTGAAATTTGACATTTAAAAAAGCATAGTTACAAAATGAAAAAGGTTAACTAATAAATTCTAAAATGAAAAAAACATTACCATTAGAGATGTCGCGAATAGTTCGCAGGCGGACTGTTCCCGGCGAACATAGCATGTTCGCGTTCGCGGCGTACTGCGAACATATGCGATGTTCGATCCGCCCCCTATACTTCATCATTGAGCAAACTTTGACCCTGCACCTCACAGTCAGCAGACACATTCCAGCCAATCAGCATCGTACCCTGCCTTCCAGACCCTTCTACCTCATGGACAGCAGCCATTTTGGAATAATAACTAACTTGCAGTCTTACTGAGAGGAGGGAGAGTGTAGGTGATGCTGATTGAATAGGGAAATCAATAGCTAGGCAAGTTTATTCAGTGTCCAGTGCAGTGCTGAAGGACTCATCAGATCTCTGCTGTAAACACAGCACCCCAAAAAGCCCTTTTTAGGGCTATAACATCATTTTTTTTTATTTTTTTTTCTGTCTAATCTAACTTCATTTGCCTGTCTCCCTGCTAGCCCCTGTTACCAAGTGTGTGTGTCAGGCTCACAGCTTATACTGTGTGTGCACAGTGCAACCAATACAATCTTGTATACTAGTTGTCTACTTTTAAAAAAACAAAACTTTTATTTTGTTAAATCTTACTTCATTTGCCTGACCGCCAATCTAAGTTCATTTGCCTGACCGCTAGCCAGTGTGTGTGTCAGGCTTACAAGTATTGTGCCAAGTTCAACCAATCCAATCTAGTGGTGTACCAGCAGTCTACATTTAAAAAAAACAATAATTTTATTTTCTTAAATCTAAGTTCATTTGCTTGACCGCCAATCTAAGTTCATTTGCCTGACCGCTAGCCAGTGTGTGTGTCAGGCTTACAAGTACTGTGCCAAGTTCAACCAATCCAATATAGTTGGGGTACCAGAAGTCTACATTTAAAAAAACAATAATTTTATTTTCTTAAATCTAAGTTCAATTGCCTGACCGCCAATCTAAGTTCATTTGCCTGACCGCTAGCGAGTGTGTGTGTCAGGCTTATAAGTACTGTGCCAAGTTCAACCAATCCAATCTAGTGGTGTACCAGCACTCTACATTTAAAAAAAACAACCCTTTTTTTTCTGTGTAATCTAATTTCATTTGCCTGCCTGCCAGCGTGTGTGTCTTAGGCTCACATCGTATACTGTGCCCACTTGCCGAGTCAGTGCCACCACTCATATCTGGTGTAACAGTCAGTCGTGCACATTTAAACAAAGAATACAATTTTGACTGTAATACATTGAATAGCAGTTACTTGTCTGCAAGCGTCTGTGTCAGGCCTACAGCGTCTACTCTGCCAACTTCTGCAAGTGCACAGTGCCACTCATATCTGTTGTCACAGTAGCTTGCACGCATAGTACCACTAATCGGGGAAAAATGACAGGCAGAGGCAGGACACCCCGCAGGGGCCATCGTGGTCGTGGTGCTGTGATTCCCTTTGGCCCTACAATAATGCCCAGTGTTTAGAGGCCAGTTACCCTGAACTTGAAAAGTTCAGAGGACGTAGTTGACTGGCTAACACAGGACACCCAATCTTCTACAGCTTCCGCTTGGAACATTGACGCACCATCCTCCTCCAGCTTAGCTTCGGGCACCTCTCAAGTTACCACTCGCCCGCCTGCCGCCACCATCAACACTAGTACCACAGCCGATTCAATCGATCAGTCACAAGAGTTATTTACACATCAGTTTAAAGAAATGAGTGATGCACAACCATTATTGCCAGAGGATGTAGATAACAGGGATATGTCTCAGTAAGGCAGCAGTACACACATGTACGTATGATGTGATGATGATGATGTACCCGCTGCTGCTTCCTTTGTTCAGTTGTCAGATACAAGTGAGGCGGGTTTTGATGATGACCATGCGTTCGTGGATGTCACGTGGGTGCCCGCTAGAAGAGAAGAAGAACAGGGGGAAAGTTTAGATGGGGAGACAGAGAGGAGGAGGAGACGAGTTGGAAGCAGAGGGAGGTCATCGCAATGAGCTAGTGGCACAGTCAGACAGCATGCATCAGCACCCGGGGTCAGCCAGACAGCACGCCAATCAAAGCATGCTGTTGCCACCACCAAAATACCGTCACCGCAGAGCTCAGCAGTGTGGCATTTTTTGTGTGTGTCTGCTTTGGAACAACAGCGATGCCACTTGCAACCTGTGCCAAAAGAAACTGAGTCGTGGGAAGTCCATCACCCACCTAGGTACAACTGCTTTGCGAAGGCACATGATGTCACATCACAAACGCCAATGGGATCAACACATGAGTACAAGCAGCACACAAACTCAAAGCCGCCATCCTCCTCCTGGTCCAGCATCTTCATCCACATCAACCACTGTTGTCCTCCTTGCCCCCTCTCAACCATCCGCCACTCCGTTTTTTGCCTCTTGCTGTTCCTGCTCATCTCCCCACAGTCAGGTGTCTGTCAAAGGCATGTTTGAGCGTAAGAAGCCAATGCCACAAAGTCACCACCTTGCCCGGCGTCTGACAGCTGGCTTGTCTGAACTCTTAGCCCGCCAGCTTTTACCATACAAGCCGGTGGAGTCTGAGGCGTTCAAAAAAATTTTAGCGATTGGGACACCGCAGTGGAAGGTACCCGGACGAAATTTCTTTGCCCAAAAGGCAATCCCCAACCTGTACTCGATTGTGCAAAAGGAAGTAATGGCATCTCTGGCACACAGTGTTGGGGCAAGGGTCCATCTGACCACTGATACCTGGTCTGCAAAGCATGGTCAGAGCAGGTATATCACCTACACTGCGCATTGGGTAAACCTGATGAAGCCTGCCAATAACCTCCTCAGCTGAGTCCTCTTCTGCTGCGTCTTGCTCCACATCATCGGCACCCCCTCAGCTCCCAGATACTATTCCACATCCCGGATACGGCAGTGTCATGTCGTCTTGGGGTTGACTTGCCTGAAAGCAGAGAGTCACACCGGGCCAGATCTCCTGTCCGCCCTGAACGCACAGGTGGATCAATGGCTGACTCTGCACCAACTAGAGATTGGCAAAGTGGTTTGTGACAACGGAAGAAATTTGTTGGCGGCATTGAATTTGGGCAAGTTGACGCATGTGCCGTGCATGGCACATGTGTGTAATCTGATCGTACAACGCTTTGTCCATAAGTATCCAGGCTTACAGGACGTCCTGAAGCAGGCCAGAAAGGTGTGTGGCCATTTCAGGCATTCCTACACAGCCATGGTGCACTTTTCAGATATCCAGCGGTGAAACAACATGCCAGTGAGGCGCTTGATTTGTGACAGCCCCACACGTTGGAATTCTAACAAGAAAAAGCCATTAATGAGTATTTGTATGACCGGGGTGCTAGATCAGCCTCTGTGGAGCTGGGGATTTTATTGCCACATTACTGGACGCTCATGCGCAATGCCTGTAGGCTCATGCGTCCTTTTGAGGAGGTGACAAACCTTGTCATTCACAACGAAGGCACCATCAGCGACATCATACCATTTGTTTTCTTCCTGGAGCGTGCCCTGCAAAGAGTGCTGGATCAGGCCGTAGATGAGCGTGACGAGGAAGAGCTGTGGTCACCATCACCACCAGAAACAGCCTTATCAGCATCGCTTGCTGGACCTGCGGCAATGCTGAAAGAGGATTGTGAGGAAGAGGAGTCAGAGGAGGAATGTGGCTTTGAGGGGGAGGAGGAAGACCAATCACAACAGGCATCCCAGGGTGTTCGTTGTCACCTATCTGGTACCCGTGGTGTTGTACATGGCTGGGGGGAAGAACATATCTTCAGCGAGATCACTGAGGACGAGGAACGGGACATGGGTAGCTCGGCATCCAACCTTGTGCAAATGGGGTCTTTCATGCTGTCGTGCCTGTCGCAGGACCCTCGTATAAAAAGGCTGAAGGGGAAAGACCTGTACTGGGTGTGCACGCTACTAGACCCCCGGTATAAGCAGAAAGTGCCTGAAATGTTACCAAATTACCGCAAGTCAGAAAGGATGCAGCAGGTCCAAAACAAATTAACAAGTATGCTTTACACAGCACATAAGGGTGATGTCACAGCACAAGGGCAATATAACAGGGGAAGAGGTGAAAGTAATCCTCCTCCCACGACCACGTAGGCAAGGACAGGACGTTTAAAAGATGTGTTGTTTTTGGAGGACATGCAGACCTTTTTCAGTCCTACGCATCGCAACAGCCCTTCGGGATCCACCCTCAGAGAACGACTTGACCGACAGGTAGCAGACTACCTCGCCTTAACTGCAGATATCGACACTCTGAGGAGCGATGAACCCCTTGACTACTGGGTATGCAGGCTATACCTGTGGCCTGAGCTATCCCAATTTGCAATTGAACTTCTGTCCTGCCCCGCTTCAAGTGTCCTGTCAGAAAGGACCTTCAGTGCAGCAGGAGGTTCTGTCACCGAGAAGAGAAGTCGCCTAGGGCAAAAAAGTCTAGATTGCCTAACATTTAAAAAGTTAAATGAGGGATGGATCCCGAAGAGACTGACACTGGGCGATACATTCGACTGAAAAAGGCCTGATGAGATGAGCTGCCTTCGGCTAAAACTGGTCCACACGCTGCTGTATGTTATCTGTGAATGCCGGATGACTTGCGTGACTTATCCGCCACCAACTAGGGTTCAAGAAGACGCAATGTTTTATGGCACTTTCTGCCTGGGGAACAAAGGTCAATTTTTCTGGCCGCTGCAACAGCAGCGGCTGCAACAATACCTAATTTTTTTATTTTAATTTTTATGTCAGAAGGTGTACGGGATGTAATGAAAAAGAAAGCATATTGAACAGTCTTGCATAACACAACAGTTGTGCAAAAATACATATTTACAATGAAGACATTTTGTTAAAATTAGCTGGCTAGGCCTTCTTATTTTTACTTTTTTGGTTAATAAATTTTCTTTTTTTTTACTGTGATTGCAATTTTTAAGAGAAACCTAAGACATGGTAAAACAGACAATAGTAAAGAGTATATCAGCAGTTAACACCAAAGTCCTATTATCTATCATCACTCCAGCAGTAGCTTATTATTTACAATATCTAACCTGCTCAATCGCCCTTGGGTTACCCTAGGGCAGGCTTCACAACCTCTCCTTTCCTCGGATGATTTTTGCCGCCGGTTGCTTCTGAAGGGTCTCCTCCAGGGCTCCCCCACTCCGGTCCTTCCCCCCGAGTCGCTTCAACCATTAACAAATGTTTTATTATATTAGGGGGGCACTAAATGGGGATGTTATCCAGGGATCCCAAATTGTCTGGAACTGGGTGATTCTATCCAAGACTACATGGTTTAATCTCTCATTGAGCAGTAAATAGTTGATTTTTTTTATTAATTCCTGAAAGTTTTAATTTGGGGTTTTCCAACTACTAGCTATGTGTATTTTTTCTTTCAAAAAATATTTTATTAGGTCAGGTAATATATCATATTCAAACAACCATTTCCATGTTACATATATATCCATACATGTTAATACATCACTGAGTTACCTTATCTCTATTAATACTCAGTTTACCCCTTTCCATTCCATAATCTTGGAGCTTATACCATATCCAGGGCTAGTATGTTATCTGGATTTGGTTGTACCTGTAGCCTAAAAATATATATTTTTTTTTACTTTTCAGTTATTAATATATCTTTAATTCAGTTTGTTTTAAGTTGATTCCCTTTAAGTCTTGAATCCGACTATAATTGGGAAAAAAAATAACTAGTTTTAATATTTAACATGTTGGGAAAGTGAAAGGTCCAAAACAACCTCCTTTTTTACATAAATATGATGTAAAATATAGCACTTACCTCCGTCCTCCGTCCCTCTAAGGATCCACACACACCTCCATCCATCCCGTTCTCTTGAGAATATCCTCTCCCATTTAGGGGAGCCCCTATACCGGACCTAAATTTCTTTAATTGTCTCCAGATGATATGCTATCCCTTAATTGCAGCCACGGAGACCATATATCTCAAAATGTATCCATGGAGTTGTCTACTAAATAAGTAAGGCGTTCATTTATAAGTCTAAAGTTAAATTTATTTTTAACCACCTGAAAGTGTAGGGTATCCGATTTCCATTGTCTGGCTATATGGTTCTTTGTGGCCAACATGATGAACTTTAATAGCCTATTTTGAGCGGGCCAGAGACAGACATGCAGAACACCCAGCAAGCAGTTTTCTATATTAGCAGAAATCTGAATCTTAAACATTTTAGAAGACATGAATAAATGTAGCCTCATTACCACTGTTCCTAAAACATGAGCTGCTCCATTTTGGATCCCATTTATTTAGCTTTAAAGGAGTAATATATGTCCTGTGTAGGACCTTTATTGAAGTCTCAAGCAGACTATAATTTAAAGATCCCCTACTTAAGCCTCGCCAACTTTTATCCCATGTGCTGTCTGCCAACTCGGTGCCCAAATCCCTCTCACAGGCTTTGGTATAGTCTGGTTTGTTTGCCCATGAGTTTTTATTAAATAGTTCATACATGAGGCTAATAATACCAGGCTGAAGGGGGAATTTGAGTAGCCAGGTGTTTCTTTGGGGGGTTCCCCTACCAGTTATCGTATATATAAAATGATGTATCCTGCAAAAATTATAGTGTTCAGCCAGGGGTAAATTGTATCTATCTCTCACCCGCTCAAAGGTCATTATCTTGTCGTCATGCCACCATGGACCAACCCTTAGTAGGTTCTGAGTCTTCCACCAACTGAGAGAGCTTTCCGGAAGATGTATCTTAAAGTGGTGATTGGGTACGATAGATCTGATACCCGAGTGTCCAGATTTTGTGTCCAGTTCATCTCCGTCCATATTTTTAATGAGTGCTTAATCAATGGGTTTTTCAAGTTTCTCAAAAAAGTATACAGGCCTGAAATCCATATTACTGTATCCCATGTATAAGGTGACATGCTTACATTTTCCATAAATACCCAGAGCGGCTGATGTGTGGGAGAATGCGCCAGAGGAATGAAAGCCAGCTGCGCTGCCTTGTAATACAGTTTGAGATTCGGGCACGATAGGCCCCCTTTCACTTTTGGTCTATACATATTATTTTTTGAGATCCTCGGGGCTTTATGATTCCAAATAAATCAAAACATTAGTTTTTTCCCCTTTGAATCTTTATGTGTTGTAAGCGATCTCCCGGGAGTTTTAATCTGGCTGAGGGGGATTTGTTGTATGTATCTATCAAGTTTATAAATTTGCCTGCAAACCCAAATTTCTGTAATATTGCTTTTAAATAAGGCCATTCCAACGTATCAAAGGCCTTTTCTATATCTAACGCCAAAAGGCATGTGGGTATTTGATGTTGGGATGACCATGAGATTAAATTTTGTGTCCCTCTGATATTGTCCCCCGTTTGTCTATGGGGGATAAACCCTGTTTGGTCTTTATGGATTATGGAGGGGAGAAATCGCGAAATTCTGTTTGCCATTAATTTGGCCAAAATTTTTATATCTCCGTTTAGGAGTGATATGGGGCAGTAATATTTAAGTTCTAATGGGTCTCGTCGTTCTTTCGGGAAACATATCATATTTGCATGGTTTAGTTCTTGTGGCATGGGAGAGCCTTCTAAAATGTTATTGAAAAGTGTGGCTAAGTAAGGTAATAACAAGTCTATAAAAGTTTGGTAATAGAGATTTGTAAATCCATCCGGGCCCGGGTAGCTATGTGTATTTTGAATGATAAAGCCGTTAATTGGAATAGCTTGTTCTAGGATTGAGATAAGTTTTTTTTATGTGTATCCCCAGTAAGCAGGATTCCAGTGAAAGAGAAATATCCTTTTGCAAGGATTGGAGGCCCGAGATTTAGCTGAAGTCTTTTATAGTGGACATGAGTGCTGGTATAGAGAGAAGGGGCTTGGTCAGGGTGCAAAGCAAATCGTCCGCGAAAAGTGAACACTTAAACTGATGGTGTCCTTCTTGAACCCCCTGGATGGCATGGTTGGTTCTGATTGCCTGCGCTAGGGGTTAAATGGCAAGAGCAAAGAGCAGTAGGGAGAGTGTGCATATCTGCCTGGTCCCTCTCTGTACTTGGATTTTGGCCTTATGGTCCCCTGGTATCTTTAAGTTAGCTACTGGTGAGTCGTAGTACCTTCTGAGCAGGTTGAGAAAGCGTCCCTCAAATCCAAACTTATCTAGCATTTTGTACATATATGGCCATTCCACTGTATCAAAAGATTTCTCTATGTTTAGGGCTAGAGGGCAAACTGGGTTGTTATAGTGTTGAGCCAAGAACTGGGCATTCAGAACCCTCCTAACATTATCTCCTGCCTCTCTGAAAGGAATGAACCCTGTTTGGTCCTTGTGTATTTAGTCCAGTAAAAAGTTAGATATTCATTTGGCCATAATTTTAGCTAGGATCTTGACATCCACATTTGTCAGGGGTATGGGGCGATAATTTTTAACCTCTAAAGGGTCCCTAGCTTCTTTTGGAAAGACTATGAGGTCGGCCTGATTTAATTAAGGGGGCATAGGTTCTCCATTTAGTATAGCGTTAAACAAAGATGTTAGGTGCGGGGGTAAGCAAGGGCTCAAATTTCTTATAGTACAGATGAGTAAAACCGTCTGGCCCTGGGGACTTGCCAAATTTAAGATCTTGGATTGTAGATTTAACTTCCTCTTGGGATATGTCTAGGTTCAAGCTGTCCAATTGAGGTACAGGTATTTTGTGGACTTCTTGCTGTAGTAGGAAGGACTCTATGTCAGATCCACTGCAGCGGGATTGTCTGATAGAAGTTTTGAAATGTTTCTTGGATAGCATTGGGGCTAAAGGAGGTTTAGCCATCAGGTAGTCTAAAGATACCGTATATTATGTCCTCTCTTGGGGGGTAAAGACACTAATAATTCCTCCAATAAAATTCTGTTTTTTATGTGGGCAAGGTCCCTGGTTAGCCCCTTGGGTTATTTGTTAAAAAGAGTGGTGCAGAGACTGTGGGGGCTGTTAGCCTCCTTGTCCCCATGTGGCCGTTTAGAATCCTTGCTGCTGCATGTTTCAGCTTTATTAAGGTGTAATTGTACAGCTTTTGACTCAAGTAGCTGCCTGTGCTGGGTCAGTTTGGCTTAATTGCTGGGCCCTTTTCCTGCCAAGATAGCGACCGTCAGTCCATGGGCCTCTATGTCCCCTTCACTACCTTTGTCCCCGCTTGTGTGCTTATTTGGGATGGCCCCCCTTTATATCTCCGGCCCGTGGCCTTCTCAGGTCCCCCCCTCAATCTCTGAGTGTGGGTATGCGGGGCTGGGGCATTGAATAAGGCCTACCTTCTTCTCTGCTCAATGCAAGATCAACAATACCTAATTTTTCAGGCATGTGTACATGCCTAATTTTTCTAGCCTCTGGTGCTGCACTGTGGCTTCAAAAAAAAGGCACATAACAGGCATTAAACTGATAGGAGTAGTACTACTTAACACACCACTCATATCTGGTGTAACAGTAGTGTACATTTAAAACAAAAAAAATGTTTCTACTGTAATAGATTGCATAGCAGTTAGTTGTCTGCAAGCGTGTGTGTCAGACCTACAGCGTCTACTCTGCCAACTTCTGCAAGTGCACAGTGCCACTCATATCTGTTGTCACAGTAGCTTGCACGCATAGTACCAATCTGTCAAAACCTGTAATGATGAATGAGGTCTAGAGTAGCCTGGTTCCCTTATCCTCTACAGGTTGAGACCTAATGTTTGGGTGACTCCAGACCAACACATGAGTACAAGCAGCACACAAACTCAAAGCAGCCATCCTCCTCCTAGTCCAGCATCATTAGCCACATCAACCACTGCTGTCCTCCTTGCCCCCTCTCAACCATCCGCCACTCCGTCTCTCGCCTTAAACAGTTCCTGCTCATCTGCCCATAGTCAGGTGCCTGTAAAGGACATGTCTGAGCGTAAGAAGATAATACGACCAACCAAGCATCTTTTTCCATCTCCCGGTCCCAAAAATCCAGGCCTTATACACGTGCCCTGATAGGTGACGTAACAAGTATTAAACTGATAAGAGTAGTACTTACAAACATGCCACTCCTATATGGTGGCACCTTTGATTGTACGTGCCGTGCCCCAAAATTGAAGTGATACGACCAACCAAGCATCTTTTTCCATCTCCCAGTTCAAAAAATCCAGGCCTTATACACGCCCCCTGATAGGTGACGTAACAAGTATTAAACTGATAAGAGCAGTACTTACAAACATGCCACTCCTATCTGGTGGCACCTTTGATTGCACGTGCCGTGCCCCAAAATTAAAAGTGATACGCCCAACCAAGCATCTTTTTCCATCTCCCGGTTCTAAAAATCCAGGCCTTATACACGGCCCTGATAGGTTCTGTAACAGGTATTAAACTGATGAGAGTAGTACTTACAAACACGCCACTCCTATCTGGTGGCACCTTTGATTGCACGCGCCGTGCCCCAAAATTGAAGTGATATGACCAAAAAAGCATCTTTTTCCATCTCCCGGTTCCAAAAATCCAGGCCTTATACACGCCCCCTGATAGTTGCTGTAACAGGTATTAAACTGAGAAGAGTAGTACTTACAAACACGCCACTCCTATCTGGTGGCACCTTTGATTGCATGTGCCGTGCCCCAAAATTGAAGTGATACGACCAACCAAGCATCTTTTTCCATCTCCCGGTTCTAAAAATCCAGGCCTTATACACGGCCCTAATAGGTTCTGTAACAGGTATTAAACTGATGAGAGTAGTACTTACAAACACGCCACTCGTATCTGGTGGCACCTTTGATTGCACGCGCCGTGCCGCAAAATTGAAGTGATATGACCAAACAAGCATCTTTTTCCATCTCCCGGATTTAAAAATCCAGGCCTTATACACGCCCCCTGATAGGTGACGTAACAAGTAGTAAACTGATAAGAGTAGTACTTACAAACACGCCACTCCTATCTGGTGGCACCTTTGATTGCACGTGCCGTGGCCCAAATTTGAAGTGATACGACCAACCAAGCCTCTTTTTCCATCTCCCAGTTCTCAAAATCCATGCCTTATACACGCCCCCTGATAGGTGCTGTAACAGGTATTAAACTGATAAGAGTAGTACTTACAAACACGCCACTCCTATATGGTGGCACCTTTGATTACACGCGCCGTGCCCCAAATTTGAAGTGAAATGACCAACAAAGTATCTTTTTCCATCTCCCGGTTCCAAAAATCCAGGCCTTATACATGCCCCCTGATAGGTGACGTAACAAGTATTAAACTGATAAGAGTAGTACTTACAAACATGCCACTCCTACATGGTGGCACCTTTGATTGCACGTGCGTGCCCCAAAATTGAAGTGATACGACCAACCAAGAATCTTTTTCCATCTCCCAGTTCTAAAAATCCAGGCCTTATACACGCCCCCTGATAGGTGACGTAACAAGTATTAAACTGATAAGAGTAGTACTTACAAACACGCCACTCCTATCTGGTGGCACCTTTGATTGCACGTGCCGTGCCCCAAAATTGAAGTGATACAACCAACCAAGAATCTTTTTCCATCTCCCGGTTCTAAAAAAACAGGCCTCATACACGCCCCCTAATAGGTGACATAACAAGTATTAAACTGATAAGAGTAGTACTTACAAACAAGCCACTCCTATCTGGTGGCACTTTTGATTACACGTGCCGTGCCCCAAAATTGAAGTGATACGACCAACCAAGCATCCTTTTCCATCTCCCGCTCCCAAAAATCCAGGCCTTATGCACGTGCCCTGATAGGTGACGTAACAAATATTAAACTGATACGAGTAGTACTTACAAACACGCCACTCCTATCTGGTGGCACCTTTGATTGCACGTGCCGTGCCCCAAAATTGAAGTGATATGACCAACCAAGCATCTTTTTCCATCTCCCGGTTCTAAAAATCCAGGCCTTATACACGGCCCTGATAGGTTCTGTAACAGGTATTAAACTGATGAGAGTAGTACTTACAAACACGCCACTCGTATCTGGTGGCACCTTTGATTGCACGCGCCGTGCCCCAAAATTGAAGTGATATGACCAAACAAGCATCTTTTTCCATCTCCCGGTTCCAAAAATCCAGGCCTTATACACGCCCCCTAATAGTTGCTGTAACAGGTATTAAACTGAGAAGAGTAGTACTTACAAACACGCCACTCCTATCTGGTGGCACCTTTGATTGCATGTGCCGTGCCCCAAAATTGAAGTGATACAACCAACCAAGCATCTTTTTCCATCTCCCGGTTCTAAAAATCCAGGCCTTATACACGGCCCTAATAGGTTCTGTAACAGGTATTAAACTGATGAGAGTAGTACTTACAAACACGCCACTCGTATCTGGTGGCACCTTTGATTGCACGCGCCGTGCCGCAAAATTGAAGTGATATGACCAAACAAGCATCTTTTTCCATCTCCCGGATTTAAAAATCCAGGCCTTATACACGCCACCTGATAGGTGACGTAACAAGTATTAAACTGATAAGAGTAGTACTTACAAACATGCCACTCCTACATGGTGGCACCTTTGATTGCACGTGCCGTGCTCCAAAATTGAAGTGATACAACCAACCAAGAATCTTTTTCCATCTCCCGGTTCTAAAAAAACAGGCCTCATACACGCCCCCTAATAGGTGACATAACAAGTATTAAACTGATAAGAGTAGTACTTACAAACAAGCCACTCCTATCTGGTGGCACCTTTGATTACACGTGCCGTGCCCCAAAATTGAAGTGATACGACCAACCAAGCATCCTTTTCCATCTCCCGCTCCCAAAAATCCAGGCCTTATGCACGTGCCCTGATAGGTGACGTAACAAATATTAAACTGATACGAGTAGTACTTACAAACACGCCACTCCTATCTGGTGGCACCTTTGATTGCTTGTGCCGTGCCCCAAAATTGAAGTGATATGACCAACCAAGCATCTTTTTCCATCTCCCAGTTCTAAAAATCCAGGCCTTATACACGGCCCTGATAGGTTCTGTAACAGGTATTAAACTGATGAGAGTAGTACTTACAAACACGCCACTCGTATCTGGTGGCACCTTTGATTGCACGCGCCGTGCCCCAAAATTGAAGTGATATGACCAAACAAGCATCTTTTTCCATCTCCCGGTTTTAAAAATCCAGGCCTTATACACGCCCCCTGATAGGTGACGTAACAAGTATTAAACTGATAAGAGTAGTACTTACAAACACGCCACTCCTATCTGGTGGCACCTTTGATTGCACGTGCCGTGGCCCAAATTTGAAGTGATACGACCAACCAAGCCTCTTTTTCCATCTCCCAGTTCTCAAAATCCAGGCCTTATACACGCCCCCTGATAGGTGCTGTAACAGGTATTAAACTGATAAGAGTAGTACTTACAAACACGCCACTCCTATATGGTGGCACCTTTGATTACACGCGCGGTGCCCCAAATTTGAAGTGAAATGACCAACAAAGTATCTTTTTCCATCTCCCAGTTCCAAAAATCCAGGCCTTATACATGCCCCCTGATAGGTGACGTAACAAGTATTAAACTGATAAGAGTAGTACTTACAAACATGCCACTCCTACATGGTGGCACCTTTGATTGAACGTGCGTGCCCCAAAATAGAAGTGATACGACCAACCAAGAATCTTTTTCCATCTCCCAGTTCTAAAAATCCAGGCCTTATACACGCCCCCTGATAGGTGACGTAACAAGTATTAAACTGATAAGAGTAGTACTTACAAACACGCCACTCCTATCTGGTGGCACCTTTGATTGCACGTGCCGTGCCCCAAAATTGAAGTGATACAACCAACCAAGAATCTTTTTCCATCTCCCGGTTCTAAAAAAAAAGGCCTCATACACGCCCCCTAATAGGTGACATAACAAGTATTAAACTGATAAGAGTAGTACTTACAAACAAGCCACTCCTATCTGGTGGCACCTTTGATTACACGTGCCGTGCCCCAAAATTGAAGTTATACGACCAACCAAGCATCCTTTTCCATCTCCCGCTCCCAAAAATCCAGGCCTTATGCACGTGCCCTGATAGTTGACGTAACAAATATTAAACTGATACGAGTAGTACTTACAAACACGCCACTCCTATATGGTGGCACCTTTGATTGCACGTGCCGTGCCTCAAAATTGAAGTGATACGACCAACCAAGCATCTTTTTCCATCTCCCGGTTCTAAAAATCCAGGCCTTATACACGGCCCTGATAGGTTCTGTAACAGGTATTAAACTGATAAGAGTAGTACTTACAAACACGCCACTCCTATATGGTGGCACCTTTGATTGCACGCGCCGTGCCCCAAATTTGAAGTGATACGACCAACAAAGTATCTTTTTCCATCTCCCGGTTCAAAAAATCCAGGCCTTATACACGCCCCCTGATAGGTGCTGTAACAGGTATTAAACTGATAAGAGTAGTACTTGCAAACACGCCACTCCTATATGGTGGCACCTTTGATTGCACGTGCCGTGGCCCAAATTTGAAGTGATACGACCAACCAAGCCTCTTTTTCCATCTCCCAGTTCTAAAAATCCAGGCCTTATACACGCCCCCTGATAGGTGCTGTAACAGGTATTAAACTGATAAGAGTAGTACTTACAAACACGCCACTCCTATCTGGTGGCACCTTTGATTGCACGTGCCGTGGCCCCAAATTTGAAGTGATACGACCAACCAAGCATCTTTTTCCATCTCCCAGGTTCTAAAAATCCAGGCCTTATACACGCCCCCTGATAGGTGCTGTAACAGGTATTAAACTGATAAGAGTAGTACTTACAAACACGCCACTCCTATCTGGTGGCACCTTTGATTGCACGTGCCGTGGCCCAAATTTGAAGTGATACGACCAACCAAGCCTCTTTTTCCATCTCCCAGTTCTAAAAATCCAGGCCTTATACACGCCCCCTGATAGGTGCTGTAACAGGTATTAAACTGATAAGAGTAGTACTTACAATCACGCCACTCCTATCTGGTGGAACCTTTGATTACACGCGCCGTGCCCCAAATTTGAAGTGAAATGACCAACCAAGCATCTTTTTCCATCTCCCGGTTCTAAAAATCCAGGCCTTATACACGCCCCCGTATAGGTGACGTAACAAGTATTAAACTGATAAGAGTAGTACTTACAAACACGCCACTCCTATCTGGTGGCACCTTTGATTGCATGTGCCGTGCCCCAAAATTGAAGTGATACAACCAACCAAGCATCTTTTTCCATCTCCCGGTTCTAAAAAAACAGGCCTCATACACGCCCCCTAATAGGTGACATAACAAGTATTAAACTGATAAGAGTAGTACTTACAAACAAGCCACTCCTATCTGGTGGCACCTTTGATTACACGTGCCGTGCCCCAAAATTGAAGTGATACGACCAACCAAGCATCCTTTTCCATCTCCTGGTCCCAAAAATCCAGGCCTTATGCACGTGCCCTGATAGGTGACGTAACAAATATTAAACTGATACGAGTAGTACTTACAAACACGCCACTCCTATATGGTGGCACCTTTGATTGCACTCGCCGTGCCCCAAATTTGAAGTGATACGACCAACCAAGTATCTTTTTCCATCTCCCGGTTCTAAAAATCCAGGCCTTATACACGCCCCCTGATAGGTGACGTATCAAGTATTAAACTGATACTAGTAGTACTTACAAACACGCCACTCCTATCTGGTGGCACCTTTGATTGCACGTGCTGTGCCCCAAAATTGAAGTGATACGACCAACCAAGCATCTTTTTCCATCTCCCGGTTCTAAAAATCCAGGCCTTATACACGCCCCCTGATAGGTGCTGTAACAGGTATTAAACTAATAAGAGTAGTACTTACAAACACGCCACTCCTATCTGGTGGCACCTTTGATTGCACTCTCCGTGCCCCAAAATTGAAGTGATACGACCAACCTAGCATCTTTTTCCATCTCCCGGATTTAAAAATCCAGGCCTTATACACGCCCCCTGATAGGTGACGTAACAAGTATTAAACTGATAAGAGTAGTACTTACAAACACGCCACTCCTATCTGGTGGCACCTTTGATTGCATGTGCCGTGCCCCAAAATTGAAGTGATACGACCAACCAAGCATCTTTTTCCATCTCCCGGTTCTAAAAATCCAGGCCTTATACACGCCCCCTGATAGGTGCTGTAACAGGTATTAAACTGATCAGAGCAGTACTTACAAACACGCCACTCCTATCTGGTGGCACCTTTGATTGCACGTGCCGTGCCCCAAAATTTAAGTCATACGACCAACCAAGCATCTTTTTCCATCTCCCGGTTCTAAAAATCCAGGCCTTATACACGCCCCCTGATAGGTGCTGTAACAGGTATTAAACTAATAAGAGTAGTACTTACAAACACGCCACTCCTATCTGGTGGCACCTTTGATTGCACGTGCTGTGCCCCAAAATTGAAGTGATACGACCAACCAAGCATCTTTTTCCATCTCCCGGTTCTAAAAATCCAGGCCTTATACACGCCCCCTGATAGGTGCTGTAACAGGTATTAAACTAATAAGAGTAGTACTTACAAACACGCCACTCCTATCTGGTGGCACCTTTGATTGCACTCGCCGTGCCCCAAAATTGAAGTGATACGACCAACCTAGCATCTTTTTCCATCTCCCGGTTCTAAAAATCCAGGCCTTATACACGCCCCCTGATAGGTGACTTAACAAGTATTAAACTGATAAGAGTAGTACTTACAAACACGCCACTCCTATCTGGTGGCACCTTTGATTGCACGTGCTGTGCCCCAAAATTGAAGTGATACGACCAACCAAGCATCTTTTTCCATCTCCCGGTTCTAAAAATCCAGGCCTTATACACGCCCCCTGATAGGTGCTGTAACAGGTATTAAACTAATAAGAGTAGTACTTACAAACACGCCACTCCTATCTGGTGGCACCTTTGATTGCACTCGCCGTGCCCCAAAATTGAAGTGATACGACCAACCTAGCATCTTTTTCCATCTCCCGGTTCTAAAAATCCAGGCCTTATACACGCCCCCTGATAGGTGCTGTAACAGGTATTAAACTGATAAGAGTAGTACTTACAAACACGCCACTCCTATCTGGTGGCACCTTTGATTGCACGTGCCGTGCCCCAAAATTGAAGTGATACGACCAACCAAGCATCTTTTTCCATCTCCCGGTTCTAAAAATCCAGGCCTTATACACGCCCCCTGATAGGTGCTGTAACAGGTATTAAATTATTAAGAGTAGTACTTACAAACACGCCACTCCTATCTGGTGGCACCTTTGATTGCACTCGCCGTGCCCCAAAATTGAAGTGATACGACCAACCTAGCATCTTTTTCCATCTCCCGGTTCTAAAAATCCAGGCCTTATACACGCCCCCTGATAGGTGACGTAACAAGTATTAAACTGATAAGAGTAGTACTTACAAACACGCCACTCCTATCTGGTGGCACCTTTGATTGCACGTGCCGTGCCCCAAAATTGAAGTGATACGACCAACCAAGCATCTTTTTCCATCTCCCGGTTCTAAAAATCCAGGCCTTATACACGCCCCCTGATAGGTGCTGTAACAGGTATTAAACTGATAAGAGTAGTACTTACAAACACGCCACTCCTATCTGGTGGCACCTTTGATTGCACGTGCCGTGCCCCAAAATTGAAGTGATACGACCAACCAAGCATCTTTTTCCATCTCCCGGTTCTAAAAATCCAGGCCTTATACACGCCCCCTGATAGGTGACTGTAACAAGTATTAAACTGATAAGAGTAGTACTTACAAACACGCCACTCCTATCTGGTGGCACCTTTGATTGCACGTGCTGTGCCCCAAAATTGAAGTGATACGACCAACCAAGCATCTTTTTCCATCTCCCGGTTCTAAAAATCCAGGCCTTATACACGCCCCCTGATAGGTGACGTAACAAGTATTAAACTGATAAGAGTAGTACTTACAAACACGCCACTCCTATCTGGTGGCACCTTTGATTGCACGTGCCGTGCCCCAAAATTGAAGTGATACGACCAACCAAGCATCTTTTTCCATCTCCCGGTTCCAAAAATCCAGGCCTTATACACGTGCCCTGATAGGTGACGTAACAAGTATTAAACTGATAAGAGTAGTACTTACCAACACGCCACTCCTATCTGGTGGCACCTTTGATTGCACGTGCCGTGCCCAAAAATTAAAGTGATACGCCCAACCAAGCATCTTTTTCCATCTCCCGGTTCTAAAAATCCAGGCCTTATACACGCCCCCTGATAGGTGCTGTAACAGGTATTAAACTGATAAGAGTAGTACTTACAAACACGCCACTCCTATCTGGTGGCACCTTTGATTGCACGTGCCGTGCCCCAAAATTTAAGTCATACGACCAACCAAGCATCTTTTTCCATCTCCCGGTTCTAAAAATCCAGGCCTTATACACGCCCCCTGATAGGTGCTGTAACAGGTATTAAACTAATAAGAGTAGTACTTACAAACACGCCACTCCTATCTGGTGGCACCTTTGATTTCACGTGTCGTGCCCCAAAATTGAAGTGATACGACCAACTAAGCATCTTTTTCCATCTCCCGGTTCTAAAAATCCAGGCCTTATACACGCCCCCTGATAGGTGCTGTAACAGGTATTAAACTAATAAGAGTAGTACTTAAAAACACGCCACTCCTATCTGGTGGCACCTTTGATTGCACTCGCCGTGCCCCAAAATTTAAGTCATACGACCAACCAAGCATCTTTTTCCATCTCCCGGTTCTAAAAATCCAGGCCTTATACACGCCCCCTGATAGGTGCTGTAACAGGTATTAAACTGATAAGAGTAGTACTTACCAACACGCCACTCCTATCTGGTGGCACCTTTGATTGCACGTGCCGTGCCCCAAGATTGAAGTGATACGACCAACCAAGCATCTTTTTCCATCTCCCGGTTCTAAAAATCCAGGCCTTATACACGCCCCCTGATAGGTGCTGTAACAGGTATTAAACTGATAAGAGTAGTACTTACAAACACACCACTCCTATATGGTGGCACCATTGATTGCACGTGCCGTGCCCCAAAACTGAATTGATACGACCCACCAAGCATCTTTTTCCATCTCCCGGTTCTAAAAATCCAGGCCTTATACACGCCCCCTGATAGGTTCTGTAACAAGTATTAAACTGATAAGAGTAGTACTTACCAACACGCCACTCCTATCTGGTGGCACCTTTGATTGCACGTGCCGTGCCCCAAGATAGAAGTGATACGACCAACCAAGCATCTTTTTCCATCTCCCGGTTCTAAAAATCCAGGCCTTATACACGCCCCCTGATTGGTTCTGTAACAAGTATTAAACTGATAAGAGTAGTACTTACCAACACGCCACTCCTATCTGGTGGCACCTTTGATTGAACGTGCCGTGCCCCAAGATTGAAGTGATACGACCAACCAAGCATCTTTTTCCATCTCCCGGTTCTAAAAATCCAGGCCTTATACACGCCCCCTGATAAGTGCTGTAACAGGTATTAAACTGATAAGAGTAGTACTTACAAACACGCCACTCCTATATGGTGGCACCTTTGATTACACGCGCCGTGCCCCAAATTTGAAGTGAAATGACCAACAAAGTATCTTTTTCCATCTCCCGGTTCCAAAAATCCAGGCCTTATACACGCCCCCTGATAGGTGACGTAACAAGTATTAAACTGATAAGAGTAGTACTTACAAACATGCCACTCCTACATGGTGGCACCTTTGATTGCACGTGCGTTCCCCAAAATTGAAGTGATACGACCAACCAAGCATCTTTTTCCATCTCCCGGTTCTAAAAAAACAGGCCTTATACACGCCCCCTAATAGGTGACATAACAAGTATTAAACTGATAAGAGTAGTACTTACAAACAAGCCACTCCTATCTGGTGGCACCTTTGATTACACGTGCTGTGCCCCAAAATTGAAGTGATACGACCAACCAAGCATCCTTTTCCATCTCCCGGTCCCAAAAATCCAGGCCTTATGCACGTGCCCCGATAGGTGATGTAACAAATATTAAACTGATACGAGTAGTACTTACAAACACGCCACTCCTATCTGGTGGCACCTTTGATTGCACGCGCCGTGCCCCAAATTTGAAGTGATACGACCAACCAAGTATCTTTTTCCATCTCCCGGTTCTAAAAATCCAGGCCTTATACACGCCCCCTGATAGGTGACGTAACAAGTATTAAACTGATAAGAGTAGTACTTACAAACACGCCACTCCTATCTGGTGGCACCTTTGATTGCACGTGCTGTGCCCCAAAATTGAAGTGATACGACCAACCAAGCCTCTTTTTCCATCTCCTGGTTCTAAAAATCCAGGCCTTATATACGCCCCCTGATAGGTGCTGTAACAGGTATTAAACTAATAAGAGTAGTACTTACAAACACGCCACTCCTATCTGGTGGCACCTTTGATTGCACTCTCCGTGCCCCAAAATTGAAGTGATACGACCAACCTAGCATCTTTTTCCATCTCCCGGTTCTAAAATTCCAGGCCTCATTCACGCCCCCTGATAGGTGACGTAACAAGTACTAAACTGATAAGAGTAGTACTTACAAACACGCCACTCCTATCTGGTGGCACCTTTGATTGCACTCTCCGTGCCCCAAAATTGAAGTGATACGACCAACCTAGCATCTTTTTCCATCTCCCGGTTCTAAAATTCCAGGCCTTATTCACGCCCCCTGATAGGTGACGTAACAAGTACTAAACTGATAAGAGTAGTACTTACAAACACGCCACTCCTATCTGGTGGCACCTTTGATTGCACGTGCCGTGCCCCAAAATTGAAGTGATACGACCAACCAAGCATCTTTTTCCATCTCCCGGTTCTAAAAATCCAGGCCTTATACACGCCCCCTGATAGGTGCTGTAACAGGTATTAAATTATTAAGAGTAGTACTTACAAACACGCCACTCCTATCTGGTGGCACCTTTGATTGCACTCGCCGTGCCCCAAAATTGAAGTGATACGACCAACCAAGCATCTTTTTCCATCTCCCGGTTCTAAAAATCCAGGCCTTATACACGCCCCCTGATAGGTGCTGTAACAGGTATTAAACTGATAAGAGTAGTACTTACCAACACGCCACTCCTATCTGGTGGCACCTTTGATTGCACGTGCCGTGCCCCAAGATTGAAGTGATACGACCAACCAAGCATCTTTTTCCATCTCCCGGTTCTAAAAATCCAGGCCTTATACACGCCCCCTGATAGGTGCTGTAACAGGTATTAAACTGATAAGAGTAGTACTTACAAACACGCCACTCCTATATGGTGGCACCTTTGATTACACGCGCCGTGCCCCAAATTTGAAGTGAAATGACCAACAAAGTATCTTTTTCCATCTCCCGGTTCCAAAAATCCAGGCCTTATACATGCCCCCTGATAGGTGACGTAACAAGTATTAAACTGATAAGAGTAGTACTTACAAACATGCCACTCCTACATGGTGGCACCTTTGATTGCACGTGCGTGCCCCTAAATTGAAGTGATACGACCAACCAAGCATCTTTTTCCATCTCCCGGTTCTAAAAAAACAGGCCTCATACACGCCCCCTAATAGGTGACATAACAAGTATTAAACTGATAAGAGTAGTACTTACAAACAAGCCACTCCTATCTGGTGGCACCTTTGATTACACGTGCCGTGCCCCAAAATTGAAGTGATACGACCAACCAAGCATCCTTTTCCATCTCCCGGTCCCAAAAATCCAGGCCTTATGCACGTGCCCTGATAGGTGACGTAACAAATATTAAACTGATACGAGTAGTACTTACAAACACGCCACTCCTATATGGTGGCACCTTTGATTGCACGCGCCGTGCCCCAAATTTGAAGTGATACGACCAACCAAGTATCTTTTTCCATCTCCCGGTTCTAAAAATCCAGGCCTTATACACGCCCCCTGATAGGTGACGTATCAAGTATTAAACTGATAAAAGTAGTACTTACAAACACGCCACTCCTATCTGGTGGCACCTTTGATTGCACGTGCTGTGCCCCAAAATTGAAGTGATACGACCAACCAAGCATCTTTTTCCATCTCCCGGTTCTAAAAATCCAGGCCTTATACACGCCCCCTGATAGGTGCTGTAACAGGTATTAAACTAATAAGAGTAGTACTTACAAACACGCCACTCCTATCTGGTGGCACCTTTGATTGCACTCTCCGTGCCCCAAAATTGAAGTGATACGACCAACCTAGCATCTTTTTCCATCTCCCGGTTCTAAAATTCCAGGCCTTATTCACGCCCCCTGATAGGTGACGTAACAAGTACTAAACTGATAAGAGTAGTACTTACAAACACGCCACTCCTATCTGGTGGCACCTTTGATTGCACGTGCCGTGCCCCAAAATTGAAGTGATACGACCAACCAAGCATCTTTTTCCATCTCCCGGTTCTAAAAATCCAGGCCTTATACACGCCCCCTGATAGGTGCTGTAACAGGTATTAAATTATTAAGAGTAGTACTTACAAACACGCCACTCCTATCTGGTGGCACCTTTGATTGCACTCGCCGTGCCCCAAAATTGAAGTGATACGACCAACCTAGCATCTTTTTCCATCTCCCGGTTCTAAAAATCCAGGAATTATACACGCCCCCTGATAGGTGACGTAACAAGTATTAAACTGATAAGAGTAGTACTTACAAACACGCCACTCCTATCTGGTGGCACCTTTGATTGCACGTGCCGTGCCCCAAAATTGAAGTGATACGCCCAACCAAGCATCTTTTTCCATCTCCCGGTTCTAAAAATCCAGGCCTTATACACGCCCCCTGATAGGTGCTGTAACAGGTATTAAACTGATAAGAGTAGTACTTACAAACACGCCACTCCTATCTGGTGGCACCTTTGATTGCACGTGCCGTGCCCCAAAATTTAAGTCATACGACCAACCAAGCATCTTTTTCCATCTCCCGGTTCTAAAAATCCAGGCCTTATACACGCCCCCTGATAGGTTCTGTAACAAGTATTAAACTGATAAGAGTAGTACTTACCAACACGCCACTCCTATCTGGTGGCACCTTTGATTGCACGTGCCGTGCCCCAAAACTGAAGTGATACGACCAACCAAGCATCTTTTTCCATCTCCCGGTTTTGAAAATCCAGGCCTTATACACGCCCCCTTATAGGTGACGTAACAAGTATTAAACTGATAAGAGTAATACTTACAAACACACCACTCCTATCTGGTGGCACCTTTGTTTGCACGTGCCGTGCCCCAAAATTGAAGTGATACAACCAACCAAGCATCTTTTTCTATCTCCCGGATCTAAAAAAACAGGCCTTATACACGCCCCCTAATAGGTGACGTAACAAGTATTAAACTGATAAGAGTAGTACTTACAAACACGCCACTCCTATCTGGTGGCACCTTTGATTACACGTGCCGTGCCCCAAAATTGAAGTGATACGACCAACCAAGCATCCTTTTCCATCTCCCGGTCCCAAAAATCCAGGCCTTATACACGTGCCCTGATAGGTGACGTAACAAGTATTAAACTGATAAGAGTAGTACTTACCAACACGCCACTCCTATCTGGTGGCACCTTTGATTGCACGTGCCGTGCCCAAAAATTAAAGTGATACGCCCAACCAAGCATCTTTTTCCATCTCCCGGTTCTAAAAATCCAGGCCTTATACACGCCCCCTGATAGGTGCTGTAACAGGTATTAAACTGATAAGAGTAGTACTTACAAACACGCCACTCCTATCTGGTGGCACCTTTGATTGCACGTGCCGTGCCCCAAAATTTAAGTCATACGACCAACCAAGCATCTTTTTCCATCTCCCGGTTCTAAAAATCCAGGCCTTATACACGCCCCCTGATAGGTGCTGTAACAGGTATTAAACTAATAAGAGTAGTACTTACAAACACGCCACTCCTATCTGGTGGCACCTTTGATTTCACGTGTCGTGCCCCAAAATTGAAGTGATACGACCAACTAAGCATCTTTTTCCATCTCCCGGTTCTAAAAATCCAGGCCTTATACACGCCCCCTGATAGGTGCTGTAACAGGTATTAAACTAATAAGAGTAGTACTTAAAAACACGCCACTCCTATCTGGTGGCACCTTTGATTGCACTCGCCGTGCCCCAAAATTTAAGTCATACGACCAACCAAGCATCTTTTTCCATCTCCCGGTTCTAAAAATCCAGGCCTTATACACGCCCCCTGATAGGTGCTGTAACAGGTATTAAACTGATAAGAGTAGTACTTACCAACACGCCACTCCTATCTGGTGGCACCTTTGATTGCACGTGCCGTGCCCCAAGATTGAAGTGATACGACCAACCAAGCATCTTTTTCCATCTCCCGGTTCTAAAAATCCAGGCCTTATACACGCCCCCTGATAGGTGCTGTAACAGGTATTAAACTGATAAGAGTAGTACTTACAAACACACCACTCCTATATGGTGGCACCATTGATTGCACGTGCCGTGCCCCAAAACTGAATTGATACGACCCACCAAGCATCTTTTTCCATCTCCCGGTTCTAAAAATCCAGGCCTTATACACGCCCCCTGATAGGTTCTGTAACAAGTATTAAACTGATAAGAGTAGTACTTACCAACACGCCACTCCTATCTGGTGGCACCTTTGATTGCACGTGCCGTGCCCCAAGATAGAAGTGATACGACCAACCAAGCATCTTTTTCCATCTCCCGGTTCTAAAAATCCAGGCCTTATACACGCCCCCTGATTGGTTCTGTAACAAGTATTAAACTGATAAGAGTAGTACTTACCAACACGCCACTCCTATCTGGTGGCACCTTTGATTGAACGTGCCGTGCCCCAAGATTGAAGTGATACGACCAACCAAGCATCTTTTTCCATCTCCCGGTTCTAAAAATCCAGGCCTTATACACGCCCCCTGATAAGTGCTGTAACAGGTATTAAACTGATAAGAGTAGTACTTACAAACACGCCACTCCTATATGGTGGCACCTTTGATTACACGCGCCGTGCCCCAAATTTGAAGTGAAATGACCAACAAAGTATCTTTTTCCATCTCCCGGTTCCAAAAATCCAGGCCTTATACATGCCCCCTGATAGGTGACGTAACAAGTATTAAACTGATAAGAGTAGTACTTACAAACATGCCACTCCTACATGGTGGCACCTTTGATTGCACGTGCGTGCCCCTAAATTGAAGTGATACGACCAACCAAGCATCTTTTTCCATCTCCCGGTTCTAAAAAAACAGGCCTCATACACGCCCCCTAATAGGTGACATAACAAGTATTAAACTGATAAGAGTAGTACTTACAAACAAGCCACTCCTATCTGGTGGCACCTTTGATTACACGTGCTGTGCCCCAAAATTGAAGTGATACGACCAACCAAGCATCTTTTTCCATCTCCCGGTCCCAAAAATCCAGGCCTTATGCACGTGCCCCGATAGGTGATGTAACAAATATTAAACTGATACGAGTAGTACTTACAAACACGCCACTCCTATATGGTGGCACCTTTGATTGCACGCGCCGTGCCCCAAATTTGAAGTGATACGACCAACCAAGTATCTTTTTCCATCTCCCGGTTCTAAAAATCCAGGCCTTATACACGCCCCCTGATAGGTGACGTATCAAGTATTAAACTGATAAGAGTAGTACTTACAAACACGCCACTCCTATCTGGTGGCACCTTTGATTGCACGTGCTGTGCCCCAAAATTGAAGTGATACGACCAACCAAGCCTCTTTTTCCATCTCCTGGTTCTAAAAATCCAGGCCTTATATACGCCCCCTGATAGGTGCTGTAACAGGTATTAAACTAATAAGAGTAGTACTTACAAACACGCCACTCCTATCTGGTGGCACCTTTGATTGCACTCTCCGTGCCCCAAAATTGAAGTGATACGACCAACCTAGCATCTTTTTCCATCTCCCGGTTCTAAAATTCCAGGCCTCATTCACGCCCCCTGATAGGTGACGTAACAAGTATTAAACTGATAAGAGTAGTACTTACAAACACGCCACTCCTATCTGGTGGCACCTTTGATTGCACTCTCCGTGCCCCAAAATTGAAGTGATACGACCAACCTAGCATCTTTTTCCATCTCCCGGTTCTAAAATTCCAGGCCTTATTCACGCCCCCTGATAGGTGACGTAACAAGTACTAAACTGATAAGAGTAGTACTTACAAACACGCCACTCCTATCTGGTGGCACCTTTGATTGCACGTGCCGTGCCCCAAAATTGAAGTGATACGACCAACCAAGCATCTTTTTCCATCTCCCGGTTCTAAAAATCCAGGCCTTATACACGCCCCCTGATAGGTGCTGTAACAGGTATTAAATTATTAAGAGTAGTACTTACAAACACGCCACTCCTATCTGGTGGCACCTTTGATTGCACTCGCCGTGCCCCAAAATTGAAGTGATACGACCAACCAAGCATCTTTTTCCATCTCCCGGTTCTAAAAATCCAGGCCTTATACACGCCCCCTGATAGGTGCTGTAACAGGTATTAAACTGATAAGAGTAGTACTTACCAACACGCCACTCCTATCTGGTGGCACCTTTGATTGCACGTGCCGTGCCCCAAGATTGAAGTGATACGACCAACCAAGCATCTTTTTCCATCTCCCGGTTCTAAAAATCCAGGCCTTATACACGCCCCCTGATAGGTGCTGTAACAGGTATTAAACTGATAAGAGTAGTACTTACAAACACACCACTCCTATATGGTGGCACCATTGATTGCACGTGCCGTGCCCCAAAACTGAATTGATACGACCCACCAAGCATCTTTTTCCATCTCCCGGTTCTAAAAATCCAGGCCTTATACACGCCCCCTGATAGGTTCTGTAACAAGTATTAAACTGATAAGAGTAGTACTTACCAACACGCCACTCCTATCTGGTGGCACCTTTGATTGCACGTGCCGTGCCCCAAGATTGAAGTGATACGACCAACCAAGCATCTTTTTCCATCTCCCGGTTCTAAAAATCCAGGCCTTATACACGCCCCCTGATTGGTTCTGTAACAAGTATTAAACTGATAAGAGTAGTACTTACCAACACGCCACTCCTATCTGGTGGCACCTTTGATTGAACGTGCCGTGCCCCAAGATTGAAGTGATACGACCAACCAAGCATCTTTTTCCATCTCCCGGTTCTAAAAATCCAGGCCTTATACACGCCCCCTGATAAGTGCTGTAACAGGTATTAAACTGATAAGAGTAGTACTTACAAACACGCCACTCCTATATGGTGGCACCTTTGATTACACGCGCCGTGCCCCAAATTTGAAGTGAAATGACCAACAAAGTATCTTTTTCCATCTCCCGGTTCCAAAAATCCAGGCCTTATACATGCCCCCTGATAGGTGACGTAACAAGTATTAAACTGATAAGAGTAGTACTTACAAACATGCCACTCCTACATGGTGGCACCTTTGATTGCACGTGCGTGCCCCTAAATTGAAGTGATACGACCAACCAAGCATCTTTTTCCATCTCCCGGTTCTAAAAAAACAGGCCTTATACACGCCCCCTAATAGGTGACATAACAAGTATTAAACTGATAAGAGTAGTACTTACAAACAAGCCACTCCTATCTGGTGGCACCTTTGATTACACGTGCTGTGCCCCAAAATTGAAGTGATACGACCAACCAAGCATCCTTTTCCATCTCCCGGTCCCAAAAATCCAGGCCTTATGCACGTGCCCTGATAGGTGACGTAACAAATATTAAACTGATACGAGTAGTACTTACAAACACGCCACTCCTATATGGTGGCACCTTTGATTGCACGTGCCGTGCCCCAAAATTGAAGTGATACGACCAACCAAGTATCTTTTTCCATCTCCCGGTTCTAAAAATCCAGGCCTTATACACGCCCCCTGATAGGTGACGTATCAAGTATTAAACTGATAAAAGTAGTACTTACAAACACGCCACTCCTATCTGGTGGCACCTTTGATTGCACGTGCTGTGCCCCAAAATTGAAGTGATACGACCAACCAAGCATCTTTTTCCATCTCCCGGTTCTAAAAATCCAGGCCTTATACACGCCCCCTGATAGGTGCTGTAACAGGTATTAAACTAATAAGAGTAGTACTTACAAACACGCCACTCCTATCTGGTGGCACCTTTGATTGCACTCTCCGTGCCCCAAAATTGAAGTGATACGACCAACCTAGCATCTTTTTCCATCTCCCGGTTCTAAAATTCCAGGCCTTATTCACGCCCCCTGATAGGTGACGTAACAAGTACTAAACTGATAAGAGTAGTACTTACAAACACGCCACTCCTATCTGGTGGCACCTTTGATTGCACGTGCCGTGCCCCAAAATTGAAGTGATACGACCAACCAAGCATCTTTTTCCATCTCCCGGTTCTAAAAATCCAGGCCTTATACACGCCCCCTGATAGGTGCTGTAACAGGTATTAAAGTATTAAGAGTAGTACTTACAAACACGCCACTCCTATCTGGTGGCACCTTTGATTGCACTCGCCGTGCCCCAAAATTGAAGTGATACGACCAACCTAGCATCTTTTTCCATCTCCCGGTTCTAAAAATCCAGGAATTATACACGCCCCCTGATAGGTGACGTAACAAGTATTAAACTGATAAGAGTAGTACTTACAAACACGCCACTCCTATCTGGTGGCACCTTTGATTGCACGTGCCGTGCCCCAAAATTGAAGTGATACGCCCAACCAAGCATCTTTTTCCATCTCCCGGTTCTAAAAATCCAGGCCTTATACACGCCCCCTGATAGGTGCTGTAACAGGTATTAAACTGATAAGAGTAGTACTTACAAACACGCCACTCCTATCTGGTGGCACCTTTGATTGCACGTGCCGTGCCCCAAAATTTAAGTGATACGACCAACCAAGCATCTTTTTCCATCTCCCGGTTCTAAAAATCCAGGCCTTATACACGCCCCCTGATAGGTTCTGTAACAAGTATTAAACTGATAAGAGTAGTACTTACCAACACGCCACTCCTATCTGGTGGCACCTTTGATTGCACGTGCCGTGCCCCAAAACTGAAGTGATACGACCAACCAAGCATCTTTTTCCATCTCCCGGTTTTGAAAATCCAGGCCTTATACACGCCCCCTTATAGGTGACGTAACAAGTATTAAACTGATAAGAGTAATACTTACAAACACACCACTCCTATCTGGTGGCACCTTTGTTTGCACGTGCCGTGCCCCAAAATTGAAGTGATACAACCAACCAAGCATCTTTTTCTATCTCCCGGATCTAAAAAAACAGGCCTTATACACGCCCCCTAATAGGTGACGTAACAAGTATTAAACTGATAAGAGTAGTACTTACAAACACGCCACTCCTATCTGGTGGCACCTTTGATTACACGTGCCGTGCCCCAAAATTGAAGTGATACGACCAACCAAGCATCCTTTTCCATCTCCCGGTCCCAAAAATCCAGGCCTTATACACGTGCCCTGATAGGTGACGTAACAAGTATTAAACTGATAAGAGTAGTACTTACCAACACGCCACTCCTATCTGGTGGCACCTTTGATTGCACGTGCCGTGCCCAAAAATTAAAGTGATACGCCCAACCAAGCATCTTTTTCCATCTCCCGGTTCTAAAAATCCAGGCCTTATACACGCCCCCTGATAGGTGCTGTAACAGGTATTAAACTGATAAGAGTAGTACTTACAAACACGCCACTCCTATCTGGTGGCACCTTTGATTGCACGTGCCGTGCCCCAAAATTGAAGTCATACGACCAACCAAGCATCTTTTTCCATCTCCCGGTTCTAAAAATCCAGGCCTTATACACGCCCCCTGATAGGTGCTGTAACAGGTATTAAACTAATAAGAGTAGTACTTACAAACACGCCACTCCTATCTGGTGGCACCTTTGATTTCACGTGTCGTGCCCCAAAATTGAAGTGATACGACCAACCAAGCATCTTTTTCCATCTCCCGGTTCTAAAAATCCAGGCCTTATACACGCCCCCTGATAGGTGCTGTAACAGGTATTAAACTGATAAGAGTAGTACTTACAAACACGCCACTCCTATCTGGTGGCACCTTTGATTGCACTCGCCGTGCCCCAAAATTTAAGTCATACGACCAACCAAGCATCTTTTTCCATCTCCCGGTTCTAAAAATCCAGGCCTTATACACGCCCCCTGATAGGTGCTGTAACAGGTATTAAACTGATAAGAGTAGTACTTACCAACACGCCACTCCTATCTGGTGGCACCTTTGATTGCACGTGCCGTGCCCCAAGATTGAAGTGATACGACCAACCAAGCATCTTTTTCCATCTCCCGGTTCTAAAAATCCAGGCCTTATACACGCCCCCTGATAGGTGCTGTAACAGGTATTAAACTGATAAGAGTAGTACTTACAAACACACCACTCCTATATGGTGGCACCATTGATTGCACGTGCCGTGCCCCAAAACTGAATTGATACGACCCACCAAGCATCTTTTTCCATCTCCCGGTTCTAAAAATCCAGGCCTTATACACGCCCCCTGATAGGTTCTGTAACAAGTATTAAACTGATAAGAGTAGTACTTACCAACACGCCACTCCTATCTGGTGGCACCTTTGATTGCACGTGCCGTGCCCCAAGATTGAAGTGATACGACCAACCAAGCATCTTTTTCCATCTCCCGGTTCTAAAAATCCAGGCCTTATACACGCCCCCTGATTGGTTCTGTAACAAGTATTAAACTGATAAGAGTAGTACTTACCAACACGCCACTCCTATCTGGTGGCACCTTTGATTGAACGTGCCGTGCCCCAAGATTGAAGTGATACGACCAACCAAGCATCTTTTTCCATCTCCCGGTTCTAAAAATCCAGGCCTTATACACGCCCCCTGATAAGTGCTGTAACAGGTATTAAACTGATAAGAGTAGTACTTACAAACACGCCACTCCTATATGGTGGCACCTTTGATTACACGCGCCGTGCCCCAAATTTGAAGTGAAATGACCAACAAAGTATCTTTTTCCATCTCCCGGTTCCAAAAATCCAGGCCTTATACATGCCCCCTGATAGGTGACGTAACAAGTATTAAACTGATAAGAGTAGTACTTACAAACATGCCACTCCTACATGGTGGCACCTTTGATTGCACGTGCGTGCCCCTAAATTGAAGTGATACGACCAACCAAGCATCTTTTTCCATCTCCCGGTTCTAAAAAAACAGGCCTCATACACGCCCCCTAATAGGTGACATAACAAGTATTAAACTGATAAGAGTAGTACTTACAAACAAGCCACTCCTATCTGGTGGCACCTTTGATTACACGTGCTGTGCCCCAAAATTGAAGTGATACGACCAACCAAGCATCCTTTTCCATCTCCCGGTCCCAAAAATCCAGGCCTTATGCACGTGCCCCGATAGGTGATGTAACAAATATTAAACTGATACGAGTAGTACTTACAAACACGCCACTCCTATATGGTGGCACCTTTGATTGCACGCGCCGTGCCCCAAATTTGAAGTGATACGACCAACCAAGTATCTTTTTCCATCTCCCGGTTCTAAAAATCCAGGCCTTATACACGCCCCCTGATAGGTGACGTATCAAGTATTAAACTGATAAGAGTAGTACTTACAAACACGCCACTCCTATCTGGTGGCACCTTTGATTGCACGTGCTGTGCCCCAAAATTGAAGTGATACGACCAACCAAGCCTCTTTTTCCATCTCCTGGTTCTAAAAATCCAGGCCTTATACACGCCCCCTGATAGGTGCTGTAACAGGTATTAAACTAATAAGAGTAGTACTTACAAACACGCCACTCCTATCTGGTGGCACCTTTGATTGCACTCTCCGTGCCCCAAAATTGAAGTGATACGACCAACCTAGCATCTTTTTCCATCTCCCGGTTCTAAAATTCCAGGCCTCATTCACGCCCCCTGATAGGTGACGTAACAAGTACTAAACTGATAAGAGTAGTACTTACAAACACGCCACTCCTATCTGGTGGCACCTTTGATTGCACGTGCCGTGCCCCAAAATTGAAGTGATACGACCAACCAAGCATCTTTTTCCATCTCCCGGTTCTAAAAATCCAGGCCTTATACACGCCCCCTGATAGGTGCTGTAACAGGTATTAAATTATTAAGAGTAGTACTTACAAACACGCCACTCCTATCTGGTGGCACCTTTGATTGCACTCGCCGTGCCCCAAAATTGAAGTGATACGACCAACCTAGCATCTTTTTCCATCTCCCGGTTCTAAAAATCCAGGAATTATACACGCCCCCTGATAGGTGACGTAACAAGTATTAAACTGATAAGAGTAGTACTTACAAACACGCCACTCCTATCTGGTGGCACCTTTGATTGCACGTGCCGTGCCCCAAAATTGAAGTGATACGCCCAACCAAGCATCTTTTTCCATCTCCCGGTTCTAAAAATCCAGGCCTTATACACGCCCCCTGATAGGTGCTGTAACAGGTATTAAACTGATAAGAGTAGTACTTACAAACACGCCACTCCTATCTGGTGGCACCTTTGATTGCACGTGCCGTGCCCCAAAATTTAAGTCATACGACCAACCAAGCATCTTTTTCCATCTCCCGGTTCTAAAAATCCAGGCCTTATACACGCCCCCTGATAGGTTCTGTAACAAGTATTAAACTGATAAGAGTAGTACTTACCAACACGCCACTCCTATCTGGTGGCACCTTTGATTGCACGTGCCGTGCCCCAAAATTGAAGTGATACAACCAACCAAGCATCTTTTTCTATCTCCCGGATCTAAAAAAACAGGCCTTATACACGCCCCCTAATAGGTGACGTAACAAGTATTAAACTGATAAGAGTAGTACTTACAAACACGCCACTCCTATCTGGTGGCACCTTTGATTACACGTGCCGTGCCCCAAAATTGAAGTGATACGACCAACCAAGCATCCTTTTTCATCTCCCGGTCCCAAAAATCCAGGCCTTATACACGCCCCCTAATAGGTGACGTAACAAGTATTAAACTGATAAGAGTAGTACTTACAAACACGCCACTCCTATCTGGTGGCACCTTTGATTACACGTGCCGTGCCCCAAAATTGAAGTGATACGACCAACCAAGCATCCTTTTCCATCTCCCGGTCCCAAAAATCCAGGCCTTATACACGTGCCCTGATAGGTGACGTAACAAGTATTAAACTGATAAGAGTAGTACTTACAAACACGCCACTCCTATATGGTGGCACCTTTGATTGCACGCGCCGTGCCCCAAATTTGAAGTGATACGACCAACCAAGTATCTTTTTCCATCTCCCGGTTCTAAAAATCCAGGCCTTATACACGCCCCCGATAGGTGACGTAACAAGTATTAAACTGATAAGAGTAGTACTTACAAACACGCCACTCCTATCTGGTGGCACCTTTGATTGCACGTGCCGTGCCCCAAAATTGAAGTGATACGACCAACCAAGCATCTTTTTCCATCTCCCGGTTTTAAAAATCCAGGCCTTATACACGCCCCCTGATAGGTGCTGTAACAGGTATTAAACTGATAAGAGTAGTACTTACAAACACGCCACTCCTATCTGGTGGCACCTTTGATGGCACGTGCCGTGCCCCAAAATTGAAATCAAACGACCAACCAAGCATCTTTTTACATCTCCCGGTTCTAAAAATCCAGGCCTTATACATCCCCCCTGATAGGTGCTGTAACAGGTATTAAACTGCTAAGAGTAGTACTACTTAACACACCTTATAATAATGCAGAGAAAGGCAACGCAGTGAGAGGAGTCTGAAGAAGAGGAGTCAGAGGAGGAAGGTGGCTTTGAGGAGGTGGAATACCAAAAACAGCAAGCGTCCCAGCGGGCTTGTTGTCACCTTTTGGGGACCCTTGGTGGCTGGGTGGAGGAAGAGACCTTCAATGACATCAGTGAGGACAAGGAACGGGACATGGCTAGCTTGGTATCCAACCTTGTGCAAAGGGACTGTTTGCGGTTGTTTGCGGTGCGTTAAACTGGAAGTTTGGTCTGTCACTGTGAAGCGGGTCTAACCCTTACACTACCTGATCGATACAACATCATACCTGATGTTTTAAAGCACGTTATTCCAAACAATTTAGGAATGTTAGGTAATTTATGCCCTTTATGGCTTAAAACCAGACTCTGCATCAACTATGTAATTTTCCGTGGGAGTTTTGCAATGGATCCCCCTCCGGCATGCCACAGTCCAGGTGTTAGTCCCGTTGAAACAACTTTCCCATCACTATTGTGGCCATAAAGAGTCCCTGTGTGTTTAAAAAGTCTATGGCGGTTTGCCGGGTTCACCTGTTCGCGAACATTTGCGGCGGTTCGCGTTCGCTGTTCGCGAACCGAAAATGTTATGTTCGCGACATCACTAATTACCATACATCCAAGGAAAGCAAGAAAAAGGGACTCACTTTTTAATATACACAAAATAAAGAACAAATAAGATGAATTTCATTTTTGACATTTACAATCAATTTAAATGAATCCAATATTGCATTTCTTTATTTTTATTTAAATAAAAGGGTTCTAAAGAAAGGTCAGGATCCAATAAGTGTGATTAGCTGAGAAATATGCAACATGCCAGCCTAAACCCTGCAGGTTTGTACACATATATAAAGAGGGATTATATTATCTGTCCTGGAGTTGACTAAACATTAATTATTTTTTAGTATTATTACATGTATTACTGTTATATGTACTTACTATTCCATGCACATATGACTATTTCACATGTTAACGGCTAATCACATATATAGTTGTCAGCAGCGTGGCCTTGCAAAAATCCGTTGGTAATGCAACGGTGAAACTGCAGGCAGCAGTTGCAGCCAGGCAATGAGCACCAAAGGCGCTCCTTGCGCTGGTGGAGATGAGCGCCGTAGTCACTCATTCCTACGACCACGTAGGACTTAGGCAGGGACTGCCGAAGGCGCTCACTGCGCTGGTGGAGATGAGCGCCATAGGCACTCATCCCTACGACCATAGGCACTCATCCCTACGAACCCGTAGGATTTAGGCAGGGAGCGCCTAAGACGCTCAATACTCTGGTGAAAATGAGTGCCATAGGCGCTCATCACTACGACCCCGTACGTCTTGGCATCATAACTACGATCCGCTGGACTACACATCAACAGAAAACTCAAATACACAATTCACAGTGCAAAACCCGTAGAACGTTGAAAAAATCGCATGAAAAAAAATATGTCCTGTAACACTTACAAAAAAAAATATGAGCCACAAAAAATACGAACTTATCGGCCGACCCGTACACAGCGGAAAACACAAAAAAGACAAAAAAAATAAAACAAAAACATCACAGACAGCAAGGGGGGCACCAGGACATCTAGACGTGAGATTACACATGCATTTAAGTCCAATTTCCAGAGTTTAGACACTCGAAAAACCCAGAAGCAAGAGAAAAAATGGCCGCCCAAAAAACGAAAATGAGGCTACACAACCCCTGAGCACGCAAAACACTGCCACACGTACGACTTTTACACAGGAATGTACGAGGTATAAAATACACTATTACGAAGGACGCAAAATGATCCACACCTGCGTAACACATACACAATCGCTGCCATTTTACAACACTAACTTGCAACTAATAACATTACCATTACAAAATGCGGAACTACACAGCTAAACAAATGGTTTGCCCTCGCGCACGCAGCCTATTTACACTACACATTTCACACATTGCTGACATTTACACCTCAGCTCACCAACAGTGCAAATCTACATTGTATGCTGCAGGAACATCAAAACAGATTGTTAGCTCTTCGGGATATTGCTGCATATATTAATTACAAATAGGTAAAGTATATTCATTTATGATTTAATTAATTAATGAATTATCATTAAAAAATACATGTACAAAAAAAAAATTAACCTCCAAAAGGCGATCAGCATGCACCTTCCAATGACCGTCAAAGGGGCTCTGACCAAAAATACACCAACCGAGAGGCTCGCAATGAGCGTCGAAGGTACTCACACAACCAAAACACTTACTTTGTGTGGCAAACAGCATTACCTGCCTTAGGGCCTCATTCTATTATCGGCCGTAAATCGGCCGTAAGGCTGCGATTCCTTGCGAGGGTTCAGTTAACTCGCGATTCTATTATACGGCCCCGCAAGGATCTCCTCTTACGGCCGGCCGCATATCTTGGAACCGGCCGTAAACTGTGAAATATGAAAACTCAAAAATAAATTCAAGCCTGCACTGTACAGCTCTGTAAATGCTAGGGATCATATTGGGGGACATGAGGAATAAAAGGAACCCACTCTCAAGCTTGCACATCTGCCCAAACCTGAGTTCAAATTAACTGTTTATTTTCCGGCTGCGGCGTGGGTGTGTCTGAGGTGCTCCAAGCACTCTGGACTTTTTACATGGATATTTTACGGATATTAAAAATTAAATATTTTACGGATTTGAGTACAGGATAATTATGTGCTATTTTTTCTAACACCTAAAATCCCTTTATAGTCTTCTCAAAGTGCAGGATGGCTTTATTTGAGCTATTTTATGTGCTTAATTGGTGCTAGCGAGACCTTTTTCCTGCAAGTAACTGCGGCTCGCTTTTAGCTTTGCAGAGAGGTTTCCCGGAGCAATTGAATTGCAAATCTCTTGCGGCCGTTTTAGATCAAAGGCTTTCCTCCGGCGCGATCGGCCGCAAGAGATAGCAAGGCACCGGCCGCAAGCCTGCCGGAGCCTACGGCCGTAAGGGAATAGAATAGCAGAATAGCTTGCGGCCGGTCCTTGCGGCCCCGCAGCGGCTGCGGCCGATAATAGAATGAGGCCCTTACAATTCTATTGCCGTCATTTTTTTACAGGCAAGTCGCTAGTAATATATATACATCATAAAAAAAATGTTCGCAACATTTAAGATACATTTTAAAAAGTTAATAATTAATTTACATTAGCTAATTTTTATAACCACTGATGTTTTGGAAATAAACTATTTTTAACTTTATTATTTGTTTGAAACACAAATATAGCAATCCTCTGTAGATGGTAAGTTATCATACTTTGCATTATCTACATTTTTGCATTGCCATTTGATAAATATAAACAAGAACACATTGTAACATCCATAATCTGTTATACAAGGACACTTCCTATTTCAGAATCTGATATTAAAGGTGGATGATACATGTTGATTGAATACTGTATATCATACAAGATTAGTTCAGTAGCTACTTAAGATGGATTTGAAGAGATCTGATATTAAATTCCAATTCTTGACAATTCTTGATGAAATCCCTACTCTTGATATGCAGAAGTGAACAATTCTTCACGCTTGTGAGACACTTCCAAGTGCGTAGGTACACAGAACAAATGGAGGAACCATCAACAAAAGCATGTCACAGGAGAGGTATGGATATGTCAAACTTCAATCCATCAGCAGTCTTAATAGCTTTTCCAGGGTATCAGTTTTTCCAGTGACTCATATTGCTTGTGGCCTATTTTGGAGAGTGGTAGCTTATATTTTACTGCCTTCATATGGACAATTCAAATGGGTAAGAAGTTAGAGCTTAGAGATCTTTGTGGAAAGCCAAACTTCACTGCATTCTTTAGGGGGGAGCAGAATGATCAGGCTTATATGTTTAAATCTTCTGGTTTTGGGTAGCCTGATTAAAAAAAAAGGTAAAAATGTTATCTGCTTTAGCTTTCCAAGGGCCTTGTTCAAATGCAATTTGGCCAATTGAATAGGGCTCTAAGCACACAGCATATGTTTTTTACAGAAGTTTTTACTAACTCAAAACTAAAATCTTGTGTAAACAAAATATGCTCTGTGCTTATATAGAGCCCTATTCAATTGGCTAAATCGCATTTGAATGAGGCCCCAATTATCTTGCAGGTTGCCCTACATTACAGAATGGAAAACTTCCTTGCAAATTGTTCATGGTAATCAGATTTGAGACCAGTAAGAAGGGCTAGATGGAATGATCAATGGTTAGTGCAAACAAAATGCATGGATTATAGATACCATGGCCTCCTGTTTATCATTGTAAAATTAATCATGTTTTTCCAAGAGTCTGCATGGCAAGGCATCTTTGCAGAGCAAAACCAAGAGGGGGATGTGTGGTAAATTTATCCAAAAAGGAGGTAAGACATCCCAGTAATATATGAGTTATCTTGGGTGAAGTTGTACAGCAGTGTAAAAACTAAATTGTAAAGGGGGATTTTAAGGCCTAAGAGAAGGCCCACAAAGTACAACTTTAAATATAAACAGGCTGTTAAGAACAAATGCAAGCAAAGACCGCCCCACTATATATAGTAGTAGTAATGGTATCCCACTGGATACAGTAAACAGTGTAACCATATTAGATGACACAAATCCCAGGCAATAGCACTGGTGACACAGGCCCTCATTCAATTGCAATTTGGTCAATTGAATAGGGGTCTAAATAAGCACATAACATATATTTTTTAAAGAAGTTTTTAGTTAGTAAGCATCTATCCAAAAGGAAGGTTTTCACTAACTAAAAACTTCTTTAAAAAAAAATATGCTATGTGCTTATTTAGACCCCTATTCAATTGACCAAATCGCAAGTGAATGAGGGCCACAGTAATCAGACAGGACAAAAATAATCACCTATGTAAAATGAAATTTGTATATTTTTAGAAATAATAGCAAATAATATGAAAAACTATTTTTTAAAATGTATTTTTTATGATTATAGTAATAGTAGTAATAATAATATCAATAATAGTAATAAAAATAATATTAATACATTTTAATGTTAATATATTATTAATATTAGTAACAACAATGTAATAATAATTATGTATCTAATAAAATACATATATTACATATAAATTATAATATTATACATTTGTTATTATTATTATATTGCTGTTATACTATTACCAAATTCTTTTTATTAATATTAATATTTATAATTGTTATAATTATTGTTTTATTATAACTATTCTATAACTATTTACTTACTATATATATATATATATATATATATATATATATATATATATATATATATTTGTAATATGCCTCCCATTGAAAACTATTAGGTTATGCACTGCAAACATCTCAAGCTCCATTCATTGTTAATGTTAATATGCCATTTAAATACAAATCCAGTTAAGTGGTGATGAATTTACATTTGCCATTTGACCAATTTGCCAATGTCAATGCTGTATGCTAGTATTGAGGTGAACTGAGGCTAATGCATTCACCTTTTGATAAATCTGGGCCCTACTGTTGAATGATAAGTGGGACTGAAATGAACAGCTTATATGTGGAACAGAAGTTTGTGTGCATCAGCAATTCTTAAGCTTGAAGAATATCTTCCATGAATAGAAAAAGCCTCCTTCTTTATCCGCAGACATTCCAGATATTCTTTTGCACAATATCACATTCCTTTTCATACTCCTGAATCCAGGACAATAACAATAAAACAGCAGCCTAGGTTAAGAGATATGTAATCTCTTTTTATCCCATCCAGGCATGATGGGACAGTTGCATCTTTAGAAGATGTTTACAGCAGTACAATATATTTGAAGGTAAACATACAGTATATCAGACCATGGCACTCCCACAACCATGCTTGACTGTAGGCAAGACACACTTGTCTTTGTACTCCTCACCTGGTTGCCGCCACACACGCTTGACACCATCTGAACCAAATAAGTTTATCTTTGTCTCATCGGACCACAGGACATGGATCCAGTGATCCATGTCCTTAGTCTGCTTGTCTTCAGCAAACGGCTTTCTTGTGCATCATCTTGAGAAGAGGCTTCCTTCTGGGACGACAGCCATGCAGACCAATTTGATGCATTGTGTGGCGTATGGTCTGAGCACTGGCAGGCTGACTCCCCACCCCTTCAACCTCTGCAGCAATGCTGGCAGCACTCATACATATATTTCCCAAAGACAACCTCTGGATATAATGCTGAGCATGTGCACTCAACTTCTTTGGTCGACCATTACAAGCCCTGTTCTGAGAGGAACCTGTCCTGTGAACTCAGAGAGTTCTTTGCCATGAGGTGCCATGTTGAACTTCCAGTGAACAGTAAGAGAGAGAGTGAGAGCGATAACACCAAATTTAACACACCTGCTCCGCATTCACACCTGTGACCTTGTAACACTAATGAGTCACATGACACCAGGGAGGGAAAATGGCCAATTGGGCCCAATTTGGACATTTCCACTTAGGGGGGTACTCACTTTTGTTGCCAATGGTTTAGACATTAATGGCTGTGTGTTGAGTTATTTTGAGGGAAAAGTCTGATCATTCTCCAAATGAAAAAGGTTTTTCAAATGGTGAATATAAATATACAAGTATTCACTCTATAATATATGCAGTTCTATTTGAATTCAAAATGCTAAAAAATGGCAGTTGATGTTTGAATTTAAAATGCACGTAGGAATAACAGAAGGAAACGTCTATAGATAGACATGTTCTATTTGCAAATGTATACACAAGACTTGTGTAGTTCAGTTTACATGACCATGACCCTATGGTTTGCAGTACACTAGGCACATTATTATGTATCTGGTTGTGCTTATACAAAAGGTTTTCTTTTTCAAAGATAACAGAGTGGGTTGTCAGTTCCTTCTCCAATGGACTTGAATTTGTCTGACCTCTGTGCTATTAGCTTCCCATCTTGGGTAACCCTGCATGCTATAGTTTACAGCTTCATTGAGGTACACAAGCCCCTTCACCACAACAAGGTAATGATCCATAAGGGGACATATCTATTCAAGGTATATTATTCACATGTTTAACAACAAATGTATGTAAATATACAAGTATAAACCTGTGTAAGCAATTCTTGTGCCTGTATGGGGGCGAATGGCCTCAAAAATATGACTTATGTTAACTAAAGCTACTGATCAAGAAATTTACACTTTCTTTTTTTCCATCAAATGGCTCAAGTATTACAGATTTACACAAAACACCACACTTTTATATAATTTATAAATAGCTTTAGAACATATGCTTTTATTAATTTGTTGTACTATTACTATATGTACTTTTATTAATTTGTAATAATAATATTGTTAATAACACACTAATAATAAAATAATAATTAAATTAAAACCAAATAAAGTAATAATAAGAAGAATAAGTATAAGAATACAATACATTAATAAAAAGACATAAAATAATTACTGTATATACTCTAGTATAAGCCGACCCGAGTATAAGCCGAGGCACCCATTTTACCATAAAATACTGGGTAAAATGAGTGCCTCGAGTATAAGCCGAGGGTGAGAAATGTGCTGCCCCCTGTGTCCCGCTTATGCCCTCTGTGTCCCCCTCTCTCTCCATGTCTCTTCTCCCCTTCCCTTCCCTTTGTCTCTTCTCCCCTCTCCCTTCCCTGTGTCTCTTCCAACCTTTCCCTTCCCTGTGTCTCTTCCCCCTCCCTTATCACCCTTCTCAACCCCACTCCTCAACCTCCCTCCTCATCCTTAACCTCCCTCCTCATCCTCAACCTCGCTCCTCATCCTCAACCTCCCTCCTCAACCTCCCTCCTCATCCAAAACCTCCCTCCTCATCCTCAACCTCCCTCCTCACTCTCAACTCCCTCCTCAACCTCCCTCCTCATCCTCAACCCCCTCCTCAACCTCCCTCCTCATCCTCCCTCCTCAATCCCCCATCCTCAACCCCCCTCCTCAACCCCCCATCCTCATCCTCTCTCCTCAACCCCCCATCCTTAACCCCCCTCCTCAATCTCAACCCCCCTCCTCAACCACTCCTCCTCATCCTCAATCTCCCTCCTCATCCTCAACCTCGCTCCTCATCCTCAACCTCCCTCCTCAACCTCCCTCCTCATCCACAACCTCCCTCCTCATCCTCAACCTCCCTCCTCATCCTCAACTCCCTCCTCAACCTCCCTCCTCATCCTCAACCCCCTCCTCAACCTCCCTCCTCATCCTCCCTCCTCAATCCCCCATCCGCAACCCCCCTCCTCAACCCCCCCATCCTCATCCTCTCTCCTCAACCCCCCATCCTCAACCCCCCATCCTCAACCCCCCATCTTCAACCCCCCTCCTCAACCTCAACCCCCCTCCTCAACCACTCCTCCTCATCCTCAATCTCCCTCCTCATCCTCAACCTCCCTCCTCAACCCCCCATCCTCAACTCCTTCCTCAACCACCTTCCTCAACCCCCCATCCTCAACCCCCTCCTCAAGCCCCCATCCTCATCCTCCCTCCTCAACCCCCATCCTCATCCTCAACCCCCTCCTCAACCTCAACCCTCCTCAACCTCAACCCCCCCTCAACCCCAACTCCCCCTCCTCAACCCCCTCCTCAACCTCCCTCCTCAACCCCCCCATCCTCAACCCCCCATCCTTATCCTCTCTCCTCATCCTCCCTCCTCAATCCCCCATCCTCAACCGTCCTCCTCAACCCCCCCATCCTCATCCTCTCTCCTCAACCCCCCATCCTCAACCCCCCATCCTCAACCCCCCATCTTCAACCCCCCTCCTCAACTCCCCTCCTCAACCACTCCTCCTCATCCTCAACCTCCCTCCTCATCCTCAACCTCCCTCCTCATCCTCAACCTCCCTCCTCAACCCCCCTCCTCAACCCCCTCCTCAACCTCCCTGCTCAACCCCCCCATCCTCAACCCCCTCCTCAACCTCCCTCCTCAACCCCTCCATCCTCAACCCCCTCCTCAACCCCCCATCCTCATCCTCAACCCCCCATCCTCAACCTCTTTCCTCAACCCCCCTCAACCCCCCTCCTCAACCTCAACCCCTCTCATCCCCAACCCACCTCCTCAACCTCAACCCCCCTCAACCTCCCCCCTCAATCCCCTCAACTCCAACCCCCCTCCTCAACCTAAACCCCCCGCAACACCCCTCCCGGTATATGCTAATGACGCGGCGAGCATGTGACCTCACATGCGTGCCGGCGCCGGGTCAAGGAGCGGAGGCCGGAGCACAAGCAGGTAAGTGAGGGGAGAGGGGGGAGGTATTTAGGGGGGTTTAGGTGGAGAATGGGGGTTGAGGGGGGTTTAGGTTGAGGAGGGGGGAGGGAAAGAGACACGGGGGGCTAGAGAGACACACGGGGGGTTTGAGACACACGGGGGGGTTAGAGACACAAGGGGGGGTTAGAGACACATGGGGGTGTTAGAGAGACACAGGGGTAGAGAGACACGGGGGGAGAGTGACTCGAGTATAAGCCGAGGGGGCCCTTTTTTGCCTTAAAAAAAGGGCTGAAAAACTCGGCTTATACTCGAGTATATACGGTAAGTATGTATTATTAGTATAATAACATTATGTTAAACTACAGTATATTGAACTAACTCTTGCTGTTATTTTATCTGCCATGACGGTCATGTGCTGTGTAATGTGCCAAACACACTACACTATTTGCAAGAATATGCATAAAAATATGCCAATTTTACTTAAACTACACTTTGAAGTAGAACAGTAAATATTCTACTAAACACACTACTATTCACAGATTACATTTTCAACGTATATTTTATTTAAATATGCAGATTTATTCATCTCCAAATAATGGCTTATTGAGGTGACTATAAGGGTATCAGTACTCCATAAAAAATCTATTTGCTAGTTTGATAAATATGGACATGTGTCTTAGAAGGATCAGAGGTTAGGAAAGTATATTGGAAATAAAAAATAAAAAAAGAGGTCTCTTGACTTGAGTCTGATACCAAGCCTATGTTTCCTGATGTAATATTGAGTATATATCTGTTACTGATGTGATTCCGGAACAGCATAGTTATCAGTTTTTGTAAGGGATGTGTTTTACAAAAATGAAGAGGTTGGAGAAGAAGCCTTGTTAGATAGTGGCTCAACTGACTATATGCAAAGAGATTATTATGAGACAAGTTATTTTTCTGACTAAGATCCACAAAAGTGAATAGGTATTTGGTCAGATTTAAAAAAAATCTCCCTCTGCTTTAATACCTTCTTGATAGCTGTTAAATGGGTACCTGTCATGACAATCTGCAAACCAGGGGTTCCTAGGTAGACACATTTGTAGTTTTAAATGTTTAACAGGCTTTGAACAGGTATTGGCAAATCAGGAAACTCTTATCCAGATACACTTTTCATATTTTGAATATGTCAGCTTCTAATCATTCCTTCACCAACAAAGGCAAGCTGCCTGCCAGCTTTCCATATTGATTTGCCATTTTTTTTAAAATTAAACTGTAACTCATGTCAACTCTATAGCTCTGCACAATATTTTGTTTTTATAAATAATTAGTACTAATAATAACAAGTCAGTTATAGAGGCTCACTAAATTTAAAAAAAAGAGGCTCAATAGGGCAACATGTGCACAGCGAGGTCTCTTCAAGGTCTCTCCCTAGTGAATCTATCTATTGTCTTTGGAAGGTAAAGATTCCTAAGTGACTGTCAGGTTTAGTCACCCCAAATTGTCCATCTGTAACACAATCTCTTAATTATAGATTAGTAAAAATATTGCACTTTGCGGATACAAATTATTTATTCAAAGCAGTACCTCTCTTTAGAACAACTGTGAAAAGTTTTTCAAATGTATTTGTCACCCTGCCAACATGTTGTCCTCCTCTGCAATTCCCATGTATTTTTTCAGTATATTTCACAGGTCTCTTTTTTTTTTTTAAGTGTCATTTTTGCTTCAATTTCTGGGGAGATTATTGTCAAATTATTTTGTAGAACTGCCACAAAACTCATCAGTGACAAGTTTTCTAACCAGGGAGGCAAACTCTAAGAATCTCATTTGTTGACAGGAATGTTTCAAACTTCTATTCCTGAATTTTAAAGCACTCTCCAAGATTTTGTATCTTGGAGAAATAAAATACACTTCATAGTGGAAGTAAGAGCTTTCAAAACCTCAAAGCATTCAAACGTAAAACCACTTCACTGACGAGTCACATAATTTTCAGAATGTTAAAGGACTCAAATAAACACATTTTTGTGGTTTCAAATTCTTTGTACCTCATCTGTGAGATGGAAAGGAGAAAATGTGGCAGTAGTCCTAAATGTTTTATTGTAAAGGCAATAACAAATGCTCTACTGAGGATTTATTTTAAAAAGTGGAAGGCATAGGATTAAAACTGATGACTTACCAAAGGGGAAAAATCATCTGAGATAGCACATTTACCATTACACCAAAATGCTACATTTTGAAAGTCACAGTTACAGATTCCAACCTTATTATCTATGCAGATTATTGTGGGAGGTGTTCAAGAACAATTCAAAAAAATGTTTAGATTTAAAAAATCACCACTGATTTATTTATGTTAGCTTGCCAGCTGTTGAATTGGTAGCTGTCATGACCAACTGGAAATCAGGGGTTCCAATTGTGTGGCAGTGCTCTAAACAGACACATTTGCAGTTTTAAATGTTTATGAATGGTATTCCAGCTAAGTGGATTTAGTAATAGTGGATATGAGGAAGTCTATATTTATAGCTTGACCTCTCTTTGCAGTGGTGAATCTTTAAAACTTTATTCTATTTATTGTAACATATTGAAAGTCAGAACAATCATACATGTCAAGAGGAAGGACCAGCTGGACCAGCCAATTAATGGATCCAACCCATTAGGTCCTCTCCTCTGTGGTTTTCTGCCAATCAGTGCAACCGATTTCCCTGAATGGAGGCTCACCTCAGGATCTGTGGAGAGTATGAATGTAGTTCTGGAACACAGATTCAGAATTCCTGGAAAGTTTAAACTGGAACAAAATGGTTAAAAAGCACTTTCCCAACATTCAGAAATACATATAACATGCATTGTATAATTAACTTTATTTAAACACACGTGGACTTATATATATGGATAACATAAGATCCTGATAATTCAATTAGGCTGGAAGTAGGGTAACAAAAAGTAACATAATTATATAAGAAGGCCACAAAATATATATAAATATCAAGCATGTTAAACATGGATATAATCAACAAGCCATTAGCCACAAAATGTTCAAAACAAACAGTCACAAAGCTATTCACTGGGGATGAGGGTCTCAATATCCTAGACAATAAAAACAGGAGAAACCATTAATAGCCTTGGGCTGGAAGCAACAAAGCCCAGGGGTGTCATGCCCATATTGTGCTGGCCCAGGGAATGGATTCCCTTGAACTATTGGACTATATGATTTGGGGAAGAAAGAGAAGCAGGCTTCTATCCTATAAGGGCTGTTGTCACAATACTATTTACAGCATATTGTACTTTTTCCTTAGGCTAGAAAGACTGAATTGATTAAGGGAGACATACATGAATACTTTGACCTAGAAATTTTAATTGTTTTGTCTACCTTAATCTTTAAATGTAAAGACTATGCCACAAGTGTATATAGCAATGCAATTTACTCTTACCTCTGCTGCTAGAACAACATGATTGTCATCAAATATGTGTCACTTTGAAAGGAACATTATCAATAAGTACTATACAGCACATCTAGAATCGCTAATATAGTTTCCATAAATGTGTAACTCTCCATACGCAGAGCATGCACATTTTGGAAACCATCTAGGCTAGGGCATAGTCCTACATATTCAAGTGCGGCCAAACACTGGTGGGGGGGAGGAAAGAGACACGGGATTAAGGGAGGAGGGAAAAGAGACACATGGGAGTGAGGAGGGGAACGATACACAGGGGATGGAGGTTAGGAGGGGAAAGAGACACAGTGGAGGGAGGAAGGAGGCAAAAGAGACACAGGGGAGGGAGAGGGGAAGAGACACTGGGGAAAGAGACACATGGGAGGAAGATGGGGAGAAGAGAAATTAGAGGGGGAAGAAACACAGGGGAGGGAGGGGGAAGGAACAGGGGGAAAGAGACACAGGGGAGGGAGAGGGGGAAGAGACAGGGGGAAAGAGACACATGGGAGGGAGAAAGGGAAAGAGACGGGGGAAGATATACAGAGGAGGGAGAGGAGGGAAATAGACACAGGGGAGGGAGAGGGGAAGAGACACAGGGGAAATATACATGGTGAAAGACACAAAGGGGAAAGAGACACGGGGGAGGCAGATGGGGGAGAAGAGACACAGGGGAGGGAGAGGGGAGGAAAGAGACACAGGGGAGGGAGGGAGGGGGGAAGAGACACATTGCATATTATACCATCATTTATGATGGGCAAATGACTAGTCTCAATTATACTTGTCTAATTTCAGGACATTTAAGTTGTTCTGGGTTATTTCAAAAATCGGCAGCTGATTATTGTAAGAGACATGTTTCATTGAAGCTCACGGTTATCAGGTGATGCTATCCCATCACAATGTTAAGGATATACATTAAGAAATGTCATGTTACAGAAAAAAAGGTTGTATTTTATAATAGAAACCATACTGTACATGTTGTATTAAAGATGTCAGTATTGAAAACTAAACTATGGTTTTATAATAATGTGCTCACAAGGTTTTGAAAATAACTGCAACCCCCTCTGGCCCCCTCAGCTCTTTGTTGCTCCAACTAGTGTACCACAGCGAGAAACCCAGAGAGTTTAAGAGGGAAAACACTGAGAAAGACAACTTGTGTGACATGAGGGGCCAACAGAAAAGCCTGGGTAACCCAAATGATCTTTATGGAATAGATGAATTCGGTTTTTGGCCCAACAGTGCTTGAACTATCTGGAGGAGAAATAATTTCCTCTAAGGGCTCTCTTAATTATGCTTCTACTCTCCCCCGGCCATTGCGGACAACTTGCTGGAAGACTTTAAGTTCATCACAGTGAAGTTCTTGCTCCCTAACACAACTCCTCTGATCCAGGCCATGGCCCAGCAGGTCATATCCGACTATAGAAGCTGCTTTGAGGTGACTTTGGATGCCCTGTTGACACTGAAAAAGTTAAGGAAGGACCATTTCTACATCCTTCACTGTGTTACTCTAATAGATAAGGCCTGGCATGAGGTCTCTCACTAGACCATGAACTGTGGCTGGAGGAAATTATGGCCAGATGCTGTAGCTCCGGGCAACTTGGAGGCTGAAACTAGCTTGTGTCTCTGGGCAACTCCATGGGCCTGGAGTTCAGAGTTGAGGACATTGAAGAGCTAGTGGAGGAGCAGAGTGAATAGCTCAGCACTGAGGAGCTGCAGGACCTTCAGAGAGAGCAGTCATAGGGAGTTGCTGATGGACTTTGTTCTTCAAGTGTAGAAGAGGGAAGGGAGGAAGCACCTACAAATGTGTGCTAAATGAACTGATGTCAAAACTTTTGTTAAACAATTTCAGTCAGGCAAAGCTCAAGCAAGCAGACTTGTGGACTTATTTGATGATCAAGCAATGTTTCAGTTCAGAAACATCTTAAAACGGAGGCAAAAACAAGTTTCTATTTAACTAAGAGACATACAGAACAAATACCCCCTGTGCAAGTGCTTGATATTACAATAGAGGAGAACTCCCCTTCCAAGCAGTAGCCTGTCTCCTCCTTCTCTTCCTCTACATTGACGCCATGCCCTCAAGACCTCTCAGAACAGTTAAAGTGATGTTAGGTCTGTTATTTATTCTCAGCACACTTGAGTGAAGTTAAATAAAAGTCATTTGATGAAATTATTGTTGCTTATGTTGTTTAGTTTTAAGATGTTGCATCCAAACACAAGACCATCAGTTAAAACTAAAATATGAAAAATCTGGGGGCCATAACGGATTAATTGAATTTACATTGATTCCTATGGGAAATGCTACCACAGGTTTCACAGTTTTTGGGTTACATCTGTGGTACCACTGTATATATATATATATATATATATATATATATTACCAGGTTAAATCACCTGGGTTTGTGGGAGGGACCCTCTCCCTCCACCCTTTATAAACCCCTGACGGTCACCTACCTGTACACACGATCAGTGTGGTCACGTCTTGTGGCCATGCTGCGTGTGTCCCGCTCCTCCTTTCTGCTCCTTGCTGCCTTGTCCCTTCTTCCTGTGTCTGCATCTTTCCTTTGCCTGTCTCTCTCTCCCTGCATTTCTGTCTCTCTGCTCTTTCCTCCCTTTCCTTGGTCCCTACTACTGCCTTTCCCATGTCCTCCCTTTTGTCTCCCCCTGTGTCCTGCTGCTCCTCATGCTCCCTCCATGTTGTCTCCGTCTCCTTTTCATCTGTCCGATTTTGGGTCTCTTTTTGGCCCTTTTGCTGTTTTCCTGGGCCTCTCACCTCCCCCACATACTGTCTGTGTCGTCTACAGCACAGAAACTGACTCAGCCGGCTTATACTTTAATTTTCAAGTCTCCTGCTTCATTCTCAGCTCAGCTCAGTAGCAATACAGGCTTTGCCAGCACATTCCAGCCTATCTACAGTACACTGTGTAACTTCACCGTTCCCTTCCCAATAAAGTCTCCTATAGCCCCCAATGCACCAAGCAACAATTTCTTATACCCTAATCATACCATGCCATTACCATTAACCCCTTCCTCTCCCTTTTTCTTTAATTTTTCATAAATTCTGTATTTTAACCCATGCTCCACACACCTGAACCTTATCCATCCCTACCTCGCTATGCCACTCTTCATTCACGCTCCCCTTCGCAACTCGCTAAATCCACCTCTTAACAACCCCTAGGCTGAGCTTCTTCATTCATTACACTTTTTCCTTCCCAGTATTCCATTCATCTGGATTTTACTTGCATACCTCTTCTCATCCCTCACTCTTATTTCCTCCTCTACTTCCATTAACCCTTCCTTTCTTTTTTTCCTCAATTTCCATCAAATCCTTCACCTTTACTTTGGCCTCAATCCACTTTTCCCACTCGGTCCTCTATCTATATACCTTACTCCTTTCCTTTGCTAGTCTATTACTCATGCCATTTCAATCCACCTCCACTGCTGCTCCCCTCTTCCTTTCACCACTGCTTCCTTGCTCCTACTTTCCTCGCTTTTTGTTTCTACATCCTAGCCTCATCTATCCTACTGATGCTTTCACGCCTGTCTGTCTCCTCTCTCTCTCATAGCATGACCTGTTGCCCTAGCCATATTTTCTTTCACTCCCCACACACCCTCACTCCTATTTCCACCGAGCTCTTATCTTAGTCCTGTCAATCATTACTGTTTTTCATTTCATCAAGCTCCATGCTTAACCTCGTTCAATCTCTTCCTTTCTCCACATCAATACCACATTTACCTTTTGTCTTATTGCCATTCCTCACTTATTCTGGTTTCTGGCTTCAATGCCACCCTCAACTATCTATACAACCTCGCACACCAGGCCTATTACCAGTCTCCCTCACATTCTCAAAATTTTGTAACCACGTACATTCATTCTACTCGTCCATTCAACCGACTTGGCCTTGTTCATCATCACTTTGTTCATCATCTCATTCTAATGATCAAACTTCATTCATCGTTGTCAAGTCCTGCTTATCATCACTACTTCTCAGTTTCATCAATTGTTACTTTTTTGCCCTTTCATTGCTTCAGGCTCTATCCTCAACTTTGTTCACTCTCTTCCTTCTCTACATCGATACCATCTTTACATTTCATCTTATCGCCACTTCTCCCATGCTTCACTTACTCGGGTTTCTGGCTTCCACGCCATCCTCAACCATCTATACCTCGCACGCTAGTCTATTCCCAAACCTCACCTACAGTCTTAACCATTTTGTAACCATGTACACTCGTTTTACTTGTCCATTCAACCAGCTTCGCCTCGTTCATTACCACTTCGTCCATCGTCAAATTCTCATGATCATTGTTTTCAAGTCCTGCTTACCATCACTACTTCTTCTCACACAACATTCTCAACACACTATGTATTACAGTACTAAATCACCTAATTGTTATCAAACTACCGTACCCTTTCACTACTCCCTCCATATTCAACAACTAATCAAAATCATTACCTTCAATTATCGTCCGCTAGTCACATTGCCAGTCAGCCACAAGCTCATAGATGTGCCTTCACGATATTTCCATTATCCTTTTAAATCATGTCTCTCCTACACCTTATACGACTAACATTACTAGCGTACCACACCCTATCCCCGCATAGTTACCTCAGGTCTTACTCTGGTCACATTTCCCACTGCAAGCTCATCATCATTCCTCCACATAACTTCCTTCACTCTCCTAGATTAGCTCTCTTACTTACATGATTCACATTGCAGGCATACCGTACTCCAATGCGAAGACCCCTCCATTAGTCATTCTTCAACAGTTCAAACTTTCTATCTCAGTTAGCCTGCTCCATAGCAGTCAGTACTCCGCAGTCACTCTACAGTTTAATCCCAACATTCCTTTCTTAGATCCACTATTTATTCATTCCATACTCGAGCAACCCTATACATTTACGTACACATATTGGCTATCTCTCATTCATATTCAAAATGAATACCACAACAGTCATCATTACCATAACCTCTTTCTTCAATCCCCCGCTCACTAACTCCTCCTGCAGATCTCAAAACCTCTGCTCTGGTAACTCATTCTGATACTCACTTGGCTTGTCACTTGTCACATCAACCTCAACACATCCACTCCCTATGTTCACCTCCATTTAATCACTCTGTCATCTGGCCTTTTACTCACTTCCAACATTTCCACATCTAGATTCACATTCCTGCCACGTCTATAACGATCAAGCTTACTTTTCGTCACTTACCTCAGAGATTTTGCAGCCCTCCACAAGCTCTCAGTTGTCCTTCCCTCTGCATCTTTACTATCTATCTCAGCTAGCAGGCTTCCCATCTCCTACTCACCTTCCGAACCTCTACTATTTCACAGTCTACCAATCACACTCACTCATGACTCAAGTCCTTCCTCCGCTTTACTCTCTACATTTCAAACCTTGGTTAAAACATTTCTACTAGCTTTCGGCCATTCTCACCATCTCTCTTCCTCAATCACTATTCTAGCCATTTCATTAGTGTCCTTCTTGTTTTTATTCATCTCCTCATTCCACTTCCTCCCAACCAGGTTTCGAAGCCATCCGCAAACATTAAGTTATCCCTCAACTCCTACACAGTTCACTACTAATTCATCCAACCAACAAATAACAGCCACAATCTACACCTCTCATTCACCTCTATCATCAATCGCTCCATCACCAAGTACTCAAATCTCTAGTCCCAACATTTCTACTCACTACTCATACCCACATCGATACTCTATAAATTCTACACATTTATGCACCCCAACCAATGTTGCTATCTCTCATCCTGTATTCATCATTCACGCCTTATTCATTGTCAATAATTAGTTTCTAATACCATCAGGTTTGCTACCTGTCTCAAGCTCAACAATCGATTATCGCATTCCTCTTCCTATGTTTGCCTCAATTGATCACTCCAACATCTGACATTTTCATTGCTAAGTTCTTTGATTCCTCTGTTTCCTCTCCTAGATACTATATTCTTTCCACATTCACATAGATCAACCTTTATCTTCATCATCAACACCAGCGACTTCAACTGTACTCCCTTCACATGGTCTCAGTTGCATTCTCTACACTCTTTGATCATTCTACTAAGCCACTCACCTACAACACTTCTCATCCTTTCCCTTGTATTTTCCTCAGGTCTCACTCTATCATACATGTCTGTTAAGTCTACATCAACATCTCACTAGTAGCACGTCTCTCAAGAACAATAACATACACCAACTAACCACCATCAGTCATTTACCCCACTAACTCCGACCGCCGAGCATCGAGGCCTCATCCTCCCTCCAACATCCTGCACACCTATCATATCGCAATGATCGTAAATGAACTTGATGCCACATTACTTTCAACCAAGTTGCACACTCTTCTTTCTCATTATTCATCCACACTCATCAATCACCATGCTTCTGCACTCTCCGTCCTTTTGTTCACCATTCAAGACCAGCAAAAATTTGTCATGTTACTTTTTGGGCCTTAGCAGGCCAAGTCAGCGGGTAGCAATTTGCCACATCTCAGCTACCCGAAGAGAGGGGCCCGACCACAAATTACCAGGTTAAATCACCTGGATTTGTGGGAGGGTCCCTCTCCCTCCACCCTTTATAAACCCCTGATGCTCACCTACCTAAACACATGTTCTTCTGAGTCCCCATTTCCCTCCCCTCTCTTCTCACTATCACTTGGCCCTAGGCCCACTTAGCAGGCCAAATCAGCATAGCAATTTGTCACATCTCAGCTACATGAAGAAAGAGGCCTGACCACCAATAAATATATATATACTAGCGAATTGCCCGTCAAAAAATGACGGCAATGAAATTGTAAGGTAGCTAAATTAGTAAATGAATATAGTGTACCTATTTTGAAGCATTGTGATGAAGAGCTGGCAATCTGTGTTGATGTTGCTGCAGCATTAGTGGTGTGGAGCTGCTGTATAAGCATGCTGAATGTGTGCAGTGTAACACTGTGCGTGCGCGAGACCAAACCGTTAGCGTAGTCGTGTACTTCCGCATTGGTGTAAAATGGCGAGTAATGTGTGGTATAGGTCTGTATCGGAATATCCGTAGGTGTTTTGTGGTGTTTTGCGAGTTTAGAGTGCTGTAGCCTCGTTTTCGTTTTGTTCGGCGGCCATTTTTTCTCTCGCTTAGATTTTTTTTTAGTCTCTAAACTGTTTTATTTCGAGTAAAATCGAGGTGTAAGTTGCATTTTTGAGGTCCTGGGTGCTCCCTCTTGGTGTAGGTAAGTTTTTTATGTATGTGCTGTGTGTATGTATTGTGTTTTAAATGTTTGTATGTCGGCGTGTTGCGTCCGATGTTTGCGAGGTCGTAATGTGTGGTAACGTGTTTCGTACGTTGTTTGCGTTCCTCGTAAAATTTTGCGAGTGTCGTAATTTGTGTGGCGTGTTTTTTGAGTAGCGACGTGAATTTTGCGAGGGTTTGAGGCCCTTGCCCAGTGACCTCGCCAGCAACTGAGTCCCTCGCTTCGCGAGGGGCCTCAGTTGCTGGCATGGAGCGCCTTTGGTGCTCCATGCCAGCAACTGAGGCCCTTGCCCAGTGACCTCGCCAGCAACTGAGTCCCTCGCTTCGCGAGGGGCCTCAGTTGCTGGCATGGAGCGCCTTCGGCGCTCCATGCCAGCAACTGAGGCCCTTGCCCAGTGACCTCGCTACGCGAGGGCCGCGGCTCGCTACGCGAGGGCCGCGGCTCGCTTCGCGAGCCACGGCCCTCGCTTTGCGAGGGCCGCGGGCTCGCTACGCGAGCCCGCAAGCGTGAGCAACGACTCGTACGCTCACAACTATATATGTGATATATATATATATATATATATGTGTGTGTGTGTGTGTGTGTGTGTGTGTGTGTTTGTTTCTTTTTTTAAGATTTTATTTAGAATGATAGATAGATAGATAGATAGATAGATAGATAGATAGATAGATAGATAGATAGATAGATAGATAGATAGATAGATAGATAGATAGATGGATAGATAGATACATGGATAGATGGATAGATAGATAGATAGATAGATAGATAGATAGATAGATAGATAGATAGATAGATAGATAGATAGATAGATAGATAGAGAGATAGATAGATAGATAGATAGATAGATAGATAGATAGATAGATAGATAGATAGATAGATAGATAGATAAATAGATTTAAATTCTGCCATTGTTTAATCTCATGAATTAATATTTAAAGGAAGTGTTACCTTTACAGTACGCTTTTGTTGAAGAACATGATTTGATAAGCAAAATGTTTATGTAAAGTTTAAAATAAATAAATATAGCCTTTTTTAATATTGTATTCAGTTTTGCTTTAGAGAACAGACATTTGTCCTTGGTGCAAGTGACAGTGAGCTCCAAGTCAGCGGGTAGCAATTTGCCACATCTCAGCTACCCGAAGAGAGGGGCCCGACCACAAATTACCAGGTTAAATCACCTGGATTTGTGGGAGGGTCCCTCTCCCTCCACCCTTTATAAACCCCTGATGCTCACCTACCTAAACACATGTTCTTCTGAGTCCCCATTTCCCTCCCCTCTCTTCTCACTATCACTTGGCCCTAGGCCCACTTAGCAGGCCAAATCAGCATAGCAATTTGTCACATCTCAGCTACATGAAGAAAGAGGCCTGACCACCAATAAATATATATATACTAGCGAATTGCCCGTCAAAAAATGACGGCAATGAAATTGTAAGGTAGCTAAATTAGTAAATGAATATAGTGTACCTATTTTGAAGCATTGTGATGAAGAGCTGGCAATCTGTGTTGATGTTGCTGCAGCATTAGTGGTGTGGAGCTGCTGTATAAGCATGCTGAATGTGTGCAGTGTAACACTGTGCGTGCGCGAGACCAAACCGTTAGCGTAGTCGTGTACTTCCGCATTGGTGTAAAATGGCGAGTAATGTGTGGTATAGGTCTGTATCGGAATATCCGTAGGTGTTTTGTGGTGTTTTGCGAGTTTAGAGTGCTGTAGCCTCGTTTTCGTTTTGTTCGGCGGCCATTTTTTCTCTCGCTTAGATTTTTTTTTAGTCTCTAAACTGTTTTATTTCGAGTAAAATCGAGGTGTAAGTTGCATTTTTGAGGTCCTGGGTGCTCCCTCTTGGTGTAGGTAAGTTTTTTATGTATGTGCTGTGTGTATGTATTGTGTTTTAAATGTTTGTATGTCGGCGTGTTGCGTCCGATGTTTGCGAGGTCGTAATGTGTGGTAACGTGTTTCGTACGTTGTTTGCGTTCCTCGTAAAATTTTGCGAGTGTCGTAATTTGTGTGTCGTGTTTTTTGAGTAGCGACGTGAATTTTGCGAGGGTTTGAGGCCCTTGCCCAGTGACCTCGCCAGCAACTGAGTCCCTCGCTTCGCGAGGGGCCTCAGTTGCTGGCATGGAGCGCCTTTGGCGCTCCATGCCAGCAACTGAGGCCCTTGCCCAGTGACCTCGCCAGCAACTGAGTCCCTCGCTTCGCGAGGGGCCTCAGTTGCTGGCATGGAGCGCCTTCGGCGCTCCATGCCAGCAACTGAGGCCCGTGCCCAGTGACCTCGCCAGCAACTGAGGCCCTCGCTTCGCGAGGGGCCTCAGTTGCTGGCATGGAGCGCCTTCGGCGCTCCATGCCAGCAACTGAGGCCCTTGCCCAGTGACCTCGCTACGCGAGGGCCGCGGCTCGCTACGCGAGGGCCGCGGGCTCGCTACGCGAGCCCGCAAGCGTGAGCAACGACTCGTACGCTCACAACTATATATGTGATATATATATATATATATATATGTGTGTGTGTGTGTTTGTTTCTTTTTTTAAGATTTTATTTAGAATGATAGATAGATAGATAGATAGATAGATAGATAGATAGATAGATAGATAGATAGATAGATAGATGGATAGATAGATACATGGATAGATGGATAGATAGATAGATAGATAGATAGATAGATAGATAGATAGATAGATAGATAGATAGATAGATAGATAAATAGATTTAAATTCTGCCATTGTTTAATCTCATGAATTAATATTTAAAGGAAGTGTTACCTTTACAGTACGCTTTTGTTGAAGAACATGATTTGATAAGCAAAATGTTTATGTAAAGTTTAAAATAAATAAATATAGCCTTTTTTAATATTGTATTCAGTTTTGCTTTAGAGAACAGACATTTGTCCTTGGTGCAAGTGACAGTGAGCTCCTCTGGGGGAAATAATTATAATACATGAGAATTAGGCAGAGGAACATTTATGTTAATTTAAAAGAAGACCTGGTATTCCTATGCAAAATAAATGAAAAATGCAGCTCACTTGAGCAGTAAAACCTTTACAAACAGTACATTATATGTACTACCCTTAACCAAATAAACATAAGATCTAAAACTTGGTTTTTCCACTTTACGCATTTGTGGTAAACTGCTTATACTCGAGGAGTGTAATCAAAAATTACATTACTTTCTTTTAGACTAGATTTTACTTCCTTAATTTAAATTATATAGAAAATGTAAAGTACATATATATATATATATATATATATATATATATATATATATATATATATATTCTAGTGGTCTCTTTTCTGAAAATTGAGCTACACACGTATCTGAATATGTCCAAATCAATCAAATTGTTAGAGAATGTGTCACCGGACCAGGGTATAATAATTCTAACAGTTATGATGATAAAGCTTGGCTTAGTTCCCATTTTTCTGTGAAGTAAAACAACCTGTTAATGTACCTGTTAATGTGTTAATGAAATAAAATAATAAACCGCATAGGGGCATAATAAACGTGATCTGTTTTATATTCCAGTTTTGTGTTGTGCTTTGTCTTTAAACTTATTTTCTTTGAAACTGGGTGCATCTTATAATTCCAGAAAATATGATAAATGTAATTTGCACCTAAGGCAAAAAAATAAAATAAAAACTATTTGACTATTTAAAATCAGATATAGATATGCATCTGTAATAAAATCTTTGTTTAATAAATAAATAGATATAAATATGAAAATCAAGTCCTACTCCTAAAAAAAAGCATCTGTTATCCAATGTCTAATTAGATAATGATATTCAATCAACATAGTGATAATGTATTTCTTATTTATCATATCCAGGCCATTATTGATGAGTATCTAGCCAGAAGATCAATTCACAGAGGAATATACCTTTATTAGCATCTTGTTGCAACGCAAGGGGGCCAAGTGAACCGCAAGTATTTGCGTTAATGAAATAGTAATTACAATTGGACAAGCAGAAGTCCATATTCTTTATAAGGATTGTGCCCCTGATATTTTGATCTTGGATCTAATTCCAGAATTTTCTCTTGTGCTATATATATTCACTATATTTCCTCGGTTTTCTAATGCCATGTTTCTTTCTGGCAGATACCTCAGTATCTTGTTTTTTGTTTTTAACAGCGTTGCTTTTTAACTAAATATACTACAGTGTTTTTCTGTCACTAAAATATACACAAACGTGATGATTAGCAGATTTCTGCATTATATGAGGATTTGTTCTAATATTGTTATAACATTATATAGATCCATCCAAATATTTCATCCAGCCAGTTTTTGCAGTGTGATTGAAAATGTACAAAATGAATAATTATTCGTTCAGTATGCAACACGAAGTGTTTGATCTAAACACTGTTTTTTTTTTTATAATTTTGTAATTTCCCCTCACAGCGTATTTTTTTATTTTATTATTCCTAAAATAATGTAATTTCAAGAAAAAAAATGGATATTGAGGTGTTAAGCACCAGAAATTCCTCTTGAAGTCGAGATTACGTTTATTTACCATATCCAGTGACAACATAATACTTTTGGACAATCATTCTTATAGATTCTGTATAGCACTGGAGGCAGATCATATAACTCTGTTTGTATTGATTCTTACTTTCAACACCAGCATCAAAATCATTGCTGCTGTTATTAGTTGCTCACTACAACTAAAGCATTTGTTTGTTTATATATGAGTCAATTGCTTTTTATAAATTAGATTGCACTGCAAAAGTGGTTTCAGCACAATAGTACTAGAGAAAAGTATATTTGTTATAGATGAGTTTAATGTCTCTGAGAACCTCCAAAGGTTTCCTCTGTGGCCAATATTATACCAGATAGCAATTTATTTATAATTCTTGGAGAGCCATTGTTGAACAAATATTAATATTTGATTATACCAACAGTATCTTATTATTAGCAGAAGTATACTTTACAAACAGTCTAGTATAGGCAGTTTTAATGACTGCATATGAGGAAGTTGCCTAACATGTACCTTGATAGTCATAGGAGAGGAAGGGGTGTAAATTAGCCAACAAAGTATATATCCTTTGTAACCAGGTGTTACTTGCCCCCTGTCCAAAAATATAAATTGTCTCTTGCAGGATAACATTCCTTATTTATTAATCTGAGGTATGTCATTTTAGGGAGTTACCCATTCTTATCTACTCCCTAATGGTCATACAATAAGGAAAGCTACACTAATTCTTATTTTAAACACCAACTGACATAAACTAACAGATTTGTGCTAATAATCTATTATTATGATACTAATTCTAACCAAGTTATGCAGATAACTTGGTGCAAAATTAATTTGTTAAGCTTCTTTCATCCATCCTTATTATCAATATAGTTTCTAAATTATACTGTTTAAATGCATTTAACACAATATTCATAAGTGACCAGTAATGTTTTGACCACAGGAAATCTGGACTCAAGCCTACATGATGATTATGTGGTTGTGGTTCTGATTAATGGTCTGAATCTGTATATGCAAACATGTATATATGTATTAATGGCCAGTAACAAACAAGACTGTTTTATGAGTGAACAATTAACCCTCTGTAGGAAATGATAATTTCGTATACAAGAAAAATTAAACAAAAAGGTTTTGAGAATCTTGGACAACAGATAAAAACATCCAGCAACATTCTGATTATAAGCCCAACAGCTGCAACTGTCTGTGTACTTCCTAGTTTAGTTGTTTTTTTCCTTTTTTGTTGTGGTCTACAAAATTATAGCAGAAATCCTCCACTAAATTCATCTAACAGAAAAAAAGATACAGTGTGGTATAGTTTAGGATAAGAACATTTTGCACAATGTCTATTACAATTTTATATACTTTGCTGAATAACTATTATACTTTGATAAGAATAAAATTGCACTAACAGTTGAAGATAACCTAGCAAATCTTTTGAAATACATATATGGTTATCCAACGAATTACATGCATTATTTCAAGCTATTGCTTATTTCTATTTGGAAATTATTGTATTAAGTTAACATAGTTTTTTCTGATTACCTTGGTCACTTAATATATTTTTTTGTTTCTAGACTTTCACCAAGACCATTGGCTATTAGATGGTCTCTGTATTTATACAACATTGTCAAAAGCTGGGATGGCATTTTCCATGAGTCTCTTTATCCCTTATAAGTTATTACTCCCTTATCTGCTTTCCCTCCTCTCTAAAAAGAAGAACCTTATCTACACTATAATGGACAGCAGTCACAGGCAGAGCACACTAACCTAATGGGCCACTGAGTTAATTTCTTAGAATACATATTCTAGAGTTCAAACCACATATTAATACCGCATATGTTTATATGCCAAAGTCCATATTATCTGCTGACCTAAATTAGAAAATGGAAAATTAACACCCCAAGGACAACAACTAACCTGTTTTTAACGATATACTAACAAATTATGAAGGCACCAGCCAGCTTTTGTAGCTACCATTTAATATACATAAAGACAGCATACATGATGAGAAATGTAAAATATTGTATTGCTGCATAATCCACATATACATTTATTTCAAACAGGGGAAAGCGCTGAGCCCCACACACTCACCAGGCCCTAGAGTAGGGCCTGAAAGCTGCATTTCCCCCGCTAGTGATTGACTCCTGTGTTGGGTGAGTTACACCCGACCCCTTGCACCCTTCCTGCAGGCAGTTCTAGCAGGTTTCACGGATTCACAGATTTTATGCGGGAACGGAACCCCCACGAATGTTGAGGGACAAGTGTATAGCTAAAAGAATCCAAATAATTACCAACTTGGAAAACAAGGGCATCCATAAAACTAAACTTTTAACATCCACCTTATAATTAATTTTAGGTTAAACGTGTTATTCATTTTGAAGCGTTACTTACATTTTGCTTTTTATGTGTTCAATCACGTCCGACTCTCCATGACCCTATGGACCATAGCATGACAGGTACATCTTTCACTCACTGCTCCTCTGATCTCCATCAAGTTCATGTTCATTGCCTCAGATACCTCATCAATCCATCTTAACCTCTGTCATCCCCCTTCTTCTTGTGCCTTCAATCTTTCCCAACATCAGAGTCTTCTCTAGGGAATCCTGCCATCTCATAATATGTCCAAAATATTTGTGCTTCAGCCTCATGATTCTACTTTCTAGTGAACAGTTTGTCTTGATTTCCTTAAGAACTGATTTAATAGATCTTCTTACCTTCCAAGGGTCTCTAAGTAGTTTTCTCCAACACCACAACTCAAGGGCATCAATTCTACAGTGCTCAGCCTTCTTTATGGCCCAGCTCTCATATTCATATAGTATGTTACTACTGGGAATACCATAGTTCTAACTATGCAAACCTTTGTTGACAGTGTAATGTTGTTACTCTTTACTAGCTTTTGCAAGCTTGCCATAGCTTTTCTTTGCAAAAACAAACATATTTTCATTTCATGGCTGTAGTCACCATCTGCACAGATCTTGGATCCCAGGAAGATAAATTCTATCACTGCCTCCATTTCTTCCCCATCTATTTGACAATAACTGAGATTGCTACTTACCATGATCTTTGTCTTTTTAACGTTGAGCAGCAGGTGAGCTTTTCCACTCTCCTCTTTCATCCTCATCACTTTCAGCCATCAAAGTAGTATTATCCACGTATCTGAGGTTGTTGATATTTCTTCCAGCAATATTGTTTCTGGCTTTAGATTCATCCAGCCCTGCCTTACGCATGATGTATACTGCTTATAAGTTGAATAAATAAGGTGACAATATACAACCTTGTCACACTCTTTGCCTGATCTTGAACCATTCTGTTGTTCCATGTTTGGTTCTGATCATGGCTTCTTGGTCCACATACAGATTCCTCAAGAGATAGATGAGATGATCTGGTACTCCCATCTCTTTAAGAACATGCCACATTTTGTTGTGATCCATATAGTCAAAGGCTTTAGAAGTCTATGAAGCAGAAGTAAATGTTTTTCTGGAACTCTCTTGCTTTCTCTATTATCCAACAGATATTGGCAATTTGGTTTCTTGTGCCTCTTCCTCTACAGAAACTGTTTTGAACATCTGGTAGTTCCTGGTGCACAGATTGTTGGAGCTGAGCTTGTAGGATCTTAAGCATCACCTTGTTGGCATTTGGGATTCGGAGGTAGACTGACCTTCTCCAGTCTATTGGCCACTGTTCTACAAATTTGTTCGCATAAGACAAGCATCAGCATGATCTTTTAAGATTTTAAATAGTTTAGCTGGGAATCCATCAACTCCTGCAGCCTTGTAATCAGCAAGGCCTCCTAGAGTCCATCTAACTTCACTCTCAAAGATTTCTGGCTCCAGCTCACTGGACAAACTATTGAAGTAATTATTGCTGTTAAGATCCTTCCTGTATATATCTTCAGTGTATTCCTGCCACCTCTTCTTTATCTGATCTGCTTCTGTTACATCTCTACCATTTTTATATTTTATCACTCCCACTTTGGCATGAAACTTTCCTTTGAGATCACCAATTTTCTTGAAGAGATCCCACGACTTTCCCATTATTTTATATTCTTTAAATTCTTTACATCGAATGTCTGATCGTGTCTCTTATTGCTATCCTCTGGAATTCTGCATTCAGTTGGACAAATATTTTCCATTCTCTCCTCTCTTTCACTTTCCTTCTTTCCTGAGCTATTTTAGTTTTTTATCAGACAGACAGTTTCTCTTTTTACTTTTCTTTTGTTTCTGAATATTCTTTGTTGTGGTTTCCTGGACAATGGTGCAAATTTTGGTCCAAAGTTCTTCAGGCATTCTATCTATTTATTACACCCACTGCATATTCAGATGGCATATTATTTATTTTGTATCTGCTTATTCTGATGAATTTTCCTCTTGAGAAGCTCATGGTCTGTACCACAAACAGCTCCAGTTCTTCTTTCTTATGAGCTCCTCCATCTTTGGCTACAAAGTAGATTGTCAATCTGATTTCTATATTGTCCATCTGGTAAGTTGTCTTGGCAGCTGTTGGAAGAGGGTGTTTGCTATGACCAGAGTATTATTTTGACCAAATTCTACTAATCTTTGACCTGCTTCATTTCTTACTCCAAGGTCAAAGTTGCCAGTTAATCCATGTATCATTTGGTTGCCTACTTTAGCATTCCAATCTTCTATGACGTGTTGAAAGTTTTTGTAGAGTTGGACAACTTCAGCCTCTTTCAGCATCCATGGTTGGAACATAGAATTTAAACACTGTAAAATGGCTTGTCTCAAATTGAAATCATTCTGTCATTTATTGTGTTGTAACCAAGCATTGTTTTGGCCATCCTTTGACTTGATTATGAGAGCTTCTTCTGTGCGATTCTTGACCACAGTAGAAGATCTGGTGGTGGTCTGATGTGAAATGTCCTATTCCAGTCCATTTGAGTTTACTTGCCATTTCATGTTTGACAAAATCCATCTGCCTTGGTTCATAATTCTAGGTCTGATAGGAATGCTAGGTTCCCAAGGTATTTACTACCCATTGGTTCGTAATCTATATACAATGTGGGAAAATAAACTAAAGTCTTTATTAATAAGGGATAACAACGGCGATATCATAAAAACAATTGGTATAAAAAATCCCGGATTGGAAAAAAGGAAATATAAAATAGGCTGGTTGATGTGTGAGCATATAACCACTTGATGGTAATGTAACCTCTAAATAGAGGGGTTCATGAAGTCACACCTAACAGTATTGCAGAGGGAAAATGAATAGCTTATCCAATTGAATTAATCCTGTCTGTGCAATTGTCAGAAATCTATAATACACATAAATACATGTAGTGATTCTGGATATATAGGATATCAGTGACCCTTTCGGGTTCACAATATTAATAGCCTGGAATGATCTGTCCTTTAGATGTATAAATATATCTCTCTTAATGGTTTGCCAGGATCTATTTAGACCATGTTTATCTATTTTTTGGTCAGGGCACAGGTTTTAAAAGATGCATAATGAAGACTTAGGAGTACTTAAGTCTTTTATCTTAATAGGACTATAATATATATATAATGTCCCCACAAGGCTTCTTCTCTTAAAAAGATTTAGCTTCTGTTTTGCCCATACTCCATTCCAGAGTTTAGCATAATATGGAAACAACAGTACACAGAGAGTAGATGGAAGACAGCAGGCAAGCTATTGCTTTAAGCACCGTCTATTGCGTGCTCGATTTAACTAATATCCAGACAACAACATTCACTTATATGGAAACGGACAGGGAGGGTAAGCATACAACCTCTAAATATTAAAATACAATACTGTTAGTAGAGAAGACGCCGGCGTGCCCTTAGCTGCAAGGCATGCCACGTCATCAAAGGCCGACGCGTTTCGCTTCATCAGACGTCTTTGTCAAGGTAGAGTCTGCTGAGCCGTCTAGCCCTCTTTTTAAACGTTGCCGTTACTACAGCAACCAATTGACACTGAGTGGACCTGCCCCCTGCAATTAGAAAGCGATCATAGCGCTATGATGCATAAAGATGAAGCAAACGTAATGAAAACAAGCATGGATAATAAAGAGGGTATAATTAAATGGCGATAGTGGCAAATAGATAGTCCCTATACAACATGGGATTGGGAACTCCAGGCTAAGAGGAATAAGATGTAAAAGAGTGTCATAAAATATATAGAAAGGTGGTGACTACATATACTAACTGCATGAGAAAATGAATATAAATACTAAAGAAAGGGGGATCTATGAATTGGCATAATATGTATGTAACCTGAATATACAGGGTGGAAATCTAAAAGGTGCATCGAAACAGACAAATAAAAATCTGTTATATAAAGATTATGAGATGTGGTGCATATGAAAAGCTAAAGGGTGTGATAGGGAGCACCCTATTGGTGGTCTAAGTACAAAATAATGAAAAGGGAGGGGAAAAGGGAGTAGAGGTTAATAGTGACTGTGTAAACGGTCATAATGCAGTGGTGATCAACTATAATGCTAATATTGTGAATAAGTGGTACATAACTTTGTTAAATACCATCTACATGCCGATTGTAGAAAGATGGTGCAACCTATCAGTGAAGACAAGCAGCCTTCTTGTACATGATAATTGTAATCACACGTGAACCATGCAGATTAGGTGGTTCCTACTTTATAGATATTATATCTAATACTAATAAATATCCATTTAAATGAAGGGTAAAAATGTGAAACCTTCATTTAAACCCTCTGGAGATAACGCTTTTAATTTATAAATCCATTTTGCTTCATGTTGAAGGAGTTTCTTATCTAGGTCTCCCTGTCTGGGGCCTTGATAAACTTTCTCAAGGGCTGTGAATGTGAGAACTTCACTATTGCCGCCATGAAAGATTTTGATATGGCGTGCTATAGGGGTGTCAAGATCTTTCTTAATAGAATATATGTGTTCGCCAATACGTCTTCGTAATTGGCGCCGGGTTTTCCCTACATAGATTTTTTTACACAAACATGTAGCCACATAAACTACACTTGTAGTGCAGCAATTTGAAAAGTCCTTTAGAACATATCTTGCCCCATTAGACGGATGTTCATAGATTTTTGTGGGTTTGATATATCTACAAAATTTGCAATTCCCACACCTAAAGCATCCTAGTGGGGGATTGAGCCATGTCTTATTTTGTTTTCTCTCTTTAAAAAAACTATGCACTAATGTGTCTTTCAGATTTTTTCCCCTACGATAAACAATAGGTATTTTTTGTGGAAGTATATCTACCAAGTCATTGTCACTTCTTAATAGATGCCAATGAGTAGATATAATATCTTTAATTGAAGCAGACTCGTAGCCATAAGTCAAAATACATCTTGGATATGTATTATCTGATGTTTGGGTATTTGTCCTGTGCGGTTTATTCAGTAACTCTGTTCTGTTGCAGCCCAATGCATATTGAAAAGCTTTCTTTAGGCATTTATTTGAGTATCCTCTTTCTAGAAATCTTTGTTTTAATTTATCTGCCTCAATTTTGAATTTAACATCTGAGCTGCAATTCCTCCTAATTCTTAGGTATTGCCCCTTAGGGATACCTTTTTTCAGGGGGTCAAAATGTTGGCTGTCCCACGATAGTAACGTATTTGCAGCTGTCTCTTTTCTGAATGTGGTAGTTGAGATGTTACCTTCATCATCTTTTTGGATTAGTAAGTCTAAAAACGATATCTCTGTTCTATGAATTTCATGTGTGAATCTCAAACCCATCTCATTTTTGTTCAATGAGTCCATAAGGGTTTCGAATTCTAGTTTTGTTCCATCCCAAATCACAAAGATATCGTCTATACAACGACGCCAAATCATTGCATGTATAGTGAGATGCTCAATGTTTGGTTCTGAGAAGATCTTCTAAATAAAGGTTTGCGTAGCTAGGGGCACATGGGGTGCCCATTGCGGTCCCCTTTGTCTGGTGGAACCATTTAACATTGAACAGAAAAAAATTATATTTCAAGACATACTCTAAGAGTTGGATAATAAAGTTGTTAAATTTTTCAAAATTAGTGCTTTTCGTGCTCAGAAATTGTTTAGCTGCCTCAATACCAAGATTATGAGGTATGCTACTGTAGAGTGCTTCAACGTCAATGGTTGCTAACCACGTATCTTTTGGCACTATTAAATGCTCAAGCTGTTTTAATATATCATTGGTATCTTGTACATAAGAGGGCAAATTCTGTACTAAGTCACGTAGTTAGTGATCCACAAAAATACTGACATTGGAGGAGAGGTTTCCCGTTCCTGATACTATAAGCCTCCCAGGGATAAGCATTGTTTGTTTGTGCACTTTCGGTAGTGCATAAAAAGTTGAGATGCAAGGGAATTTTGGTAGAAGAAACATATATGTTTGCTCATCAATAATCTTCTCCATTTTAGCTTTTTCTAATATAGACTTTAAGACTAATTTATATTCAAGATTTGGATTCTTTGTTAATACTTCATAGGTAAATCTATCATCCAAGATCCTATTGCACATCTCTTTGTATTTATCATTACTTAATATTACCAGATTGCCCCCTTTAGCCGCTTGTTTAATTTGAATATCTTTACAAGACTTGAGCTCATCGAGGGCTTGGTATTCTTGTTTTGTCCGATTGAAAGATTTTCTTAATTTGGTGAAATCTAAACTTTCTATGTCAATTGTTACCTGTTGAAGGAATACCCAGATGTTAGAGTAATCTTTTAAAAAGGGGGTGAAATTGCTTTTGTTTTTCCATCTTTTTGTGTCATTGTATGTTTTACCTTCCTCAGTAGAGGCATTCTCTTCTAACAGGGACATTAAAAGTTTGAAGGTTTCAATATCTTCTTTGTTCATACCTAACTTCATATGTTCTTTATCTTCTTTATTTTTAAAGAATTTCTGGAGGGCTAATTTACGAGCAAAAAGGTTGATATCTTTAATATGAGTACATTTATCCGACCTTGATGTTGGCACAAAACTAAGGCCTTTTCTCAGTACTGATTCATGGTCAAGATTTAAGATAAAGTCTGATAAGTTAATGATTTTCATACTTTGGTCTTTTATCAAACTTTTTGTATTGAACTTTTTCTCAGTACTTAGGTCTTTTTCCTTTGGTCTCTCCTCTCTGTGTTGTGGACGAAATTCATGACAATGTATATTATGTCCATGCTGCATTCCTTTCCTTACAATATATCATAAAATAAGGCACTAATTGCTTTTATTCTTTATTTCCTGAGAGTCCTAAGATGGCTACTGAGCTGTACCCTGGGAGTCATAAGATGGCTACTGAGCTGTATCCTGGGAGTCATAAGATGGCGACTGAACTGTATCCTGGGAGTCATAAGATGGCTACTGAATCATATCCGGGAGCTCCCAGATAACATTCATATCCGTGACCAAATAAGGATATGAGCCCCGCCACCTTCCAGAGCCAATCAGAAGCTTCACATAAACTGACCATAATGACATCAACATCCGAGACCAAATATGGAAGGACCCTTCCTACCTTGTCAACCAATCAATAACTCACTCACTGTCTAACAATGCGTCGTATGATTGTTATATCTGATCAACTTATATTATATAAGTTGCTATGTTGTATTTGGGGGGGTTTGCTCGCTGGTTCGTTTGTTGGGAAGAATACAAGATGTTTTATACCAGAACTTTTGGGTCTGTGTAAATTCTTGTCTCTGTGTGCACACATGCCCAACAGACGGATGATTTGGACAGGAACAGATATTACATAATGGGATTATTTTTATCCATCCAAAACAATTGGCGCTCCAACGTGGGGCCCTGGGTTGTGACCAACAGATAGCAGACAAGGAAGACTTTGGGACAATCTGTGGTGGCATAAAGGAGCCTGATCAACTCAACTCAGATATATGGTAAGGTTTAATGTTTTTTAAAACCTTGCATATATATGAATAATGCTGCTATAGATCTGCCACTTTGTCTTGGGCTGCTACTGAAGGCACCAAAAGTACAGATAAATTGCTTGCCCAGGGTCTACCTTGAAGAAATATCTGTACTGAATAATATCTGTTGCCTGTGTATGACTGTTGAGAGTGTGGGTCGAGTGAGATTTCTTAGATATTGTATTCAAAGACATACATGTTTGTGTTTGCCGCAGGTTTCAGGGACAGATTGGTAGTGTCCGAATAACACTATAGCCCTGAAATAGCCGTACGTACAGACGTACATATGCATACCTTTCTTTTGGAGGGTCTATGCATGGTGGATAGCCCAGTATCTCTTAGGGGTCATTCTGTTCGTGCCTTGGTAACGTGATGACCCCGGGAGATATCTATCACACACACTTAGGTGTAAGAGCATGTATGTGGGATGCAGACTTCAGGGACCGATTTATTGTGTCCGGATAACATGATAATTCTCTGAAGGCGTCAATTTTAACACACGACGGTGTGAGATTTTGAACTGCAATGTTTTAAGAGTCAGAAATGTTCTGCAGAAATTGATAAATATCACTGTGATCTGTAATTGCTTGTTGTGATGCATGTTTTAATGAGAAATGTAGTTTATAATTTCTCTCCCTGTAAAAGCTGCAAGCTGATTTCTGTGTAGCTGTGTGTGTGAAATTCAAGGTCAAAAAAAAAAAAAAAAAAAGCACAGTCTGTGAAAAGAATTTACTCCCTCCTCCCATCTCGTTAATTCTTTTAAGGACGTATCTTTCTATTTCAAATGCTTAAGGTCGTATGAAATAACTGTCATGTTTCTGTTCATGTTTTCATGCTTAGTTATTCTACTTAAGGTCGTATGAATTTTGTACAGTAAGTGAATGTCATGTTTCTATTCATGTTTTCATGATGTTGTTAGATTTTGCTTACAAGAAATAATGTTTGTGTGAAAATAGGTGTGTCCTGGGAGGAGTTTGAAAAAAAAAAAAAAGAAAATAGTTCAAGATATATACACGGAGTTACACTTTGAGACCGCACCTCGAATAGGTATCTCAAAGGAAACAGTACCTTAGGATTTTAAACGTACAGTATATATATGATGCAGACTGAGAATTGGTTGTGTAACAAACACAACAACGTAACAATCATCAGAGGTGTCAATGAACACATTTTAGACAGGTATGTTGGGTTTTCGGATTATTGAACCAAGAAATAATCTCCATAAATTCTGCAATGTAATGGGAGATTATTTTTTTTAATACATTGCATGTAACAGTTTGCATATTTCTGTGTATTTGTGAGTATATATATATATATATGTATATATGTATGTATATGCGTGTATTCTTTTGAAACATTTTGTCTGAAGTTTCTGTGTGTTTGTAACTCGATATTTTACTCTTTGGAGAGTGAGGTGATTAGTCTGCATTTTTAGAAAATGTGTTAGGGGTTTGGCCCACCCCTTCTCACAATTAAGCATAGCAGACTACTCCCCTTTTCTCATCCCACCCTTCTCTGTGTGTGTGTTAGTTTTTTTTATGTGAAAAAATGTTTGTCTGTATCATTGAGGGGAAATGAGAAGAAGGGAGGTTGCAGGCAGAAGAATGGTGGCTGGTTCTGGGTGGGAACCAAAAGTTTGCTACAAGATAGTGGTTTGTGGAATGAAACTCTTAACACACAGCCACCGCCCCATCATGGCTCCCAACTTAGAAAAATGGGAGTGGACTATAACTTTAGGACCAACCCCCTTTTAGAACTATGACATGCCCCTATACCCCATCTTAAAGGTAAACAACATCTACTATACCACTGCTGCTGGAGTCAGTGCCCTGTATCCACTACTCCTTGGTAATATTAATTTTTATTAAAAGGAAAGATGTATTAACATCTCATCCTGAGTACAAGGTGTTGCCATTAGAGACTTTGTTATTAGTTGCTAAAAAGGGTGTGAGTTCTCACAAGGTAATGAGAAGTCTACAAACATTATGGTGTCTTCTGAGCAGGAGGAGACAGAGCCAACAAGCACAATAAAGTGTTTTATTTGTAACAAAGTTGGACACCTTAGGGTTCCACCAGTTATGGTGAAGTTAAAACCAGTAGCTGAAATAGCACAAGAAACTGGTATATCATGGCCAGAAAGTCTCCCTCTAATACTGTTAAGTGTGGGGTACACCCCTGGAGGGAAGTTTTCTCTGTCCCCTCACAAGATCCTATTTGGGTCTGCTCCTAGATTAGGGTGTTATTATCCTCAGCAATTGAATTTTAAATCTGATGTATTTGTTGTTTATGTGATTGTTTTATCTCAAGCACTGACTAAAATACATGCACAAGTGTTTTCTTCTATTCCAGATCCGGAAGTAGACACTGGTACTCATAAACTACTTCCTGGAGATTGGGTCCTGGTCAAGAGATTTGTGAGAAAGAATCTTCTGGAATCCAGATATGATGGTCCCTTTCAAGTTGTTCTAATTGCAGCACCATCAGTTAAACTTGAAGGACGGCCTACTTGGTTCCACGCATCTCATTGCAAAAATAAAGTTTCAGTACCAGACCCATAGCAACCAACATTATGATCATAACACATATCCTTTCCTGTCTGTTCTTAACTAAAGTAGAACCTTCTGCATTCATTAGTGAAAAGAAAGATGGTATTACATTTTGGTACAATCCATCTAAATCACATATGATCACATTGTCCTTTGATTATTGTCATGTTGTATGTTGCCAACAGCTAAGCGTGACTCAACAATGTAACTTGTACGAAGACACTCACAGCACATCTATATACATATGTGTTACAGACCAGACTTGGGGAAAAGATTGTAGTCATTGGGAAGCTGTAGGATGGAACACTGTGACAGCTTGGGGCTACAAACCACAGAGTGCCTTAGATAGAACAGATTTGAGTGGAAGCCCTTTACTTGAACGTATGACTCTAATAAAGCCAGGCAAATGCTCGCCAAATGGCAAGACTGGAGCTAACATGCGACTTACTCTGACTATCAAGAACCCCAGACCCACAGACGCAGGTACATACCTAATGGGTGGCCCAGACCCACAGACGCAGGTACATACCTAATGGGTGGCTGGGTTAGAGGAAAAGCAAAAGGACGGATTGGTAAATTTATGTTCAGAGATCTAAATGCACCACTCATATCAGAAGACTATTGCAAGTACAACACACTCAGGCATTACCCCAAATGACTGATATCAGTGAACCTACGTACGAAGGAACCCTAGCAAATGAGACTGGGTTCACAGACCTCAACTTATGGCTGGAATGGATGAAATATAACGTAGAGTCACATAATAAGACTAATTGTTATGTTTGTGCAAGTGCCTGACCTCACCTAGGCACTGTTCCACTTATGGTAACTATGAAGGAAGAAAAGTGTTTCTTAAGCCTTTATAAAACTACCCAGACTAAAAGATCTAGATTGTGAACAATGGGAAAACAGGTATCCTATTATACCTGACAATCTACATCCAGGTGAAGGTATAACCATATACCCAGGTAATTACACATGCTAAACAAGGAGTACACCTCAAGGGAAAAACCTAAAGAGGTTTAAGCAAGAGTTCTGCATTATATATTGTATTGGCTTCACAGTTTACAGAGCAGACACAAACATTGGGAGACATACATTGGATATGTGGGGACATGAAGCTCAGATCAAGACTAGAGGGTATCTGGTATGGTGAGTGTACCCTGACAAAGGTCATAATGCCAGTGCACATAGTGCTTATCCAAACTGATACCTCACCACACACCCTACTGACAACATCTAGACACAAAAGAAAGGTGTCTTCCCCACAAGGTAGCTTTGACCCCCATGTGTACATGGACTCTATTAGAGTCCCAAGGGGGGTGACTGATGAGTTTAAGGCCCGAAACCAGATAGTAGCACTGATACCAATGATTGGTGTAAATAAAAATGTTGCTTGAATCAATTATATATATTATAACCAACAAAGGTTTGTGGATTACACAAGAGACGCTCTGCAAGGAGTTGCAAAACAATTAAAAGCCACATCACACATGGCCATCCAGAATAGAATGGCACTAGACATGATCCTTGGTAAAAAAGGGGGAGTGTAAAATGCTCCCCGACACTGGCAACTGCTGCACCTACATACCTGATAATATGGGTCCAAGCGGTAAGATTACTTTAGCCATTAAAGAAATAAACAACTTGGCACAAGAATTGAAGGAGAATTCTGGAACCACAGACTATTGGGATAAATGGTTTGGGTGGATGAATAACTGGCAGAAGGTATTGTCACAGGTTGGAATTGTCTTTCTTTCAATACTGATAATTCTTGCATTTGTTACCTGTTGTATTATCCCCTGTGACCAAATATATATATATTTAAAGAAGTCAGTTACTGGAGTCACACCAACCTTTGTGCACCAAGAAATATATGAAGATGACTGTAAGGAGTCACATAAGATGTTACGGTCTATTATGTCTAGAAATGAAAGTTCTACATAAACCCCTTGTCCCACATGTTCCTGAAACAAGGGGTCAGGGATAGCATCTGACTCGCCTATGACAGTGGCAAGAGGGGTCATGGACAAGCCATGGCAACTCTAACGTACAAAGAAGAACGGGCGTTCATTGGTGCAGATGTGCTAGGGCTTTCTTACATTCATACATCTCCTCCACAGGGACAGTTGTACACATAGGTCCTCATTCAATTGCGATTTGGCCAATTGAATAGGGCTCTAAATAAGCACATAACTTATTTCTCTTAAATAAGTTTTTAGTTAGTAAACATCTATCCAAAAGCAAGGCTTTCACTAACTAAAAACTTATTTAAAAAAAATATGTTATGTGCTTATTTAGAGCCCTATTCAATTGGCCAAATCGCAATTGAATGAGGACCTTAGTCTCTAGGGGGGACTGTTACTATTTATATGCTGTTTTTATGACTTTATACCTTAATTAATACGTTTTACTAAGAAGAAACCTATATCTTTACTCAGACATTTTATGTAGTACTCTCTAGAAGAGGAAGATATAATACATCTAACCTGTCATATCTACAAGAATAGAATATAAGTGTAATAAATAACATAATATAGCATTTTAGGGGGGACTGTTGTGGACGAAATTCATGAAAATGTATATTATGTCCATGCTGCATTCCTTTCCTTACAATATATTGTAAGATAAGGCACTAATTGCTTTTATTCTTTATTTCCTGAGAGTCCTAAGATGGCTACTGAGCTGTACCCTGGGAGTCATAAGATGGCGACTGGACTGTATCCTGGGAGTCATAAGATGGCTACTGAATCATATCCGGGAGCTCCCAGATGACATTCATATCCGTGACCAAATAAGGATATGAGCCCGCCACCTTCCAGAGCCAATCAGAAGCTTCACATAAACTGACCATAATGACATCAACATCCGAGACCAAATATGGAAGGACCCTTCCTACCTTGTCAACCAATCAATAACTCACTCACTGTCTAACAATGCGTCGTATGATTGTTATATCTGATCAACTTATATTATATAAGTTGCTATGTTGTATTTGGGGGGGTTCGCTCGCTGGTTCGTTTGTTGGGAAGAATACAAGATGTTTTATACCAGAACTTTTGGGTCTGTGTAAATTCTTGTCTCTGTGTGCACACATGCCCAACAGACGGATGATTTGGACAGGAACAGATATTACATAATGGGATTATTTTTATCCATCCAAAACATCTGGACCTTTCACAGGAAACTGGCCTTCTTCTAAAAAACCCTCATTATTATAGGTGTTTGGCATTCTAGTTTGTGCAAACTTTCTTGCATTGTATGCTTCTCTTCTATTATGCATACCAGGTCGTCTACCTCTTGAACTATGAATGGAATGTTCATCTATGTCTGAATTGTCATAATCTGAGGAATTTATGTCAGAATTTCTTTGAGATGGTATTGAGGTAGGGAATTTCCTAAAGATTCTATTTGTTTGGAAATCAGTTTTGTCTCTTAGGAATTTTTTCTGTTTCCGGTCTTTAATTTCTCTTTTGAATCTCTCTATATTATCATTTATTTTTTTACATAGTGATTCATACTCTGTAGAGTCACTTTGTTTATTAAATTCTTGCTGACATAATACGATCTTGGGTTTTAGTAGCTCCAAATTATGTTTTTCTGTCTCAATAATCAGACTGATTAATTCAGATGAACATTTAAGAAGAATATCTTTCCATTTGTTAACAAAAGTTTCATCACTCAAATTTATTGCAGGGTTAAGGTGCAATCTTAGGCCTCTGGGAATGTACTTGCTTTTAAGGTAATTTTGTAAGCTGCTTATTTCCCATACAGAGCGTACTTGTTTTCTCATTACTTTTAGAAGATCTCCATATATATTTTTGATATCTTTATTGCCTTCAAGTGGTGGCTGAGGATTACCACTAAAGCTTTCCTCAGCTTCTTTTAGGAGCGATTCAATATCTATATTTTGAATACAAAAATTAGTCATTGTATATAGAATGTTTGCTCTGGGATATAAGTACTTCAGGGTAAAGTGCTAGTCCTGAGTGTCAAAAGAAGAAAATATATAAATTCCTCTGATAAAGTAGTAGAATTCTAATGCTTCCTTTGTGTGGATTGAACCACTAATCTATAAATCTAGGTCTGATAGGAATGCTAGGTTCCCAAGGTATTTACTACCCATTGGTTCGTAATCTATATACAATATGGGAAAATAAACTAAAGTCTTTATTAATAAGGGATAACAACGGCGATATCATAAAAACAATTGGTATAAAAAATCCCGGATTGGAAAAAAGGAAATATAAAATAGGCTGGTTGATGTGTGAGCATATAACCACTTGATGGTAATGTAACCTCTAAATAGAGGGGTTCATGAAGTCACACCTAACAGTATTGCAGAGGGAAAATGAATAGCTTATCCAATTGAATTAATCCTGTCTGTGCAATTGTCAGAAATCTATAATACACATAAATACATGTAGTGATTCTGGATATATAGGATATCAGTGACCCTTTGGGGTTCACAATATTAATAGCCTGGAATGATCTGTCCTTTAGATGTATAAATATATCTCTCTTAATGGTTTGCCAGGATCTATTTAGACCATGTTTATCTATTTTTTGGTCAGGGCACAGGTTTTAAAAGATGCATAATGAAGACTTAGGAGTACTTAAGTCTTTTATCTTAATAGGACTATAATATATATATAATGTCACCACAAGGCTTCTTCTCTTAAAAAGATTTAGCTTCTGTTTTGCCCATACTCCATTCCAGAGTTTAGCATAATATGGAAACAACAGTACACAGAGAGTAGATGGAAGCCAGCAGGCAAGCTATTGCTTTAAGCACCGTCTATTGCGTGCTCGATTTAACTAATATCCAGACAACAACATTCACTCATATGGAAACGGACAGAGAGGGTAAGCATACAACCTCTAAATATTAAAATACAATACTGTTAGTAGAGAAGACGCCGGGGTGGCCTTAGCTGCAAGGCATGCCACGTCATCAAAGGCCGACGCGTTTCGCGTCATCAGACGTCTTTGTCAAGGTAGAGTCTGCTGAGCCGTCTAGCCCTCTTTTTAAACGTTGCCGTTACTACAGCAACCAATTGACACTGAGTGGACCTGCGCACTGCAATTAGAAAGCGATCATAGCGCTATGATGCATAAAGATGAAGCAAACGTAATGAAAACAAGCATGGATAATAAAGAGGGTATAATTAAATGGCGATAGTGGCAAATAGATAGTCCCTATACAACATGGGATTGGGAACTCCAGGCTAAGAGGAATAAGATGTAAAAGAGTGTCATAAAATATATAGAAAGGTGGTGACTACATATACTAACTGCATGAGAAAATGAATATAAATACTAAAGAAAGGAGGATCTATGAATTGGCATAATATGTATGTAACCTGAATATACAGGGTGGAAATCTAAAAGGTGCATCGAAACAGACAAATAAACAATTGACATAGAAAGTTTAGATTTCACCAAATTAAGAAAATCTTTCAATCTGACAAAACAAGAATACCAAGCCCTCGATGAGCTCAAGTCTTGTAAAGATATTCAAATTAAACAAGCGGATAAAGGGGGCAATCTGGTAATATTAAGTAATGATAAATACAAAGAGATGTGCAATAGGATCTTGGATGATAGATTTACCTATGAAGTATAAACAAAGAATCCAAATCTTGAATATAGATTAGTCTTAAAGTCTATATTAGAAAAAGCTAAAATGGAGAAGATTATTGATGAGCAAACATATATGTTTTATTCTACCAAAATTCCCATGCATCTCAACTTTTTATGCACTACCAAAAGTGCACAAACAAACAATGCCTATCCCTGGGAGGCTTATAGTATCAGGAACAGGAAACCTCTCCTCCAATGCCAGTATTTTTGTGGATCACTACCTACGTGACTTAGTACAGAATTTGCCCTCTTATGTACAAGATACCAATGATATATTAAAACAGCTTGAGCATTTAATAGTGCCAAAAGATACGTGGTTAGCAACCATTGACGTTGAAGCACTCTACAGTAGCATACCTCATAATCTTGGTATTGAGACAGCTAAACAATTTCTGAGCACGAAAAGCACTAATTTTGAAAAATTTAACAACTTTATTATCCAACTCTTAGAGTATGTCTTGAAATATAATTGTTTTCTGTTCAATGATAAATGGTTCCACCAGACAAAGGGGACCGCAATGGGCACCCCATGTGCCCCTAGCTACGCAAACCTTTTTTTAGGTTGCTGGGAGAAGAAGATCTTCTCCGAACCAAACATTGAGCATCTCACTATACATGCAATGATTTGGCGTCGTTATATAGACGATATCTTTGTGATTTGGGATGGAACAAAACTAGAATTCGAAACCCTTATGGACTCATTGAACAAAAATGAGATGGGTTTGAGATTCACACATGAAATTCATAGAACAGAGATATCGTTTTTAGACTTACTAAGCCAAAAAGATGATGAAGGTAACATCTCAACTACCACATTCAGAAAAGAGACAGCTGCAAATACGTTACTATCGTGGTACCGCCAACATTTTGACCCCCTGAAAAAAGGTATCCCTAAGGGGCAATACCTAAGAATTAGGAGGAATTGCAGCTCAGATGTTAAATTCAAAATTGAGGCAGATAAATTAAAACAAAGATTTCTAGAAAGAGGATACTCAAATAAATGCCTAAAGAAAGCTTTTCAATATGCATTGGGCTGCAACAGAACAGAGTTACTGAATAAACCGCACAGGACACATACCCAAACATCAGATAATACATATCCAAAATGTATTTTGACTTATGGCTACGAGTCTGCTTCAATTAAAGATATTATATCTAATCATTGGCATCTATTAAGAAGTGACAATAACTTGGTAGATATACTTCCACAAAAAATACCTATTGTTTATCGTAGGGGAAAAAATCTTAAAGACACATTAGTGCATAGTTTTTTTAAAGAGAGAAAACAAAATAAGACATGGCTCAATCCCCCACTAGGATGCTTTAGGTGTGGGAATTGCAAATTTTGTAGATATATCAAACCCACAAAAATCTATGAACATCCGTCTAATGGGGCAAGATATGTTCTAAAGGACTTTTCAAATTGTTGCACTACAAGTGTAGTTTATGTGGCTACATGTTTGTGTAAAAAAATCTATGTAGGGAAAACCCAGCGCCAATTACGAAGACGTATTGGCGAACACATATATTCTATTAAGAAAGATCTTGACACCCCTATAGCACGCCATATCAAAATCTTTCATGGCGGCAATAGTGAAGTTCTCACATTCACAGCCCTTGAGAAAGTTTATCAAGGCCCCAGACAGGGAGACCTAGATAAGAAACTTCTTCAACATGAAGCAAAATGGATTTATAAATTAAAAGCGTTATCTCCAGAGGGTTTAAATGAAGGTTTCACATTTTTACCCTTCATTTAAATGGATATTTATTAGTATTAGATATAATATCTATAAAGTAGGAACCACCTAATCTGCATGGTTCACGTGTGATTACAATTATCATGTACAAGCAGGCTGCTTGTCTTCACTGATAGGTTGCACCATCTTTCTACAATCGGCATGTAGATGGTATTTAACAAAGTTATGTACCACTTATTCACAATATTAGCATTATAGTTGATGACCACTGCATTATGACCGTTTACACAGTCACTGTTAACCTCTACTCCCTTTTCCCCTCCCTTTTCATTATTTTGTACTTAGACCACCAATAGGGTGCTCCCTATCACACCCTTTAGCTTTTCATATGCACCACATCTCATAATCTTTATATAACAGATTTTTATTTGTCTGTTTCGATGCACCTTTTAGATTTCCACCCTGTATATTCAGGTTACATACATATTATGCCAATTCATAGATCCCCCTTTCTTTAATATTTATATTCATTTTCTCATGCAGTTAGTATATGTAGTCACCACCTTTCTATATATTTTATGACACTCTTTTACATCTTATTCCTCTTAGCCTGGAGTTCCCAATCCCATGTTGTATAGGGACTATCTATTTGCCACTATCGCCATTTAATTATACCCTCTTTATTATCCATGCTTGTTTTCATTACGTTTGCTTCATCTTTATGCATCATAGCGCTATGATCGCTTTCTAATTGCAGTGCGCAGGTCCACTCAGTGTCAATTGGTTGCTGTAGTAACGGCAACGTTTAAAAAGAGGGCTAGACGGCTCAGCAGACTCTACCTTGACAAAGACGTCTGATGACGCGAAACGCGTCGGCCTTTGATGACGTGGCATGCCTTGCAGCTAAGGGCACGCCGGCGTCTTCTCTACTAACAGTATTGTATTTTAATATTTAGAGGTTGTATGCTTACCCTCCCTGTCCGTTTCCATATGAGTGAATGTTGTTGTCTGGATATTAGTTAAATCGAGCACGCAATAGACGGTGCTTAAAGCAATTGCTTGCCTGCTGTCTTCCATCTACTCTCTGTGTACTGTTGTTTCCATATTATGCTAAACTCTGGAATGGAGTATGGGCAAAACAGAAGCTAAATCTTTTTAAGAGAAGAAGCCTTGTGGGGACACTTATATATATATTATAGTCCTATTAAGATAAAAGACTTAAGTACTCCTAAGTTTTCATTATGCATCTTTTAAAACCTGTGCCCTGACCAAAAAATAGATAAACATGGTCTAAATAGATCCTGGCAAACCATTAAGAGAGATATATTTATACATCTAAAGGACAGATCATTCCAGGCTATTAATATTGTGAACCCCAAAGGGTCACTGATATCCTATATATCCAGAATCACTACATGTATTTATGTGTATTATAGATTTCTGACAATTGCACAGACAGGATTAATTCAATTGGATAAGCTATTCATTTTCCCTCTGCAATACTGTTAGGTGTGACTTCATGAACCCCTCTATTTAGAGGTTACATTACCATCAAGTGGTTATATGCTCACACATCAACCAGCCTATTTTATATTTCCTTTTTTCCAATCCAGGATTTTTTATACCAATTGTTTTTATGATATCGCCGTTGTTATCCCTTATTAATAAAGACTTTAGTTTTTTTTACCACATTGTATATAGATTACTTGGTTCATAATTCTAACATTCTGGGTTCCTATGCTGAATTGTTCTTTCCTTTCCCCTCCAGACACATCCGCAGCTAGGGTCATTTCCACTGTTGCCCAATTATTTAATTAGCTCTGGTGCTACTCATACTCACCCTCTGCTCTTCCTCAGTAATGTGGAAGGCACTTTCTTAACTGAAGGGTTCATATTCCAGTTCCATATTGTTTTATCCCTGGTTGTGCTTGTCCATAAAGTTATCTTAGCAAAGTTAGTGGAGTGGGTTGCCTGTTCTTTCTCCAGTGGACAGCGAATTGTCTGACCTCTTTGCAATGACTTGCCCATCTTGGGTGACCCTACATGGTATAGCTCACAGCTTCATTGAAGTAAATAAACCCCTTCACTATGACAAGGTAGCGATCCAGAAGGGGTTGACTCCAATAAAGTATATAGATTTAACCCAATATGCTGTAGAAGGTAGGTAATAAAAACATAATGTCCTGTTGAGTGTTTATTTAGACTCTACCTTGTACTGTGTGTGCAATAGATGCCATTGTATTATTTTAACAATAAATTTGAATACTATGTAATGAAGAATCATTTCTGTCCTCTTTCTCTTCATTCTCTCTTTCTCTAATTTGTTTTGTTCTTGTGTCCTATCTTACTTCATTCTCTTTTCAGAGAAAATATATTCAAGCAGCCCAAATAGATTACATTACATGCTAAACGTATAATAAAAATAGGTTAAACTGTACTGTACTGTACTGTAGATGCACACAGCTAGCAACCTAGAAAACTGTAAGTCTTAATCACGTGCCAAATTAGTATATTATTAGAGAAAAACATTTTCTTAGAAAACAAGAACCAGTGAAGTCATTTGGTTAAAAACAAATATACTTTAGCTAATGACACCAATTACCTCCATCATGCAATAATATAATGTGGTACCATGACAACAGTTATAAAGACTTTTTCCAGAAACGTAATTGATAGTGGTATTGAAATACCCATTATATACTTATTAATAGGCTTGAAGTGAAATGTTGCGTGAATAGTAACTATTCTAGAAAATTGCAACACGACTCTTGCCTCTTAAAATATTACTACTGAAAAGGAGTTAAACTAAGTGGATGGTAGAGTTTATAATTAGCACCCACAATTACAGAGCCTAATGTGCATCAAATATTTGGAAAGGTTAAATGTATATGTAAATTAGCTGGGTTATTAATTAATCTGATAGAGGAGAACTTATAGGGCCTCATTCTATTAGCGGCCGCAGCCGTTGCGGGGCCGCAAGGACCGGCCGCAAGCTATTCTGCTATTCTATTTCCTTACGGCCGGAGGCTCCGGCAGGCTTGCGGCCGGTGCCTTGCTATCTCTTGCGGCCGCTCGCGCAGGAGGAAATCCTTTGATCTAAAACGGCCGCAAGAGTTTTGCAATTCAATTCCACCGGGAAACCTCTCTGCAAGGCTAAAAGCGAGCCGCAGCTTACTTGCAGGAAAGAGGTCTCGCTAGCACCAATTATGCACATAAAATAGCTCAAATAAAGCCATCCTGCACTTTTAGAAGACTATAAAGGGATTTTAGGTGTTAGAAAAAATAGCACATAATTATCCGATACTCAAATCCGTAAAATATTTTATTTTTACTATCCGTAAAATATCTATGTAAAAAGTCCAGAGTGCTTGGAGCACCTCAGACACACCCACGCCGCAGCCGGAAAATAAACAGTTAATTTGAACTCGGGTTTGGGCAGATGTGCAAGCTTGAGAGTGGGTTCCTTTTAATCCTCATGTCCCCCAATATGATCCCTAGCATTTACAGAGCTGTACAGTGCAGGCTTGAATTTATTTTTGAGTTTTTATATTTCTGAGATTACGGCCGGTTCCAAGATATGCGGCCGGCCGTAAAAGGAGATCCTTGCGGGGCCGTATAATAGAATCGCGAGTTAACTGAACCCCCGCAAGGAATCGCAGCCTTACGGCCGATTTACGGCCAATAATAGAATGAGGCCCATAGTGTCTGAAAAAAAAATGTGCATGAAAAAATTCCAAAGTAAACAGTTAAACCATTAGACTGAAGTTTGCTGATTTTCTTGCTTTTGCAAAGAGTTTTCTCTCATTGTTGACACCCCCTGAAATTCCCAGGGATAATTAGCATATTTCTACATTGTTTCTTTTGTTGCCTTTGGGATTTTGGAGACATGCTCAGTTATCACCTGAAGTTTGCCCTACTATGGGAAGTCACATGATGTCAGACACTTTCCTTTCCTTTAGTGTAATTTCCTTTCCTGAATATGTAAAGCTGTGATATAATGTATTGAGCTCTGCAGTGACTGCTGTCTAATGCAGTGTTATTCCTGTGTTATGTCTGTGAGCTGTGCAATCCTATGATAGCATTTCTACAGCTATGTCTGTGAGTATTGTCTAATGCAGTGTTATTTCCTGTGTTATGTCCGTGAGCTGTGCAATCCTATGATAGCATTTCTATAGCTTTGTCTGTGAGTATTGTCTAATGCAGTGTTATTTCTATAGTTCTGTCTGAGTGCACTAATTGTGCCTAGGTGAGAAGGAAGAAGTTAGTATAAACGGGAGAAGGGGCAAACTTGTGAGCTTGCAAACATTTTCGTATCGGGTGCAGTTCTAGTGAAAGTGTAGGAGTTTAAATAGGGGTAGGGACTTCAAAGAAAAGGGAGGGCAGATTTGAAGTGCAAAGGAGGAAAACTTTATACAAATATATTATTTTATATTCTTTATTTTTCCCACTGAAATTTTGTAGACAATAATAATAATTATGAGTCAGTCCAGTGGCAACCTCACTCAGTGTACATCCTGTCATATGTATGCAATACTTGAACAGATGATCCAGGGTCCATACCTCTGTGAGAGGTGTGAGCATGTTGCCTCTCTGGAAGCTCAAATTGGAGATCTGGAGCAGAGAATTGCAGCAATAAGTGATATTGCTCCACTGGAAAGGGAGTTGGTGCTCACTGAGCACAGTTTAGCTGGGCCTAGCATGGAGGGCGGAGCTGGGGCTAGTGAGGATGTCCAGGGAGGTAACTGGGTTACAGTTACAAGGCGAAGCAGGGGGAACAGGAGGAGGCAGGCCAGTTCTGAGTTGGCAAACACCAACAGATTTGCCAGATTGAGTGAAACTGTTGGGGATGTCCATTCAGGAATGGCAATGCCAGATAGAGCTGTTCCCTCTAACAGCCAGGAGAACAGTTCTACTGGAGAACAGTTCTACAGGTTTTGGTTGTAGGGGACTCTATTATTAGGAAGGTAGACAGGGTGATTTGTCACCCAGATCCCAGCAATCGAACAGTTTGCTGTCTCCCGGTTGCTCTGGCTCGTCATGTTGGGGATCGGGTAGACAAATTATTGCGAGGGGCTGGAAATGAAGATATTGGTACCAATGACAAAGTTAGTGGAAGATGGAGTGTCGTAAAGAATGATTTTAGAGAACTAGGTAATAAGCTGAAGGCAAGGACCTCCAAGGTAGTATTTTCTGAGATACTAAAAGTGCCACGTGCTAGCCCAGGGAGGCAGAAGGAGCTTAGGGAGGTTAATGCGGGGCTAAAGATGTGGTGTACTAAGGAGGGGTTTGGGTTTTTAGAGCACTGGGCTGACTTCTCACTTCGGTACAATCTCTACAGTAGGGATGGATTGCACCTTAATGATGAGGGAGCTTTTGTATTAGGAGATAGGATGGTAGAAAGGCTGGAGGAGTTTTTAAACTAGTAGGTGGGGGGGAGGGACTAGATATAAGTAATGGGGTAGAAAGTGTAGAGGGTATAAGGGATGAATTAACAACTCATAGGGGAGGAGATGGGGGGAGGGGTAGTATAGTCAATAGGGAGGTAGTACTAAGTAATTCAAGTACAGTGGCAGGCACTTCAGAACAACAGACTCATAACATAAGGTGTATGCTTGCTAATGCCAGAAGCTTGCCAGGAAAAATGGGAGAGTTAGAATTATTAGCAATTAATGAAAAATAGGATTTAATAGGCATTACTGAAACGTGGTGGGATGAATCTTATGACTGGACTGTTAATCTGGGTGGTTATAACCTATTTAGGAAAGATAGAGGCAATGGTAAATGAGGAGGAGAGATTTGTCTGTATGTTAAGCCTGAATTTAAGTTTATAGTCAGAGAAGATATTTATGGTGGACCTAGTGATAAAGCTGAATGTTTGTGGGTAGAGTTAAATAGCGGAGCAGCAAATTCCAAAAGAATATTAGTAGGAGTATGCTATAAACCCCCAAATATAGCTGAAAGTGAGAAAATACAATTATTGTTGCAGATTGAAAATGCAGCTAAGCACGGTCAAGTTCCAATAATGGTAGATTTTAATTACCCTGAAATAAACTGGATAAATGAGACCAGCAGTTCATCTAAGGGGAGCAGGTTCTTGAGTACACTCAGGAATCATTATCTGGCCCAGATAATACAAGAGCCTACTAGAAATGAATCTATCTTAGATTTACTGATCACAAATAATATTGATATAGTAACAAATGTTGGAATAGGGCAACCTTTGGGAAACAGTGATCACAACACAGTCTTGTTTGAGATTGAATTAAAAAAACTAAATTTTAAGGGGCCAACGAAAACTCTTAATTTTAAAAGGGCAGATTTTAACGGTCTATGGGCAGCAATACAAAGTATAGACTGGGATAAAGAATTGGAAGATAAAAATACTGAACATAAATTTACAACATTTAAATCCTTACTAAATATACATCCACATCGGCAGTTACCGTGTGGGAATAAAAGTAAAAGGAGTAAATCCCATCCAATGTGGCTTAACAATGATTTAAAGATCAAGATACAGAGTAAAAAACAGGCATTTAAATTATACAAACAAGAGGGAACAGAGACTGCCTTACAGGAATACAAGGAAATCAACAAGGATTGCAAAAGGGCGATTAGACTGGCTAAAATAGAAAATGAAAAATTAATTGCAAAAGAGAGTAAGACTAACCCTAAAATATTTTTTAAGTATATTAATGGGAAAAAGGTGAGGAAGGAAGCTATAGGAACATTACAATGTGACACAGGCCATCTGATAATTAGTGACCAGGAAAAGGCAGATGAGCTAAATAGGTTATTTTCTTCGGTATACACAAGGGAGGTACCAGTGGTTGGGTCACTGCACCATAATGGGGCTACACTACCTTTGCCAAATAATTGGTTAACACAGGAAGTAATCCAAAAGAGGTTGGAAAAAATAAATGTTAATAAAGCCCCGGGTCCTGATGGAATACATCCAAGGGTACTAAGGGAACTGGGTTCCGTAATAGCCAAACCATTATATTTAATTTTTCAAGATTCACTCAACACAGGGTCTCTACCAGATGACTGGAGAAAAGCTGATATGATACCTATATTTAAAAAGGGAGCAAGAGCAAATCCGGGAAATTATAGACCAGTGAGCCTCACTTCTGTAGTGGGGAAGCTTTTACCATTGTTTGTCCTATTCTTTTGAATAAGGACTATTAGAGTAATTTATGGTCAGACATTGATTCTCTGTTTATGGATAGGAACTCTCCATGATTGTGGTCCCCTTCCTATCCTGGTATTCCTACCACATATGTCCCACCGCTCAAGCACTTTAATAGCACTTTTTTATATCCCCCTTTCCCCTCCCCCTTTCTATCTCCCCCCTTTTTTTGCTCACTGTTATTTCTTCCATCCCCCCTTCTTCTCCTCCCTTCCTTCTCTGGCACTGGCCTTTGTTGACGATTTTAGAATAAAAGGTTTTTTTATGATATCTTACATGTAGCATCTAGCGGCTTTGGGGGTCCACTATGATTTGAATGGTTTGGCCATTAGGTGGTGTTGTATGCACAATATTAGACCATTCTATGAGTGGTTCCTTTGGTTCATTTATATTCTGCCCTCTTAATATATTATTGATATGAGAATCTTCCTGTGTCACTACCTATATTCTCCTTTAAATTGTAATTGATATAGCATTTGAATCCTATTATAGTTGCCTCTTTCTTTCTTATTTTCTATTTTGAGATATTATAGCAACTTAGGGATCCTTTTATTAAATAGTGTATTATAGACGCTTTCACATATTTTTTCTTCCTAAGCTTTTAGAAGGGTTAATAAGGGATAATATACAAGAATATGTTTATTTAAACAGGATTATAAGTAGGAGTCAACATGGATTTATGAGGGATAGGTCATGTCAAACAAATCTAATTAGTTTCTATGAGGAGGTTAGTAGGAACCTGGTTCAAGGCAACTAAGTGGACGTAGTCTTTTTGGATTTTGCAAAGGCTTTTGATACAGTGCCACATGGGAGACTATTGTGCAAACTAAGAGATACAGGAGTTGCAGTAAATATCTGCTCATGGATTGAGAGCTGGCTAAAAGACAGGAAGCAAAGTGTTGTTGTAAATGGAAAATACTCCGATTGGACTAATGTGGTAAGTGGGGTTCCTCAGGGTTCAGTATTAGGTCCTCTCCTTTTTAACATATTTATTAATGACTTAGAGGTAGGATTGGAGTGAGGTGTCTCCATTTTCGCTGATGACACGAAGTTGTGCAAGGTAATTAAATCAGATAGTGATGTGCTTTCCCTCCAAATGGATTTACATAAAATTGAGGAATGGGCATCTAAATGGCAGATGAGATTTAATCCGAATAAATGTAAAGTTATGCATCTGGGAAGGAAAAATAGCCATGCAATGTATAATCTTAATGGAGCAAATCTAGGTGTATCAGATATTGAAAGGGATTTGGGAGTGCTTGTGGACAACCACCTAGGTAACAGTGCTCAAAGCCAAGCAGCAGCTGCAAAGGCAAATAAAATATTAGCATGTATTAAGAAGGGTATAGAAGCCAGGGAAGCAAATATAATTCTGCCACTACACAAATCTCTAGTATGCCCTCATTTGGAATATGGAGTACAATTTTGGGCACCACTTCATAAAAACGACATTTTAGAGCTGGAAAAGGTACAGAGGAGGGCAACAAAACTAATAAGGGGAATGGAGGGGCTAAATTATGAAGAAAGACTAACCAAATTAAACGTATTTTCTCTAGAAAAAGGGCGTCTAAGAGGAGATATGATTACCTTATATAAATACATCCAGGGTCAGTATAAAGATTTGTCAGGGGAGCTTTTTGTGCCAAGAGGTTTTCAACTGACAAGAGGACATCCCTTGAGGTTAGAAGTAAAAAGATTCCACCTTAAAGAAAGAAAAGGGTTCTTCACAGTAAGGGTGGTTATTCTGTGGAATTCTCTACCAGAGGAGGTGGTGACAGCGGATTCGATAGATAACTTTAAAAGGGGACTGGATTTATTTCTAATTAAAAAGGGAATTCAGGGTTATCATGGATAATTAGAGAGGCAGAATTGATCCAGGGAGAAGTCCGGTCGCCGGTGTCTGGAATCAGGAGGGATTTGATTTTTTTTTTTTTTTATACAACTAATTAATTAATAGTTAATCCGCATATTGCAGATCGGAGGGCCTCATTCGCGATTTGGCCAATTGAATAGGGCTCTAAATAAGCACATAACATATTTTTTTAAAGAAGTTTATAGTTAGTAAACATCTATCCAAAAGCAAGGTTTTCACTAACTAAAAACTTCTTTAAAAAAAATATGCTATGTGCTTATATAGAGCCCTTTTCAATTGGCCAAATCGCAATTGAATGAGGCCCTATGTAACTATGTAACTATATAATTTCAATAGCTGTCTGTGAGACTATTGTATAATTTATATTTTCTGTGACCATCTCAGCTTATAAAAATGTTTGTGATATACTTTGACTGTCACATCAAATCAAAATATTTATTTGTGTTCAACTTTTCTTGCTTTATCATTGTTTTGTCTAAGCATAAACTTGTTTAGAGATTTATCTGTGTTTATTCAGGTCAGACCTAACTACACTGCTTATCAGCCCCTCCCCAACTCTCTTTTGCCATCTAGTGTCACAGCTGCTCGCTGATTGGCTGAAAAGCCAACCAGCATGTGCGTGTGCTGCATAATAGATATCTCATTAAAAATAAGATATCTTTTATGCAAATCACAGCTGCTGGGGGTGTCTACATCTCCCCCAGCACATAGTTTGTTATATTGCAAAAACAGTTTGCATGTTTTCATGCAAGCATTGTTTGCTAGGTGGGTTATGATGCATTCTACAGGATGCATTCATAACCCACCTCACTTTCATATGCCTTTAAACCACTAAGCATTAATTTCGATTGTATTCATAACAGAATAGTCAGGCACCAAGCTTAATATAAGGAGATATATTTACACAAAATATGGACATTAGAAAATTGAGGTTGTAGGCACTAATTTGTGGAGTGCATTTTGTTACAACCGGACAAGCCAAATGGCTAATATAGATGAAACTTAAACATTTTGAGATATTGATCAACTACATTACTCATGTTTATATCATTACTAGCAACTTACCCATCAAAAAATTATGGCAATAGAATTGTAAGGCAGGTAAGGCTGTTTGCCACACAAAGTGAGTTTTTTGATTGTGTGAGTACCTTCGGCGCTCATTGCAAGCCTCTCGGTTGGTATATTTTTGGTTGTCAGAGCCCCTTTGGCGCTCATGCCGAGCCTCTCCCCTGGTGTACTTTTGCTCCTCTGAGCACCCTTGGCTCTCCTTGTGAGGCACGTGCTGAACGCCTTTGGCATTTATTGCGATCCTGTCGTCTGATGTTCTTTTTTTTTTATATATATGTATGTTGTAATGATAATTAATTAATTAATGAAATCATAAATTAATATACTTGACCTTATTCTAATGAATATATGCAGCAACCAATATGCTGAAGAGCTAACAATCTGTTTTGATGCTCCTGCAGCATACAATGTAGATTTGCAGTCTTGGGCCCTCATTCAATTGCAATTTGGCCAATTGAATAGTAGTCTAAATAAGCACATAACATATTTTTTTAAAGAAGTTTTTAGTTAGTAAACATCTATGCAAAAGCAAGGTTTTCACTAACTAAAAACTTCTTTTAAAAAAATATGTTATGTGCTTATTTAGAGCACTATTCAATTGGCCAAATCGCAATTGAATGAGGGCCTTGGTGAGCTGAGATGTAAGTGTCAGCAATGTGTGCAGTGTGTAGTGTAAAAAGGCTGCGTGTGCGAGGGGAAGCCGTTCGTGTAGCTGTGTAGTTACGCATTTTGTAATGGTAATGTTATTAGTTGCAAGTTAGTGTTGTAAAATGGCGGTGATTGTGTACCCGTTACGCGGGTGTGGATCATTTTGCGTGCTTCCTAACAGTGTATTTATACTTTGTACGTTCCTGTGTAAATGTCGTATGTGCCTGGCGGTGTTTTGCGTGCTTAGGGGTCGTGTGGCTTCTTTTTCGTTTTTTGCACCGCCTATTTTTTCTCTCTCTTAGTGGATTTTCGAGTGGTGAAACTCTGGAAATTGGACTTACATTTGCATGTAACCTCACTCCCGGATGTCCTGGGTGTTCCCCCTTGCTGTGTGTGATGTTTTTTTTTTTTTTGTTAGTATTTTGTGTGTTTTTCATGTTTTTCTCTGTGCGTGGTTCGGCCGTTAAGTTTGTACTTTTTGCGGTTCGTACTTTTTTTTGTTTTCTAAGTGGCGGTTTCCTTTTGTAAGTGTTACGGGCCGTAATTTTTTTCATGCAATTTTTTTCATGCAATTTTTTCAAAGTGCTACTGGTCTTGCAATATAATAATATAATAATTTTGCAATCATTTTGTATTTGAGTTTTCTGTTGTTGTGTAGTCCCTTGGGTCGTAGATATGATACGCAAGTTGTGCGGGGTCATAGGGATGAGCACCTATGGTGCTCATCTCCACCAGAGCAGTGAGCGCCTTCGGTGCTCCCTGCCTAAGTCGTATGGTGTCGTAGGGATGAGCGCCTATGGCGCTCATCTACTCTGGTGCAAGGAGTGCCTTCGGCGTCTTTGGAGCTCCTTACCTGGCCGCAACAGTGGCCCCATTGCGTTACTGATAGATTTTGGCAAGCCCGCACTGCTGAGAACTATATATGTGATTGAACTATTATTCAGATTCATGAGCAATAACCTTCTAAATTTGTCTTCCTGTTTATCACCCTTAACAAAGCTGGTGTATACCAACAAAATCCTTTATTCATGCTTTGACATAGGAGCCAATTGCACAAATCAGGCCTTTTCTGCACTCAAATAAGAGGATAGGTACAGCGTCTTCTCCACCATGATGGCATATGAAGTTTCAATAATATTCTTCTCACAGTTAAAGTGGAATAAATGTATGTATAATGTCTTACATTATAGGTAAACTGAGACAAGAGTCTTTATTTTGAGGCGGACCTTGCTTGGCACTTAAGATGCATCTTCATCATTCTCAAGAGCTTGATTTTGGACATAAATGCAGATTTAACTGGTTCAAGCATGGGCTTCAAGGACTGTGAGCTTCAGTTACGAGTGATTTTGTATTTGTGGTTTCTGTATAAAAGATGGTGTAAAGATAATAACTGGCTTCAAAATGAAAAAAAAGTAGTTTTGAGTAACTATTCCAACTTTGTTGCATCCCACTATAAGGTTCATTAATATCAAAAACGTATATTATTACCATGTCAAAATTATCATCAGAATAAAAGATTCATATTTTAAAATTTTCAAGCTTCATAATTAGTGCTAAAGATTATTAGCCATCCTATGATTGACTATTAATATCTATTCTTTTGTCAACATTTAGATGTTTGGCCTAATTTCCTCTTCTATTTATTAAATGCTTGGGAGTAGGAATAAGTGTGTGTCGGGGGCGGGGGACCCTCAAGATTATATGATTAGGAGGATTACTCATTCTTATAAAAAAATATTATGGCAAAAAATATTACCTCAAATTAATTATGTGGAAACCTCAAATATTTTCTGCATTTTAATCTTTATATTTGTTATTTTTTCTGTACCAGTTTTATTTATTTAGTTTTTTCCTAAACCCCATTGTAAAGTTTGATCTGTCCCTCCCTATTACTATTGTGCTCGGGGGAAGTGAAAGAGAGTGGGAGTGATCATATCTGGCTTGATAATATGGTTGAAAGTATTTTCCTCTTAGTGCCCCCTCACCTTCTTCTCCCAACAATGATTACAGCATTGAATTCCTTTCCCTAAGGACTAAGGAAAAAAACAGATTGTTCCTATAGTGTATTTTATTCTAATTCTGAAGTGCAGTTGTGGGGTATATGTATGTATAATTATGTATAATCTGCACGTTGCATCACATATATAGTTTTCAGCAGTTCAGGCTTGCCAAAATCGGTTGCTAACACAACAATGAAACTGTGGGCAGGTGGTTGCGGCCACGCAAGGAGCGCCGCTGGTGGAGGTAAGCACCATAGGCGTTCATCCCTACGACCCCGTAGGACTTAGGCAGGGAGCGCCGATGGTGCTCACTGCGCTGGTGGAGATGAGCGCCATAGGTGCTCATCCCTACGGCCCCGTACGACTTGCTCATCATAACTACGACCCGTGGGACCACACATCAACACAAAACTCAAAAACACAGTTCACAGTGCAAAACCCGTAGCACTTGGAAAAAATTGCATGCAAAAAATTACGGCCCATAACACAAAAAAAAATATGAGCCGCAAAAAGTATGAACTTAACGGCCGAACCGCGCACAGCGAAAAACTAAAAAACACACAAAATAAAAATAAAAACATCGCACACAGCAAGGCGGGACACCCAGGACATCTGGAAGTGAGATTACACGTGAATTTAAGTCAAATTTACAAAGTTTAGAAACTTGAAAAACCCCTAAGCGAGAGAAAAAATGGCCACCGAAAAAAACGAAAACGAGGCTACACGACCCCCAAGCACGCAAAACACCGCCAGTCACATATGACTTTTACACAGGAATGTACGAGATATAAAATACACTATTAGAAAGGACACAAAATGATCCACACCCGAGTAACACATACACAATCGCCGCCATTTTACAACACAAACTTGCACATACTAACATTCACATTACACAATGCGGAAGTACACAGCTACACAAACGGTTTGCCCTTGCACACGCAGCCTATTTACACTACACACTTCACACATTGCTGACACTTACACCTCAGCTCACCAAGGCTTCAAATCTACAGGAACATCAAAACAGATTGTTAGCTCTTCAGGATATTGCTTGCTGCATATATTAATTACAAATACGTAAACTATATTAATTTATGATTTAATTAATTAATTAATTATCATTAAAAAATACATATACAAAAAAAAAAAAAAACGCAACAGGATCGCAATAAACACCAAAGCCATTCAGCCCACGCCTCACAAGGAGCACCAAGGGTGCTCAGAGGAGCAAAAGCACACCAGGGGAGAGACTCGTAATGAGCGCCAAAAGGCGATCAGCGCCCACCTTCCAATGACCACCAAAGGGGCTCTGACATTCAAAAATACCCCAACCGAGAGGCTCGCAATGAGCCAAAACACTTACTTTCTGTGGCAAACAGACCTGCCTTACAATTCTATTGCTGTAATTTTTTGACTGGTAAGTCGCTAGTGTCTATATAATTATATGCAAATTATAGGGAGAGTGCATATATTAAATACATTGTGCAGTAAAATTTTGTTTATTTTATAATTGTATGTTCCAGCTCACCAGCTCTGCTCTTCTATTGCTGCCCTGCCTGAGCATCTTCTGGCAGGGGCAGGGAAATCCAAATGACATCCCACAGACGTGATTCAGAATTCCCTGCCACTGCCAGAAGAAGTGCAGAGCTGGTGAAGCCAAGGGAACCCAGAGGGGAAAGGGGAGGGAACCAGGAGCGTAATGTGGAGAGGGGTGGGGGGCCCCCAAAGGGCATCTGTAGAATAGAAAAATAAAATTCTATATATATATATAGATATATAATTGTGCTCAAAAGTTTGCATACACTTGGTGAATTGGTAATATATGTACCATTTCTAAAGAAAACATGAGTGAGCAGAATGGCACAGTCATAAAACAAAACATGGCAACAAAGAAAAAATAAAAAAAATGTACCGCACGTTTGAGATCTACCCAGAGTGGCTTGATGATATTAAGGTCAGGAGATTGTAATGGCCACTCCACAACCTTCCCCTTTTTCTGCTGTAACCACTGGGCATATTGTAACCAGGCTTTTTTGTGGCATTGGCGCAGTAAAGGCTTCTTTCTGGCAACTCGACCATGCAGCTCATTTTTCCACTTCTTAATAAGTGATTGAACAGTACTGGCATTTTCAAGGCTTTGGATATTTTGTATATCCTTTTCCATATTTATGAAGTTTTATTACCTTGTTACACATGTCTTTTCTGCTCTGCATGGCTCAGTATCTAGCCTGCTCAGAGCAAAAGTGAGAGCTAACAAACTCATTGACTATTTGTACACAGACACTAATTGCAATTTAAAAAGCCACAGGTGTGGGAAATTAGCCATGTTGCCCAAAATGGTACTCTGTTTTCTTGGTGAGGTCTTACAAGGGCTTCATACAGTGACATTTTAGTGTTTTTTAACTATTAGGGATTCTGTGACTTAGACTTCCCTTATTATTATTATCTTTATTTATATCACGCCAACATATTCCGTAGCGCTGTACAGGGGTTGAGTACATAGCAGAAAACAAATTAAACACCTTGTAAAGAATGGAGGGCCCTGTTTTTGAGCATAAAATCAAATGTACATAGAGCTTGTTTCCAAGGCACTGACACAAGATTGAAAACTTGCAAACTTACAATCTAAGGGTGTCTTCCCTGTCTCTGTTATAGGACCACCAAAGTGTTACATGCCTAATATGCTCTTTTGAAGAACTTGATTTGTTAATACAAATACAAAATGTTTTTCAAAGTTTAAAATAGTTTTTAATTTTTAAGCATTGTGTTCAGTTTTACTTGAATGATATAAAGTTTTTTATTTCTGTAAAGGATTAAAAAAACTCAAAGAAGCGAGAAGAGCTGTTGTTTTCATTATGATCTGTATTCAAATTTGTTAAAACACTCTTTTCAAATAGCCCCTTAGCAAAACAACTCAATGGCAGCACAAGACTCCATAGAATAACCCTCCCACTCAAGCTACACACAGGCTCGCAGTCTTAGATTGAAATCTCCTTAAAACAATTAGAGTAATCTAAATATAAGATTTTCTCTAAACATGCTGTTATGTTCTTTCAGTTTATGGTCTTTCAAAGCTGCTGTTATCTTGAGAGTTCCATTCTAAGCTCATATTTAATTTGCTTACAACTTTGCATTGGTTTAGCATATCTCTCTGAAGTTGTTGACAAAATAGTTGATTTATATTGAATTAGATAAATTACATTGGTTTTTAAATAAAAGTCAGAAAAACACTGGAAATGTACTGGCAAAAATCTGCATTAATCTTAGTTAAGAGAAAAATGGGCCAACAGTTGAAAAATGCAGGAAGTTAAGTTTGCACGCAACCTTAGCATCCATCACCCTACAAAGGTTTTTTGATTACTTAATTTTTGACATTATGTTATAAAATGTTATCTTTCATAATATTACTGATCATGCTAGACCCCCTATGATGTCACATTGCATTTATAACTGTAAGTGCATATGCTAACTTTAGAGGATTAATCATTCTGAAGCAGATTATAAAAATAATATATATGGCAAAAAATATTATACTTAAAGACACCATAGTTAAAGCGACATGGAAGGTTTCTGGATTTCACTAGGAATTAAATATACATACAAATATATGTATGTGTATGAACTGTATTAAGAAGTACTTAGAAGGCGCCTACTTTATTCGAGCAATGCTAATTGCTTTTAAAAAAAAAATCGTCTGCTGGAGCTTATTTCCCCTATGTGACAAGTGTATTCAAAGCGTTTCACTTGTAATATTACAGCTACAACCCAGCATCCATAAACCATGCTCTCGTCAGTAGCAGTGATGGGGCAGGATTGTGGCACCCATGCAAATTACACCGATCAACCAAAAATATATGAATTTTGTTGCTGCACGAAGGTCAACAGAACAGTTTTTGACAGGGATCACTATATTAGTTGTTAGTTTGCGAACGTTAGTCACTTTTGCGGGTTTGTCACGTTTTGCAAGACTCGCAAAGCGAGGCGAGCTGTCGACCGTGCAGCCCGTAGAGCAGGCCCGCGGGACAGCCTGCAGTGAGGGCCGCAATCCTCCTTCCTCCTAACCCCCTTGGCCTGCAGGGAGGGATGCAAGGGAGGGCGGGAGGGGGGAAATAAGATACAAGGGAGGACGCAGATGAGTGCGAAGCAGCATTGCCACTCCTATAATTTTATTTTTGACGGGCAATTTCCTATTACATTATATATTTTTGGCCCCAGTGTTTCTGGCCCCAGCGTTGACTGTGTCCTCTCTCCTCTCTTCTTACCTTGAACCGGTGATCTCCTGCTGCTTTACCGTGTCTTCTTGCTGTGACCATACCGGCATATGCTAATGACGTGAAGTCACATGCACGTCATGTCATTAGCATATGCCGGTTCCAAAAACAGGCAGAAGACGCGCTGCTGCAGCAGGAGATCACCGGATCAAGGTAAGAAGAGAGGAGAGAGGAGATAGGGAGGTTTTGGAGACGGGGGGGGGGGGGTGAGGATAAGGGGGGAAAGGGAGGAGGATGAAGAGACATGACGGAGGGAGGGGGAAAAGGACACACAAGGGAAAGAGAGGTGGGGAAAAGGACACAAAGGGAGGGAGAGGTGGGGGAAAAGGAGACACAAGGAAGGGAGAGGTGGGGAAAAGGAGACAAGAGTTGGAGGGGGGGGGGTTGGCTGAGTCCTCAGGCGACAATCAGAGCGCCCAGGAGATGAAGAGGAGGATTCTCATTTTATATGTTCAGTGGGGTCAGCCACACCAATGGTATTTGACCCCACTGGCCCTGTCCTCCCCAGATAGATTTGCCACCCAGGCCCGCAAATTAGACTGACATGCAGTCCATGCCATCCCCACCACCATTAGCTCCTCCTCTTACCACTGGCATCTTCTGGCCACCACCACCCTCTCCCAATGATTTTCACTGGTCCGCAGCAACTCTCCACTCGCCCACTACCACCATCAACTCCTCCAACAGCCATGCCTAGCTTACTTGGACGTCCATCCACAGGTCCATAGTTGGAGGCCATTATGGGCCAAATGCTGATCCTGTTGAGAGAGGAAAAATACGCTATGCAGGGGATCAAGGTCAACGTCTCCTCTCACCCAGCTGTTGGTCACTGAAGAGTGCTTTTGCTACCCCCCATCACATGGTCCTGTTGGGAAATACAACAGCATGTACAACATAATATGTATACACTCTGCTCTTGAGCTGTAGATGGTGTGATGCAGTTTAGAGTACTGTTTATACATGTATATGAACTTGTTAGTACTCATAGGAAGGACGTTCTTTGTTTTCTTCACTTGATTTTTGTATCTCTTCCTTTTTACCTTTCACCCTGCTGGCTGCTGTTTCAAGTAACTGATATGTTATAAATGTTTGCTGTTTAACCAAACAAGTAAAGCCTAATACCGTTCTTCACTATCTGCCAGTGTCTCTTTTTGATGCATAACTAACAGGTTATCGGCCGAGACACTAACGGAAAACCACAAATAAGTGAGTGTTGCATCTATAATCCAGTAAATACTGACAGCCTTATTAAATTGCGATTCGATAAATTTATAAGGGCTCTATTTAAGCACACAGCATATTTTACAAAAGTTTTTAGTTAGTGAAGAAAAACTTCTGTAAAAAAAATATGCTGCATGCTTAAATAGAGCCCTGTGAGTGAGGAAACAAGAGCTGCATCCAATTTACCGAAAGATGACAAGTGGATCAGATAGGAAATTTGCAATAGAAAAGCTCAACAATACCAACTACCAGCTGTGGAAATTCAAGCTTGAAGTGCTGTTATCCAAAGATGACTTTTGGCAGGTACTGGATACAAACAGACCCCCTGACAACCCTGAAGAATGGGACAAAAAGAAAAAACAGGCAACAAAAGCCTGTTTAGTTATAAGCCTGTTAGTAGAGAATGATCAACTCATTCATATAAGAAAAAAAGCACAACTAAAGGTATGTGGACTGCATTACAAAAACTGCACGAGTGTTCAAACTTAAACAGTAAACTATATCTGCTGTGCAAACTGTATAAGATAAGGCCTGGCCATTCACAAACATGTGAATGCTATGCTAGAGATTGTGCAACAGCTACGTGTAATAGGTGAAGACATTAAAGACGGAGTAGCATTATTACTATGCAGCCTTAAATGTTCTAGAAACTAGACCAGAGCAGGAACTAACACTAGAAAATTCTAAAGGAAAATTAATTGATGAATACAACAGAAGAAAGGAAAATATTCATAATGAAGAGAATGAGAGATCAGAGGTAGCTCTAAAGATGCATGAAGGCACAAGACAAAGCAAATAAACCAGGGTATGTTTTCATTGCAAAAAGGCCAGTCACCTGAAAAAGAATTGCTCAATCTGGAAAGCTGAGCAGCGAAGGAAAGAGCCAACCATAAGAGAAAGCGTTAAAATGGCCACAAAGGAAACTGCACATGCATCATGGAGTGCTACCTTTAAAGTAACTCAGAATAATATTTTTTTCAGCAAAAAATGTACAATTCGAAACACAAAACAAATCCTAGCAAAAGGAAGGTTGAATGAACACGTGTACAAACTTATCACTGCAAGCGAACAAGCCAAAGCAACAACTCATAATATACATATTAAGTGTATGCACCTGTGGTACAGAAGATTGGGGCATCGAAACCCAGAAGCCATAAAGGATTTTGCAAAGAGAGGTTTATCAGAAGGTATGACAATTTTGCCTTGCCACACGCTCATGAAATCACTTGTTGTATCAAAGCAAAGGCCACACTTACCCCACTTCCATAGACCAGTCAAAGAAAGACAACTCAACCCATGGAACTCATCCACAGTGATATGTGTGGACCAATGAAAACCCCCACACCCAGAGGGAATAGATATTTACTGACGATTATTCCACGTACACAACATATCTACTGAAGCACAAAAGTGAGACATCAGACAGACTTTAAGATTTTGTAGCTATGACCAGCAACACATTTCAAGGGAAACCAGAAATAATACACATTGACAATGTCGGGTAATATATGGGAAAGGAAGTGGAATCATACCGAAAGAAATAAGGTATTATACACCAAACAACTGTACCATGCACTCCTGAACAAAATGGCGTAGCAGAAAGGAAAAACCACATACTCACAGAAATGGCCAGATGCATGCTTTCAGATGCCATTTTACCTAACAAGTACTGACAAGAAGCAATAATGACTGTAACATACCTACATAACAGGCTACCATCAAAAATGATTGAACGTACCCAATACCAAATGTGAACTTGATCAAAACCCAGTATAGGACCTATCAGAGTGTTCAGCTGTAAAGCATATACCCATGTCCCAAGCGAGAAATGTTCCAAGTTGGAGAACAAAGCCATAGAAGGGATTCTGGTGGGCTACAGTAAACAAAGTAAAGGATATAGAATCCTTCACGCAAAGACCAAAAAGATCACAATAAGTTTCATTGTTTATTTTGATGACAGAAAAGCATCAGCAAAACCGATCCTCGAAAGCTGTGTAGAGAATTTGCCCACTGAATCAGCACAAAAAGTGGAACTTACAATGTACAATCTACAGAAGAACCAAAAATCAGACAATCTACTCTGGTGACAAAAGGAATACCACACTGCAGATTGTCATACACCACTAAGACATATGGAATCCAGGAACTAACATCCTGGGAAAACATAGAAAAACTGCAAAAAAAGGAAGCAAATAAGTGGAGAGAGGCAGCCGAAGAAGAAATAAAATCACTTCAAAACCTGGTTCCCTCAATGAACTTTAGCTCCCCAGTGCCGGCAGCACTCATGCGAGACCAAGTGAGCGACCACCATCGCAAACTTTCTGAACAGTGTTCTTGATCCACAACTATATATGTGATATATATATATATATATATATATATATATATATACTTTCTTACCTGCTCAATGCTGCACTCCACTTCCTGGGGTAAGGAGGGGCCACGGCAGGCCAGATGGCCGAGGAGGGCTACAGATGCCTGATGAGGGCCACAGAGGTCTGTGCGTTGGCCACAAGGGCCAGAAAGGACTGAAGGGACCACAAGGGGCAGAGGGAGGCCGCAGGGGGCTGAGGGAGGCTGCAGAGGTCTGCGAGGGGCCACGAGAGGCTAAGGGGGAATACAGGGGGCTGAGGGATGCCACAGAGATCCGCAAGGGGCAACACAGTCTGTCATAAGGGGCCGCAGGGGAAGTTTGAGGGGGCCATAAGGGACTGTGGGGGTCACAGTACCTGCAGTGGCCCAAGTGGTGCCTGGGGCCTTTGGGGGGGTGCACAGTGGCCCATAAGGGGCCACAGGGGACCCACCAGAGGTCAGCAAGGTCATAAGGGGCATTGGGGGCCCTTTGGGTCATAGACAACCCAGGGGGGGCACAGGTACCACATAGGGCACAAGGTACCTGCGGGGGACACAGGGGCCAGGGGGCCACAGAAGACCCATAGGGGCCACAGAGGACATTTTGTGTGACAAGATGGTTTACAAGTGATCACATGTATTAAACCGTCCAAAGTGTGTTCTATCACTTTTATTTAAATGTTATAATAACTATTTTCTAAAGCATGCATTACCATCATCATTAGTGATTATTGGGAGTTAATAATTTGTTATGTATACATTGTGACACTGATGTGGCTCATTATTCCACTGAAGGGTTGTTAACCATCAGAGATGTCTAATTAATGATTAATTGACACATTGAGAGCAGCGCAAGAGTGTCACGTGATCATTAATGGTATACACGTTGCTATAAGAGCAACAACAATGGTGTGGGACTTGACTGGATAGGTATAGCCATGATTCCCACTGATGGAGGTGAGATTCCTAGTGCTTCGTGTGCCTCTCCACAGCCTCCTTTTGTGTTTGTGGGCCATCCTGAACAGCTTCTAGACATTATTGTAATCCACCCTTGTCATGCTCTGTCCCTATATGGCCATGTCCTGTGCCTATAACACCCTGTTCATTACACGCTCCTTGTGTAAATCCAGTGCCTGGCCTGTGTTATCTGTTGATTTACCTCGGTCATTCACCTCCCCCATTTATCCGCCATGGTTGTCAGACAGTTTTCTGTTTAAGGCCTCCTAATGCCCATTGATGACATATCCGCATTGCTCTTAAACATGGTGTAATTTGTGATATATAAAATAGAATAGGGCTACACCAGCTCTATTATTTTCCCTATATTATAAAGTTTAACAAGCAAAAAGTGCTCAGTAACTGTCCCTAACTATTCTATTCACCCTGTTTCTCATGATTGTGAGTGAGATACCCATAATGACCATGGACAAGGCAGACCCACAAACTACAGTAAACTTTCCCATTGATTTTTGACATCTGTAAATTTAAAATTATTTCACAGTTTAAACCAAATCGCTATTCAATTCAGACTTTACTGATCACTCGCAAATTGCGAATGACAAATATGTGGGTACTAAACACCACCCGCAAATGGTTTTAAAACAGCGGTACTTAAGCACACAGTACTGTACTAAAAAAGCATGGGGAAGCTTGTAAATTAATTGTAATTAAATGCTGAAAAGTTTCAGAGGCCCAAAGTTGATATTAAAAATACATTTTGATTGTTTAATTTGTGACTCGTTATACATATACAGGAACATCTAAAGCATTGCTTAAAGCTGGCTAAAGTAGTTAGAGAGAGTACTTCACTAAATAGCATGAAAAAGCTATTAGTTCCTGCCATGCATCTTCTGAGTGACAAATTTATCAAATCTTGTACAGATGTGATTAATAAATGTTCAGAGGATCTTATGAAGCTAATCCTTGAGGAAGAACTCACTAATCTAGAAATATTGAATGTTAAAGTTATTGAACAGGAAAAAAACTTTGATAAATTCAAAGATACACTTGAATTTGAAGATCTAAATATCAAATTGGTAAACAACATTGAAAGATTTAAAAAATACCTAATTCTGAGAAAGTAGAAACATTTCCAGAGAGACTCCCAAGACTATCAAATAGGAAAGATTTATAAATTCCTAAGACCCTCAAAAAAAAATCAATCAGGAAGATATAAGCTCATCAGATTATGAGCACTCGGATAGAGAGGACCAAGCAGTGAGTGGAATAAGTAATCACCAAACCCCTCAATCATTTTTACATACCCCCCATGGCCTTACAACAAGATCTGCTTGCAATACCAATCAGACAACCATGGAACACCATTTTTTATCCAAGGGGCACGCCCGATAAAACTGGCATGGAACAAAGCAACAGAACAGGAAAAACAGCAATTTGTTTTGAAAGAACACCTCAAGGGATCGTGTTATATAAAAGACAAAGAATGGGACAAATTGGCCAATGTACAAAAAGTTACTAATGATAATCCACCAGAAACAAACATTATTAATCTCTCAAATTTTGTTCTTACAGAAGCACATAAATTGATATTGTCAAAGGGTTTGTCATTTATTCCAACAAGTAATTCCAACTTATTTGACAACATAAAAGATTTAAATCTTTTTGTCAGAAAATTGGCTTTGAAAAAATGGTACTTAAATAAGGAGGCTCTAGAATTGAACCAATTGGGCTTAGACAAAGATCAGGTAGAAGCCTTTAAAACCCTGATGGCACTTTTGGATGAACAAAAAGTATCCACAACAAGTAAAAAACAACAAATAAGAAAAAGAAAGAAAAGCAAATTTACTTCAGAATTGACAATGTTCATCAATATACAGTTTTTTCTTGACATGGTGGAAAAAGACTTTAAAGAACATGCTAAAACGATGGAGACACAAAATGTTGGTACAAATTTGAAACAGAACTTGAGGGCACTAGAGAGGAAAGCTCCAAAAGAACTAAGTAATAGTAACATCATTATTAAGCCTACTGATAAGAGCAGAAATGTTGTACTTATGAATGACAGAGATTACCTTAAAATGTGCCAAATTATGTCACAACAGCGACTTTCTACACCCTCCCGAAAGTTCACAAACAAGAAATTCCAGTCCCAGGCCGCCCCACCGTTTCCAGCAATAACTGTCTTAATGAAAAAATAAATCTATTTGTAGATGAACATCTGAAATAAATAGTTAAAACACTACCTTCGTATCTACAAGATACTTTGGATGTTCTAAAACAACTTAATGAAAAAATAAATCTATTTGTAGATGAACATCTGAAATAAATAGTTAAAACACTACCTTCGTATCTACAAGATACTTTGGATGTTCTAAAACAACTTAATGACATCACAGTACCTGAAGAAACGATCCTTATTACAATTGATGTTGAACAGTTATACTCATCGATACCACATGACAAAGGTATTGCAGCAGTTGAATCCTTTATAAGTATGCAAAGTAATATAGATGTGGAATTCAATTAATTCATCATCAGATTACTTAGATTTATATTAACAAAGAACTATTTTGTGTTCAATAATTGTTGGTATCAACAAAGTAAGGGGACAGCGATGGGCACATCCTGTGCCCCAAGTTATGTTAATTTGTACTTGGGGCACTGGGAAAAAACAGAAGTATTTGTTGAAGCACTGCAGAAGTATACAGAGAATGTTACAGAGAAAGCTTTATTGATGATATATTACTCTTCTGGATAGTCACTAAGGATGAATTTCTGGAGTTTATTGGTATTTTGAATCTAAACAACTGGGGTCTAGAATTTACATACTCAATTGACAACAGAAAAGTTGAATTTTTGGATTTAACCCTTATAAAAGATAACAATGGAAAGATACACAGGTCAGTCTTCTGTAAACCGACAGCTTCAAATGCTCTCCTTCATTGGTCAAGTCAGCATCCCATCGCACTTTAATCAGGAATACCCACGGACAGTACCTGAGGCTGAAAAGGAACTGTGACAGTGAAACCGACTTTAAAATAAAGGCCAGAGATTTATGGTTAAGATTTAAACAACGCGGTTCTTCAAACCGTACACTCAATATATCATATAAAAGAGCATTAACAAATAAATGTGAGGATTTACTTTACAAGAAAGTCAAAAGGGAGAATGTTGAATCATTGGCAATCGATCAAACAGATTCTAAAAAAGCACTGGTATATCCTCAGAGAGAATTTAGCTTTGAAAGAATTTCTAACGATAGAACCTTCAATAACATACAGGAGAAATAAAAATGTTAAAGATTTCCTGGTCAGAAGCTATTACAAACCTCCGCAAACAACAACTAGCTGGTTAACCTCAACAAAAGGCCTGTTTAAATGTGGTCATTCTAAAGCCTGTAATTATATTCAACACAGTAAGGAGTTTATAGACTCCAATACAGGCAAAAAATATCCTGTTAAGAGTTTTATAAATTGTGAGACTACTCATGTTATATACGTGATATCATGTCCATGTCAAAAATACTATGTGGGTAAAACATTCTGACAACTACGAAGGCGAATACTCGAACATGTATATTCAGTAACTAAACAACTGGACACCCCGGTATCAAACAATTTTCATGAAAATCAACCGGAAGTTATGAGATTCCAAGTCTTGGAGAGATTTTTCATAGGACCAAGAGGTGGCAATATAGATCAGATATTACTTCAAAAAGAAAGTAAATGGATATTTACTTTGGATAGCAAATACCATAAAGGCCTAAATGAAGGCTATTCATACTCTGCTTTTCTCTAAAGATTTTGTTATATGACATTTAAAAGTATAATAATCACCACTGTATAGGATCTTTCAAAATGTAACACTTTGCATATATTTCTTGTTATTGGGTGACGTTCCCAAACAATATACGTAGATATACACTAATTTTCCTCACTATAAAATTAGGCAACACTCACATTATTTAATCTGTTTTTATCTTTAAACAAGGCTTAGATATATTATTATAAGTTAGTTTTTTTCTCTTTTTTATAAAGATTAAATATTTACACTCAACACTCAAATTTGGCACATTATTTACACATTTGTGGGGGGGGTTTACACAATTTAAATAGTTAATTCATTTTTTTTATGTCTTAAAATGTATTATTTTATATTATAATAATAAGTATCTCTTTATATATTTCTTATTTCTTTTGTTTGCTTTAGAATGTAGCCTATATAACTGCTTGGTCTATATATAGCTGCCTATGTCCCCCCTTATTTGGGTTCATCATTAGTTGTATTCCACCAGTCGATTTGGGGGTTTTGTGCCCTTTGTAAATTTATTAAAGTTGGGATTCCTTGTATAACGTTGTGACGTAGTGACGCCGACGTTATGACGTTGAAGTGTCAAATGTTAGTAGCAATTAAGTTAGAACTACTTTGAATTACTTGATGACAAATTTGCGTTGACGCGATGATGTCATCGCGTGAAACGTCATCACTTAACCATCGCTAATCAATCCGGAAGCGATTTAGGCTTTAAAAAGCCAGACAAGCCAGCAAAGTTAATAGCCTTAGTAAAAGTCCACAAGGATGGACAAACTTCCCTTTTTTTCTCTATTATCTGAGCCAAGAACCTACTGAAAGTGAAGCTGGATATATATATTGGGCTATTCCTTCATGCATTTGAGTATCTTGGAGCTTGACAGTTGAACAGCAAGTATATCTTTTTTTATTGCTATATGTTTCCTCAGCTCTGTATTGATATTTTAGAACACACTTTTGTATATAGTGTATAATAGCCCTTTTTTCAGTACCACATTTTTTTCACTTTCAGTTTTATTTAAGTCTCTTTTGGCTTCAGATTTTTCTTGTTTTTAGTATACCTATATGAGTGCTTTTATTGTGTTTTGTTTCAATCCTGTGATCATCAGTATAACAGGAAAATCTGTATATTCTGATTAATGAGGATTGTCTATATCAAGGAGTTTAAATATGGAGTGATGTAAGTGTGATTTCACAGACTACTCTTGTTGAAAGTACTCTTATATTTTATATACTTTAAGCAGAGTAGTTTTTGGATTTACAGTATCCAATTAAAGTTTATTTTTTATTTTTGAGTAACCCCACTCTACCCTAACTTATTAACCGTAACACTAACACCTACCCTAACTTATTAACACCTACACTACCTACCTAACCCCCTATTAAACCCCCCACCCACTAAATACACAAAATAAAAAAAGCTAAGTTACAAAAAATAAAAAAACTATGTTACAAAAATAAAAAAAGAACATTAAACCCCTCACTACAAAAATAAAAAAGAATTACACACCTGCAAAGAAAATATATGCACAAATATACATAACATTATGATACAGCAATAAATACAGTGCAAATATACCCCTAACTACAATACTATTAACCTGCTAACTACACTACATTTCCTCCTATCTACATTACATATCCCCCTGACTACAATACATGACCCCTGTCTACAAAACATTACCACTATCTATAAAACATTACCCCATCTATAAAATATTATCCCCTTTCTATAAAACATTAACCCCTAACTACAATACATTAAAACCTAACTACAGTACATTACCTCTATCACATTAAAATCTAACCTAAAATAGAATAAATAAGACCACTTACCTTGATCAGATGTCCCTTCAGCAGGTCACAACCCCTTGGAAAAAAATAAACATAAATTTAGCCACAAATAAACACAACATAAAAAATACGCATTCTAAATATTAAACTTACCTTTCCACCATGTCCACGTCCTTCTTGTCTCCTCCGGCTCGACCCCTGGAAAAAAGAAACATCACATTAGTACACAAATACACATACACAAAATATAATAAACTAAACATTCTAGTTTAGTTCAATTGGGACCCCTGCATTATGGGGTTAATGTAGGGACACTGCAGGGGTCCCAATCGGGTCATGATCGGGAACCCTGCAGTCAACGGGGGACTTAATTGGAGGGTACGCAAGGGCTTCACAGCCCTTGCGACGGCTCCAGGGTGTGAGTAAGCTGCGGCCATTTTTGGGTGATCAGAGGATTCGAATAGGAATGGGTGGTTTCATGTGGCTGAATCTCTTGCGGCCGCATGAAATCAAAGGCTTTACCTGCCGTGAGCTGTGGCAGGGGTTGGTCGCAAGGGAACGCAGGGAGCCGTCCACAAGCCGGTCGGAGCACTCGGCCCCAGGTGATTAGAATAGGAAAGTAGCTTGCTGCCTCCCCTTGTGGCCAGGCAGCTCATATGGCAGCATTAGAATGAGGCCCCATGTATCACAAAGGTTGTGTTTCATTACCCAATTTAAAAAGGATTTAGATTTAGATTTTTCCCAAAATCTGACAAATTTATTCTGTTTATAATTTTGGGCATACACATTTAGAATTGTCATCTTTTCATTATTGATCTTTCCAACCCACAAAATGTATCTTCTGTCAGGATCACATTTCACGAAATCTTCAGAAGCACACAAAGAACCATAAAAAAAAATCGAAACACCCCTCACTTTTTTTTTTAAATGTTGAATTATAGTTTATATCAAAGGATTTTATTCTAAGATTTGGAATCTTATCTTTTTGCTAATGTTTTTCTTAAACTAATAAGGTATCAATATTTTCTTTATTAACTAAACTAGCCAGATGATTTATCTTAGCTGGGTGGTTAAGACCCTTTATATTATAACTTAAAATGTTCATGGTCAATTATTTTTAATATAACACAATTAGAATCAAATTTCCCATTAAGAGCATTTCAAACCCAAAGAGAGATGGCTGAGAGGGATAAACAAAGTAATGAGAAAAAAAAAGGGGGAGGGGATTCCAAGAGGAAAAAGAAAGGATAGAGAGGAGTCCCAACAAAACCTTCAACATACAACATTTACATACCAATGAGTTCTTGCTTCTACTTCCTTCTCCCTCCTCCATCCTCCCTTCTTGGGGGAGGGGGATAAGGGGAATAGAAGAGAAACAAGCACACTTTTAAATTAAATCTGAATGTCTAGACGACAGTCCTATTTCTCTTTTTCACCCTCTCTCAGGCATTTTAAAATTATCGCCAATAATCTGAGAAACAACTTCAGATAAAAAATAAAAATTAATAATTCATTAATATCCCCCATAGAGGCCTAAAATGAATCCTCTTAAGGTGCCTATATATCAGATTTACTAAAAGTACAGACAAAACTATCTTTTAGCATAATCTAAAAATCAATTATACATTTAAATCTTTCTTAAATAAACAACATTTTTAATTTTAACACATGTGGATGCAATCCTCCCATACTATCTATACATAACTTATCTCTATAAAAATCATCTTTAACAATTAATTATGTGTAATAATATTTCTACTTCAATTCAAAGTGCATCCATGCCAAAATTAATCAAAGTGCATTCATATTATATTTAAATAATTACAAATATTTTTATAATATATTCCTTTAACATCAAGCTGTGTATCAAAGCTAATTTATAAAGTGAATTCAACGCCTACTCACCTGATAAATAACACCTAATCCTGTAATTTAATTTATAACATCCCTATCAATAGGTATTATATTCTTGTTTGTATAAGAGCATTTCCATCCAACCCATCTAAAAGTGAATCATTACACTGTGAATTTTTTTTCTAAATCATTTACCCAATTCTGTAAATAATTTCAATGTATCCATTTTGCCAAAAACTATCACCCATACAAAATCTATTTCTAAAATTTCTCAGACAGAAATATGGGGAGACATGAAATCAAGAGTGAGTATTATCATGAACTTTGATTTTATAGAATTTTTTAGTGCATACCTAGATAGCTACATTTAACTCTTAGCTGTTAGCATATTGATAAATGCAATCCCTTCTTTAGTTGTGATTCTAATTATTTGGCTGTTATAAAAAACAATCAATTTGGGAAAGACCACTTTTATGAAATCTCTTTTTCCCTTAACCTCTTTGTAGTTTCTCTTAATACTTTTCTTTTAAGTAGTTTTTCTACTGAGATATCTGGATACATTTGTATGTATCATAAGGGGATTGAAAGGTCTTTTTCTCAAATTACATTTTCATAATTTTATTTTTTATAGACATCCCTAGCCACTGTCCTTTCCAAGTTTCTAGGTAGGGGATTATGATGTACATTTTCAATTTGATCTTCCAGATTTGTCTAATTTTTCAGCAAATCTGATAAAAAATTAGAATATGTAAGATTTTAAAGCTTTATCTTTATTTTCCTCTGCAATTCCTCTTATCCTAATGTTGTTCCTCCTTGCACCCTTTTACAATCGGGAACATTTAAGATTTAAAATTGTTGTTTGTTCTTTGAGTGATCTTATCTCTTTAATTAGATTTTGATTTTCCTTATTCAATTAATTTTGATTCATTTCTAAATCTTGAATTACTTAGTATGAGTTTTAATAGCATTGACATTTTTAGCTATTTCTTGAGATAAGTAATTCTTAAACAGTTCTTGAAACTCTTTAAAGAGTAATTTAACAGAATACATTGTTACCTTTTCTTCGTCTACTTCTGATTCTCTTTCACCTATCCCTTTTTTCAGATCCTCCTCTAACCCTGAGTGAGTTGCTGAGGAATCTAAATGGGAATTAGACGAACTATCCATATGTTTTTTATCTTTTAGCTCTGATTTAGAAGGAAAGAAACCTTCTACTAATTTCGGAGAGTTCTTTTTTTCTCTTGATTTACTTCTAGTGGAGTGCTATTCTCTAGTAGACATTTTTCTCAAAATATAATTAATCTTAACTTAAAAAAGAACTTTAAAGAAAAAACATATATATCTTTTTCCTCTCCCTTTTTTCCCCCGTTGTTTTTTAAACATATCACAATATCAATAACAACCATAACAAAATCATAATCCAACGATTTCTCAAACCAAATAAATCCTCAGATTACATTCAAGTATTCAATTGTCTCAAAAAGGGTCTCTAGATAGTCTAAACACCAAACATTATATCAATGAGGTTCTCCCCCATATAAGTCCCTTTTTTGCTTACTCCAAAGATCACCTGTGGAGTTAAGGGCCAGTTCATCAAGTCTTCATGGAAATATGAGGACCTCTAAACCAGGTCGTCTTTTCCATATATAATGTCCAGGCTATTCTATCACCATTAAAAAATGTATGTATTTTTCAATATATAAACCCCCGGTTTATTTCTGTCAAATCAAACAGGAACTTAAGTAACTATTTATAATAGCTCTCAATGATTTGCTGTCTTTATTTAGCTAGTCCAGATCCTCTCTTGAGCTTAGTATTTCGTGAGCGGTTTTACATGGAATACATAGTCTTAAAAAAACAAAAAACTTTTTAATAAGGTTGTGGCGGTCGGATTGGTCAGTGACACACTAATTACTTTAAGTAGTTGATTTCACTTTAATGCCTGTGACATGCCTCCAGGAATTAGCCTATATTGAGGGGATATACCCCTGAGGTTATCCCAGGGTTGATTACTTCAGAAATTAATATCCATCATCATCTACAATCCCTGCATATTAGGCAAACGTTCTCCAGCCTTGATGTGGTTCCCTGTTACCTCTGTCACTATAGGTAATTTAAGGGTTTATACCCCAGCTAGAGCTAGTGAAAACCCATACCACCACTAACCTTGATAATCTCACTGGTAGCCTGTGCGCTGCTGGTCTCCTTCTATTACCAGTTTAAGAATAGCACTCTCTGTGGCATAGAGCAACTCTAGGTTCCAATGACCAGGACTATGTCCACTTGCAGCAGCGTCGGAGGTCACCCTCGGGAGCCTAGTTATAAATCTGCTCTCACCCTCTCACTGCTGCTTTAGATTTCTCATGCTTGCGATGTCCCCTGCAGTCTGCCATCTCACATGTGGGACTTTAAACAATGCACCAAAGGTACACAGGGAAGAAGTGCCCTTTTTCTGAAGGTCCACATTCAGAATAGCACAGGGATCTTTTCAGTAACCCTCTTAAAAAGCTCTGGAAGTCCGGACCGCTGCCCTGACCCCGACTAGGCGCCAACTAGTCTCTTCCGAAGTGTGGCATACTCAGGTCTGCTTTCTGCAGCACATGCATACACATACTTTGCAGAACTTGCTGCACAGTGTGTCATAGTAATCAATCAATGACTATCTCTCATCATTAGTTGTTAACATGCTGCTGAGACGTGTTCCTTGATAGGCTAGTACGCTACAATGCATATCCATCCGTATCTGCATACACTGCAGTGGCTACACCCATACTCTATTGGATGTTTACTCATTTTATATATATCAGGTAATGCTGTAAATATTTGTCACACATATGATGCTGCCCATCAATGAGAGTGATATGTCAGCATCCTGAATTTGATGAGGGATATATGGTGCATCTATCCCTAGTGATATCTAGGGAGTTGACATAACACTCTCTGGTGGGCAGCATTTGTGGGGGTTTGTTGGTGTACATGATATTCACCTGGCAAGGAGGCTGGATCCGGTGAGGCCAACAGATCTGGCGCTCCCACAAAAGTCTCTGTGGAAATCATCTCCCTCAGCAATCTCTTCCACTCATTATACTGGACAGTCAATTTGGGGCCACCACTTGGAGCTCTTACTGCTCTTGCCTCCTCTTCCATCATCCTCCTAACCTTTGCCTGGCTGTCGTTGTAACAATGCCTTACAAGACCTCACATCTATATTTTGCAAAAATTACATTAGTAACTAGACCCCTCAGCGTGATCTGTACCTCCTTGCTCTGTCCTTGAGGCCTGTTCATCCTCAACACTACACACCCCCCCCCCCCGACTATGAACTAGGGATACCTATAACTATAACTATGGGATCATCCCTCCCTCTCTCTCTCTACATCACCCCCCACAACAACCTCTCTCTTTCTTCACTCCCTCTCTCCCTCCCTCTTCTCTGTATCTTCATGAGCTGCATGAGGCATTAAAAAACAAGGTTTTTCAGCACATCTTAATAAAATAATGTATATAAAAGTAAAATATATGCATATATTAGTAATGGTGTTTAGAATATATTATTATTGGCACAGTAGAAATATATATTTAGATTAGATTTTGTTTATTTAAGGTTCAGGATAGTTGCAATCATTATAACATATGTAGAAATATTGGGCCATATTCTATTATGTGTGGGTGTTTTTTATATATAAATGTTTAGACATATTCTATTGACTCCAGTTTGCAAATTCCGACCTCAAGGCTGAATTCGTAAACCCTGAATTTTTAAGTCTGATTTCAGGGGGCGTGATCATGTGATCTGACAATTTTTAGGCAAGCCTGTAATTTACTTCTTAGACACAGCCTATAGTAAATTAGACCATCATCATGATATCAGTAAAACATAGAAGTTACACGTAATCTGCTATCAGAGTCTAAGAATTAATGAAAGACAATAAGTAATATTTGCCAATCGGGTTGGCAATCAAGCACTCTATAAAATGCATTATATCATCTTATCCAGTCCATGTGGATTTTATGATATGTATGAATCCCTTGTGTCCAGGGATCAAGATTACTCAGAAAATACTATTTGGAGGCTTGAGACTCTTATTAATGATAATGTTTTTTCCATGCCTTCCCGGGCTTTTAAAGTACACTATTGTGTGTTTAATAACTGTTACAACTTTTATAAGTATTTGAAAAAGACCTTGTGAGTCCTATTTAGAACTCACAATATTTTTGACGGAAACTTGATACTTTTTCAATTGTGGGTCAGCACTCTGGGTCTAATAGAATATCAATTGTCTGTAACTTTAATCATTTAGAGCTTGTAATATTCGAGTGTGCTAAAAGCAATCAAGTTCTAAGGCAGAGTCTGGCCCATAGTGATTGTGCGCGTGTACCTTCTAATCAGATTGTGAGTAGCTAATAGAATATGTGGCAGTTTTCAAAGTGTTTTTTAAGTGTATATAAATTTACGAATTGGGCAGTAGAACAGGGCCCAATTATGCCAGTCTATATAGCACAATAATGCTTTACTCTCCCTCTGTTTTTCTTTCCTCATGATCTTTCCCTTTCTCTCTTCTTGCTGTCTCTTTCTGTATCTAATCTTCTCTCTCAAGCTGCTTCACTCCCCATCTGTTTTTCTTTCCTCTTGCTCTCTCCTTTTATCTCCACTTGCCGTCTCTTTCTGAATCTGCTATTCTCTCATGCTGCTTTTCCTTGCCCTACTGAATCAGCCCATTTACGAATATGTCAGGGTTAGTATAGTCTGTTCATGGCAATGCTATGTGACTTCTAGATTTCTGACTCTGAGTTTCTGACAATTATACATTAAGAAAGGTTTTAAGCACACAGTAGAACTAGAGCGCTATGGGCAATACCCCATAGGTGCAAATCAGTTAGTTTTCTGAGTTATTTTGTATTAGCTCTATGCAAGTTTGCTGGCGAATACTCCCATAGGGCCAAGTCAGCGGGGCGGGAATTACTACCGAAAACGTACCATTGGACCCTAAACCTTCTTATTCTGTAAAAAAAACTCTACAGTATGAAACTGTAGTTTTGAATAATTTATTATATTAATGATATTTTTCAGGATTCATTTTCATAATGTTTATGAGAATATTAGCATTTATATGGGGTATGATTGATTTAGCATTCACTGTTTATAAGCCTGACATTCCTTCTAAACATTTCATTGCATATTACTATGTATGGAGACCAAAAGTGAATATACCCCTCACATTCTTGTACGTATTTCGTTATATGTTTTCAGGTGACAACATTGAAGAAATTACACAATTTAAAGTAGTATGTGTGCAGCCTGTATAACAGTGAAAATGGCTGTCCCCTCAAAATAACTCAACACACAGCCATTAATGTCTAAAGCGTTGGCAATAAAAAGTGAGTACACCCCTAAGTGGAAATGTCGAAAGTGTCAATAGTTCACCAGAGCTTCACAAGTTGACACTGGAGTCCTCTTCTACTCCTCCATAATGACATCAAGCAGCTGGTGGATGTTAGAGACACTGGTGAGCTACAGTTCATTGAGGGAACCATGAATGACAACTAGTGATGTCGCGAACCTAACATTTTCGGTTCGCGAACCGCGAACGCGAACCGCCGCAAATGTTCGTGAACCGGCGAACATCGGCGAATCGCCATAGACTTCAATGGGAAGGCGAATTTTAAAACCCACAGGGACTCTTTCTGGCCACAATAGTGATGGGAAAGTTGTTTCAACGGGACTAACACCTGGACTGTGGCATGCCGGAGGGGGATCCATGGCAAAATTTCCATGGAAAATTACATAGTTGATGCAGAGTCTGGTTTTAAGTCATAAAGGGCATAAATTACCTAACATTCCTAAATTGTAGTGTAAGGGTTAGGCCTGCTTCACAGTGACAGACCAAACTCCTCATTTAACGCACCGCAAACAACCACAAACAGTCCATTTGCACAACCGCTAACTCCCCATTTGCACAAGGTTGGATACCAAGCTAGCCATGTCCCGATCCTTGTCCTCACTGATGTCATTGAAGGTCTCTTCCTCCACCCAGCCACCAAGGGTCCCCGAAAGGTGACAACAAGCCCCCTGGGACGCCTGCTGTGTTTGGTCTTCCACCTCCTCAAAGCCACCTTCCTCCTCTGACTCCTCTTCTTCAGACTCCTCTCACTGTATTGCCTCTCTCTGCATTATTATAAGGTGTGTTAAGTAGTACTACTCTTATCAGTTTAAAACCTGTTACAGCACATATCAGGGGGCGTGTATAAGGCCTGGATTTTTAGAACCAGGAGATGGAAAAAGATGCTTTGTTGGTCGTATCACTTCAATTTTGGGGCACGGCACGTGCAGTCAAAGGTGCCACCAGATAGGAGTGACGTGTTTGTAAGTACTACTCTTATCAGTTTAATACTTGTTACGTCACCTATCAGGGGGCGTGTATAAGGCCTGGATTTTTAGAACCGGGAGATGGAAAAAGATGCTTTGTTGGTCGTATCACTTCAATTTTGGGGCACGGCACGTGCAGTCAAAGGTGCCACCAGATAGGAGTGGCGTGTTTGTAAGTACTACTCTTATCAGTTTAAAACTTGTTACATCACCTATCAGGGGGCGTGTATAAGGCCTGGATTTTTAGAACCAGGAGATGGAAAAAGATGCTTTGTTGATCGTATCACTTCAATTTTGGGGCACGGCACGTGCAGTCAAAGGTGCCACCAGATAGGAGTGGCGTGTTTGTAAGTATTACTCTTATCAGTTTAATACTTGTTACGTCACCTATCAGGGGGCGTTTATAAGGCCTGGATTTTTAGAACCGGGAGATGGAAAAAGATGCTTTGTTGGTCGTATCACTTCAATTTTGGGGCACGGCACGTGCAGTCAAAGGTGCCACCAGATAGGAGTGGCGTGTTTGTTAGTACTACTCTTATCAGTTTAAAACTTGTTACGTCACCTATCAGGGGGCGTGTATAGGGCCTGGATTTTTAGAACCGGGAGATGGAAAAAGATGCTTTGTTGGTCGTATCACTTCAATTTTGGGGCACGGCACGTGCAGTCAAAGGTGCCACCAGATAGGAGTGACGTGTTTGTAAGTACTACTCTTATCAGTTTAATACTTGTTACGTCACCTATCAGGGGGCATGTATAAGGCCTGGATTTTTAGAACCAGGAGATGGAAAAAGATGCTTTGTTGGTCGTATCACTTCAATTTTGAGGCACGGCACGTGCAGTCAAAGGTGCCACCAGATAGGAGTGACGTGTTTGTAAGTACTACTCTTATCAGTTTAATACTTGTTACGTCACCTATCAGGGGGCGTGTATAAGGCCTGGATTTTTATAACCAGGAGATGGAAAAAGATGCTTTGTTGGTCGTATCACTTCAATTTTGGGGCACGGCACGTGCAGTCAAAGGTGCCACCAAATAGGAGTGACGTGTTTGTAAGTACTACTCTTATCAGTTTAATACTTGTTACGTCACCTATCAGGGGGCGTGTATAAGGCCTGGATTTTTAGAACCGGGAGATGGAAAAAGATGCTTTGTTGGTCGTATCACTTCAATTTTGGGGCACGGCACGTGCAGTCAAAGGTGCCACCATATAGGAGTGGCGTGTTTGTAAGTACTACTCTTATCAGTTTAAAACTTGTTACATCACCTATCAGGGGGCGTGTATAAGGCCTGGATTTTTAGAACCAGGAGATGGAAAAAGATGCTTTGTTGGTCGTATCACTTCAATTTTGGGGCACGGCACGTGCAGTCAAAGGTGCCACCAGATAGGAGTGGCGTGTTTGTAAGTATTACTCTTATCAGTTTAATACTTGTTACGTCACCTATCAGGGGGCGTTTATAAGGCCTGGATTTTTAGAACCGGGAGATGGAAAAAGATGCTTTGTTGGTCGTATCACTTCAATTTTGGGGCACGGCACGTGCAGTCAAAGGTGCCACCAGATAGGAGTGGCGTGTTTGTTAGTACTACTCTTATCAGTTTAAAACTTGTTACGTCACCTATCAGGGGGCGTGTATAGGGCCTGGATTTTTAGAACCGGGAGATGGAAAAAGATGCTTTGTTGGTCGTATCACTTCAATTTTGGGGCACGGCACGTGCAGTCAAAGGTGCCACCAGATAGGAGTGGCGTGTTTGTAAGTACTACTCTTATCAGTTTAATACTTGTTACGTCACCTATCAGGGGGCGTGTATAAGGCCTGGATTTTTAGAACCAGGAGATGGAAAAATTTGCTTTGTTGGTCGTATCACTTCATTTTTGGGGCACGGCACGTGCAGTCAAAGGTGCCACCATATAGGAGTGACGTGTTTGTAAGTACTACTCTTATCAGTTTAATACTTGTTACGTCACCTATCAGGGGGCGTGTATAAGGCCTGGATTGTTAGAACCAGGAGATGGAAAAAGATGCTTTGTTGGTCGTATCACTTCAATTTTGGGGCACGGCACGTGCAGTCAAAGGTGCCACCAGATAGGAGTGACGTGTTTGTAAGTACTACTCTTATCAGTTTAATACTTGTTACGTCACCTATCAGGGGGCATGTATAAGGCCTGGATTTTTAGAACCAGGAGATGGAAAAAGATGCTTTGTTGGTCGTATCACTTCAATTTTGAGGCACGGCACGTGCAGTCAAAGGTGCCACCAGATAGGAGTGACGTGTTTGTAAGTACTACTCTTATCAGTTTAATACTTGTTACGTCACCTATCAGGGGGCGTGTATAAGGCCTGGATTTTTAGAACCAGGAGATGGAAAAATTTGCTTTGTTGGTCGTATCACTTCATTTTTGGGGCACGGCACGTGCAGTCAAAGGTGCCACCATATAGGAGTGACGTGTTTGTAAGTACTACTCTTATCAGTTTAATACTTGTTACGTCACCTATCAGGGGGCGTGTATAAGGCCTGGATTGTTAGAACCAGGAGATGGAAAAAGATGCTTTGTTGGTCGTATCACTTCAATTTTGGGGCACGGCACGTGCAGTCAAAGGTGCCACCAGATAGGAGTGACGTGTTTGTAAGTACTACTCTTATCAGTTTAATACTTGTTACGTCACCTATCAGGGGGCGTGTATAAGGCCTGGATTTTTAGAACCAGGAGATGGAAAAAGATGCTTTGTTGGTCGTATCACTTCAATTTTGGGGCACTTTGTGACATTAGCTTCTTACGCTCAAACATGTCCTTTACAGGCACCTGACTATGGGCAGATGAGCAGGAACTGCTCAAGGCGAGAGACGGAGTGGCAGATGGTTGAGAGGGGGCAAGGAGGACAGCAGTGCTTGATGTGGCTTATGATGCTGCACCAGGAAAAGGATGGCGGCTTTGAGTTTGTGTGCTTGTACTCATGTGTTGGTCTGGAGTCACCCAAACATTAGGTCTCAACCTGTAGAGGATAAGGGAACCAGGCTACTCTAGACCTCATTCATCATTACAGGTTTTGACAGATCGGTACTATGCGTCCAAACTACTGTGACAACAGATATGAGTGTCACTGTGCACTTGCAGAAGTTGGTAGAGTAGACGCTGTAGGTCTGACACACACGCTTGCAGACAACTAACTGCTATGCAATCTATTACAGTAGAATTTTTGTTTTGTTTTAAATGTACACTACTGTTACACCAGATATGAGTGGTGTGTTAAGTAGTACTACTCCTATCAGTTTAATCTCTGTTATGTGCCTTTTTTTTGGGCTTGGTTGTTGAAGCCACAATGCAGCCTCAGAGGCCAGAAAAATTAGGCATGTACACATGCCTGAAAAATTAGGTATTGTTGATCTTGCAGCGAGCAGAGAAGAAGGTAGGCCTGATTCAACGCCCCATCCCTGCATATCCACACTCAGAGATTGAGGGGGCGACCCTTACAAGGCCACGGGCCAGAGATATAAAGGGGGGCCATCCCAAATAAGCACACAAGCGGGGACAAAGGTAGTGAAGGGGACATAGAGGCCCATGGACTGACGGTCGCCATCTTGGCAGGAAAAGGGCCCAGCAATTAAGCCAAACTGACCCAGCACTGGCAGCTACTTGAGTCAAACGCTGTACAATTACACCTTAATAAAGCTGAAACATGCAGCAGCAGGGATTCTAAACGGCCAGACAGGGACAAGGAGGCTAACAGCCCCCACAGTCTCTGCACCACTCTTTTTAACAAATAACCAAAGGGGCTAACCAGGGACCTTGCCCACAAAAAAAACGCAGAATTTTATTGGAGGAATTATTAGTGTCTTTACCCCCCAAGAGAGGACATAATATACGGTATCTTTGGACTGCCTGATGGCCAAACCTCCTTTAGCCCCAATGCTATCCAAGAAACATTTCAAAACTTCGATCAGACCATATATTCATCCCAATCCCCCTGCAGCGGATCTGACATAGAGTCCTTCCTACTACAGCAAGAAGTCCACAAAATACCTGTACCTCAATTGGACAGCTTGAACCTAGACATATCCCAAGAGGAAGTTAAATCTACAATCCAAGATCTTAAATTTGGCAAGTCCCCAGGGCCAGACGGTTTTACTCATCTGTACTATAAGAAATTTGAGCCCTTGCTTACCCCTGCACCTAACATCTTTGTTTAACGCTATACTAAATGGAGAACCTATGCCCCCTTAATTGAATCAGGCCGACCTCATAGTCTTTCCAAAAGAGGGTAGGGACCCGAATCTCAAACTGTATTACAAGGCAGCGCAGCTGGCTTTCATTCCTCTGGCGCATTCTCCAAAACACATCAGCCGCTCTGGGTATTTATGGAAAATGTAAGCATGTCACTTTATACATGGGATACAGTAATATGGATTCCAGGCCTGTATACTTTTTTGAGAAACTTGAAAAACCCATTGATTAAGCACTCATTAAAAATATGGACGGAGATGAACTGGACACAAAAACTGGACACTCGGATATCAGATCTTACCCCTATCGTACCCAATCCCCACTTTAAGATACATCTTCCGGAAAGCTCTCTCAGTTGGTGGAAGTCTCAGAACCTACTAAGGGTTGGTCCATGGTGGCATGACGACAAAATAATGACCTTTGAGTGGGTGAGAGATAGATACAATTTACCCCTGGCTGAACACTATAATTTTTGCAGGATACATCATTTTATATATACGATAATTGGAAGGGGAACCCCCCAAAGAAACACCTGGCTACTCAAAAAATGTAGGGATTCCCCCTTTCAGCCTGGTATTATTAGCCTCATGTATGAACTATTTAATGAAAACTCATGGGCAAACAAACCAGACTATACCAAAGCCTGGGAGAGGGATATGGGCACCGAGTTGGCAGATAGCACATGGGATAAAAGTTGGCAAGGCTTAAGTAGGGGATCTTTAAATTATAGTCTGCTTGAGACTTCAATAAAGGTCCTACACAGGACATATATTACTCCTTTTAAGCTAATAAATGGGATCCAAAACGGAGCAGCTCATGTTTTAGGAACAGTGGTAATGAGGCTACATTTATTCATGTCTGGTGGGAGTGTTCGGCAGTCATAAGACTATGGGAAGAAACATGCTTACTAGCTTCTAAAATGTTTAAGATTGACCTAATAAAATATTTTTTGAAAGAAAAAATACACATAGCTAGTAGTTGGAAAACCCCAAATTAAAACTTTCAGGAATTAATAAAAAAAATCAACTATTTACTGCTCAACGAGAGATTTAACCATATAGTCTTGGATAGAATCACCCAGTTCCAGACAATTTGGGATCCCTGGATAACATCCCCATTTAGAGCCCCCCTAATATAATAAAACATTTGTTAATGGTTGAAGCGACTCGGGGGGAAGGACCGGAGTGGGGGAGCCCTGGAGGAGACCCTTCAGAAGCAACCGACGGCAAAATCATCCGAGGAAAGGAGAGGTCGCCTACTGAAGCCTGCCCTAGGGTAACCCAAGGGCGATTGAGCAGGTTAGATATTGTAAATAATAAGCTACTGCTAGAGTGATGATAGATAATAGGACTTTACTATTGTCTGTTTTACCAGGTCTTAGGTTTCTCTTAAAAATTGCAATCACAGTAAAAAAAAAGAAAATATATTAACCAAAAAAAGTAAAAAAAAGAAGGCCTAGCCACCTAATTTTAACAAAATGTCTTCATTGTAAATATGTATTTTTGCACAACTGTTGTGTTATGCAAGACTGTTCAATATGCATTCTTTTCCATTACATGCCGTACGCCTTCTGGCATAAAAATTTAAATTCAAAAATTTGATATTGTTGCAGCAGCTGCAGTTGCAGCGGCCAGAAAAATTGACCTTTGTTCCCCAGGCAGAAAGTGCCATAAAACATTGCCTCTTCTTGAACCCTGGTTGGTGGCGGATAATTCACGCAAGTCATCCGGCATTCACAGATAACATACAGCAGCGTGTGGACATTTATAGCCGAAGGCAGCTCATCTTATCAGGCCTTTTTCAGTCGAATGTATCGCCCAGTGTCAGTCCCTTCAGGATCCATCCCTCATTCATCTTTATAAAGGTGAGGCAATATAGACTTTTTTGCCCTAGGCGACTTCTCTTCTCGGTGACAAAACCTCCTGCTGCACTGAAGGTCCTTTCCGACAGGACACTTGAAGCGGGGCAGGCCAGAAGTTCAATTGCAAATTGGGATAGCTCAGGCCACAGGTCTAGCCTGCATACCCAGTAGTCAAGGGGTTCATCGCTCCTCAGAGTGTCGATATCTGCAGTTAAGGCGAGGTAGTCTGCTACCTGTCGGTCAAGTCGTTCTCTGAGGGTGGATCCCGAAGGGCTGATGCGATGCGTAGGACTGAAAAAGGTCCGCATGTCCTCCATCAACAACACGTCTTTTAAACGTCCTGTCCTTGCCGGCGTGGTCGTGGGAGGTGGATTACTTTCACCTCTTCCCTTGTTATATTGCCCTTGTGCTGTGACATCACCCTTATATGCTGTGTAAAGCATACTTGTTAATTTGTTTTGGACCTGCTGCATCCTTTCTGACTTGCGGTAATTTGGTAACAAATCAGGCACTTTCTGCTTATACCGGGTGTCTAGTAGCGTGCACACCCAGTACAGGTCGTTCCCCTTCAGCCTTTTTATACGAGGGTCCTGCGACAGGCACGACAGCATGAAAGACCCCATTTGCACAAGGTTGGATGCCGAGCTAGTCATGTCGCGTTCCTCGTCCTCAGTGATCTCGCTGAAGATATGTTCTTCCCCCCAGCCACGTACAACACCACGGGTACCAGATAGGTGACAACGAGCACCCTGGGATGCCTGTTGTGATTGGTCTTCCTCCTCCCCCTCAAAGCCACATTCCTCCTCTGACTCCTCTTCCTCACAATCCTCTTCCAGCGTTGCCGCAGGTCCAGCAAGCGATGCTGATAAGGCTGTTTCTGGTGGTGATGGTGACCACAACTCTTCCTCTTCCTCGTCATGCTCATCTACGGCCTGATCCAGCACTCTTCGCAGGGCACGCTCCAGGAAGAAAACAAATGGTATGATGTCGCTGATGGTGCCTTCGTTGTGACTGACAAGGTTTGTCACCTCCTCAAAAGGACGCATGAGCCTACAGGCATTGCGCATGAGCGTCCAGTAACGTGGCAAAAAAATCCCCAGCTCCGCAGAGGCTGTCCTAGCACCCCGGTCATACAAATACTCGTTAATGGCTTTTTCTTCTTGGAGCAGGCAGTCGAACATTAGGAGTGTTGAATTCCAACGTGTGGGGCTCTCACAAATCAAGCGCCTCACTGGCATGTTGTTTCGCCGCTGGATATCTGAAAAGTGCGCCATGGCCGTGTAGGAACGCCTGAAATGGCCACACACCTTTCTGGCCTGCTTCAGGACGTCCTGTAAGCCTGGATACTTATGGACAAAGCGTTGTACGATCAGATTACACACATGTGCCATGCACGGCACATGCTTCAACTTGCCCAAATTCAATGCCGCCAACAAATTTCTTCCGTTGTCACAAATCACTTTGCCAATCTCTAGTTGGTGCGGAGTCAGCCATTGATCCACCTGTGCGTTCAGGGCGGACAGGAGTGCTGGCCCGGTGTGACTCTCTGCTTTGAGGCAAGTCAACCCCAAGACGGCATGACACTGCCGTATCCGGGATGTGGAATAGTATCTGGGGAGCTGGGGGGGTGCCGTTGATGTGGAGCAAGACGCAGCAGCAGAAGAGGACTCAGCTGAGGAGGTTATGGAAGAGGATGGAGTAGGAGGAGTAGAGGAGGTGGCAGCAGGCCTGTCTGCAAGTCGTGGCGGTGTCACCAACTCCTCTGCAGAGCCACGCATTGCATGCTTGGCAGGCGTCAGCAGGTTTGCCCAATGCGCAGTGTAGGTGATATACCTGCCCTGACCATGCTTTGCAGACCAGGTATCAGTGGTCAGATGGACACTTGCCCCAACACTGTGTGCCAGAAATGCCATTACTTCCTTTTGCACAATTGAGTACAGGTTAGAGATTGCCTTTTGGGCAAAGAAATTTCGGCCGGGTACCTTCCACTGCGGTATCCCAATCGCTAAAAACTTTTTGAACGCCTCAGACTCCACCAGCTTGTATGGTAAAATCTGGCGGGCCAAGAGTTCAGACAAGCCAGCTGTCAGACGCCGGGCAAGGGGGTGACTTTGTGGCATTGGCTTCTTACGCTCAAACATGCCCTTGACTGACACCTGACTGTGGGGAGATGAGCAGGAACAGCAAGAGGCGAGAGACGGAGTGGTGGAGAGTTGAGAGGGGGCAAGGAGGACAGCAGTGGTTAATGTGGAGGAAGATGCTGGACCAGGAGGAGGATGGCGGCTTTGAGTTTGTGTGCTGCTTGTACTCATGTGTTGATCCCATTGGCGTTTGTGATGCGACATCATGTGCCTTCGCAAAGCAGTTGTACCTAGGTGGGTGTTGGACTTCCCACGACTCAGTTTCTTTTGGCACAGGTTGCAAATGGCATCGCTGTTGTCAGAGGCAGACACACACAAAAAATGCCACACTGCTGAGCTCGGCGGTGACGGCATTCTGGTGGTGGCAACAGCATGCGTTGATTGGCGTGCTGTCTGGCTGACCCCGGGTGCTGATGCATGCTGTCTGACTGTGCCACTAGCTCATTGGGATGACCTCCCTCTACTTCCAACTCGTCTCCTCCTCCTCTCTGTCTCCCCATCTGAACTTTCCCCCTGTTCTTCTTCTCTTCTAGCAGGCACCCACGTGACATCCACGGACGCATCGTCATCATCATCACCCGCCTCACTTGTATATGACAACTGAACAAAGGAATCAGCAGTGGGTACATCATCATCATCATCATCACATCGTACGTACATGTGTGTAATGCTGACTGACTGAGACACATCCCTGTTATCTACATTCTCTGTCAATAATGGTTGTGCATCACTCATTTCTTCAAACTGATGTGTAAATAACTCTTCTGACTGATCAATTGAATTGGCTGTGGTACTAGTGTTGGTGGTGGCGGCAGGCGGGTGAGTGGTAACTTGAGAGGTGCCCGAAGCTAAGCTGGAGGAGGATGGTGCGTCAATGTTCCAAGCGGAAGCAATAGAAGATTGGGTGTCCTGTGTTAGCCAGTCAACTAAGTCCTCTGAACTTTTCAAGTTCAGGGTAACTGGCCTCTAAACACTGGGCATTATTGTAGGGCCAAAGGGAATCACAGCACCACGACCACGACGGCCTCTGCGGGGTGTCCTGCCTCTGCCTGTCATTTTTTTTTAAATGTGGACTGTTGGTACCCCAACTAGACTGGATTGGTTGAACTTGGCACAGTGTATTTTAAAATTATGAGAAAAACTGTTCTGTAAACTAAAGAAAAATCATTTTAGGAGGTTGAGAGATAAAGAAACCGGATGGGGGGATACCGAGCAGAGCACACCATCTAAAGCCCACTGGGAGACAAACTCATCCATTCCCCCAGTGGACAAAGCCAGGTGGTACTCTGCCCGGATACGGGAGCGCACCAGCACCCGGAACATGGCCTCAGGTGACAAGGGAACCCCCCCTATCAAACACTGCTTCCTGGACTTATATATAGCCAATTTGGCTAATGCCAGGAGCAGGTTGACGAGGAGGTCCCTGGCCTTATTGCCCCGGGACACTGGGCGCCCAAAAATAAAAATGTGAGGGGAGAAATGCAGCCAGAACTGCAGGAGGAGGCCCCTCAAGAGTGACAAGGGGGGCTGCAGTCTGGCGCAACTAAAATAAATATGATACACGGACTCTCCCTTGCCACAGAATGGACAAGTGGAGGGAGAGTCCGTGAATTTAGCTAAGTACTCTCCCGTGCTCAGTGCACCATGGAGCACTCTCCAACTCAAGTCGTGGAACTAAATCAGAATAAAGTTCCCTCCACCGGGGCCTCTTGCCCTCGTCAGCTGGTAGGACCCGCCTCCAGATGGTATCGGGACGGGTCACGAGGGCAAGGAAGTGCACTGTATGGAGCACGAGAGAATATAAGCTCTTCCTCGGCATACCACGAAAGCATGACGAGGGTATGTCCCTCAACTTCGAGAGGTTGGGGACAGGAGGAGCCTGAGGGGAAACACGGGGCTTGTGTCCAATGCAAACAGCCGGAGCAGGGGTGTTAAAAGGTGCATGTGGCACTCCGGCCTGCAAAGCCCCGCGAAGGAAGGTGCGCGAGTCGGGGGAGATGGCATCCCTAATCTCCTGGAGCAAGCGCCCTGAGACTTTGGGTGTCACATATCCCAAACGGAGCGCAAGCTCCTGGGGTGACACCCAATCAGAACGCCCATATTCCAAGAGATCCCCGACTCGGGTCATCCGTGCCTGACTAAGGTGGCGGATGATACTGGGGGACTGTAACATTGGAGCCCCCACTGCTGGATTAAATAGCAGGGGCTCCGTGAATATTTCATCCCCCAAAGGCACGCCCTGCCTGGTCACGGAGACCATGCTCCAGGCCTTGAGGGTTTCCTGGTAGTATGCCGGCAACACAGAGAGGTCTTTTCCAAACCCCTCGGGCCTGATCAGAAATAATTGCCGGTCATACCCCAGGTTGCGCAACTGGCGATAAAAGCTGGATGCCAGTGCGCACCACTGCGGAGAGGGATCTGCATATAGGTATCTCTGCAGGTACTGAAGGCGGAATGTGGACAACTGGGAGCACACACAAACTACTCCCTGTCCACCCTCCACCAAAGGCAGACTTGCCACCACTGCAGAGACCCAATGCCTTCCCATCCAGAGGAAATCTAACAAATTCCTCTGGATTTTGGTGACAAACTCGGGGGTCGGACTCAGACAAATCAGCCGGTGCCAGATCTGAGAAGCCACCAGCTGATTCACCACTAGAGTCCGCCCCCTAAGGGAAAGCATTTTTGCTAGACCCCTCCATCGTCCCAGACGAGAGAGGACACTGCCCTCTAACTCCCTCCAGTTGTCTGGGATGGAAGCGTCCGCAGCGGACAGGTAGACCCCCAGATATTTAATCACATCTACCTCCCACGTGATGTCACGAAACGTGGGAGGCAAAGAGTCTACCTGTAAAATACCCTCTAAAAGGCCTGTGCATTTGGACCAGTTGATCTGAGCGGAGGAGGCAGCTGAATATACCTCCTGGCACTGTTTTGCCAGCTCAAGATCAACTGGATCCTGGGCCACGAGGAGCACATCGTCAGCATAAGCTGAAAGGACAATCCGCATGTCTGGATCTTTTAGCACCAGCCCTGTGAGCCTTTTCCTCAGTAGGCAGAGGAAAGGCTCGATGGCCAGTGCATATAACTGTCCAGACAAGGGACATCCTTGACGCACCCCTCGTCCAAATACCAAAGGTGCTGTTAGGGACCAATTGATTTTAAGTAAACACTCTGCAGAGGCGTACAGCGTTCTTATAAAGCCCACAAACTGTGGGCCAAAGCCGTACGCTTGCAGAGTGGCTATGAGGTAACCATGGTCCACCCTGTCAAACGCCTTCTCTTGATCTAAAGAGAGAAAGGCGAGTGACAGACCAGTCCTGCGAGAATAATGCAATAGATCCCGGACCAGAAAGATACTATCAAAGATAGTCCGGCCTGGGATCGCATAGGACTGGTCAGGGTGAACCAATTCTGCCAGCACAGACCCAAGTCTAAGCGAGATGGCTTTAGCTACAATCTTGTAGTCTGTGCTGAGCAGAGAGACCGGTCGCCAGTTCTTAATAAGCCTGAGATCCCCCTTTTTGGGCAGCAGGGCAAGTACTGCCCTGCGACAAGATAGGGGCATCTCCCCGGTCTCCAGGGCTTCCCCAAGGACCAGATGGAAATCAGGTCCCAGAGTCTCCCAGAAAAATTGGAAAATCTCTACAGTCAGTCCGTCCAGTCCTGGAGACTTCTCACAGGACATGGCACGGAGGGCTTCAGAGAGCTCTTGAAAAGATAGTGGTATATCAAGCCGCTCTCTTACACCCGCACTGACTGTGGGGAGCCCCTCCCATAGCACCCTGCAGGCGTCTGGAGAAATGGGATCCGGAGAGTAAAGATCTTTATAAAAGTTCCGGGCTCTATCCTGGATACTCTCCGGATCTGTAAGGGGGGCACTGTCTTCATCTAGAAGACAGGTGATGTGCCTACTGTTACCCCCCTTTTTCTCCAGTGAGTAGAAGAGGCGCGAGCCGCGGTCTAGATCTTTGAGAAAACCTAAGCGGCTGCGCACGTATGCCCCCTTGGCCTGGTGTCGTTCCAGGTCACAGAGGACACCCTTCCTCTCTAAATACTCGCTCTGCAGGGATTGGTCCCTACAAGTGAACAGCCTCTGCTCCAGATGGAGTACCTCCCCCCGGAGTGACTCCAACTCAGCTTCGCGCTGCCCACTCACACCCTTGGTATATTCCTGACACAGAAGTCGCAAATGAACCTTGCCCACGTCCCACCACAGTTTTAACGTGGCAAAGTCTCCCTTGCAACCCCTCCAGTCCGTCCAAAACTCCCGGATCAATGTCACGAGCCCCTGGTCCTTCAACAAAGCATTGTTGAAGTGCCAATAGGCGGCTCGTGGCGCTGTTGGCGTTAGCGCCACCGTCACAGACACACAGTTGTGGTCTGTGAACGGAGCTAGCCTAATGGCACAAGAACCGACTCGTGACATATAGTGACTAGATATATATAGTCTGTCGATCCGGGAGTGGGACACCAGACCGGCTCTCACCCTGACGTAGGTGAAACCGTCTGATGCCCCTGGGTTCTGCTCTCGCCAGATGTCCTCCAGGGAGAAGCGGGCGATGATCTCCCGCAGGGCTGACTCAGAAGGTGGGTACGGCTCTGGACTATTCCGGTCCAGAGCGTCGAGGGTGCAGTTGAAATCACCCCCGAGTGCCAAACACTCATCTGCGTCAACCGTCTCCAAAAACTGGGACAGTCTGGCGAGGAACCTCACTCTCTCGGGCCCTCCAGCAGGGGCATATATATTAACTAGGTTAATGATGCTACCCTGCTCTCGGACCCGGAGGTGGATTAGACGGCCTGGGATAACAGCTTTCACAAGCAGCAGCTCTGGCTGAAAAGACTCTGAGAACAGGGTCACCACTCCACATGACGCCGATGTGAAGTGGCTGAAGAAGACCCTGCCTCTCCACTCCAGTTGCCACGAGGCCTCAGCCTCTGGAGTGGTGTGAGTTTCCTGCAGGAAGCTCACAGAGTACCCTCCCTGATATAAATAGGAGAGTACCTGGAACCTGCGGAAACTGTCTTGACAGCCATTGGTATTTAGCGTGCTGATGTGCAAAGCCATTACTGCGTGTCAGGAATTGTGCGTTCCTCAGACCCTTGAGACTGCTGATAGGACACGCACATTTTATAGAATTTCCGGACGCGGAGATGCTCCGCAGTCCCAGAATTCTTGGCCCTAGTGCTGACCACTAGATATTGCTGGAGAGAGTGGAGAATAAACGACATATTCTTCCACCTCTCCAAGGCCAGCCGCACCTTCCTTTTCTTTTGTCCATGAAGGGTGCTCTCAAGGAATAGATCTATTTCCTTGACAGGGATAACCCACCCAGAATCTGATGTTCCTTCTAGTGGGTCACCCCTGGGCTCCTATTGGCTGAGGGCTTTTACTCCATCCTCCCCGGCTGGAGTCAGTTTCCTCAGCTTTATTCTCAGGGACCCCCTCTTAGATGATACAGAAGAAGTCCCTTTAGCACCCTTCAAGGTAAATAATGGACCCTTGGATTGCTGCTGCACCCCTGTAGCTTCAGGAGTGCATTCAGGGGTAGCTGGCTGGACAGCAGTGGCTGGCATGGCTTCCTTAATGGAAGCCTTGGAGGCTTTATATGCCTCCTCTGCCAGTTCCACCGCTGCTTGCTCAGCTTGGATGGCACCGATGTTAGGGTCAGTGGACGGCTGAGGAGGGTAGACAGGCTCTCCCATGATGTTAACAGGAAAACCTGTTTTATCACCCTCCCCCATTTCCACTTCCCCTTGTGCCACATCCCCCCTGACAGACAAATCCATGGGGTCCTGAATGGGGGTCATGCCTATATTCCCCCCCTCCAGTAGTGACTTGGCCTGGGGCTCTAACAAAGCCCGAGGTACGTCACTAGAGAGTGACACTGGAGGAGGAGACTGACTGGTGCCCTTGAAGCTTAGCACCTCAGGGACACTGACTACCCATTCAGCAGGGGCTTTGTTGGGACCCCCCTCAAAGGCCAGAGGCAGAACCTGATCTTTCTTGTCTACCCCTGCCTCACTTGGGAGAGCCTCTTGCCCCTGCTTTTCCTCCAGACCCTTTTCCACATTAACCCCTATAGGGTCTGGAGAGAGAGATGTGTGGTCTGGCACCGGCTGGCTGAGCTTAATAACCGGGCCAGACAATGTCACCGGATGAGGAGGAGATGTTTTGTTCCTCTTCTTGCTTTTAGAGGGAGGTGCTCCACTATAGAGCACTTCCCACTTATCAGCAACCTCCCTGTTGGTTTTATGCTTCCTCTTCCTGGGGACGTCACTCCTGGAAGAGGAGCTGCCACTAGCTGCCTCCCCTGCAGAGGGCTTATTATCCCTCTGCTTACACTGTGCCCCCACACTAACTGATGTAATTATGATGGGGGCAGATTGGGACTTGGGAGATGCAGCTGTGACACTGGGAGGACCGGTGACATTCTTCCCCTTTTTCCCCGTGTCTGCAGTCTTGCTGGAGACCACAGACACAGATGGCTTTTTTGGGAAAGAAGGGGGTTTGGAGGCCGTGGTGGTGGCTTGAGGAACGGCCTCCTTGCCTGAGCTCTGTGGGGGGGCTATGACCCTTGAGGTCCCCGCTGTTATGGGCTCAGCGGGGATGGGTGCCGTACTGACGGAGGTGCCATTTGCTGGGGCTGGGGCATGATGCTTTACATTAGGACAATTCCTACGTGTATGCCCCAACCCCTTGCAATGATAGCACTGCACCTCCGTAGTGCTGTAAAAAATCCTGTACAGCACCCCCTCAAATGGAACCCCAAAAGACCCCTCTATGTTTTCTGCGCCCTGACGCAGGCACATTTGTACCTGCCTCTTGAAAGAGAGCACATGACGAAGTGCTCTCTCTCTGCACCCCAGGGGAATTTTTATAAATGGTGTTTTTACTTCCCCTAGGGTTAGCAGGTGGGGGCGCAGGAGGGAGTCTGGTAGGAAGGGGGGCACATTAGAGAGTGTTACTTTTGTGCCCAACCCTTCCAGGGGTTCTATTGGGACATATAATCCCCCCACTGTGATGCCTCTCTGTATAAGAATGTGAGCAGCAGCCAGCGTACGGGTAAAGAAAACTGCTTTCCCGTACACTTTGCTGGCTGCTACTATAACAGAGGGGCTGATGACATTAGCTGCAGCATGCAGATAGATATCAATGCTGTAGACCCCAGACATCTGACATTTAACCCCATGCTTCCTAGTGATCTGCCCCTCAGCCCCAGCGGTGGTATTACTGGGGCCAGCAGAAACCACCTGTGACCAGGTATTAGCCACAGGGGTAGGTCTGCTGGCAGAACCACCAGGAGCTGGGGCTGCCTTATCTGCCTGGGGCCTATGCTGTGCAGTGCTGCAGCTAGGATTTTCAGGGGCCATTATTCCCCCTTTTGACCCCTGAGGCTTCTTAATGGTCTTATCCCTCATGTTTAGACCCTTTTTTTTTTTTAGTTTATTTGTTTTATTTATTTTTATTTTTTGTTTTATGATTTTTTTACTGTTTTCTTTTTTTAAAAAAAATAAAAGTGTGAAAAAGAAACAAAAAGACAAAACTAAGGGAGACAAAAACTAAGGGAGAGAGAGAGATGATGTTTGGCAGTGGAAGGGTTAATGGCCTGTTGCAAGGTGTTACTAAATGCAACAACACAGAGAACACAGAGGCTTTTTAACCCCTCTGTGTCTCTGTGTCAGATGTTAAAAAAAAGCCTTAACAACAAAAAATCTAATTGTTTTCCCCCCCACTGCCTACAAAGATGTTACTTGTCTTCTCTCCCCCAAAACATAAAACCCAACACCAAACAAACAAAACTTCAACAAAACCTAATAAACTTTTTAAAAGAAAAAAAGTCAAAGTAACAAAGCTCCAGGAGTGAAGGTGTAGTGCTAAGGGAGGGGTGTGGCAAAGTATCCAGGAGACAGCTCACTCTCCTGGGATAGAGAGTTGAGCCTGACCCCCAGAAAACTAAAACTTAAATTAAACTAAGAAAAAAACCACAAAAACTCCCAAAAATGAACAACACCGTGCACAAAGTGCTTATTAACAAAAAGTTGTTAAAATAAAACTTGTATTTGAGGGACTAAGACCCTAAAAAGCCTTTTGTTTGGAGCTCAAGCATGCACACAACATGCTCTCTGGCACAGTACTTGTAAGCAGGACACACACTATGGGTAGCGGTCAAGCAAATGAACTTTGACTGACGGTCAGGCAAATGCACTTAGATTTAAGAAAATAAAAGTTTGGGTTTTTTAAATGTGGACTGTTGGTACCCCAACTAGACTGGATTGGTTGAACTTGGCACAGTGTATTTTAAAATTATGAGAAAACATTTTCTGTAAACTAAATAAAAATCATATTAGGAGGTTGAAAGAAAAAGAAACCGGATGGGGGGATACCGAGCAGAGCACACCATCTACAGCCCACTGGGAGACAAACTCATCCATTCCCCCAGTAGACAAAGCCAGGTGGTACTCTGCCCGGATACGGGAGCGCACCAGCACCCGGAACATGGCCTCAGGTGACAAGGGAACCCCCCCTATCAAACACTGCTTCCTGGACTTATATATAGCCAACTTGGCTAATGCCAGGAGCAGGTTGACGAGGAGGTCCCTGGCCTTATTGCCCCGGGACACTGGGCGCCCAAAAATAAAAATGTGAGGGGAGAAATGCAGCCAGAACTGCAGGAGGAGGCCCCTCAAGAGTGACAAGAGGGGCTGCAGTCTGGCGCAACTAAAATAAACATGATACACGGACTCTCCCTTGCCACAGAATGGACAAGTGGAGGGAGAGTCCGTGAATTTAGCTAAGTACTCTCCCGTGCTCAGTGCACCATGGAGCACTCTCCAACTCAAGTCCCCGGTGGGTCGTGGAACTAAATCAGAATAAAGTTCCCTCCACCGGGGCCTCTTGCCCTCGTCAGCTGGTAGGACCCGCCTCCAGATGGTATCGGGACGGGTCACGAGGGCAAGGAAGTGCACTGTATGGAGCACGAGAGAATATAAGCTCTTCCTCGGCATGCCGCGAAAGCATGCCGAGGGTATGTCCCTCAACCTCGAGAGGTTGGGGACAGGAGGAGCCTGAGGGGAAACACGGGGCTTGTGTCCAATGCAAACAGCCGGAGAAGGGGTGTTGAAAGGTGCATGTGGCACTCCGGCCTGCAAAGCCCCGCGAAGGAAGGTGCGCGAGTCGGGGGAGATGGCATCTCTAATCTCCTGGAGCAAGCGCCCTGAGACTTTGGGCGTCACATATCCCAAACGGAGCGCAAGCTCCTGGGGTGACACCCAATCAGAACGCCCGTATTCCAGGAGATCCCCGACTCGGGTCATCCGTGCATGACTAAGGCGGCGGATGATACTGGGGGACTGTAACATTGGAGCCCCCACTGCTGCATTAAATAGCAGGGGCTCTGTGAATATTTCATCCCCCAAAGGCACGCCCTGCCTGGTCACGGAGACCATGCTCCAGGCCTTGAGGGTTTCCTGGTAGTATGCCGGCAACACAGAGAGGTCTCTCCCAAACCCCTCGGGCCTGATCAGAAATAATTGCCGGTCATACCCCAGGTTGCGCAACTGGCGATAAAAGCTGGATGCCAGTGCGCACCACTGCGGAGAGGGATCTGCATATAGGTATCTCTGCAGGTACTGAAGGCGGAAGGTGGACAACTGGGAGCACACACAAACTACTCCCTGTCCACCCTCCACCAAAGGCAGACTTGCCACCCCTGCAGAGACCCAATGCCTTCCCATCCAGAGGAAATCTAACAAATTCCTCTGGATATTGGTGACAAACTCGGGGGTCGGACTCAGACAAATCAGCCGGTGCCAGATCTGAGAAGCCACCAGCTGATTCACCACTAGAGTCCGCCCCCTAAGGGAAAGCATTTTTGCTAGACCCCTCCATCGTCCCAGACGAGAGAGGACACTGCCCTCTAACTCCCTCCAGTTGTCTGGGACGGAAGCGTCCGCAGCGGACAGGTAGACCCCCAGATATTTAATGACATCTGCCTCCCACGTGATGTCACGAAACGTGGGAGGCAAAGAGTCCACCTGTAAATTACCCTCTAAAAGGCCTGTGCATTTGGACCAGTTGATCTGAGCGGAGGAGGCAGCTGAATATACCTCCTGGCACTGTTTTGCCAGCTCAAGATCAACTGGATCCTGGGCCACGAGGAGCACATCGTCAGCATAAGCTGAAAGGACAATCCGCATGTCTGGATCTTTTAGCACCAGCCCTGTGAGCCTTTTCCTCAGTAGGCAGAGGAAAGGCTCAATGGCCAGTGAATATAACTGTCCAGACAAGGGACATCCTTGACGCACCCCTCGTCCAAATACCAAAGGTGCTGTTAGGGACCAATTGATTTTAAGTAAACACTCTGCAGAGGCGTACAGCGTTCTTATAAAGCCCACAAACTGTGGGCCAAAGCCGTACGCTTGCAGAGTGGCTATGAGGTAACCATGGTCCACCCTGTCAAACGCCTTCTCTTGATCTAAAGAGAGAAAGGCGAGTGGCAGACCAGTCCTGCGAGAATAATGCAATAGATCCCGGACCAGAAAGATACTATCAAAGATAGTCCGGCCCGGGATCGCATAGGACTGGTCAGGGTGAACCAATTCTGCCAGCACAGACCCAAGTCTAAGCGAGATGGCTTTAGCTACAATCTTGTAGTCCGTGCTGAGCAGAGAGACCGGTCGCCAGTTCTTAATAAGCCGGAGATCCCCCTTTTTGGGCAGCAGGGCAAGTACTGCCCTGCGACAAGACAGGGGCATCTCCCCGGTCTCCAGGGCTTCCCCAAGGACCAGATGGAAATCAGGTCCCAGAGTCTCCCAGAAAAATTGGAAAAACTCTACAGTCAGTCCGTCCAGTCCTGGAGACTTTTCACAGGACATGGCACGGAGGGCTTCAGAGAGCTCTTGAAAAGATAGTGGTATATCAAGCCGCTCTCTTACACCCTCACTGACTGTGGGGAGCCCCTCCCATAGCACCCTGCAGGCGTCTGGAGAAATGGGATCCGGAGAGTAAAGATCTTTATAAAAGTTCCGGGCTCTATCCCGGATACTCTCCGGATCTGTAAGGGGGGCACCGTCTTCATCTAGAAGACAGGTGATGTGCCTACTGTTACCCCCCTTTTTCTCCAGTGAGTAGAAGAGGCGCGAGCCGCGGTCTAGATCTTTGAGAAAACCTAAGCGGCTGCGCACGTATGCCCCCTTGGCCTGGTGTCGTTCCAGGTCACAGAGGACACCCTTCCTCTCTACATACTCGCTCTGCAGGGATTGGTCCCTACAAGTGAACAACCTCTGCTCCAGATGGAGTACCTCCCCCCGGAGTGACTCCAACTCAGCTTCGCGCTGCCCACTCGCACCCTTGGTATATTCCTGACACAGAAGTCGCAAATGAACCTTGCCCACGTCCCACCACAGTTTTAACGTGGCAAAGTCCCCCTTGCAACCCCTCCAGTCCGTCCAAAACTCCCGGATCAATGTCACGAGCCCCTGGTCCTTCAACAAAGCATTGTTGAAGTGCCAATAGGCAGCTCGTGGCGCTGTTGGCGTTAGCGCCACTGTCACAGACACACAGTTGTGGTCTGTGAACGGAGCCAGCCTAATGGCACAAGAACCGACTCGTGACATATAGTGACTAGATATATATAGTCTGTCGATCCGGGAGTGGGACACCAGACCGGCTCTCACCCTGACGTAGGTGAAACCGTCTGATGCCCCTGGGTTCTGCTCTCGCCAGATGTCCTCCAGGGAGAAGCGGGCGATGATCTCCCGCAGGGCTGACGCAGAAGGCGGGTACGGCTCTGGACTATTCCGGTCCAGAGCGTCGAGGGTGCAGTTGAAATCACCCCCGAGTACCAAACACTCATCTGCGTCAACCGTCTCCAAAAACTGGGACAGTCTGGCGAGGAACCTCACTCTCTCGAGCCCTCCAGCAGGGGCATATATATTAACTAGGTTAATGATGCTACCCTGCTCTCGGACCCGGAGGTGGATTAGACGGCCTGGGATAACAGCTTTCACAAGCAGCAGCTCTGGCTGAAAAGACTCTGAGAACAGGGTCACCACTCCACATGACGCCGATGTGAAGTGGCTGAAGAAGACCCTGCCTCTCCACTCCAGTTGCCACGAGGCCTCAGCCTCTGGAGTGGTGTGAGTTTCCTGCAGGAAGCTCACAGAGTACCCTCCCTGATATAAATAGGAGAGTACCTGGAACCTGCGGAAACTGTCTTGACAGCCATTGGTATTTAGCGTGCTTATGTGCAAAGCCATTACTGCGTGTCAGGAATTGTGCGTTCCTCAGACCCTTGAGACTGCTGATAGGACACGCACATTTTATAGAATTTCCGGACGCGGAGATGCTCCGCAGTCCCAGAATTCTTGGCCCTAGTGCTGACCACTAGATATTGCTGGAGAGAGTGGAGAATAAACGACATATTCTTCCACCTCTCCAAGGCCAGCCGCACCTTCCTTTTCTTTTGTCCATGAAGGGTGCTCTCAAGGAATAGATCTATTTCCTTGACAGGGATAACCCACCCAGAATCTGATGTTCCTTCTAGTGGGTCACCCCTGGGCTCCTCTTGGCTGAGGGCTTTTACTCCATCCTCCCCGGCTGGAGTCAGTTTCCTCAGCTTTATTCTCAGGGACCCCCTCTTAGATGATACAGAAGGAGTCCCTTTAGCACCCTTCAAGGTAAATAATGGACCCTTGGATTGCTGCTGCACCCCTGTAGCTTCAGGAGTGCATTCAGGGGTAGCTGGCTGGACAGCAGTGGCTGGCATGGCTTCCTTAATGGAAGCCTTGGAGGCTTTATATGCCTCCTCTGCCAGTTCCACCGCTGCTTGCTCAGCTTGGATGGCACCGATGTTAGGGTCAGTGGACGGCTGAGGAGGGTAGACAGGCTCTCCCATGATGTTAACAGGAAAACCTGTTTTATCACCCTCCCCCATTTCCACTTCCAGTGCCACATCCCCCCTGACAGACAAATCCATGGGGTCCTGAATGGGGGTCATGCCTATATTCCCCCCCTCCAGTAGTGACTCGGCCTGGGGCTCTAACAAAGCCCGAGGTACGTCACTAGAGAGTGACACTGGAGGAGGAGACTGACTGGTGCCCTTGAAGCTCAGCACCTCAGGGACACTGACTACCCATTCAGCAGGGGCTTTGTTGGGTCCCCCCTCAAAGGCCAGAGGCAGAACCTGATCTTTCTTGTCTACCCCTGCCTCACTTGGGAGACCCTCTTGCCCCTGCTTTTCCTCCAGACCCTTTTCCACATTAACCCCTATAGGGTCTGGAGAGAGAGATGTGTGGTCTGGCACCGGCTGGCTGAGCTTAATAACTGGGCCAGACAATGTCACCGGATGAGGAGGAGATGTTTTGTTCCTCTTCTTGCTTTTAGAGGGAGGTGCTCCACTATAGAGCACTTCCCACTTATCAGCAACCTCCCTGTTGGTTTTATGCTTCCTCTTCCTGGGGACGTCACTCCTGGAAGAGGAGCTGCCACTAGCTGCCTCCCCTGCAGAGGGCTTATTATCCCTCTGCTTACACTGTGCCCCCACACTAACTTATGTAATTATGGTGGGGGCAGATTGGGACTTGGGAGATGCAGCTGTGACACTGGGAGGACCGGTGACATTCTTTCCCTTTTTCCCCGTGTCTGCAGTCTTGCTGGAGACCACAGACACAGATGGCTTTTTTGGGGAAGAAGGGGGTTTGGAGGCCGTGGTGGTGGCTTGAGGAACGGCCTCCTTGCCTGAGCTCTGTGGGGGGGCTATGACCCTTGAGGTCCCCGCTGTTATGGGCTCAGCGGGGATGGGTGCCGTACTGATGGAGGTGCCATTTGCTGGGGCTGGGGCATGATGCTTTACATTAGGACAATTCCTACGTGTATGCCCCAACCCTTTGCAATGATAGCACTGCACCTCCGTAGTGCTGTAAAAAATCCTGTACAGCACCCCCTCAAATGGAACCCCAAAAGACCCCTCTATGTTTTCTGCGCCCTGAGGCAGGCACATTCGTACCTGCCTCTTGAAAGAGAGCACATGACGAAGTGCTCTCTCTCTGCACCCCAGGGGAATTTTTATAAATGGTGTTTTTACTTCCCCTAGGGTTAGCAGGTGGGGGCGCAGGAGGGAGTCTGGTAGGAAGGGGGGCACATTAGAGAGTGTTACTTTTGTGCCCAACCCTTCCAGGGGTTCAATTGGGACATATAATCCCCCCACTGTGATGCCTCTCTGTATAAGAATGTGTGCAGCAGCCAGAGTACGGGTAAAAAAAACTGCTTTCCCGTACATTTTGCTGGCTGCTACTATAACAGAGGGGCTGATGACATTAGCTGCAGCACGCAGATAGATATCAATGCTGTAGACCCCAGACATCTGACATTTAACCCCATGCTTCCTGGTGATCTGCCCCTCAGCCCCAGCGGTGGTATTACTGGGGCCAGCAGAAACCACCTGTGACCAGGTATTAGCCACAGGGGTAGGTCTGCTGGCAGAACCACCAGGAGCTGGGGCTGCCTTATCTGCCTGGGGCCTATGCTGTGCAGTGCTGCAGCTAGGATTTTCAGGGGCCATTATTCCCCCTTTTGACCCCTGAGGCTTCTTAATGGTCTTATCCCTCATGTTTAGACCCTTTTTTTTTTTTAGTTTATTTGTTTTATTTATTTTTATTTTTTGTTTTATGATTTTCTACTGTTTTCTTTTTTTTTTTAAATATAAAAGTGTGAAAAAGAAACAAAAAGACAAAACTAAGGGAGACAAAAACTAAGGGAGAGAGAGAGATGATGTTTGGCAGTGGAAGGGTTAATGGCCTGTTGCAAGGTGTTACTAAATGCAACAACACAGAGAACACAGTGGCTTTTTAACCCCTCTGTGTCTCTGTGTCAGATGTTAAAAAAGCCTTTTAAACAAAACTTCAAATTGTTTTCCCCCCCACTGCCTACAAAGATGTTACTTGTCTTCTCTCCCCCAAAACATAAAACCCAACACCAAACAAACAAAACTTCAACAAAACCTAATAAACTTTTTAAAAGAAAAAAAAGTCAAAGTAACAAAGCTCCAGGAGTGAAGGTGTAGTGCTAAGGGAGGGGTGTGGCAAAGTATCCAGGAGACAGCTCACTCTCCTGGGATAGAGACTTGAGCCTGACTCCCAGAAAACTAAAACTTAAATTAAACTAAGAAAAACACCACAAAAACTCCCCAAAAAAAAAGAACAACACCGTGCACAAAGTGCTTATAAACAGAAAGGTGTTAAAATAAAACTTGTATTTGAGGGACTAAGACCCTAAAAAGCCTTTTGTTTGGAGCTCAAGCATGCACACAACATGTTCTCTGGCACAATACTTGTAAGCAGGACACACACTATGGGTAGCGGTCAAGCAAATGAACTTTGACTGACGGTCAGGCAAATGCACTTAGATTTAAGAAAATAAAAGTTTGGGTTTTTTAAATGTGGACTGTTGGTACCCCAACTAGACTGGATTGGTTGAACTTGGCACAGTGTATTTTAAAATTAGGAGAAAACATTTTCTGTAAACTAAATAAAAATCATATTAGGAGGTTGAAAGAAAAAGAAACCGGATGGGGGGATACCGAGCAGAGCACACCATCTACAGCCCACTGGGAGACAAACTCATCCATTCCCCCAGTAGACAAAGCCAGGTGGTACTCTGCCCGGATACGGGAGCGCACCAGCACCCGGAACATGGCCTCAGGTGACAAGGGAACCCCCCCTATCAAACACTGCTTCCTGGACTTATATATAGCCAACTTGGCTAATGCCAGGAGCAGGTTGACGAGGAGGTCCCTGGCCTTATTGCCCCGGGACACTGGGCGCCCAAAAATAAAAATGTGAGGGGAGAAATGCAGCCAGAACTGCAGGAGGAGGCCCCTCAAGAGTGACAAGAGGGGCTGCAGTCTGGCGCAACTAAAATAAACATGATACACGGACTCTCCCTTGCCACAGAATGGACAAGTGGAGGGAGAGTCCGTGAATTTAGCTAAGTACTCTCCCGTGCTCAGTGCACCATGGAGCACTCTCCAACTCAAGTCCCCGGTGGGTCGTGGAACTAAATCAGAATAAAGTTCCCTCCACCGGGGCCTCTTGCCCTCGTCAGCTGGTAGGACCCACCTCCAGATGGTATCGGGACGGGTCACGAGGGCAAGGAAGTGCACTGTATGGAGCACGAGAGAATATAAGCTCTTCCTCGGCATGCCGCGAAAGCATGCCGAGGGTATGTCCCTCAACCTCGAGAGGTTGGGGACAGGAGGAGCCTGAGGGGAAACACAGGGCTTGTGTCCAATGCAAACAGCCGGAGAAGGGGTGTTGAAAGGTGCATGTGGCACTCCGGCCTGCAAAGCCCCGCGAAGGAAGGTGCGCGAGTCGGGGGAGATGGCATCTCTAATCTCCTGGAGCAAGCGCCCTGAGACTTTGGGCGTCACATATCCCAAACGGAGCGCAAGCTCCTGGGGTGACACCCAATCAGAACGCCCGTATTCCAGGAGATCCCCGACTCGGGTCATCCGTGCATGACTAAGGCGGCGGATGATACTGGGGGACTGTAACATTGGAGCCCCCACTGCTGCATTAAATAGCAGGGGCTCTGTGAATATTTCATCCCCCAAAGGCACGCCCTGCCTGGTCACGGAGACCATGCTCCAGGCCTTGAGGGTTTCCTGGTAGTATGCCGGCAACACAGAGAGGTCTCTCCCAAACCCCTCGGGCCTGATCAGAAATAATTGCCGGTCATACCCCAGGTTGCGCAACTGGCGATAAAAGCTGGATGCCAGTGCGCACCACTGCGGAGAGGGATCTGCATATAGGTATCTCTGCAGGTGAACCAATTCTGCCAGCACAGACCCAAGTCTAAGCGAGATGGCTTTAGCTACAATCTTGTAGTCCGTGCTGAGCAGAGAGACCGGTCGCCAGTTCTTAATAAGCCGGAGATCCCCCTTTTTGGGCAGCAGGGCAAGTACTGCCCTGCGACAAGACGGGGGCATCTCCCCGGTCTCCAGGGCTTCCCCAAGGACCAGATGGAAATCAGGTCCCAGAGTCTCCCAGAAAAATTGGAAAAACTCTACAGTCAGTCCGTCCAGTCCTGGAGACTTTTCACAGGACATGGCACGGAGGGCTTCAGAGAGCTCTTGAAAAGATAGTGGTATATCAAGCCGCTCTCTTACACCCTCACTGACTGTGGGGAGCCCCTCCCATAGCACCCTGCAGGCGTCTGGAGAAATGGGATCCGGAGAGTAAAGATCTTTATAAAAGTTCCGGGCTCTATCCCGGATACTCTCCGGATCTGTAAGGGGGGCACCGTCTTCATCTAGAAGACAGGTGATGTGCCTACTGTTACCCCCCTTTTTCTCCAGTGAGTAGAAGAGGCGCGAGCCGCGGTCTAGATCTTTGAGAAAACCTAAGCGGCTGCGCACGTATGCCCCCTTGGCCTGGTGTCGTTCCAGGTCACAGAGGACACCCTTCCTCTCTACATACTCGCTCTGCAGGGATTGGTCCCTACAAGTGAACAGCCTCTGCTCCAGATGGAGTACCTCCCCCCGGAGTGACTCCAACTCAGCTTCGCGCTGCCCACTCGCACCCTTGGTATATTCCTGACACAGAAGTCGCAAATGAACCTTGCCCACGTCCCACCACAGTTTTAACGTGGCAAAGTCCCCCTTGCAACCCCTCCAGTCCGTCCAAAACTCCCGGAACAATGTCACGAGCCCCTGGTCCTTCAACAAAGCATTGTTGAAGTGCCAATAGGCGGCTCGTGGCGCTGTTGGCGTTAGCGCCACTGTCACAGACACACAGTTGTGGTCTGTGAACGGAGCCAGCCTAATGGCACAAGAACCGACTCGTGACATATAGTGACTAGATATATATAGTCTGTCGATCCGGGAGTGGGACACCAGACCGGCTCTCACCCTGACGTAGGTGAAACCGTCTGATGCCCCTGGGTTCTGCTCTCGCCAGATGTCCTCCAGGGAGAAGCGGGCGATGATCTCCCGCAGGGCTGACGCAGAAGGCGGGAACGGCTCTGGACTATTCCGGTCCAGAGCGTCGAGGGTGCAGTTGAAATCACCCCCGAGTACCAAACACTCATCTGCGTCAACCGTCTCCAAAAACTGGGACAGTCTGGCGAGGAACCTCACTCTCTCGAGCCCTCCAGCAGGGGCATATATATTAACTAGGTTAATGATGCTACCCTGCTCTCGGACCCGGAGGTGGATTAGACGGCCTGGGATAACAGCTTTCACAAGCAGCAGCTCTGGCTGAAAAGACTCTGAGAACAGGGTCACCACTCCACATGACGCCGATGTGAAGTGGCTGAAGAAGACCCTGCCTCTCCACTCCAGTTGCCACGAGGCCTCAGCCTCTGGAGTGGTGTGAGTTTCCTGCAGGAAGCTCACAGAGTACCCTCCCTGATATAAATAGGAGAGTACCTGGAACCTGCGGAAACTGTCTTGACAGCCATTGGTATTTAGCGTGCTGATGTGCAAAGCCATTACTGCGTGTCAGGAATTGTGCGTTCCTCAGACCCTTGAGACTGCTGATAGGACACGCACATTTTATAGAATTTACGGACGCGGAGATGCTCCGCAGTCCCAGAATTCTTGGCCCTAGTGCTGACCACTAGATATTGCTGGAGAGAGTGGAGAATAAACGACATATTCTTCCACCTCTCCAAGGCCAGCCGCACCTTCCTTTTCTTTTGTCCATGAAGGGTGCTCTCAAGGAATAGATCTATTTCCTTGACAGGGATAACCCACCCAGAATCTGATGTTCCTTCTAGTGGGTCACCCCTGGGCTCCTCTTGGCTGAGGGCTTTTACTCCATCCTCCCCGGCTGGAGTCAGTTTCCTCAGCTTTATTCTCAGGGACCCCCTCTTAGATGATACAGAAGGAGTCCCTTTAGCACCCTTCAAGGTAAATAATGGACCCTTGGATTGCTGCTGCACCCCTGTAGCTTCAGGAGTGCATTCAGGGGTAGCTGGCTGGACAGCAGTGGCTGGCATGGCTTCCTTAATGGAAGCCTTGGATGCTTTATATGCCTCCTCTGCCAGTTCCACCGCTGCTTGCTCAGCTTGGATGGCACCGATGTTAGGGTCAGTGGACGGCTGAGGAGGGTAGACAGGCTCTCCCATGATGTTAACAGGAAAACCTGTTTTATCACCCTCCCCCATTTCCACTTCCCCTTGTGCCACATCCCCCCTGACAGACAAATCCATGGGGTCCTGAATGGGGGTCATGCCTATATTCCCCCCCTCCAGTAGTGACTCGGCCAGGGGCTCTAACAAAGCCCGAGGTACGTCACTAGAGAGTGACACTGGAGGAGGAGACTGACTGGTGCCCTTGAAGCTCAGCACCTCAGGGACACTGACTACCCATTCAGCAGGGGCTTTGTTGGGTCCCCCCTCAAAGGCCAGAGGCAGAACCTGATCTTTCTTGTCTACCCCTGCCTCACTTGGGAGACCCTCTTGCCCCTGCTTTTCCTCCAGACCCTTTTCCACATTAACCCCTATAGGGTCTGGAGAGAGAGATGTGTGGTCTGGCACCGGCTGGCTGAGCTTAATAACTGGGCCAGACAATGTCACCGGATGAGGAGGAGATGTTTTGTTCCTCTTCTTGCTTTTAGAGGGAGGTGCTCCACTATAGAGCACTTCCCACTTATCAGCAACCTCCCTGTTGGTTTTATGCTTCCTCTTCCTGGGGACGTCACTCCTGGAAGAGGAGCTGCCACTAGCTGCCTCCCCTGCAGAGGGCTTATTATCCCTCTGCTTACACTGTGCCCCCACACTAACTGATGTAATTATGGTGGGGGCAGATTGGGACTTGGGAGATGCAGCTGTGACACTGGGAGGACCGGTGACATTCTTCCCCTTTTTCCCCGTGTCTGCAGTCTTGCTGGAGACCACAGACACAGATTGCTTTTTTGGGGAAGAAGGGGGTTTGGAGGCCGTGGTGGTGGCTTGAGGAACGGCCTCCTTGCCTGAGCTCTGTGGGGGGGCTATGACCCTTGAGGTCCCCGCTGTTATGGGCTCAGCGGGGATGGGTGCCGTACTGACGGAGGTGCCATTTGCTGGGGCTGGGGCATGATGCTTTACATTAGGACAATTCCTACGTGTATGCCCCAACCCTTTGCAATGATAGCACTGCAACTCCATAGTGCTGTAAAAAATCCTGTACAACACCCACTCAAATGGAACCCCAAAAGACCCCTCTATGTTTTCTGCGCCCTGAGGCAGGCACATTCGTACCTGCCTCTTGAAAGAGAGCACATGACGAAGTGCTCTCTCTCTGCACCCCAGGGGAATTTTTATAAATGGTGTTTTTACTTCCCCTAGGGTTAGCAGGTGGGGGCGCAGGAGGGAGTCTGGTAGGAAGGGGGGCACATTAGAGAGTGTTACTTTTGTGCCCAACCCTTCCAGGGGTTCTATTGGGACATATAATCCCCCCACTGTGATGCCTCTCTGTATAAGAATGTGTGCAGCAGCCAGAGTACGGGTAAAAAAAACTGCTTTCCCGTACATTTTGCTGGCTGCTACTATAACAGAGGGGCTGATGACATTAGCTGCAGCACGCAGATAGATATCAATGCTGTAGACCCCAGACATCTGACATTTAACCCCATGCTTCCTGGTGATCTGCCCCTCAGCCCCAGCGGTGGTATTACTGGGGCCAGCAGAAACCACCTGTGACCAGGTATTAGCCACAGGGGTAGGTCTGCTGGCAGAACCAACAGGAGCTGGGGCTGCCTTATCTGCCTGGGGCCTATGCTGTGCAGTGCTGCAGCTAGGATTTTCAGGGGCCATTATTCCCCCTTTTGACCCCTGAGGCTTCTTAATGGTCTTATCCCTCATGTTTAGACCCTTTTTTTTTTTAGTTTATTTGTTTTATTTATTTTTATTTTTTGTTTTATGATTTTCTACTGTTTTCTTTTTTTAAAAAAATATAAAAGTGTGAAAAAGAAACAAAAAGACAAAACTAAGGGAGACAAAAACTAAGGGAGAGAGAGAGATGATGTTTGGCAGTGGAAGGGTTAATGGCCTGTTGCAAGATGTTACTAAATGCAACAACACAGAGAACACAGTGGCTTTTTAACCCCTCTGTGTCTCTGTGTCAGATGTTAAAAAAGCCTTTTAAACAAAACTTCAAATTGTTTTCCCCCCCACTGCCTACAAAGATGTTACTTGTCTTCTCTCCCCCAAAACATAAAACCCAACACCAAACAAACAAAACTTCAACAAAACCTAATAAACTTTTTAAAAGAAAAAAAAGTCAAAGTAACAAAGCTCCAGGAGTGAAGGTGTAGTGCTAAGGGAGGGGTGTGGCAAAGTATCCAGGAGACAGCTCACTCTCCTGGGATAGAGACTTGAGCCTGACTCCCAGAAAACTAAAACTTAAATTAAACTAAGAAAAACACCACAAAAACTCCCCAAAAAAAAAGAACAACACCGTGCACAAAGTGCTTATAAACAGAAAGGTGTTAAAATAAAACTTGTATTTGAGGGACTAAGACCCTAAAAAGCCTTTTGTTTGGAGCTCAAGCATGCACACAACATGTTCTCTGGCACAATACTTGTAAGCAGGACACACACTATGGGTAGCGGTCAAGCAAATGAACTTTGTTGGCGGTTATGCAAATGCACTTAGATTTAAGAAAATAAAAGTTTGGGTTTTTTAAATGTGGACTGTTGGTACCCCAGCTAGACTGGATTGGTTGAACTTGGCACAGTACTTGTAAGCAGGACACACACTATGGGTAGCGGTCAAGCAAATGAACTTTGATTGACGGTCAGGCAAATGCACTTAGATTTCAGAAAATAAAAGTTTGGGTTTTTTAAATGTGGACTGTTTGTACCCCAACTAGACTGGATTGGTTGAACTTGGCACAGTACTTGTAAGCAGGACACACACTATGGGTAGCGGTCAAGCAAATGAACTTTGACTGACGGTCAGGCAAATGCACTTAGATTTAAGAAAATAAAAGTTTGGGTTTTTTAAATGTGGACTGTTGGTACCCCAACTAGACTGGATTGGTTGAACTTGGCACAGTACTTGTAAGCAGGACACACACTATGGATAGCGGTCAAGCAAATGAATTTTGATTGACGGTCAGGCAAATGCACTTAGATTTAAGAAAATAAAAGTTTGTTTTTTTTAAATGTGGACTGTTGGTACCCCAACTAGACTGGATTGGTTGAACTTGGCACAGTACTTGTAAGGAGGACACACACTATGGGTAGCGGTCAAGCAAATGAACTTTGATTGACGGTCAGGCAAATGCACTTAGATTTAAGAAAATAAAAGTTTGGTTTTTTTAAATGTGGACTGTTGGTACCCCAACTAGACTGGATTGGTTGAACTTGGCACAGTACTTGTAAGCAAGACACACACTATGGGTAGCGGTCAAGCAAATGAACTTTGATTGACGTTTATGCAAATGCACTTAGATTTAAGAAAATAAAAGTTTATGTTTTTTAAAAGTAGACAACTATTAAACAATATTATATTGTATGCATTGTGCACACACAGTATAAGCTGTGAGCCTGACACACACACTTGCAAGTAGGGGCTAGCAGGGAGACAGGCAAATGAAGTTAGATTACACAGAAGAAAAACGAAGAAAAAAAAATGATGTTATAGCCCTAAAAAGGGCTTTTTGGGGTGCTGTGTTTACAGCAGAGATCTGATGAGTCCTTCAGCACTGCACTGGACACTGAATAAACTTGCCTAGCTATTGATTTCCCTATTCAATCAGCAGCACCTACACTCAGCCTCCTCTCAGTAAGACTGCAAGTAAGTTATGATTCCAAAATGGCTGCTGTCCATGAGGTAGAAGGGTGTGGAAGGGAGTGTATGCTGCTGATTGGCTGGAATGTGTCTGCTGACTGTGACATGCAGGGTCAAAGTTTGCTCAATGATAAAGTTTTGGGGGCGGGTCAAATCTCGCATATGTTCGCTGTTCACCGCGAACTCGAACATGCTATGTTCGCCGGGAACAATCCGCCGGCGAACTATTCGCGACATCTCTAATGACAGCATGTACTGTGAAATACTGAAGCAGAGCATGATCCCCTCCCATCAGAGACTGGGCCGCAGGGCAGTATTCCAACATGATAATGACCCCAAACAAAACTCCAAGATGACCACTGCCTTGCTAAAGAAGCTGAAGGTAAAGATGATGGGCTGGCCAAGCATGTCACCAGAACTAAACCCTATTGAGCATCTATGGGGCATCCTCAAACAGAAGGTGGGCAAGTGCAAGGTCTCTAACATCCACCAGCTCCGTGATGTCATTATGGAGGAGTGAAAGAGGACTCCAGTGGCAACCTGTGAAGCTCTGGTGAACGCCATGCCCATGAGGGTTAAGGCAGTGCTGGGAAATAATGGCGGCCACACAAAATATTGACACTTTGTGCCCAATTTGGACATTTCTACTTAGGGGTGTACTCACTTTTGTTGCCAATGGTTTAGACATTAATGGCTGTGTGTTGAGTTATTTTGAGGAGACAGCACATTTACACTGTTATACAGGCTGTACACTTACTACTTTACATTGTAGCATAGTGTCATTTCTCCAGTGTTGTCACATGAAAAGATATAATAAAATATTTACAAAAATGTGAGGGGTGTAATCACTTTTGTGAGATACTGTATGTACAATATATATATATTGTTTTATACAGACCTTGATCCTATTTGTGCTCTTTCCACACATCCTTCCTCTTCTCTTTTATTTCTCTTCTCTCTTTGGTTGTTTTCCATCTCATCCACCTTTGCTCTCAAACATCCCTGCTCTCATCCATTATTATTATTATCCATTAATATTATCATCCTTCTGTTCCTTGTCCATCTCCTACACTAATTTTTTGTTCCTCTTCACTCTCTTTTTCCTTTCATCCCTTCCATTAATTCTGTCATCTTTTCTTCCTTGTGTTGCTTTCCTTTCCTCCATATTTATCTTCCACCTCTTTCATTTTGTCCTCTTCTTTCTCTTTCCTCTCCTTCATTTCTCTTCCCATTTTTCTCACTCACATTTTCTTGTTGTTACCGGGCTGCATCTAGAGGCCTCCAGATTTGCTGGCTAGGAATTCCCACTGAGACTCCAAGAAAGGACCCCATAGGGGAGCACAGCTACGTCTCTGGAAGACCCTAAAGGAATGTGGAGGAGAGGTTAGCCCACACAGAGCTCAGAGGTACTGCCTATTTTCTTGTGATACTACGAAGCATGAGTACAAAGCTCTATTTTAATAAGGGCACTAGCGCGGACATAGTCTGAGTATTTATTCTTATGAGTTATTAGTGTTATCCACCAATTCAGTATTACTTGTAAGGGAGTAAAAATGCCCTAACATCAACTACTTGAATATATGTTATATTAATGCACCGATAAGTTGGACTATCTCTTGGGGTCTGATTGAAGTAACCCAGAAAGATTGGACTATATGGGGGGTAAAAGCTGCATTGACAATTAAATAAATATAAAATAAAAGAGGCCAGCAGCAAAGAAGCTCTTGGATCTACAAGAAGGATAGGACATCAAAGTACTATTCCCATAGTCAATTTTTTTTTTCTACTGATACTATACATTTTCTTCTTTAAATAACTATTTTACATCTCAAGAAGAAGCAAGGGTATTTTTTCTACTTATAAATCCTGCTACTAGCAATGTTGTAATATTCTTATTGTCTCAAAATTAGCCTCACACTCCCTGGAACCTTCCCTTATACAAGGGTAATATAAGTAACTTCTGAAAAGCTATAAAGTTTTCAAGTTTTTTCCCTGCTTATCCGATAAGAATAAAACAACATAATAGCAGGATTTCATCTTTTGTCACTGTATTTAACAGCAATATTTCCCTTTGGGCTTAAAACCCTTTATATCTGAACAACATTATGAAATTCCTACTGGTTATCTTTTATGACAGCAAAGAAAATGAATATGCCTACTAAATCAAAAATAAATAAATAAATAAAAAAATTAGGCTCATAAACTAAAAATTATACCTCACAAGGTGAATTGAATTTAGACTCAACATCTAACTGTTCTCCAGATATTTCTACTCATTCACTTAGTGAGAGAAACATTACTCCCCAGGAGGACAAAATAATCACATGCTTAAAAATGAAAGAACTTCTGCTTGAATTTCAATTAAAGATTACCTCAGACCTGACAAAACAAACTTCTAATAATACTCTATCTATTTTTGAAATAAACCAAAAGTTGGAACTATTGGAAAATCAATGTGACAAACTGATTTTGGATAATGACTCTCTGTTAAAATATTCATTCTCGTTAGAAAATAAAATTGAGGACTTGAACAAAACAATATTCAGCTATGAAGATCGAGCAAGAAGGAAAAAATTTAGATTGATGGGTATCCCTAAACAAAATCGAGACAATAATTTAAGAGACTTTGTGAGAGGAATGTTTCTTAAGTTGGTTCCAGAATTTCCAGATGATGATCGTAACATCAAGCTATCCACAGGCTGCCTTTGTCCAAAAATGTAGATAAATCTTTTCCCAGGGATCTTATTATAAGATTCCATTACTTACTTTTTGAAGAGGCTATAGTGAAAGCTAGTTTTTTAGGGATAAAATTTGAATCTCCATATGATACTATTAAAATCTTTCAGATATTTCTGCTTTTACATTAAGAGAATTCTCAGTTATAACGCAGATATTAAGACAGAAGAAAATTAGGTTCAAATGGTCCTTTCCTATTGACATATCACATATAGTAGTTGTCAAACTGCGAGTTGTCCCCGCCAGGCATGCACGAGTTGGCCAGGAACATAGGAGATACAAAATATAGCATTACAACATACGGAAAATGTTTGTGAACCAAGTGAACCATCTAACACCAACTTGCAACTAATAACATTACGAGGCATTGAAGCATTGAACCATGAAAAACAAGAAAAAAATTAATTAAAACACACTCAAACACAGCACGGGGGGAACGGCAGGATGCCTGGGAGTGAGGTTGCACGCAAATTTAAGCCAAATTTGCCAAGTTTAGCCACACAAAAATCGGTTAAGCAAGAAAAAAAATGGCGGATGAACAAAATGAAAACAAGGCTAAAGGAGCCGAAGAGCGCAAATCACTGCCAGTCACATACGAGTTAGCCAGGAACAAAATATACAATTACAATGGACGGAAATTGTTTGGAGCCAAGTAACATATAGAAAAAAGCCGCCATCTTACAACACTAACTTGCAACCAATAACATTATGATTCTAAAATGGCGCTTTATCCGCCTAAACAAACAATTTGGCCCCACCCGACACTTGGCACATTGCTGACACTTTCTCCTCAGGTGATCAACAGTCCAACTGTACATTTTGTGCTGCAGGAAAATCCAAAGAAATTGTTAGTTCTTCAGGATATTGATTGCTGCATATTAATTATAAATAGGTAAATTATATTAAATTATTCATTCATTCATTCATTATTATTAAATATATATATATATATGTATAAATATAAATATCATATTTTACACTGCCCTTACTTTATGAATACATAAATGCTTTGCACTTTCAAATACATTTATTCATTCATTAATTCATTAATTATTAACGTACATACATTTTATAATTATTAATTAGTAATTAAAAAAAACATAATCCTTTCCACTGCACTAACAAACATTTACATTTTGCACTGCACTTATATATCTGTATTACTGCTCATTGGCTGATAGCAATAGGACTCTTAAAGCAGTTACATTTTTAAATCACTTTATTCTGCTCTTAGACAAAAAAAATGTATACTTTACACTGTACTAAAAAAAATTGGATTTTACACTGTACTTATATATCTGTCTTCACGATGAGCGCCGAAGGTGATCGTTGCAAAGCAGGAATATTCAAGTACACAAGTGGAGAGGCTCGCAATGAGCGCCGAAAAGCCTTTCTTTGTGTGGCAAACAGCATTGCCATGCATTCAAATTTTATTGCAGTAATTTTTGACGAGCAAGTCGCTAATAAAGATCAAACATCGATCAGAGTTAACTCAGTTAAGGAGGAAACCTTGCTATTACAGAGTTGGAACTTAGGTTTAGAGGTTATGGAAGTAAACAGTACAAGACCTAGTCTGGTGGCAAAGAATCCAGAATGGGAAATAGTTAAATAGACATCAGTGTGTCAAAGCTTTAATAATGTACTGCCGGGAAATGAGGCCTAAGTAGCGATGTAATAGGTTTGATTAGATTTACACAAGGAGTCCAATTTTTAAGCTCACATTAAAACTAAAAATACAAGATAGCCCTTAAATCACTTTATATACTGAAGCTAAACCCCCTATAGAGGGATACTAAAGTTTAAATATTTCACATACATTTATAATCACAGAATATTAGAAGGTCAAAATTATGATATAAGTGATAGACTATCAGTCTATATAGATAGTCTCTACAATGATTCTTTGGTAGGAAATGTAGTATTTTTAACATGTTTAGTTCACATGTATGGTTTGTGAGCCTTTTTTCCCGTCAGTAAATTTTAAATTTCCTTGCAGGGCGTTCCCGATCAAGATGTTGCAATCTTCTTGGAATTTGCAAAGAACGCAATATTGCCCTATTATTCCAGAAGATTCATAATTCTTCTGTTTTTTTTTCTATGTGTATGTATGTTTCGTGTTGGTATGGGCTTCAAATAAATCACAGAAATCGGTGGTTTATAAGCTGGCAAAGATTAAGAAAATATATAAAATGGTATCAAGAGAGCTCTCCTTTATATTGCATCATGGGGCTAAAAATTATTTCACATAACGTGAATGGGTGGAATTCTCCAACCAAAAGGAAAATAGCTTTCATGAACTATGTTAAACTTAAGGCTGATGTCCTCTGCCTCCAAGAGACTCATTTAAAAAAAAGAGAAAATATTTTATACTAATAAGAACTTTCCCATAAGAATAGATGCTAATTTCAATAGCAAATAAAGTGGAATCGCTATTCTCTTTAATAAAATATTGATAATTAGTGAAGAGTTTGGTAAATCCGACACCCTTGGAAGATATATTATCTGGATAGGACACATCAATGACAGATTGATAACGCTAGTGAATGTATATTAGATTTTTTAACAAATTAATGAGAGAAATCAAAAAAGGACCTTCTATTCATATGTGGTGACTTTAATATGATTTTAGATTCATCCTTGGATAAACAAACACTTCAATGCTTAAAATAAGAATCCCAGATTATTAAGAATTCCAACAATTTTGTGAGGAAACTTCTATACACTGAACTATTAGATTCGTGGAGGATTTTACACCCCCTTGAGAAAGAATTTACTTTTTACTCATATATATACAAAAGCTATTCTAGAATTGATTACGTCCTGATGGACGTTCATACATTGAGATTAGTAGATAAAATTGATATTCTTCCTAGACCTTGGTTGGACCATTCTATGAACTGCATAGTATTAAAAGATCTTAACAAAACACATAGGAAAAATAGATGGAGAATAGAATCAGGAGTATGTAAACATTTTGGAGAAAGACATCCAATAATTCTCGGTTCTTAATAAGGATTCAGTGAGTTCTATGGCTGTATTGTGGTGCCCATATAAGGCTTATGTAAGGGGTTTACTGGTCTCTGGCTCAGCAGAAATAAATAGAAATAGGGGCAAGCCCCTTAAACAGCTTTACTTAGATCTTGAGAAATTACATCATGTCAATAGGTTAAATCCATCTTCAGCGAACGCAAGATCAATAAATGAACTGAATAGGCAGATTATTACAATTCTACAAATAGGTGCGGATAATTTGTTGTGGAAATGTCAACAAACACACTTTATGTTAGGTCACAAAGCTGGAAAATGTATTGGAAATAAACTAAAAAGGCAAATGGTACAACATAAAATATCGAGGGTAGGATAGGGCCAGACAATAAGGTTTTACTCCATCCAGAACAAAGACCACATTTTTCTTATTCCTAACAAATTCTAAATTGATAAATTTCGAGATAACATAAAATGTCCACGTATAATGGAAGCTGATCAACAAGGTTTGAATAGAGAAATCACAGCAGAGGAGATAGCGGAAGCCATTCAGAACGCTAAGAAAAACAAAGCCCCAGTAGACGGGTTTGATCAGATATACTATCAGACTTTTTCTTCTGCACTTAACTAACTATGTAGCTTGTTTAGGAGCTCAGTTTTTATAATTCCCGAACTTCTTGAAACATTAAATTATTAATATGTTAAAACATGGGAAAAACCCTGATCTCTGTGGAAATTATCACCTCATTTCATTGATAAATATAGATATTAAAACATACACAAAGATCCTTGCAAACAGATTAAATAAGTGTATTCTAGATCTGATCCATATCGGTCAAACTGGCTTTGTCGGAGGCCGACAAGCATCGGACAATACCAGATGCCTTATTAACATTCTAACCTACATTAAGAAGAAAGAGGAAACTAGCTTGATCCTGTCGATTGATGCCGAGAAGGCCTTTGACCGGGTAAGCTGGGATTTCCTGATGGCGGTCCTTCTTAAATTTGGTTTAGGTGAGTTTGCCACGAAGTCAGTAAAAGCCCTATACTCAAACTCGAAGGCCCATGCTGTGGGCCCGGATTTTGTGTCTAAGACGTTTATGATTAGTAATGTGTCACAGTAAGGCTGTCCGCTGTCTCCTCTACTGTTTATTCTATTCTAGGAGCCATTTGCAATTCAAATAAGAGACTCTGCTGACATCATCGGAATAAAAATAGGAAAGGAAGAATGCAAATGTATAGCTATTAACAGAATTTAATAGAGTATCTTATTTTAAGATCAATATCTCAAAAACATATACCCTGTTTAGAGAGATAAATATTAAATTAAAAACAGCCCTGGAAGAGTTATATCTATATAATTGGAATACGAAATTTATACTACACTTGGGAATAAAATTTTTGTTTCAGTTAAAAAATCTTCCCAAAGAAAATGTAAGCAACCTAATGAAACATATTAGTTTAATTTTGTATGGGTGGCGCTGTTTGAACCTCTCTTGGTTAGCAAGGATATCAGCTGTTAATATGAACAGTATACCAAAAATAACTTACCTTCTAAGATGTATTCCTGAGAAAATTAGATTTCTTAATATGCTACAGAGAGACTTGAACAAATTTATACCTTCGATTAAGGATATATACAATAAAATAACAATATCTCATGTCATTAGATGGTGTTTGGGAAGGGATAAACCAAGTTGGATGTTCGTTGAAGAGCCTTTAGTGGATACATTTCCCTTACGATTATTACTGTGGTTACCGAAATTTGAGCCCCATGTATTTTATAAACATCCGAGTGGGGTCAGATCTGTTATAAAATGATATGATAATAGTTTAAAATGGATTCTGGTCCAGAATCCTTCTCTAGCAGTACCATTGGAACTAATTTCTTAAATAGCCAAATGCCCAAGTATCCAAATTCTTAAGAAACAAGGAATGCATTTCATAGCTGAATTATATGATAAAGGTAAATTGAAAAGCTGAAGTGAAATTCAAAAATCCTTGGTAGTTCTAATATTTCATGGCTACACTGTGAAGCTATAAAAAAGACCCCCATACAACTAGGCTACAAATGTTCTAATGTGGGTATATGCACAAAGTTAGAAAAACTCCTTTTAAAAGGAGAAGCTAAACATGTCATTTCTGAAGGGTTAATAAAAACTCTCTTTGTGTTTAGGAACTGGAAAATTAGCTGACATATAGAATATTACTACCTGTTTTTTGCTATCTATGTTCCAAGAGCATCCTACAATTTGACCTTGTTAGACTAATGAGCTGTTTCTGCTGAAACTGCAATTTCCTCTGATATGCCTTCTTTCATTCAAGTATATAAGTTACTCCATCCCATACTGAGATTATTGTGTGTGTGTAATTTCCAGTACTGCTCCCAGAGCTCTGTGTGAGGCCCGTGGTCCGAGCCGTCAAGGAAGTAAATAAGCCCCAACAATATCCAAATGTAGTAGAATTTTATCTGAGATCTCTGCACTCGTGAAAAGTTTAGGAATTAAGAACTGGGAAATAGATCTAAAAATAGAATGGTTAGACTCCTTAAACTTGGTAAAAAGATCCGCAATCAAAAAACAATATTACCAGGTAAATAATTTGATGGAGTTAAGCAGAGATCTGATGAGGAGTAATTTAAATGTAGTTCTAGTAAAAAGAATAAACACACTTAATTGGCTATTATGGGACAGATATAATACTTCACCTAATAACTACTGTGTATATAAGCTTTAAGCCCCTCTCTTTGTCATCCATATGATTAAAATGTTAATATTAAACATTTTCTGTAGGATCAATTGAAGCCCAAATCCGTATGTTTGTATTTATATTTTAATATGTCTTTTTTGTACTGAAAACAAACAGAAAGTAAAGTTGGAGGTGAACGGAGTGTAGATGTGCAAATTGCTGCATATTAAGAGGATCAAATTCTGTTGTTGGATTCTAAAATTATCCAGGATTCTAAGTTTTAATGTTTTTCACCCTTATGTGTATGTGTCAGTATGTACAAAGGAATCTTTGTTGGACATTATATTTTGGAGCAAACGTGGATATTGCTAAAGCACTGTATGATGAGTTGTCTAATGGCTGATATCAAAGGTCTGAGCTGGGCCCTCCAGGTAACAAACACATCTTGCATCAGAGACATGTCAGAATAGATGATGACTCAGAGCCCAGGGCACTATATAAGGAGCTGGTTTGGGGGCCAAAGTCATTTATATCAAGTAGATCAAGAGATGAGTAGCTGATTAACTGTGTGCCCATGGCCTTATAAAGATGAAGATAGGAATCCTTAAAGGAGAAAACTCTACCTTGCACATGAAGAATGAGAGATTGTATATATAAAGGTAAGGCTTAATAATTGGATATTTACGTGAATTGTACAAAAAAGAACAAAAAAGAACATAACAATTAAGGTAACAATATTTTTTTTGTAAAGCGGCATAACAAATGTGCACCCCATAAATCTTGTAACGTTCTACTACAATTTTTAAGATTGTATAGTCTCAAGTCTCTTGTATTTACTGTATCCCTTGTATCTTTCTGCAGAAAATGGTAGCATGCTATCAATATAAGATATAATTACATATGTGAGGAGGATATGTATGTTAGGTGAGTAAAGATGTTTCTTGAGTTTATTTGTTTTTGACTATATAGACTCTAAGCTGGCAAAACCTCCCCATTATTTGCCATGGCAGAGATGCAGTTTGTTTTAAAGCAACTCTGAAATATGTATTTTTTTCCTTTAAAGTGGAAGTTTTGTCACCTATATGTATTTTTTTTTTTCCATGTGTTTCTGTGTATATGATCCCTTGTGAGTAATTATGTGAGTAACGCAGTTTTATGTTGTCAATTTCTCCACAAAAAATAGAAAACCCCATACAGTTACCTTGGTATATGGATATGAAAGCATCATATATCACAACAAATAAGATCAAAGAGCCTAGTTAATATATAGATGTAGTGACTGAATATCTGTAAGTTAATATCTGATGTGAAAAAAGGTACCGTAGTCCTTTATTTGCATTTTACTTCCTGCCTTCTTTATGCATCTTTTTTTTCTCTGCATTCCCTGTCAGTTATAGTAGCAGGGAATGCAAAGTGGTGACTCCCGTTACAGTATAATTACATATAGTATTTATTTAAAGGCTATATTTTCTTAAATTTTGTTATATTTCTAAAATATATTGCCCATTATTAAGTCTTGTTCTTCAAAAATAGTATATGATAAAATAATGGGTTTCAGTGGTGTTAGCTTTTGTTATTTAAAACCCAGAACTCCAGAAGTGAGTTAAATCTTTGACTATATTAAAGAGACAGAGAATACACTGGACATAGAAATCTAAGACTACTAGTTCTCACGTGTCTCCATGACTCATCACAGACTCACCTTTCTGTTCAGTGACATAACAAATGTTATCTTCTAAAACTCCATTGTTCTTTAACGTTATTTCACTTCTCTACAGACCTGCAACCCAAGACTCATAAGAAATCTAACCCAAATGGAACTGAATTTAAGTTTCCTGGAACATGGTCTGGATTTTTTTAAATGTAATGAAACCTTGGAAAAACAATAAGAAAAGTTGGGATATATCCTCAAGTTCTTCTTGCAAATGCATCTTTTTATCAAAGTAGACAACTTAAATTACTAACTTGATCTTAGCTGCGTAAGTAAATATTGGAGGCAGCTTGTGTATAACATGCAATTACTGAGAAACTGCATCATGTCAGTGTAATGTAACTACCCAAGTAAAAATAAATACTTACCTGGAGGAGAGACACAACCCCAAAACCCTGAACTTAATATGTGCAATCCCTTATCTAGTCTGCAGTGAACATGTTTTCTAAATGTGTGGACCCTTTTCTTTAACTTTGGTACTATATAACATTAGGAATGCACTTAGTTACACTGCAGGCCCCACTTCGTTTGAGATACTAATGGGAAGATTATATTATGGCACTCAGTAAAACACTTGCTAAACTATGCATCATAAGCAGGTAGCAGATAGACTGCCTCAAATGTCCAATGCATGAGGTCTCCTAATAATGTTTCTTTATCTCCTAGGTGTACTGGACTATTCACCTTGTGCTTCTCACCAATCAAACTACTGTCAAGGTTGAAAGAAAGTTTAGAATTGTTTCATGGCAGCTCGCATAAACAGGTTAGCAGAGAGATGAGATAATGCATGTTATTGAACCGGGAGATTATGTCCTTGTGAAGTCTCATAATAAGATTACCTTATCTACTGAAGCAAGATAAAACTCAATGTTAATTCTTTGGTAGTCCTTAAGTCTCTATCTGAAAAGCGTGACAACAATTCCTTTTCAAATCTCAAATGGCAGACAGATGTTTATGATGATGTTATATCTGCTATCACTAACAGGGACTGTTTATACACCCTATGGGTCCAAGTGTCCCTAAACCATGGGTAAGCGCTGCAAAGATTTTAGCTGAGGAGACCATGGCAGATATATTTTAGCACTCACAAAAACACTTGCTTAGCATAGGAAGGCATCATAAGCAGGTGTTAGAATTGCCTCAAATGTCTAATAAATCAATGCATAATATTGAACTGAGAGATTATGTCCTTGAGAAATTAGCATAGGTAGGCATCATAAGCAGGTTTTTGAACTGCCTCAAATGTCGGATAAACCAATGCATAATATTGAACTGAGAGATTATGACCTTGTGAAGTTTCTTAATAAAGTTTCTATATGTCCTAGGTGGACTGAACCTCACATTACGCTCTCCTCACTAATTGAACTGCTGTCAACCTTGAACGAAAGTCAGAACGGTTTAATTGAAGCTCCAGTAGCAAGGTTTCAAGCCCCTCACTATAAAAAAGGGATCTTCCCAGCCCCCTGGTGAGACTCTCTACATACTTACTCTGTCTGCCATCACGTGTATCCCCTTGGTCATCAGTTTGAAGAGTAGGAACAGTGGCAATTCACCCATGTGAACCAACTTAACTGGTATCCCCATCTCCTTACCTTACCCACCTCCTTAAGCATCATAAGCAGGTAGCCGAGATACTGCCTGAATTGTCTGATAACCCAATGCATGTTATTGACCTGGGAAATTATGTCCTTGTTGAAGTCTCCTAATAAGATTTCTTTATCTCCTAGGTGGACTGGAACTCACCTTGTGCTCCTCACCAGTTAAACTGCTATCAAGACTAAAGGAAAGTGAGAATGGTTTCATGGAAGCTAATGTCACAAGGTTTCACGCCCTCAAGCCCTCACCATGAAAAAGGACTCTTCACATTCGTTCATCCAATGCCAAATAAGTTACAGAATTCTGTACTTTACAATCTAAGACAGTGACCTGAGTATTCAGGTCTTTCTAGAAGCAATCATTATGCATAGAAGGATACCATTATACAAATAAATAAAGATACATCCTGCTTCATAAGTAGATCTGTGTCATTCTTAATCTGAGTCAAATTTCCCTATAACATGTGGCAAATTCAAAACAATATTGAATATTGGAAGTAACTGTTGGACAAACATCCCCACTACCCTCACTTTTTATTGCCTGTTGACTGGGCCATTGTCCACCACCTTTGTGTGCCATTTCTCCATCTCCTTTACACTGTAAGTTCTTGGGAGCAGGTTTAGTCTGCATTTTTTCGGTAAATATAAATTTATGACCTAACCTATTTCCTAGTGCTTAACACTTAATTCAAAAAACGAGGGAAGTAATTTAATAGGGAAATTAGTGGGATTATTTAGTGTACTCCAGGATAAAGCAAGATAAGTAACAAAAAAGATAAAAAAGCATCTATCCTGAAATAATGGCTGTAAATCAAAATGGGTGTCACTGTCCCATAATACTGTGGGATTAGCAATAAGTGACCACCTTAATTTTGACAAATAGAGTAGTGTGATATTAAATCTCTAGAGATTAAAAAAAAGCATAAAAATGGTATAATGATAATAAGATAATGCTGGTATGCAAGCCTCATATGCAAAAGGTATTTGCTAATCATAGGGATGCAGCAACATATATTATAGATGAAAGGTTTGAGGATAGGCGCTGTTTATTTTTTTAAAAAGTGCACTTAACTAAGAAAAGTTTAAAAACAACAACAAAAAGGCAGGGGGTAGAGAGTGGTACCTTTAGTATAAATATAAATATGAACGCAGTACACTATAATGTAGAGTATAATAGTGGTATAATACTTTTCTTAGTTTAGTGCACTTTTTTAAAACATAAACAGCGCCTATCCTCAAACCTTTCATCTATAATATATGTTGCTGCATCCTTATGATTAGCAAATACCTTTTGCATATGAGGCTTGCATACCAGCATTATCTTATTATCATTATACCATTTTTGATGCTTTTTTTGAAGCTCTCTAGATTTAATATCACACTACTATATTTGTCATAATTTAGGTGGTCACTTATTGCTAATCCCACAGTATTATGGGACAGTGACACCCATTTTGACTTACAGCCATTATTTCAGGATAGACACTTTTTTACCTTTTTTGTTACTTATCTTGCTTTATCCTGGAGTACACTAAATAATCCCACTAATTTCCCTATTAAATTACTTCCCTTGCATTTTTTCAGTACCTTTTGTAATCTCTAACTGTTGTGTATGGCTATCAGTCTCATGTGTTTACACCTATTTTTTGCAACAATTACAAAAAATGAACTTTTGTTGTTTTATCACACAATCTCTATATATTACTAAATTACTGTTCAAAACTGTTCAATAGGCCTTAATATTTTCACTCTCCCTTCTAGCATGTATTCAGCCTCGCAACCCTTCCCCTGCCCATATCTTTCAATCACCTTAGATATTTTTTTCTTTAAAGGGTGACCCTCTAATCAAGCCCCACTGTAAGCCACATTTTAAGCATTACACCTCACTTTACTTATCATTATTAGGTCCGCTCCCTCACAATATTCACTGGCCCAATCATGAACAGTTGTAGTCATTAAACCATATTTGTCTTCAAGTGGGAGTTAAGGATTTCAGGATGTTCCTGCTAGGGTCAATTGAATCAGATTAACAGAGGCAGTGATTATTAAACATGATTTTTAGTTTGCCATTAATTAACATAAAAAATAAAAAAAACAGCAAAGCAACAGCAAACTCAATTTACCTAATTGATGACCACTTCTGAACCCTTCCCCACCTCTCTCTTTGTCCTCAGCACTATTTTATATATAGACTGCTCAAAAAAATAAAGGGAACACTAAAATAACACATCCTAGATCTGAATGAATTAAATATTCTTATGAAATACTTTGTTCTTTACATATGTTAAATGTGCTGACAACAAAATCACAAAAAAATAAAAAAATGGAAATCACATTTTCAACCCATGGAGGTCTGGATTTGGAGTCACCCCCATTATGAAAGTGGAAAAACACACTACAGGCTGATCCACCTTTGATGTAATGTCCTTAAAAGAAGTCAACATGAGGCTCAGTAGTGTGTGTGGCCTCCACGTGCCTGTATGACCTCCCTAAAACGCTTGGGCATGCTCCTGATGTGGTGGCGGATGGTCTCCTGAGGGATCTACTCCAAGACCTGGACTAAAGCATCTGCCAACTCCTGGACAGTCTGTGGTGCAACGTGACGTTGGTGGATGGAGCGAGACATGATGTCCCAGATGTGCTCAATTGGATTCAAGTCTGGGGAATGTGCGGGCCAGTCAATAGCATCAATGACTTTGTCTTGCAGGAACTGCTGATACACTCCAGCCACATGAGGTCTAGCATTGTCTTGCATTAGGAGGAACCCAGGGCCAACCACACTAGCATATGGTCTCACAAGGGTTCTGAGGACCTCATCTCTGTACCTATTGGCAGTCAGGCTACCTCTGGCGAGCACATGGAGGCTGTGTGGCCCCCCAAAGAAATGCCACCCCACACCATTACTGATCCACTGCCAAACCGGTCATGCTGGATGATGTTGCAGGCAGCAGAAGGTTCTCCACAGCGTCTCCAGACCCTGTCACGTCTGTCACATGTGCTCAGTGTGAACCTGCTTTCATCTGTGAAGAGCACAGGGCGCCAGTGGCAAATTTGCCAATCTTGGTGTTCTCTGGCAAATGCCAAACATACTGCACGGTGTTGGGCTTTAATCACAACCCCCACCGGTGGATGTCGGGCCCTCATACCACCCTCATGGAGTCTGTTTCTGACCGTTTGAGCAGACACATGCACATTTGTGACCTGCTGGAGGTCATTTTGCAGGGCTCTGGCAGTGCTCTTCCTGTTCCTCCTTGCACAAAGGCAGAGGTAGCGGTCCTGATGCTGGGTTGTTGCCCTCATACGGCCTCCTCCACATCTCCTGATGTACTGGCCTGTCTCCTGGTAGCGCCTCCATGCTCTGGACACTACGCTGACAGACACAGCAAACCTTCTTGCCACAGCTCGCCTTGATGTGCTATCCTGGATGAGCTGCACTACCTGAGCCATTTGTGTGGGTTGTAGACTCTGTCTCATGCTACCACTAGGGTGAAAGCACCACCAGCATTAAAAAGTGACCAAAACATCAGCCAGAAAGCATAGGAACTGAGAAGTGGTGTGTGGTAACCACCTGCAAAATCACTCCTTTATTGGGGCTGTCTTGCTAATTGCCCATAATTTCCACCTGTTGTCTATTCCATTTGCACAACAGCATGTGAAATTGATTGTCACTCAGTGTTGCTTCCTCAGTGGACAGTTTGATTTAACAGAAGTGTGATTGACTTGGAGTTACATTGTGTTGTTTAAGTGTTCGCTTTATTTTTTTGAGCAGTGTATATATATATATATATATATATATATATATATATATATATATATATATATATATATATATATATATATATATATTTATATATAGTCACTCTCTAAAAGTTAGGGTTCTCTTGAACGTTCCATTATAAACTAAGATTTTTATGTGCTTATAACTGTTTTGATTTTACATAATATCTGTAAAATTTGCATCTTAAAAGGGATTGGGGAAGTCTGAATTTGTTTGCCAATTTTGGGGTATTTCTGTCTATCCAAAAGAAAAGTTGATTTATGCAGAATTTTAGGGTTTTCAAATTTGGCAATGTAATAGTTATTGAAAAAGTCTATATGCCTTTGGAGTTCTTTACAAACCTTAAGCAGCTTTTGTGATATAATTAAAAAATGTAATGCAATAAGCAGGGGCGTAGGAACTGGGGGGGGGGGGACCTGATGAGGGGGACAGGGTTCCTTGGCTTCCCTGCCTGTTACTTATTTTCTTCTCTGTCTCTCTCACCTTCTCCGGTCTCTCCCCTGTCACTTTCTCTGTGATAGTTTCGCCTCTCCCTGGTGTGTCTCACTCCTTCCCTTCCTGTCAGCACACTGGAGCTGAGGAGCTGTGGGTGCTGTTTAGCTCATTGAGGACCTCTCTCCCTGTCTCTCCCCTCTTTCCCACCAACCCCCTCTTGTCTTTTTCTACTCCTCTGTCTTCTCTCCTCTCTCCTGTCTGCCTCTTTCCCTCTCCCTATTTCCATCTCTCGATTCCCTGCTCTTCTCCCCCTTCCCTCTTGTCTCCCCCCTTTCACTCTTGACTTCCTTATCCCCTATTGTCTCCCCCTCCCTATCTCCCATTTCATATCGTATCTCCCCCTCCCTCTCCTCTTATGTCCCCCTCCATGCTCCTCTTGTTTCCTCCTCCCTCATCTCTTCTCTCCCCTCTCCCTCTTCTTTTGACTACCCCTCCCCTCTTATCTCCTCTTTTCCCTCTTATACCCCTTCCTCCTCTTATCCCCCCTTCCCTCCCCTCTTGTCCCCTTTTTGACTTACCCTCTTGTCTTGTGTCATTCCCTCTTTATCTCTCCTTAACTGTCTTTCTCCCCTTTCTGTTTCTTTAATCATCTTACTCAATTTTGCCTCTCCCTCCCGACTATCTCTTTCACGCCTCTCCTCCTTTTGTCAGCCTATACTATTCTATGTCTCTCTTCCCCTCTGATTGTCAAACCAATGTCTCTCTTCTCCCCATCTATACCACCCATTACTTTCTCTGTTTTCTCCCTCCTCCCAATCTCTGTCTCCCTCCTTTCTTTCTCAAACCCATCAGATCTTCATCTCTCCATTACATTTACCTCTCCCAATTTGTCCCTCCCCACATCTACCTCAGACCACTCTGTGTCTCTCTCCTATTCATCCTATTCTCTCTGCTTCTAATCCCCACTGTTTTTCTCTCCCATCCCCTTCTCTTAACTTCATCTCTCTCTAACTTGTCTGTCTCTCATACTCTGTCTTGTTCCATGTCCCCTTTGTCTCTTACTCCTGCATCTCTTTCCAATTGCCTCTAACTTTCCTTTATCTATCTCTAATACCCATCCATTCTCTTTCTCTCTCCCTATTTCATAAGCATTTTTAACACAACATTAGTATAACAAAGAATAAATAAAGGTTAATTAAAAAAAATATGACACTTAATAAAACAAAAAGACAAATTGCTGTTTGTCTTCCTCTCTCCCTATTTCTCTCTCTCCCATTTCTTTTTCTCGTGCCTTCTTTTCCTAATCCCTTTTGACCCATCTATTTTCTCCATGTCTTCTTTCTTACTCCCTTTTCTTCTATTGTCTCCATTATTCTCTCGGTCCTCACCTTTCCTAATTCATTTTTTCCTATCCCCTTCCTCCTTTTCTCTCTCTCTCATCTCACTTTTATCTCTCCTTTTTTTCTTCTCTGCCTCTCTAGCTGCCTTTTCCCTCTATTATTCATGCTCCTTTCTCTCCCTCCATGTTTTTCCCCTTCTCTGTTCTCTCCTGTTCTCTTATGTTCTCTCATATTCTATTAAATTCTTCTGTTCTCTATCTTCACGACCTTCTTTGCTTCCTGACTTGTTTTCTTTTCCATGTATTCTCTCTTTTTTTCCTTCTGTTTTCTCTCTATTGCTATCTTTTCTTCTATCTCCTCCCTAACTCTTATCTTCTTTTACTTTTTTCCTCTCCTTTTTTCTTCTTTGTGCTTTGACTTCCATTTTCACTATTTCTTTTCTTTGTCTTTTTTTCTTTTTCTGTTCTTTGTTCTCCCATCATACTCTATTCTCTCAAACCTTAGCTTTTCTCTTCTCTCTGCTTCTCTCTTGTTTGCTCTGTCTTGTCTTCTCTGTATCTACTATCCTTGTCTCTTCACTGTCTTCTCCATCTCTTAATACTCTGAATTCTCTAGAAGTACCTCTCCTTATCTTAATGCACATCAGGATGCTTAATACAACCTCTTTCTAATACAGAAACTTGTAAGAAGGATGTAGTCCTGTCTGGAGCAGGTACAAGGTATCAGTGTGTTACAAAAGACTCAGGATCTGCAAACCAGATGTCAGAGAGGTGAACATGTTGCGCTATGAGGGAGGAGACTGTGTTAGGTAAGGTGAGAACAAGCATGGGGTGGGAGGAATTTCTTTTTAAAACCTTAGAAAGTGTGGAAACTTTTTATATTAGCACAGTTATGTACAGTGGGGTTTCAGCAGCCTAGATTATTTACAGAGGGGCAATCTCATTTTTGTGACACGTCACTCAGGTCCACATTTCTGTAAACTTTATCCCTCCCAGAATTTTATTTGGCTCCTACTCCCCTTATAATGAGCATGCTCAGTAGAGACTTCCTCAAGTCAGGTTCCTCAGGATTCAGTTTTAGTTCCTCTCCTACATATTTATTAAAGCCTTAGAAGTAGGACTGAAAAGTAATGTCTCCATTTTTGCTGATGCCCATAACTTAAAAAATGGAATGTATATTATTTTGAACTAGCGACTTGCCCATCAAAAAATGATGGCAATGAGATGTGTATGTTTGGAAATTTTTTGGTTAGTAATATACATATTTGACACTTGTAACCTTTTCGTTATGTCGAAATAAGTACAATTATTAGATTAAACATGTTTATTTTTGGAACATTTTCTTTTGTTGTTGAGGAACTGTTAAAGAGTTTTGTAGTAAATGTGTTAACATTTGAATGTAAGAACAGTTGAATATTAGATTAATGAGTATTGTAAACTTGAGCTAATGTTTTTTTAACATGCAACTTGTAGATTAAGAACTGTTAAGTGAAATATACATTCAATCAAGAGGAAGGCAAACAGTAAATACCCTCCTTGAAACGTAGCCAATTGTATCCCTGGATTAATATTTAACATGAAATACAAAATTTACATTGTGTCTGAAAATGTGCTTGTGGTGTTAACATGAACTTTCTAATATGTCTAACTAACCAACTTTAAAGTATTTTTTGTAAAACTTGTAACGTTATAAACAGTAACATAGTTAATTAACATTTGAACAGAATGTTTGAGAAAATGCAGGCAAGTGTTTTGTGGGGCTAATCATGCATAAACAGTACTTCCATTAATTATTAATGAGTTATTTAGTCATTGGGGGTTTTGAATGGTTGACCTTTGATTGATGGTGTAGTAATTGTTTAAAATGGCACATAGAGTTTCCTCTGTGGAAAAGTGGTTCTCTAAAAAGAGAACCCAAGACCTTAAAGTTCGTCCGCGATGTGTAACCACTGTTGTCTATGTGTTTTGCCATTGTATGGAGTTTAATATGGAAATATTGTGGTGTGAAAAAAGTTTGAGTGCCATAAAAATGAATTTTTGAAAGAAACCGATGTCTATATTTTTGCTTTCTTTTTTGGTGTTAGATTCTGCTTGAGGTGATTTGTGACTTTTGTTTGGAATTTGTTTGGCATGGGTTGTGTTTGTTTGATTGAAAGTTACAGTACTTCATAGTAGACAATGTTTTTAGTAAAAATGCGTCCATCCTCTAATAAATCACCTTGACTTTCATTGTTTTCAATGTACTTTAATAGCCTGTGGATTTTTGCACCGTGATAAGGCAACGTACAATTTGGCCAGATTTGAAAGTTTGTCCTTGTGATTTATTAATGGTCATGGCAACTGCCATGATGATGGGAAATTGTCTTCTTTGAAGTATAAAAGCGGGGCTACTTTAACTTGGTGCTAAATCTATCCTTGGTATGAAAACTCTCTCTCCTTTATGGGTACCAGTTAAAATTTCAGCATCTATGAAATGGTCCTTTAATTGTTGAACAATTAATCTTGTCCCATTGCATAGGCCTTTTTTTGGGTTCACATTTCGCAGTAACATGACAATTGCACCTTTCTTTAGCTGCAAAATATGTGGTGGCATTTCAGAAGGAGTTAATGAGTTTATGAATTCAGTGGAAAAGTTGGCCTGACTTTCTTTGTCATCAGCAAGTATAGAATCAGCACTGTGATAATTTTTTTGGGGTGCATTAATTTTTTTAAATATTTAATTATTGAGGATCACTGCATCCTTATTTTTGCATGTTAGTATGACTTTGTTGGCAAGTTCAGAATAGTCCTCGTTATGTATTGTAGTTTCGAATATAGCCGATATAAGATCTTGTTTACAAATCATATGCGGTGGGATGTGCACAGTGTCGTCAGGTAAATTTGGGATTTGCTCTGTTTTTCCTTCTCCAATTTTAATAAGCCAATCATTGAAATAATTGTGGCCTTCTAATCTCATATTTTGTTGTAATTGAAGATGGGAAATTTTTTTCCATAGTGTACTTGACTTTATACACGTTTCGATAATGTCGGTTCGATTTCCATGTACAACGACAGGTAATGTCTGTCTAAAATCGCCACCTAACAACATTACCTTTCCACCAAATGGCAAAGTATTATCCATGACTTCACAAAGCAAACGGTCAATACATTGAAGGGCATAGGATGACATCATTGTAGCCTCATCTACTCAAATGAATTTACTTTTTTTCAGTTTTTTGGCTTTTAATGATGTCATCCGAATATCTGACACTGATGTTTTCAATATAGGCACTGGCAGTTTAAATCCACTATGCACAGTTCTTCCACCTTCTAACAAAAGTGCAGCAATTCCAGTGGTCGCAAATGTGAGTGCTATTTGACCTTGTGCTCGTACAAAACTCATTAATAAATTATATAGATAGGTTTTTCCTGATTCGCCAGGTCCATCAAGATAGAAATAACCCTCTTTGACCATGTCATCATCTAGTGCATTTTTGATGGCATTAAATGCTTGCAATTGTAATGTATTTAAAGTTGCAAGTCTTTCTTCTGTCCTTTGTACTTGTAGTTAAATGTCATAGTCTTCAAAGTTTATGTCACATATAAAACTTGCACAACTTAATCTTTGAGTTAAAAATATTTCTTGGATTTCCACTAATGCTTTTAAGTGTGCAATGGGCTCATTGTATCGTTGTATAAAGTCTTCAGCCATATTACTTTTAAATGTGTCCCACAAAGCTAATGCATTTGAAGCATTTGAGAAGATACAAATTAATGCAAATAGTTCCCTCATCTGCCGTGGCATTTGACATTGTGCTGCTTCTTCTATACATCTTTCCCATTCTGTATCATCAGCTAGTAAGTTTCTATGTCTCGCAGCTAAATGAAAGGATTCATATACTATGTCATTAACAGTTCCTAAGTGTTCAAAACTTTGTGCACAGGAACATTTAAAAGTAGTAGTCGTAAGCAGTAACATTCAAGGTCTTTTGGACTGACCATGTAAATTCTTGGTATTATTTTATTTCATCTGCTTTTTCTTGGTTTCCATAATCCATTAACGAAAAACATAATGATATGGAATCTCAATATATAAGAATTGTGTTGCCTGTGAATCTGTTGAATTTTATTGAAACCATGCAGTTAGTGTAGTGTGACGATGCTCACTTTGTGCCAATGCATTAGTTTAATTTCCAGCATGGATATACACTAAATGTCTTTTTGGCAAATGTACAGCTAATCTATATACTGCACGTGATCGATCGTGTGTATCAAATTTTAAAAGACGCCACATAGCTTCTGGTGCACTGACATAACGAGCATCTACATGAGATGCAAGTTCATCATGTACTAACTCAGTGCTTTCGGTATTGTGTGCACTTTTGATGACTACACTAGCTGCATCATAGCCTTGGTAAATATATTTGTATTCATATTTAATGGATTTGATGGAAGTGCAGGCTTCTATATTAATGGGTGGATTATACTTCATAAGTAAATGTGGATTGTATGGTACCACATATCTATTGTTGATGTTTTTCCCACGAATAATGGCACTTTGTCCCTCTCTTCTTCTATATAATGGATAGCCATCAATTGGCATAAGTTTTGTCTCTATAACCTTTTGGAAATTCTTTAGTACATTTATTATTTTCCATACATGGTGACTGTGGATTAACATCTCCACACGCTCCATGAATCATCCGATGAGTTACAATCTCATATAGTCTACCATATAGTTCTGGATCTGGTAGTTCAGCAATAACGACAGAATCCACTTTGTCACCAGTATCTAACTTTTCTTTTTCTTGAAGGATTATCAGAAGATGTGCATGTGGAAGCCCTCTTTTTTTAAATTCAATTGTATAAACATAAGCAAGACATTTGCCAAATAACTGAGTTATAGTGATGTCACGTATTAATTCATTTAATTTAATTTTGAAAACTCTGGCTACTAAATCTGGTCTATCGGAAGGACTTTGGGCAAGAAGTAAATGAAGCAGTTTGGCCAATTAGTACATTTTATGTATTCTCTGGCCATTGGGGATTACATGTAAATGTAATAAATAAATCTGGTTTTCCAAAGTTGGTGACAATAGCCATGGCATCATTGTATCTTTCTCGCATATTGCGAGGACATCCCTGGAAAGAAGATGGTAAAATGATGCCTTTGCCAGCTGTCATGTCTCTGCTTGTAGCAACCTCAGCGACATAATCCATTAATCCATATATATATTTTATATATATATTTTAGTTTAAATTATTGGACTCAACTTGCAAATAGGAATCAATAATCCATTGTTGTGTTAGTTTTCCACCACATAAAATTGGATTGAATGTATTTTGAAAGGCAATTTGAGCAACTTTAAATTCAAGCATGGAAATATTATTTTGCACTCGTACTTTCGAATTTGGTTAACTGGGAAGGGTTCATTTTGGTTGCCAACCTGCTTCTCCGCGTGGAAATAAAATGGGATATGCCATTGGATCTAAATTAGTACTTAAGATACTGATATTAATGAAAGGTTGCTCCACATTTCTGGGATAAATTCTAATGTCTTTTTGAAATGGTGGTTCTACTTTCAAACAATATTGCAACCTCATACAAATTATAACAGCGTTTATCAGTATGTCTATCTCTTTTAAGCACCATATTGACCTTTGGAATTGGTAATTGATGACTTTCTGCATGAAGTTGTTGTTCCTTTTCTACTTCTGCCAATTTTTTATAAGCTTGAGTGTAGGAGTTATTTGCCATAATTTGATCTAGCTCTATAAAAACACTGGGTAAGCATTTTTTATTTTCTTGCAGCTGCATACGTTGGTCAACAGCTTCCATTGTATCTAAGACATATAGTTGAGCAAATTTTCTTTGCTCTCCTTGCTCTGGATGTAAATGGGAAATACGATGGTAAATTTGGCCTTGGACTTTAAAGCAGTAAGGGCCATGTCCTGGTACATTAGCAGCTAATGTTGCCCCCATAGATGCAAAGAATATGGCACTATTGTATGATCTTATGTTTGTTTTGAAATGTTTGTAGTTTGGAAAAGTAGGTTCAGTCATAAAGTTTTGTAAATATGTTGGAAATTGTTGTCTTTCTGGAAGTTTGACCTTGCCTTTTTGACAGCAACTAATGAACTGTCCATCTCTGGGTCTTTCCTGTTTAAAATGATAAGCCTCACAAAACTGACAGAGAATATTCATGTCCCCACAATTATGAACCTCTACTGCTAAAGACTTAAGTAAAGGACAATTTGAAGAGCATATATCAGTTTCAGTTTGTAATTCATCATTGGAAATGTTATGTGATGGTTCAGGAACAGGTTCTAAATGCTTTTTTTTGTTCTTGTTTTTTTAGGTGTAGCTTTTTTTTTCAGCTGATAGTCTATTGCTTGCAAGTCTTTTCCATTCTTTTTCTCGTTGAATTTTCCTTCTGCTCTGGCATCTGCTTGTTTGCCCAACTTTATTGTTGTTCTCTAGCTTGACGTTTATCTTTTCCTGTTTGGTGTCGTTATTAGCCATCGTAATCTGTAAAAGAATGTATCATTAGTTTATTTTTTTATTTAAAATTGTTTTGGAAGTGCTTGTTTGTGTTTTTTGTTACTCCGATGTTTTTGGTGCAACACTGTTCTGATTATACATTTCCTTTGTTTGTATGTGATTATAGGTCATTGTAGATGAAGTTGCTTTATAGTGTTAAATTAGTATGTGTTATTTTTTTGGGTGTTCCTTTTTATCTTGTAGGTTTTCAGTTTTGGCTTAGAGGCATAGCAGAGCCAAGGGAATTGCATTATAGGTCATTGTAGATGTAGTAGCTTTATAGTGTTAAATTAGTATGTGTTATTTTTTGGGGAATTTTCTTGGTGGTTGCTTCTTATCTTGTAGGTTTGTAGGGTTGGCTTAGAGGCATAGGAGAGGAAAAGGAATGGTAGTAATATATTGCTCTTTGAAAATTTTACTGTAGGTGATTGTTGTAATAGTAACCTTATATTTTACTTTTAGGCTTATATGGTGTGGGTCTGAAAAGAAGGTTTGTATTGTTGTTTGGTAGGTGTTAGTAATATTTGTTGTAGTATCCTATTTTCTGTGTGTGTTTAGGGTTCGTGCTTAATGTGGTAGGTTAGGGCCCTAAACAGAGAATTTATAGTTTAATTTTTTATGTGTTTTCACAATTTGTTCTACTATCCTGTTTTATCTTGGGCACATTTTGTTTGATAGATTGAAGTTAGGGTTTACTGTTAAAGGTTGTTGTAGGTAAAAGCTAATTAGTTGATAAATTAGAAATGTGTACCCAATATTTGTTGAAGGATGGTGATTTGTGGGGCTTATTGTTGTTGGTTTGTTGTTGTTTTATTTTATTTTTTATCTTGACATTGCTGCACAGCAAACATGTTTATTTTTTTTTTCTCTTTTTTTACTTGTTGTACTCTACCTTGTTGGAAGTGTGATTTCAGGATGAATATCCCTGGATCCGGTGCTGGAAATCTTTGTGCGACAGTCTTCACGCAGTGTCTGTTGTAAAAGAGAAGGAGAAATGTTATTTGATTTGAATTTATTGTTGATGAATAGCATGTTTTCTTTTTTTTTAAAGCAATGTGTTATCATTTTTGGTTTCTTTCTTGTGGGTAAAATGCTATTGATTTGAGAGTGTGTGAGAAACCGTGCAGTGCTGGCTCTAATTTATTAGTATGATGTTTTGTGTAGACCACTGGTGTAATTCTATTATTGTTTTACTGTAGTAGTTTGTTGGCCATAAAACAGTATTCTTTATTTTTGAATAGTGTATCTGTTATCATGATTTGTTATGCTATGCTGTTTTTTGTGCGCCACTTTTAAATTGCTGGATTTTAGTTCTGGGGTACAGTTAGAGTGTGTTGTAGACTAAACAGTAATGTTAGTTCCATTTTGTATATGTTATCAATGTTTGTTGGACTATCCTGTTTTGTATTCACCATTTTTGTGATGCTGTATTTGGCTTGTGGCTGAGGGTTAAAGGTTGTTGTAGACTAAAGATGAATGTGAATTGTATTTTCTATATGTTGGGAATATTTGCAGTACTATCCTGTTTTGCGTCTGCCACTTTTGGGATGCTTCATTTGGTGAGGGTTAGAGGTTGTTGTAGACTAAAGATGAATGTGAATTGTATTTTCTATATGTTGGGAATATTTGCAGTACTATCCTGTTTTGTGTCTACCACTTTTGGGATGCTCCATTTGGCTTATGGGTGATGGTTACAGGTTGTTGTAGAGTAAACAGGAAGAATAAGTTTGTTTTCTCTATGTTGCTAATGTTTGCTGGACTATCCTGTTTTGTGTTGTGTTAAAAGTTTTTTTTTTCTATGCAAGTGTGTTTATTTTGGAATTGTATATGTGTTAGCAATGTTTTTGAAGTGTGGTGTTTTGGTGTTGCTGTAATTTGTATTGAGGCTTCTATTTTTTTTTTTTTTTACTTTTGATATTGGCGGGCAAGAAAGATGGGATTTATGTTTTTTTTTTTATTGGTTATACTATACCTTGATTGAAGTATTTTTGGTCTATGAATGATAGAGGGTCCCCTACTGCTAATGTTGATCCGCCAGTCTTCTTGTAGTGTCTGTTTGAAAGAGAAAGGTAAATGGTTAATTGTATATTAATTGTTTTGGTTTTGGAAAAGCATGGTCTTTTTCTGCATGTAATGTATTTTTGTATCTTACCTCTTGTTCTTTCTTCGTCTTCTTTAAAAGTAATCCACTTTCACAGTCAAGCTGCAAATTCTTGAGAGACGCTGTTGATGCAGAGTCTGTTTGAATAGTGAAAAAAAGGGAAAGATTGAGCTGCAGGTTAAATATCTATGGGTGTATTTTTTTTTTCTATGAGTTGCTGTGAATTAATGTCACTTGAATATACTTCTTTGATTTGTTTGATTTAAGATTAGCTTGTTGTAGGGCCTATACACATATGTGTGTATTTCAAATGTCACTATACATGAATGACGTCTTTGGTGTGAATCTTTCAAATGGGTTTTTTATTTGTTTTTGTTTTTTGTTTAATAAATTAAATGTATTATAGCTTACCTCTCAGTTGGAATTTGCAGATTGTGAAGTTGTAAATTGATAAGTAATTCTCTTCTGAAGCAACGGCAGCAGTGAACTGTGAATTTTCCGGAAAGTGGGCAGTATTTATAAACTTTGAGGTGGTTGAAACCGTTAGAACGCAATACGCATTTGTGTTCCAGCATTAAATTTGCATTCCAGCCGCCATTTTGCGGCTAATAGTTGTGTGTTTCATGTAAAATGGTGGGTAATAGCAGTGTGGTACGTGCTGCACAGTGTGTGTCTGGAGCGTTCGTTCCATTTTGCGAGTAAGTGTAGTAGTTTTGCGTCCTTAGCCTCGTCTTCGGGTTTTTTCGGCGCCCATTTTTTCTTTCGCTTAGGTGATTTTCGAGGTGTCTATACTCTTGTATTTCAAGTTTAATTGAGGTCTAACTTCACTTTCGAGGTCCTGGGTGCCCCCCCCCCCTTGCTGTGGGTAAGCTTTTTATGTGTTTCTTGTGTGTATTTCTTGTGTTTTTAATGTTTTCAGGTGCACGTGTTTTGAGCGGTAAGGCCGTAATGTTTTTTTTTCTAAGTCCCGTATTTGTTTCTCGTAAGTCCGTAAATTTAGCTAGGTCTGCAGTTGCTTTGCGAGGGCCACAGGCTCGCTACGCGAACCTGCAGCATTAGCAACAACTTGCATGCTCACAACTATATATGTGATAAAAAGGGTACACAGGGTTATTCTGCATAACCCGAGAAGAACTATTAATCCAGCAAGTAATCTGATTGTCAGTAACTGGGGACAGGAAAGATTTTTTTTCCCTTATGAAACAATTGGCTCAGTGAGAGCAGTTGAGCTTCACTTGAGCTCTGGTGGAATAGTCTAAAAAATAATTGGCTTTTCAATTGACTACAACATCTGGTTTTGGTCCAAAGGAATAATTGAACCATCTGCCTACAGTTTGGACAAACTGGTAAGAACCTTTCCCCCAGGGCTTGGGGAGGGCACCCCTTGAGGCCTACTACATGTAATACACTAGGGACCTAAACTCCACACAGTAAGAGACTCACTAGACCATATACAGAAAAAAATGATATCCGCATCTCCATCATCATCTCTAGGCCATGGATCTCACTCCTCCCAACTAAACCACCCTTCCTCAAAGACACAAGCACGAGCAATCATTACCCTACAAACAAGATGGCCTCTTAGCTACCTGATAAAAGGCTTAAAAAAAAGAATAGGAGAAACAAACAAAATCCTGTTAGTAATATACTTCACAAAATTTTGACACCAGAAGCAAAACTTATAGACACAACCAGCAACAAAAAAACAACTAAACAATTAACTCCTCACAACCGGAAGAAAAGAGACATATAAAAACTGTAACCAAAACACAAAATGAATAGGTACAATTGAATCCACAAACCAGATCTTCAACATTTTATCTACACATCAGATAAAATAGCCAAACACCAAGATGGGTAAACCAAAAAAGAACGCAACTAATAGAACCATTCCAGAAATGTTTAAAACTCCAAAACATTAGCAACTTCCATCTCAATGCTCAGGATCTGGGCAATCATGATAATTCAGATGCGGAGGAAAACCCACAAGGTATGTCCCATCACATGAATGTCTCTGAGAAATATTTGGCTAAAATAGAGAGGATACTCCAAACACATATAGACAGTCTAGGAAAAGATATACACACCCTGGGTCAAAGGACACACCTGTGGAATAAGTTATAGACCAAATCATAGAGACCCAGAAATGGGAAAGAATGGAGATCACTCTAAACGCCTCTAAGATAAGTACTCTAGAGGACAAAATAGAAGATCTGGAAAACAGGTCACGCAGACATAATTTGAGATTCAGGGGCATTCCCAAACCGATAACTGACTTAAATCAATATTTATCCACTACATTCAATCTTATCCTGCCAGACCACCTAGAAAACACCTGGGAAATAGAGAGGGCTTACAGAACTCCTGGTGCCAATAACAACTCGGACCTCCCCAAAGACGTTATTGTAAGATTTGTGAAACAAAAGGCGAGAGACATGATACTAACAGCCACTAGAAAAATTAACTCTATCAAAGGACCACATGGAACTAATGAATACTTGCAGCACTAACCAAACACAAAATTACATACAGATTAGGATTTTCGTTTCCGCTGATCTTTCAATATAAAGGAGATGCATACAAAACTCACTCGCTGGAGGACAGCCAAACACTGCTCACCTGGCTACAATTAATATAGAGAGAAGACCAAGAGTCATCATAAACCTTACATCTTGAACAAAGACCAATATGCTCATGGACAGACACTCCAAAAAACAAAAGACCACAAAAACAAATGTACAATAGAGCAGGAATACTAAACAGACATAAGGAAAGCAATGTGAAATGGAGACCTGAAAGGTCTGCTACCCCTTAAATATCCTATCCATCCCGGTTCCAAAACTTAAACAAAGAGCAAATAAAAGACTTTAATAGTCTTATTACTCTCACCAACTTTACTAACCTTAGGAGAAAAATGTAGCCAAAATGTTTAAAAAAGTTTTGTATATATAATGCCAAGGGCACTCATCGTGAGGCTCGCAAAAGAGGCTCTGACCTGATTCCAAGTTACGGGCTTGAAAAAAAAATTCCCCCATTTTTTTTTCAAACCCGTAACTTGGAAGCCGAATGTGTGTATATTTCAAGCCCTCAAGGCTTGGAGCAATACCAATTTAAGCTTTAAGTCTTGCGGGCTTGAAAAAAATTACAGATTCAAACACCGCAAAGCCCACAAATGAGAATGGGGAGGGAGAGGGGGTGGAAAGAGACACAGGGGAGGGAGATGGGGTAAGAGATGCTGGGGAGGGAGTGGTGGGGAAAGAGATGCTGGGGAGGGAGAGGAGGGAAAAGAGACACAGGGAAGGCAAATGGGAGCAAAGAGACGCAAGAGAGGGCAAGAGAGGGGAAGAGACACAGGGGAGGGAGAGGGGGGAAAGAGACACAGGGGTGGCCGTGAGGAGTGGCAAAGTTACAGGCTTGCGCATGGGTGCAGCGCATGCCACGGCCCGCAATGAGCACCAAAGTAGAGGGAGGGAGAGGCTCGCAATAAGCTCCTCGATGATCGCTGAAGTAGGGGGGAAAGGCCCACAATTAGCACCAAAGGTGCTCATTGCAAGGCCTGCAAGTTAGAGGAGGGGAGAGCCTCGCATTGTGTGGCAAAAAGCATTGCAAGGCTTCAAATTTTATTGCTGTCATTTTGGACGGGCAAATCGCTAGTCCATTAGAATGTGTAATTATATTTGTACTACCAATGGTAATGTTATAATACCTCAACTACTTTTTTATTTATTTTCTTTTCTGGTTATAACAAGAGATAAATTGCTTCTTAATATTCTCATTTGGGGGATTATAGATGGAGATAGAATCGGACTCCCCACCCCAAAAGAAAGGGACACTAATGTTAGTGTTAAGAGAATAATTAATGTAATTATGATAATCGAATTTACACAAGTTAAAATGTTAATGTTAACTACACTTGAGCGACTTTACTCCAGAAGATAACCTGGATCTGGCTTCCGTGAATTCCACTTAAAAAAAGGGAAATTCAAAGCCAAAAACTAGACACAATCTACTCCCAGGTAATTATCAATCCGCTTCATGCCACACTGATACACTACATCAATGGCAGATATAACATATAATTTTGTAACTCATAATGTACGGGGGTTTAACTCCGAGTTTAAAAGAAGCTTAAAAGACACTTTTTTCATTTTACTAAAGACCCATTTTGTTAAAAACAGTGTCCCCTTTAATCTCCACAGAGATTACCCAACATTCTACACCATTAATCAGGAAGCCATAAAAGCGGTACACAAAGACTTCCCATTCAAATTTGAATGCCAAGAAAATAGCCAAGGAAGGGAATTATCTAATCATAATGGGGACAATACTGAATAAAAAGATATCTCTAGTAAACATGTTTGCCCCTACTACCTCTCCCCACAACTTCTTAATCAAAATATTTAACATACTACATTCCTTAGACACAGGTAAAATAATAATGGGGGGTAACTTAAACTTAGCTCTAGACCATGGATTGGATAAATCCAAGGACACCTTAAGAAACATAGTTTGGTGGTGCATGGAGAGGACATCACCCCATAGAACGGGAATATACATATTTTTGTGCTCATAAACATAGATCTAGATCTGAACCTTAAAATATCAATATAGCTAGAGATTAAATGATTCATTAATAACAAATCCTGAATTTCAAACGGAAATAGACCAGACCCAACCGGAAACAAAAAGAGAGTTGCTCTGACTGACTCACAAAGCATACATAAGAGGTACTCTACTGAGTATGGTATCTACATATAAAAATTGCATCCAATGAGGGGAACAAATGCCACCCAAATTCAACTAGGCTGACATGGCGTTCTTCCCTAAACCTTGTCAAGATCCATTGGAAGTCAAAAACTTCTGTCCAATCTCATTGCTTAATGGAGATATTAAAATACTAGCAAAGTTGATAGCAACTAGATTCTCCAGGTTCTTACCTAAACTGGTTCAGAAGGACCAGGTAGGATTTGTGCCTTTCAGACAGGCTGGGGATAATGTTAGGTGGATTCTCAACATATATCATATAGCCGAACCTCAGAATATTCCCATATGCACAATAGCCTTAGACTTAGAGAAGGCCTTTGATTCGCTGGAATGATCATATTTGCACAAGGTCTTGGCCAATATAGGCATTAAGGGTAATTTTATTAATCTACTTAAAACTTATTATAGAAATCCAATTGCGCACCTAAAACTACAAGGCTCAAATAGAGACTGTATCTCCATACAAAGAGGAACTAAACAGGGGTGCCATCTTTCCCCACTTTTATTTGCTTTCACGATTGAGCCCCTGGCCCAAGCTATTAGGTCCACACCACAAGTAAAGGGAGTCACAGTTGGACTGCAACAAATTAAGTGCTGCATGTTCGCTGATGATATCTTGTGCATCATTGGTAGATCCGATAAACTACATACCAGCCCTGATGGGCATCTTAAATTCCTTTGGAGCGATCTCAGGACTAAGGGTAAATGTAGATAAAACGGAGGCTATAGGATCATTGCTCCCCCAACAAGACCTAGAACATCTTAAAAGACAATATCCATTCTTTTGACCTAAACACCACATAAAATACCTGGGATTGAACATAACCCCTAACCTGTCTGGACTGTACAATGCAAACTATATCCCATTATTTAAGTCCCTTAGAACTGATATTAACAAATAGAGCAAATATCCATTATCATAGACAGGGCATATAAATGCCATTAAGATGAATATATTACCAAGAATATTATATCTATTCAGATCCTTACCTATACCAATTATTCCCAAAGTGTTAGGGAATTTTCAAAAATATATAACTAGATTTATATGGAACAATAAAAGAGTGAAAATAGCCCATACACACACTTTTAGAAATAAAAACACAGGAGGGCTGTCGTGCCCTAAAATTATATCATAACGCTGCCCACATTGCATTCATACACCGAGCACACTCCAGTGAACAACAACCAGCCTGGGTATTTCTAGAAAATTACCAAATGAATCCCCAAACATGGCAATCCATTATATGGAATCCATCAATCCCTCCACATATACTGAAACATAACAACCCTATGATAAAGCTTTCGATAACTAACTGGAAAAGGTCTAACTCAAAAACAAAAAAACAATTAGCAGCCAGATTAACAGAACTAGCCCTTACACTTACATATTAACTTATTTGGGGCAGTTTGAGAGAGCATTCTAAAAACTGGTGGACAATGGCTAAACTTGAGATATTAGGTAATTGGTTATCAAATGGACAATTCCTTACCTTTGACTAATTGAGGATTAATTTTAACATCCCACTCAAGGAGCATTACAGTTATTGTAAAATGAAACATTTAGTGACCACACTAATAAAAAAACGGGGTAAACTGCAAACCAACTGGTAATCCATTATATGCAACAAAGCCCCACTAACCAGAGATGTCCTTGGATCTATTTACTCTATACTAAATGCCCTGATAACACATTTAAAAACTAACTTTATGAAACAATGGGAATTATATATGGGAACTCAATGGGATCCACATAAGTGGGAAAAAACTGCTACTTCTATAAAAGTGCTACACAGAGCTTATCTAACACCTGATAGATTACATAAAATTAACACACAGACATCTTCAAGTTGCTATAGACCATGTCAAACTACATGTACATTTCTCCACACTTGGTGGGAATGCCCGATAGTTCAGAACATACACCCTTCGATAGACATTTGCATATCGGGAGACTATTCTCCTCTACTACAAAAGTGACATAAAAAATGGCTACATTTCCTGCTTATGGCCATGAAAAGACACAATGTTGAAAAATGGAAGACACCACAACTTCACCTCCAAGAAATAATTCATAAACTAAATTTCATAATGATTAATGAAAAAAGACTTATGTCATATCCATTATATATATAATATTTACAGTAATATGGGATATATGGATCTACTCCCCATACTCAATCACAATCATATAAACATTACAAATATCACAAACATCACAAAACAAACACTAAAACATTATATTAAAACTGGCTGAATAGATAACCGCTCGGAGTGGAAGCTGAACAGGTACAGATTCAATGACAACTTTATTGACAAAATTGTAATCTGGAGTTCAAACCCATTAGGGATAAAAGAAATAAACAGAATCAACTATGACTCACTCAAGTGTATCCCCCTCACCTGAATGTTAGGGTTAGTTCGGCTTAGTTTATTATGTTTAGGTTCATTTAGTTAATCTACAGCTACAGTCAAACAGAGAAAAGAAAAAAAAAGGAAAAAACTGGCGTAAGGTCACAGTTAAACAAAAGAACTAAAACAACAAAACAAATGTATGCAAAGACTTTCAGATTTTATTAAATGCAGTTTATGACATGTGTGTTTAAATTTAAAAGTATGAACAATTTTATGACTTATGAAAAATAAAGATTAATGATTAAAAAAACTAAATGAAACATCTGGCAATGTTTTTTTTTGTTTGCCTTCCTCTGGATCATTGAACAATTTAGAATGTAACCGCATATTACAGGGATCAGAGAAGATCTAAAAGGGTTGAACTTGATGGACTAAAACTTTTTTCAACCTCAATTATGTTGGTTTTGTTAAAAAGACAGTATTATTTTATGGAGTTATTTTTTTACGAAATATATACGACCTTCAAAGGGGTTGGCTTATATGTGTAAGCATGTATGTTTATATGCCAGTTGTTTATGTAATGTAAAAGATGTTTTATCATATTTTTCGACTTTAGCTAGTTGTATAATTTCTTAAATTACAAATAAAGAGAATAAGTTAGTAAATTAAAAAGTTTTCATTATAATGAAATTGAGACAAAAACTTGAAACTTATTGGCAAATCTGCTGTAAAGTATAGTTAAAAGTATATAGAAGTTTCCCTGATTTTAACTTTATCTATTCTATCAGATCACTATCATCAGAAATTATGTATATTCTCTCCTAAATTAAAATAATTACAAATCTATTAGAATTTACATAAAGTCCTAATTTTCACACACCAGAGGTGCCTAGTCAGTGAAGCATCCACCCCTAATTATGTTTTTTAACCCTACACTAACTGCCCAGAGCACACACAAGCCTATCTATGATTTTGGACCAATGTCAGCAGCAAAATCACAGCTCCCACCCGACCAAGAGCAGATATCTGTTTGCTCGGAATTCAGAGCAGCTTTGTGCACATGTGGGCACACACAATCCTGTGAATTCTGCCTTCCCTGGTCAAGGCAGGAAGAAATCTAAAAGAGGCTGGAACAAACTAAGAGTCTGATTCAATTGAGCAATCGTAAGTTACTGGAGCCCGTAAGGCATTGCTATTTAATTGGTGTTTTTTTGCAGGCTCCGAGCGGATTATGGGTTACGGCCTTGTAAACCTTCCAGTTGTTAAACCCAGAACTTTGATCTTTCCCGTCTGTAAGAGTTACGCTAAAATCGCAAATCTATATGCAATTGCTACAATTCCCCAAGCCCGCAAATATTTTCACACCCGTAAATGTCAAATGTAGGCGAAAATTCTACGAGTACTAAAGGGGACCCGCAAGGGGGTTTAACCTCTGTCTGCAGCACTGTAAATGCAAATAAAATATCAATACTGCACTGTAAATGACAGGGAAAGCAATGAAAGACATTAGAATAAAAAAAAAATCAAAACTATGATGTACTTTCACACCAAGGGACTTACATAAATTAGTAGATTGGTCAGCTAAATGGCAGTTAAGATTTAATAAAATTAAATGTAAAGTTATGCACTTGGGAAGGAAAAATAAGCATGCAATTTAGAATTTAAATTAAATAAATCTAGGAGTATCACAGATACAAAGGGATTTGGGAGTGCTTGTGGGCAAGCACCCAACAGTGCTCAATGCCAAGCAGTACTTTCAACGGCAAGTAAAATATTAGCATGTCACTATATAAATCATTAGAACACCCATCTGTAATATGGACTACAATTTGGGCACCACTTAATAAATAAATAAATAAATAAAGGACATTGTAGCGATCGAAATATTACAGAAAGGAGTAACAAAATTAATAAAGGACGTAGAGGCACTGAAGAAAGACTAATACATTATCCTGTTTTTCTAGAAAGGAGCCTAAGAGGCATATTATTATCTTATATAAATACATCCAGGGTCAGTATAATATTCTTCTTGTGCCAAGAAATTTTCAACTGACAAGATGTCACCTCTTGAGGTTAGAAGGAAAACAGATTCCACCTTAAGCAAAGGAAAGGGTTCTTCACGGCATGGGCAGTCAGAGTATGGAAGTCTTTACCAAATGTGCTTTTGACAGCAGATGACTTTAAAAAGGGGAAGGATATATTCTTGATTAAAAAGAGGTGTAAAGGGTTGTGTTTGATAACTAGAGAAGGAGAGGTATTGATACAGAAAGTGTATATGAGACAATTGATAATGTTTGAATGTGGTTCTTCCTCTGGATCAGTTAACTGTTAATCCACATATTAAAGGATCAGAGTTTTGTACTAATGTATATGAAATTGTATTTGTTAAATTTGCATGTTTATACATATACTGTAAATACGGCACACTTCTTAGGTTTATAGCAATTTTTACATTTTAGACTTGTAAAACTAAATACAGTTGCTAGTGCTTAGAATTAAATAATTTTGTCAGCTAATACTAACTTGTGCTATATGCTAAAATCTTTTGTTTATACTAGTTTGACACATGGTATCAAGAGTGTAGAAAGAGTTACAGTACTTTTATCAAAGAACTAGAGTAATAGATATAAAATTGTGTGTGTGTATATTTATACTAGCGACTTGCCCATCAAAAATGACGGCAAGAAAATTGTAAGGGTGTTCAATTCTGATCTATGCAGGAATATAACAATAGGTCAACTTTGTATGAATGAGTATTGTAAACCATTAAAAAATGCTTTGTAACATACAACCTGTAGTTCAACTACTGGTAAACCACATAGGTATTGAATCCAGAAAAAGACAAACAGTAAAAAAAAAATGTTGAAACAGCCAATTGTATCAAAGGGGGGAAAAATAATTCCTTCCTGACCCCAGTAACTGGCGATAACAGTACTCCCTGGATCAATATTCTGTATTTAATTATACATTTCAATTTATGAACAAATGGTCATCCTCCTACTAACATGAACCCTTAATTATATACAATGAAATAACTTTCCACACCTTTTAAAATACAATTTTAATATTACAAACAGTAACTTATTGTACAAACATTTAGACTGGAATTGTAAGAAAATGCAACGTAACTGTTTTGTGGGGCTAATCATGACAAAAGGTAATTTCCAAGACATTTCAATATGTTTCTCGCTCTTTGCTGGGGTTTTTATTTCACTTTTTTTTGGTATTTTTGTAGTTATTGAAAATGGCACATGGTGTTTCCTATGTGAAATAATGGTCCTCTATAAAGAGCCTGCCAAACATCTAAGTTCGTCCACGGAGTATAAACCACTGTTTTCTATGTGTTTTTGCCATTTCCTAAAGTTTCCTATGTGAAATAGTGATCCTCTAAAAAGAGTCCAAGTGACATCAAGGATCATCCTCAAAATAAAACCACTGTTCTTTATGCATTTTGGTGTTTTTTATTGTAAATTTATCGTTGAGATAAAAGCATTTGTCTTTTTTGTAATGTAAGTTAGAGGACCTCATAATACACATTTTTTTTTGTAAAAATGCGTCCATCCTCTAATAAATCACCCTGACTTTGTTTTTCTTCAATATAAACTTTAATGTCATCTGGAGTTTTGCATCTTGAAAAAGCAACATAGAGTTGTCCATGTGCAAATACAGGTTCCTGTAAAAAAAAAAGTTAAAAGTTTGTTTTTGGGATTTATTTATGTACATGGCAAATGTCATGATAATGGGAAATTGTCTCCTAAAATCGTGTTCACCTTTATGGGTACCATTCATAATTTTTGCATGTATGAAATGATCTCATAAATCCTGCACAATTAATCTGGTCGTATTACAAAGTCCTTTTTTGGGATTCATATTTCTCAGTAGCATGACAATTGCCCCTTTTTTCAATTGCAAAACATGTGGTGGCATTCCAGATGGTGTTAAATAATTTATACATTCTATATTAAAGTTAGATTCACTGTCTTTGTCATCAGTCAGAACTGAATTTGCATTGTAATCATTTTTTTGGGGTGCATTGATGAATTGATGATTTCATTTGAATATCCGACACTGATGTTTCTAAAATGGGAACTGGCAGTTTAAATCCACTATGAACAGTTCTACCACCTTCTTACAAAATTGCCGCAATTCCAGTTGTTGCAAATGGCAGTGCTATTTGACCCTGTGCTCTAATGTAACTCATCAAAGAATTATACAGATACATTTTTCCTGATCAACCAGGGCTATCTAGATAGAAATAACGGTCTTTCACCATTTCATCATCGGTTGCATTTGTGATGGCGTGAAATGCTTGCAATTGTAATCTATTTAAAGTTGCCATTTTTTCATGTGTTTTTTGGTTTTGAAGCTCAGTGTCATAGTTTTCAAAGTTTATTTCATCTATAACTCCTGGATCAGGCAGATTAAAACTTGCACAATTTAACCCGTGACAAAGAAAGATATCTTGAATTTCCATAAATGCTTTTAATAGCGCAATGGTCTCATTATAACGTTTCAAAAAGTCTTCACACATATTTAGTTTAAATGTTTCCCACAAAGCTAATGCATCAGGTACATTGCAAAAGATGTAAATGGATGCAAATTATTGTCTCATTTGCTTTGGCATTTGACACAGTGCTGCTTCTTCCAGACACCTCTTCCATTCTGTATCATCTGCTATGAAGTTTTCATGTCTTGCAGCTAATTGGAAAGTATCATAAACTATGTCATTCACTGTGCGTAAATGTTCACAACTTTGTGCACCGGGAACATGCAAAAGAAGTAATCTTAAACTGAAAAGTACAATGTCTCATGGACTGACGGTATAAATTCTTGGGATAATTTTATTAGTATTTTCTTTTTGTTGACGCCATTGGCCATTTATGAATACATAGTGATATGGAATCTCAAAGTATAAAAATGGTCTGGCCTCAGTGTAGTCACAATTTAATTGAAACCAAGCAGTAAGTGTTGTATATCTCCAAATGGACCATGAATCATTCGGTGTGTAACAATGTCATAAAGTTTGGAATATTTTTCTGGATGTGGCAGTTCAGCAGTAATCACTGAAACAACTCTCTCTGCAGTATTCAATTTATCTTTTTTTCTGGTAGGACTAAAAGTACATTCAATGCTATAAACAAAAGCCACACATTTCCCAAATAACCGTACTTTAGTTATATCATGTATTAATTAATTTAGTTATATTTTGAATACTCTAGCCACTAAATCTGGTTGATCTGAAGTATTTTGGCCAAGTTTCAAATTTTCCTTGATCTCTGGCCATTGTGGATTACATGTGAATGTAATGAATAAATCTGGTTTTCTAAATTTAGTCACAGTAGCCATGGCATCATTCTCTGTTGGTAGCCAATTCAGAGACATAATCCATCAATCCTCAATATTGTTCTATGCAAAGCTTGTTTATTTGAAATTTGATAACATTTAGGTTATTAGCTTTGACTTGAAGATATGAATCAACAATCCATTGTTGTGTGAGTTTCCTCCCACATAAAATAAGATCAAAATTATCCAGAATAGCAGTTTGTGTTACTTTATATTCCAGCATAGAAATATTGTTTCTAACACAAATGTTACTATTGGGATAACTGTGCAATTGTAATTTTAGTTCCCATCCTGGCTACCCATTTGGAGAGAAAATGGGATGTGTCATTGGATCTAAATTACAACTTAAAATATTTATGTGTATAAAAGGTTTCTCTTCATTGCTTGGATATATTCTACTGAAATGGTGGTTCACCATCATCATTTTTAAAGACCATGGCAACCTAATTTACTGTTGGTAAATTATAACGTCTTCGATCAGTATTGCGATCTCTTTTCAGAACCATATTTACTCTTGGCATTGGCAACTGATGTATTTGAGCATGTTCCTGTTGTTCTTTTTCAACCTCTGCTAATTTTTTGTGTGCAGTATATACAGGCTGCGTGCACGAGCCAAAACCGTTGGTTTAGGCAGAAAAATCTCCATTTCAGATTCGTAATGTTATTATTTGAAAGTTAGTGTTGTAAAAGGGGGGCGATTTTCTATGTCTTATTTGCCTCGCGAGCATTTTCCGTCTGTCCTAATGGTATATTTTGAAACTCGTACGTTCCTGGCTAACTCGTACGTGCCTAGCGGTGAGTTGAACGCTACGGCCTCGTTTAGCCTCATTTTAATTTTTTTTCGTCTGCCAATTTTACTCGCTTAGCCGTTTTTTGAGTGACGAAACACCCTCAAACTCGGTTTAAATTTGCGTGCAATTGCACTCCCAGGCGTCTTGGTTTCCCCCCTATTCTGTGTGTGAGTGTTTTTAAATTTTATTTAGTTTTTTTGTTTTTTTTTTCGTGTTTTTCGATTTCCACAGTTCAGACGTTAAAAGTCATATTTTTTTGAGGTCTTTTTTTTTGCCCCCGAGATTCCGAGGTCGGAATTTATTTTTCTAAGTCCCGCAGCCTAAGTAAGTCCTGCATTTCTTAACTGATTGTAGGCTAAGTCCTGCATGTTGCAATGCCTCAACTGCTCGCCTCGCTACATGAGGCTCGCTGGAGTGCCTTCGTTGCTCATTTTGCCTAAGTCACGAGTGTTTCAATGCCTCAACGACTCGTCTCGCTTCGCAAGGCTCACAGGGCAATGAGCATGCAAAGCATGATGACGATTCATAGTTTGACAACTATTATATGTGATATATATATATATATATATATATATATACACCTATATAAATACTTTCTTACCTGCCCGGTGCTGCACTCCAATTTCTGTGGTGAAAGGGGTCCACTGCAGGCCAGAGGGCCAAGGGATGCCACAGAGGTATGCGCAGAGACACAGGGGCCAGCAATAAAAGAGGGAGTTTACAAGGGGCCAGTGGGGCCACAGGTGGCTAAGGGCGGCCACAGAAATATGTGTGGGACTACAGGGGGCTGAGGGAGGTCACAGAGGTCCACGAGGGGCCACAAGAGGTCCGCGGGGACCATGAGAGGATGTGGGGGCCACAGGGCTTGTGGGGGGCACAGGGGGCCCCTGGGGCCTGTGGGGAGCCACTGCAGGCCATAAGGGTCTGCAGGGGTCTCATGTTATGTCCGCACGGGCTGTAAGGGCCTCAAGGCTTAAAGGGACCACAGAGAGCCCCTGGAGCCTGTGGGGGGCCACGGTGAGCTATAAGGGGCTGCAGGGGACTCACGGGAGGTCCTCGGGGGCCATAAATGGCCATGGGGCAAAGGTCCGGCAGTGGGGAACAGGGGCCCATGGGGCCTGTATGGGGTCAAAGTGGGCCATAGGGGACTGCAGTTGTCCCATGGGAGGTGTGCAGGGGCTGTGGGGGCCTCAGGGCCTGCAGTGGGCACAGGGAGCCCTGGAACCTGTGGGGGACCACAGTGAGACATAAGGGGCTGCAGGGGACTCACGCGAGGTCCATGGGGGCCACAATGCAGCCACATGGCGTGTGGAGGCCACATGAAGGTGGTCTGCGGGGGCCTCAGGGGGCCATGTGGTTCACCAGAGGACCGTGGGGGCCACAGGGTACTGGCGGGAGGTACGCATGGCCCGGGGGAGGTCCACGGGGGAACCTCAGAGGTCAGGGGCATTGGTGCCGTGCACCGTTTGCAGCGGCGGAACCTACAATTGCCTGCAATTGCCTTGAGCACATAAGATTTTCATTAAATAGGATTCAAATATGAGTGTAAGTCAAAAGACAGAATATGATTGTAAGTCAAAAGTCAGAAAAATGTTTGAGGGAGATTATATGTTGTAATGGCTAACTTGGTACCAAACCTTGCTAAAGTCAAAAGACATGCATCAAGTAATTACATATTTTCATTACTTTTAGACTCATAAATAAAAATAATATATAAAAATAGAGTTACAAAAAGTGACATCATATCGAGTCAAGAAAAGCGGTGAACAACAGGTAGTCGGGTGGCCACACACAGCCCTCAAGCATTAATCAAACAGCCACCTGTTGTCTGAAGCAGGAGAACATGCCTCTCTAAAACAATACACAGTGCATCATATATAACTAAAACTAGCAAATAATACCATATTACTAACTACTCCAATTCATTTATTTCTTTAGTGATTTTACCATTGTTCTTTGGGTAAAATACTGTAAAACATCACTGTGAGTCCCCTTATAAGCAACAGTGATATCATGGAATGTGTAATTTTTCTTATTATATACAGTAATGTCATTAGTTATATCATTAGTGATATCATACAGTAAGTCACCTAATATCATCTATGACATCATAAATGATGCTGTCAGTAAAACCTTTTTCAAGGGAGGTAGCAAAGCTGTACAGTGTTATTCCGATTTTGTTTAGTGAGCAGCTCATAATGGAATACCTTTGTTACATAATCTGGATGAATTTTCAAGATTGCATCTCTGTCCCTCCATTTGTTGTAAATCCACTGAGACAATTTCCAACCAAATCCATGCAATTGTATTTTAAGCAGAATGCTGACTTTACATGCCATATTTTGAGATAACATAAAAAATCGATGTGGACATATATCTAGCTAGATGATTAACTCTGAATTTCAGTGCATGAAATAATATACAAATGTGTAGTTGTGAAGTTACTTGGTTTGGGAAGGTTGTGGTGAAACAATTAATGTTTATTGTTCTAGGCACTAATCCTATACTACTGCTGCCTTAGATATCAAACACACATGACATGTGGTGGTTGTAAGCATTCATTTCAATTATAGAGCATGGCATGATAACTGAAGGTTGAAATAAAGTTGAAACATAACATTTAAATCTGTTATAAGCCCAACTAATTGATACAGTATATAATCTTTCATGTCCCAATGCTGTCACTATATAATTTCCCCATGCTTTATGTTGTCTGTATAGCTTGTAGGTGCTCATCTGGCCAGTTTGATAGGGACATTCGACCTGGAACCTGAAGACAGTCTTTGATCATCATTACATATTTTCCTTATTTTTTTGTGCTTTAATTGGTTTTTAATTATTATTAAAGTTAACTAAACATAATGGATATTCACTACTAAAATACAACTGGCTAATATTCCTCCAACAAGAAAAGACATGTAACCAAAGCCAACATAGTGTACAGTGCCATGCAAAAGTATTCACCCCCCTTGGCACTTGTACTTCTCAACAACATTGTCCCTTACTTGTTTGGAGAGTTCCTTGGTCTTCATGGCAGTGTTTAATTAGTGGTTCCTCTTGCTTAGGTGTTGCAGCCGCTGGGGCCTTTCATAAAAGGTGTGTACATGTAATGACAGATCATGTGCCACTTAGATTGCACACAGGTGGACATCGTTTCACTAATTATGTGACTTCTGAAGGTAATTGGTTGCACCAGAGCTTTTTATGGGCTTCATAACAAATGGGGGTGAATAAATACACACATGCCAATTTTAAGTTTTTTATTTCGAAAAAACAGTTTTATGTATATATTTTTCTCATTTCACCTCACCAACTTAGACTATTGTGTTCTAATACATCACATAAGACTCAAATTAAGAAAACATTGAACTTAAGGCTGTAATGTAACAAAAATGGTAAAAAAGTCAAGGAGGGGGGGTGAATATTTTTTCAAGGCACTGTATGTATGGGAGTGCAGGTGTCCTTTAGAGGAACATACACATATTTTAATGAGAGGAATTATTTAAATAATTATATAAATATAATGCTTGATAGGTTCATTTTTGTATTTTTTGTTTTAACTTAGCATTACATTCTTAGGCCACTATTCAATTGTCCAAATCACAATTACAAGGGCTCGTATTGGAGCCTGTAAAAGTAACAGATATTTAATTGGCTACATTTTGCAAATCGCAATCCATTTTCTAGTTACCGGCTCAAAATCACTGCTGTGGTCAAAAATGTAACTCCGTCCTATTTCCTCCTTTGATGTTTCAAGGCCACAAATGTTCCCAATGCAAAAGACGCAAAATTCATATTTCATGTCTACAATTCAACAATCCTGTAATTGTAGCCAAATTGTAGCAAAAAAATTACGGGATCTGAATAGGATTTGCAAAGGTTTTTTCCAAGACGTATAAGTGTCCTAGCAGGTATTAAGAAAACAGTAAACTACTTTAAAACAATACAAAATCAGGTGAGTTAAGTCAGAATTAATTGTGAAATTAATTTGTGAAAATATGTTGGACAGTATATATATGTATAATTATTTGATAAGTATGGCACACTGCAAGCAAATGTTAGGTGGTATGTGCAACAGTATGTGAATAGATGGAATATGCTCGGTCGTATAACCCCGGTGTGTGGCCTCATAGTGCTGTTCTCCTATGTATTAGAGTTCTTGGTATTTGTTGTTGACATATATGTAGTCCCATGGCTCAGTTACATTAATGTATCATGGTTCCAACGTATGCTGATTATTACATGTATTACATGTAGGTTGTTGTAATATTATGTGGATGTTTGCTATGAAACTGCTCGTCTGTCAATTAGGAAGCTAATAAACTATTGGGAAAGACATGAATATAACCATAGGAGATCAGATTAGAGTGACAGGATAAGCAGTTCATGTAAGCATTTAGGATAGATGGTCTTCAGTAATGTCCTCCTTGACGTACTTCTGTAAGATCAACAATCCATGATAAGATAACTTCCCCTGATGATTAGATTACTGCACCACAGTGGTAGATTACAGGCCTGACATCTATTAATGTACAGGTGCCTCACTTGGGTACAGGAAGATGATCTCTGTATATATATACAGTGGGGGGGGGGGAGTATTTGATCCCCTGCTGATTTTGAACATTTGTCCACTGACAAAGAAATGATCAGTATATAATTTTAATGGTAAGTATTTTCTAATAGTGAGAGACAGAATAACAAAACAAAAAAACAAGAAAAACGCATGTCCAAAAAGTTATAAATTGGTTTGCAGGTCAGTGAGGGAAATAAGTATTTGATCCCCTATCAATCAGCAAGATTTCTGGCTTCCAGGTGTGTTTTATACAGGCAACGATCTGAGCTAAGGAGCACTCTCTTAAAGGGAGAGCTCCTAATCTCAGCTTGTTACCTGTATAAAAGACACCTGTCCACAAAAGCAAATCAATCAAATTCCAAATTCTCCATCATGGCCAAGACCAAAGAGCTGTCCAAGGGTGTCAGGGACAAGATTGTAGACCTGCACAAGGCTCTAATGGGCTACAAGACCATCGCCAAGCAGCTTGGTGAGAAGGTGACAGCAGTTGATGCGATTGTTCGCAAATGGAAGGAACACAAAATAACTGCTAGTCTCCCTCAGTCTGGTGCCCCATGCAAGACCTCACCTCATGGAGTTTCAATGATCATGAGAACAATGAGGAATCAGCCAAGAACTACACGGGATGATCTTATTAATAATCTCAAAGCAGCTGGCACCATAGTCACCAAGAAAACAATTGGTAACTTACTATGCCGTGAGGGACTGAAATCCTGCACTGCCCGCAATGTCTCCCTGCTAAAAAAAAGCACATGTACAGGCCTGTCTGAAGTTTGCCAATGAACATCTGAATGATTCAGAGGAGAACAGGGTGAAAGTGTTGTGGTTATATAAGACTAAAATCAAGCTCTTTGGCATAAACTCAACTCGCCATGTTTAGAGGAGGAAGAATGCTGTCTATGACCCCACGAACACCCTCCCCACTATCAAACATGGAGGTGGAAACATTATGCTTTGAGGGGGGGGTTCTGCTAAGGGGACAGGACAACAGCACCATATCAAAGGGATGATGGATGGGGCCATGTACTTTCAAATCTTCAGTGAGAACCTCCTTCCCTCAGCTAGGGCATTGAAAATGAGGCATGGATGGGTATTCCAGAATTAAAATGACACAAAACACACAGCCAAGGAAACAAAGGAGTGGCTCAAGAAGAGTGGCTTAGCCAGTCTCCAAATCTGAGGAGGCTGAAGGTTCAAGTTGCCAAACATCAGCCTTGAAACCTTAATCTCTTGGTGACCTACTACAAGAAACGTCTGACCTCTGTGATTGCTAACAAGGGTTTTGCCGCCAAGTACTAAGTCAAAGGGGTCAAATATGTATTTCCCTCATTGACCTGCAAATCAATTTATAACTTTTTTGACATGCATTTGTCTTGTTTTGTTTTTTTGTTATTCTGTCTCTCACTGTTAAAATATACCTACCTATAAAATTATAGACTGATCATTTATTTGTCAGTGGATGAACATTCAAAATCAGTAGGGGATCAAATACTTTCCCCCCCCACCAGTATGATTGTGAAATACATGTAATGTATGTGGATGTCCCAAAAATGTAACCATTGACAACAGACAGAAACAGTGATAACGGTATAACCAAACGTTATTATATACGCAGAGCACACTCAGGAATATATCTGACTGTACTCCAGAAACTAATTTGTTCCATATTAACTTGGACCAAATATCAACAGAGAGTAGATATTTGATTTCCCACGTCTGACTATCTGCTGAATAGCATATTGTAAAGAAATAGAAATCTGCAATACTTCATGGCAAGAAGTAGAGAGAATTGTACATGGGGACTGTATCCTTGAAAAGGATATAAAGACCTTAACTACATTGAAGAGGAATTTGGATAATAAGTAGAAATTGGGACACTTATTATTCCCTCTCTTAAATCCTATACCAAATGCTTGATAACTGTCCTTATATGTTTACAATATATATCTTGAATGTATTTACAATTGTGTTGATCTCTATATACCAAATAGAGTGAGATGTGTGATGCTTTTTAAAATGTATTTGTAATTTTATGTTTGTACTTTTGTCAAGAAAATAAAAATTAATAAAAAAAAAAAAAAAAGTAATATATCCGACTGTGCATTAATATCATGGGTGTAGTGTGGGCAGATCCCGGAAGAGCAAAAAGCTTTTGTGGTAAAAAAGGACACCTAAAGGGTTAAATGTAATATCATCTACTAGGGTCACATGGGGTCACTACACCACTGCAACCAGAATCTGATGAATAGAAATCTCATCATACATCACTCCTTGTAATAGAAGTAACCAGGAATGTGCATAGCACTTACATATGGTCTTCATCTACCCCAATGAACAGATGCATAAAAACCTGCACTATGTAATCCAAGTAAGTTACACACATACAGTGTGTTCCAAAAAGTTGAAAAATGGAAAGGAAGGTTGTCAAAAGCTAAAAAAGCAGAGGAGAATACAAATCTAAAAGTGGAAGGCATGTACAGTACAATGCCAAACACTGTAACTTTAACAATATATGTGATAAAAGACAAAAATCGTAGGGACTTAATAGAAGAAGATCAGATAAAGAAAAGATGTCAGGAACACAATAATGAATATCTATACAGTAAGGACTTTAACAGCAGTGATGACCTCAATAGTTTCTCAATGAGCTGGAGCCAGACATCTTGGAGAGCAACGTGAGATGGGCTCTAGGATGTCTTGCTAATAATAAAGCTACAGGGGGAGGCAGAATACCAATTGAACTATTCAAAGTTCTACAGGATGATGCTGTGAAAGTGTTGCTTGCCTTATGCCAACACATTTGGAAAACTCATCAATGGACAATAGACTAGAAAAGGTCAGTCAACATCCTAATCCCCAAAAAAGGCAGTTCCAAAGAGTGCTCCAATTATCGAACAATTGCACTCATTTTACATGCCAGCAAGGTAATGCGTAAGATGCTACAAGCTTGACTCCAACAATATATGGACTGGGAACTACCAGATGTGCAAGCCGGGTACCGCAGAGGAAGAGGCACAAGAGATCAAATTGTCAATGTCCGCTGGATAATACTGAAAGCAAGAGAGTTTCAGAAAAGCATGTATTTCTGCTTCATAGACTATTCTAAAGCTATTGACTGTATGGATCACAATAACATGTGGCTTGTTCTTAAAGAGATGGGAGTACCAGATCATCTCATCCTCCTCCTGAATAATCTTTATGTTGACCAGGAAGCCCCGATCAGAACTGAACATGAGGCAACAGATTGGTTTAAAGGAGTGCGACAAAGTTGTGTATTGTCACCTTATTTTTTTTACTTATATGCAGAGTGCATGATGCATGAGGCTTGGCTGGATGAATCCAAAGCCGGAAACAATATTGCTGGAATAAATATTACCAACCTCAGATACACTGATGATACTACCTTGATGGCTAAAAGTGAGGAGGAACTAAAAGACCTATTGATGAGGGTAAAAGAAGAGATTGCAAAAGGTGGCCTCCTACTTAACGTTGAAGAGACAAAGATCAAGGCAAATGGCACTTTCACTTCCTTGTAAACAGATGGGAAAGAATTGGAGGCAGTGACAGAATTTATTTTCCAGGGATCCGTGATCTCTGTTGATGGTGACTGTAGTCATGAAATTAAAAGACGTCATTCCCAGTAGTAACATACGGATGTGAGAGCAGGACGGTAGAGAAGTCTGAGCACCATAGAATTGATGCCTTTGAATTGTGTTGTTGGAGAAGACTGCTTAGAGTCTCTTGGACTGCAAGAAGATCCAATAAATCAGTACTTCAGGAAATCAAGAAGAACTGTTCACTAGAATGTATGATCATGAGTCTAAAGCTAAAATATTTTGGCCATATCATGAGACAGCAGGATTCCCTAGAAAAAGAAATATGGAAGTCACAAACAGAAGGAGACAACAGAGGCAGAGATGGATAGATGAAGTCACTGAAACAATGAACATGAACTTGATGTAGCTCAGAGGGGCAGTGAGTGAGAGATGTACTTGGCGTGCTGTGGTCCATAGAGTCACAGAGAGTCGGAACTGACTGAATGACTAAACAACAACAACAAATAATATACCAACTTACCTGATACTCATCTACAAGCATTACTTACAATTAGGTAGTTATCATGGTAAATCAATTGTCATTGCCATTATTAATGATGTGTAGTGATGTCGCAAACATAAAATGGGTGTTAGGGATAAGTGTGAAGGGTGTTAGGGTTAGGTGTTAGGGTGAGGGGTGTTAGGGATAAGTCTGGGGGTGTTAGGGTGAGGGATGTTAGGGTTAGGTGTTAGGGATAAGTGTGAGGGGTGTTAGGGTTAGGGTAAGGGGTGTTAGGGATAAGTGTGAGGGGTGTTAGGGTTAGGTGTTAGGGTGAGGGGTGTTAGGGATAAGTGTAAGGGGTGTTAGGTTTAGGTGTTAGGGTGAGGGGTGTTAGGGATAAGTGTGATGGGTGTTAGGGTAATGGATGTTAGGGTTAGGTGTTAGGGTAAGGGGTGTTAGGGATAAGTGTGAGGGGGTGTTAGGGTTAGGTGTTAGGGTGAGGGGTGTTAAGGATAAGTGTAAGGGGTGTTAGGGTGAGGCATGTTAGGAATAAGTGTGAGGGGTGTTAGGTCTTAGGGATAAGTGTGAGGGGTGTTAGGGTTAGGTGTTAGGTTGATGGGTGTTATGGATAAGTGTGAGGGGTGTTAGGGTTGGGTGCTAAGGTGAGGGGAGGATGATGATAAGGGGGGGGAAGAGACATAGGGGTGTCCTTGCAGCAGAGATCAAAAGAGTCCTTCAGGACTGTATTGCACACTGTGTACAGTAGCCTAGCTATGGTTTTCCCTATTGATGCAGTATCACCTACACTCAGCCTCCTCTCAGTAAGACTACAAGTTAGTTATGATTCCAAAATGGCTGCTGTCCATGAGGAAGAAGGCTCTGGAAGGGAGTGTATGCTGCTGATTGGCTGGAATGTGTCTGCTGACTGTGAGTTGCAGGGTCAAAGTTTGATCAATGATAAAGTATAAGGGGCAGATCGAACATCGCATATGTTCGCAGTTCGCCGCGAACGGGAACATGCTATGTTCGCCGGGAACAGTCCGCCGGCGAACTATTTGCGACATCTCTAATGAGATGTGTCATCTCACAAGGAATACTATGCTGTGACCACAGTCAGTGGTCCAAGAATACTATTACCATCACTATATTATACTAGTGACTTGCCCATCAAAAATGATGGCAATAAAACTTGAAGGCTGGCAATGCTGTTTGCCACACAATGCAAGGTTCTCCCCGCTCTAACTGGGGATCACGATGAGGGCCCTCGGTGCTTACTGCAAGCCTCTCCCACCGTCTACTTTACGAGCCTTGCGATGAGAGCCTTTGGCCAACCCGCCACTTCGGCACTTATCCCCTTTGCCGCTCATTGCAGGCCTCAGCCAATCCACCATTTTCATGCCTCGCAATGAGCACCTTCGTCCCCCTCCCCCTCACGATATGTGCCTTCGGTGCTAATCGCGAGCCCTGCAATGATCGTTCATTGCAGATGTCATCTAACCCGCCACTTTTGTTCCTCTTGCTGAGTGCCTTTGGCGCTCATTGCGAATACCTCAATAAACAGCTTCGCCGCTCATTTCAGGCCTCGGCCAAGCCTCCACTTTCATGCCTCGCAATGAGCACCTTAGGCGCTCATTGTGAGCTTCTCCCCACTCTCTGACCCCTGTGTCTTTTTCCCCCTCTCCCTTCCCCCCTCATTTTCTCTCCCCTCCTCTCTTCCCCCTCTTTCTGTCTCTCCACCCCTCTTTGTCTCCCTCTACCTGTCTCTCCCTCTTTTTTTCTCTCTCTCTGTCCCCCTCTCTTTGTCTCCTTCTCTCTTCCTTTCTCTCCCTATTTCTCCCTCCTCTGTTTCTATCCCCATCTCCTCTCTCCATTTCTCTCTTTCCTCTCTTTCTCTCTCTACCTTCTTCTCTCTTTCCCCCTCTCTCTACCATTTTCTTTCTTTCCCATCTCTTTCTCTCTCTCTCTCTTCTCTTTCTCTCCCCATCTCCTCTCTCCCTTTCTCTCTCTCCACTCTTGCTCTCTCTCTCCCCTCTCTTTCCGCTCTCTTTCTCTCCTCTTTCCCTTTCTTTTTCTCTCCTCTCTTCCCCTCTCTTTCTCTGTCTCTCATCTTTAATTCTCCCTCCCTTTCTCCCATACTCACTCTCTCTCCCCCATTTCTCTCCCTCTCTCTCTTCTCACTCACTCTCTCGCTCTTTCTGTCTCTCCTCCCAATCTTTGTCTCCCTCTCCCCTCCCTTTGTCTACCTTTTTCTGTCTCTCTCTCACACTCTCTTTCTTTCTCTCTATTCCTCTCTTTCTCTCTCTCCCCTCTCTTTGTCTCCCTCTCTCCTCCTCTCTCTCTCTTTCTGTTTCTCTCCCCTATCACTCTCTCCCTCTCCCCCTCTTTCTCTCACTCCCCTCTCTTTGTCTCACTCTCTCTCTTTCTCCCTCCACTCTTTCTCTCCCTGTCTCCTCTATCCCTTTCTCTCTTCCCCCTCTTTCACTCTCGCTCTATCTTTTTCTCCATTTCCCCTCTCTTTCTCTCTCTCTCTTCCCTTTCTCACCCACTCACTCTCCTCTGCCCTATCTATCTCTCTCTATCTCTATCTCTCTCTTTCTCTCCTCTCTCCCTTTCTCTCTCTCTCCCCCCTCTTGCACTCTCTCTCCTCTCTTTCCCCTCTCTTTCTCTTTCAACCCTCTCTTTCTTTATATCCCTCTCTTTCTATCCCCATCTCCTCTTTCCCTTTCTTTCTCTCTCATCTCTTCCCCTCTCTTTCTCTCTCTCTCCTCCTCTCGCTCTGTCTTTCTCTCTCCCCTATCACTCTCTCCCTCTCCCCCTCTTGCTCTCACTCCGTCTCCCTCTATATTCCTTTCTCTCTATCCCCTCTCATTCTCACCTTTTTTTCTATCTTCCCATCTCTCCCTCTTTCTGTCTCTCTTCAAACATGTTTTCTCCTTGTCTATCGCCCCCCCCCCTCTCTTTCTCTCTCCCTCTCCCTCCCTCCGTCTTTCTCTCTTCCCCCTCTCCCTACTTCTGTCTCTCTCTCACTCCCCTACTCTCTCCCCCCTCTCTTTCTCTCTCTCTCACCTCTCTTTGTCTCCCTCAATCCTCCTCTTCCTCTCTCTTTCTGTCTCTCCCTCCCTCTCCTCCTCTTTCTGTCTCTCCCTTTTTCTCTCTCTCCTCCTCTTTCTCTCTTTCCCATCCCTTTGTCTCCCTCTCTCCCCCCTTTCTTTCTCTCTTTTACTCTCTCCCTCTTTCTCTCTCCTTCTTCTCCTTCTCTCTCTCTTCCCACACTTTGTCTCCCTCTCTATCTCTGTCGCCCACTCTTTCTCTCTCCCCTCTCTCTCCTTATTTCTGTCTCTCTCTCTCACACACACACACACACTCAATTTCTTTCTCTCTAATCTCTCTGTCTTTGTCTCTCTCTCCTCCTCTTTCTGTCTGTCTCCCCTCTCACTCTGTCCCCTCTTTCTCCCTTTTCTCTCTATCCCCCCATTTCTCACTTCCACCTTTCTCCCAACCCCTCTTTTTCTCTCTTCTTTCTCTTTCCCTCTCTCTTTCTCACTCCCTCTTCTTTCTCTCTCCCCCTCTTCTTTCTTTTTCTCTCTCTTCTCCCTACCTCTTTCTGTCTCTCTTCCCACTCTTCTCTCTCCCCCTCTCTCTCCCTCCTTCTCTCTCTCCATCTCACTTTCTCTCTCTCCTTGTTCCCACCTCTCTTTCTCCCTCTCTCCTTCCCCTCTCTTTCTTGCTCTCCCTCTCCCCCTCCTCTCTTCACCCTTTATCTATATCTCCCTCTCATTCTCCCTCTTTCTGCCTCTCCCCCTCTCTTTGTCTCCCTCTACATGTCTCTTCATCTCTCTGTCTCCTCTCTCTTTGTCTCCTTCTCTTAATCCCCCTCTCTTTCTCTCCCCATCTCCTCTCCCTCTTTCTTCCTCTCCTCCTCTCTTTGTCTCCCTCTACATGTCTCTTCATCTATCTCTCTCCCCTCGCCTTGTCTCCTTCTCTTTATCCTCCTCTTTCTCTCCCCATCTCCTCTCTCTCTTTCCCTCTCTCTCTTCCTTCCCCACTCTCTCCCTCCCTCTCCCTCCCTCTCAACCACCCTCTTTCTCTCTCGCCCTTTTTCACTCCCCCTCTCTTTCTCTCTCCTTTCCTCCCTCTCTCTTCCTGCTCCTCTCTTTATTTATTTCTCTCTCCTTACCTCTATCTCTCCTCTTCCCCTTTTACCCCCCCCCCCCCACTTCCCTTACATGTGTGCTCGGATGCCAGTTCCGGAAACTCCTCCCACTGGTGACTACTCCCACTGGCGGATCCTCCTCTCCTCCAGCAAACTCAGAGCAGAGAGCAGGTGCTGTGGAGGAGGAGGAAACCAGGGAGAGGTGCAGGAGGAGGGAGCCAGGGGGAGTTATTCTAGTGGTGGGTGGCAACTGGGTGCATTTTTGCCCCTCCCCATGGAGGTGGTACCCGGGGCAGGGAACCGCCCCTGGTGCCACCCCCTTGCTATGCTACTGGCCCAGGGGCAGCCGAAAAGATAGATCTGGGCCTGTACATGATTGTAGGACATGTAAATTCAATGCTTCTGAGATGTTGTCAGTGGTAGAATCATTTTCACTCACATTATGTATGAGCAATGCTTGCAGATGAAGAAGATGAATTCATGGACCTGAACTGAACCTAAAATCAAAATATAAAATAAAGTAAAAAAAGGCTAAGGCCTTACAAAATATATGAACTGCAGCATCTCTTCTCAACGGCATTCCTCAGTGCCCATCAATTGGTGAAATGTGAAACATAAACGTACATATCCGCAGAGGAGAGGATCAAGCACTATGTGATGGGGGTAGCCAACTGCATATAAAATATCACCATCACATAGGCCATGATCCTCCACTCTGTAGCCAGGCGTGATTATGTCAACACTTTAACCAATAGATAGTCACTGAGAAATGCTGTTGAGAAGGTACAAACATAGCTCCAGCCCCTACATCCTCCTCTGCCTGGACCCTGTATTGGATGGTTACTAGTGTTGTGCACAGTGATAGAAGTGATTTGTCAGCTTCATGGATGTGACGGCAGATGAATGTTCCATCTTCCGCTATCTGAATCCTGAGAGCTGGCATAACACTCTCAACAGTGGCCATCTTTGACAAGTGTTTGGCGCTAACTATGTGTGTGGTGTACACGTGGAGTACATGTGGGGGTATGTTGGTGTATAGGATATTCACCTGACAGAGATGCTGGGTCCTGTGGGGATACCAGGCTTGGAGCTCCAGCAACGAGCACCTGGCTCAGAATGTCCTTGAGCTCCCTCTCCCACTCTGTATACTTCACAGTCACTTGGGGTCACCCCTTGTAGCTGCTCTCTCCTCCTGCTGCATCATCCTCCTCACCTTTGCCCGGCTGTCATCAAAGTGATGCTTGAAGGACCTCACATACCTATCAGCTAGGCCAACTGCTGTAACTGTAGCTGCTACCTCCTTCCAAGCCTGGGCCCAGACCTAACCTCCCTTCCCCTGATATGATGATAGGGTGGATACGAATGGCACTGAGGTTGGCCACCATCTTCTCGTGTTTGTATTAGTGGCCCTGTGCTTGGCCACAGCCTCTTGCCCTCGCGACTGTGGATAGGGATCCTGTCCTCCCTGCTCTGACCCTGAGGCCCCCTCCCCCTTTGACCCTAAGCTTGATATTCCTATAACTATAGGCAAATCCCTTCCTCCACATCACTATCCCTCCCTACCTTATATCTACCTCCCTCCTTCCCACCTAACTCACTCCCTCCACTCCACTCCCCAGGGACCCTTCTGTCTCCTCTCTCTTCTGCTCCACACTTCTTTCCCCTCCACTCTCCACCCTCCATCATCATTCCAAAAATAATATAAGGATAAATTAAAATAGCAGCCTCATTAAATTCGAGCTTCGTTTCAATACATAGCTCGCTAAAGAGCTTGCTAAGCGTTTTGCGCACTATGATTTGCCTTTACCTTCCTTGCACACAACTTAGCATAATTCCAGCCTTATTGGCCGAGAAAACATCTAAATTATGTCATATTTACCCATTATTACTCCCAGAGGCTCTATTTTGCAATATACAGTGCCTTGCAAAAGCATTCACCCCCTTGGCATTTTCATGTTTTGTTGCCTCACATCCTGGAGTTAACATGGAATGTTTGAGGATTTGCATCATTTAATTTACAGAACAGGCCCACAACTTTGAAGATGTTTTTTTTATTTTTTATTGTGAAGCAAACAACAAATTGAACAGAAAAAGTAAATGTGCATAACTATTCACCCCCCTCAAGTCAATACTTTGTAGAGCAACCTTTTGCGGCAATCACAGCTCCAAGTAACTTTGGATAAGTCTCTATAAGCTTGCCACATCTTACCATTGGGTTTTCTTGCCCATTCCGCCTTTTAAAACTGCTCCAGCTCCTTCAAGTTGGATGGTTTGCGCTTGTGAACTGCAATCTTTCAGTCTGACCACATATTTTCTATTGGATTGAGGTTTGGGCTTTGACTAGGCCATTCCAACACATTTACATGTTTCCCCTTAAACCACTCAAGTGTTGCTTTAGCAGTGTGTTTGGGGTCATTGTCCTGCTGGAACGTGAACCTCCATCCTAGCCTTAAATCACACACAGAGTAGTACAGGTTTTGCTCAAGAATATCCCAGTAATGGCTTGCTTCTGGTCACTCTGCCATGAAGCCCAAATCTATGGAGCTTACGGCTTATTGTTGTCCTATGTACAGATACTCCAGTCTCTGCTGTGGAACTCTGCAGATCCTCCAGGGTTACCTTAGGTCTCTGTGCTGCCTCTCTCTCTGATCAATGCCCTCCTTGCCCGGTCCATGAGTTTTGGTGGGCGGCCATCTCTTGGCAGGTTTGCTGTTGTGCCATGTTCTTTCCATTTGGTTATGATCGATTTGATGGTGCTCATGGGGATTATGAAAGATTTGGATATTTTTTTTATAACCTAACCCTGACTTGTACTTCTCAACAACATTGTCCCTTACTTGTTTGGAGAGTTTTTTGGTCTTCATGGTTGGTTAGTGGTGCCTCTTGCATAGGTGTTGCAGCTTCTGGAGCCTTTCATAAAAGGTGTGAATATGTAATGACAGATCATGTGACACTTAGACTGCACACAGGTGGACATAATTGGTTGCATCAGAGCTTTTTATGGGCTTCATAACAAAGGCGGTGAATACATACGCACATGCCAATTTTCTGTTTTCTTTTTCTAAAAAATAGTTTTATGTATATATCCTTCTCATTTCACTTAACCAACTTAGGCTATTGTGTTCTGATCCATCACATACAATTCAGATTAACAAAATATTGAACTTAAGGCTGTAATGTAACAAAATATGTAAAAAGTTAAGGGGGGTGAATACTTTTGCAAGGCACTGTAATTGCATGTACATCTTGCTCATCACTTGTACATTTGGGAACACAAAAATGCCACATCACATATATCATGTACACGGCGACCATTTGAATATCTCTTGTTCAGTCTTTCAGTCGTGTCTGACTCTCTGTTACCCTATGGACTGCAGTACATGCAGCTAGGCCTCTGCCACTTTTCTCCAAGGTTTGCATGCTGGTGAAACTTGAGTGGGATGTCAGTTCCTTCTCCAGTGAATTGGCATTTGTCCAACCACTCTGCTTTTACCCGCCCACTTAAACTGGCCCTTAATGGTATAGCTTACAGCTTCATTCGGGTACGCAAGCGAAGACAATTGATGAATAGCAGAACATAATGGGAGAGGGCAAAATGAGAATAAGTAGATATCTTGGCACATGGCCACGGGCAATGGCGTGGGACTTTCCAGGAAGGGCCTAGCGGAGATTATCTCTTATGGCGGTGAGTTGGTCCACATGCCTCTGCAAAGCCTCCATGTTTTTCTGCGGCACTTTCTGATGTGTTAGAGTAGATTAGTGTGGTGTATGTTCCCCTGGTCACCTTCAGCATTGCTAAGTGCTCTCTTGACTGTGTTCGGGAACCCAGCCTCCTTGACCTCTCCCTGAGGCCTTTTCCTTCCCCAACCTACCCTCCCCCTGGGAAGAGGTCCCTCCTCTACATGTGCCTGATGCTCAGGGCCCCCGTCCACCACTCGCCACTACACTGGCATCCTCCTCTGACACCTCCTCTCCTACATCCAACTCCTCCTCTCCTCTCTCCGAGGACTCCTTCTCTCCTCCCTCCGAAACCTCCTATCCTCCCTCCGAGAACTGCTCCTCTTCTCCTCTGACACCTCCTCTCCTCCCTCCAACTCCTCCTCTCCTCTCTCCGAGGACTCCTTCTCTCCTCCCTACAAAACCTCCTATCCTCCCTCCGAGAACTGCTCCTCTCCTCCCTCCGAGGACTCCTCCTCTTCTCCCTCCGACTCCTCCTCTACCACCTCTCGTGCCACCTCTCCTCCCTCATCCTCTCCACTCCTGGTGACATCCTCACTCTCCTCTCCCTCCTCTCCTTTCCTCCTCTACCGTCCTCTCTCCATGTCTTTCCTCCCTCCATGCTCCCAAAATAAATAATTGAAGAAGGATAAATTAAAATACGTTTTTCTGGTATATGGGTGGGGGAAAAATGTGTATGTTCTATGTGTTATTAATAAGTGTTGTGGGATACAGTGTGGGGAATGGTGAGGGGGTCCTAACGCTATATGTTTGTCTCTATGTGTCTTCTTTAACCTATGAGTCTGTCAAAAATGTGTAATGTGTAAATATGTTTAGCTCTTAAGTGTAAATACGCTGGGAATATAATACAAATAAATAGAAAATAGTGTGCCTACAAATCAAAAGAAGGATAAAAAAAGAAAAGTATTACTGTGATATGGGTGTTGTAAAAAATAAATGTGTGTGAAATGTGTTTTTAATAAGTGTTGGGGGATGGGGTGTGGTGGATGGGATGGGGACGATGGGATGGGGTGGCGGTGTGGTGTGTGTCCTAACTATATATACGTCTCTATGTGTGTTCTTTAATCTATGTGTCTTGCAAATATGTGAAATCTGTAAATATGTGTAAGTCTTAGGCGTAAATACTTAGGAAGCAGACAAGAAAAAAGTAAAAAATGTAATCTACCTCTCTCCAAACCAGTACTCTCACAACAACTCAAACTTTCTCCCATCTGCTCCTGGAACTGCGTGCTAACTCCAATGAATCTCACAACACAGTCAAAGGCGTGTGTCAATCACATTTAAGCTCCTACTGTCAATCAAATTGCCTAGTACGTACGTGATTGGCTGAGAGGCGTGTTTCGCTAGTCCGTCCCCTTTTCAACTTGCGAGCGCGCCAACGGCCTTAGCCAATGTGTCAGGTCGGTGAGCCTTTCAACCAATCACATGCGTGCTCGACGGCCAGACACAGCAAATAGCGCATAACTAAGCCCGCCAACAGCCTCTCAACTAATCACATGCGCGCTTGATGCCCTGGCTGAACCAATAGTGCAATAACGAAGCCCATCAACAGCCTCCCAACCAATCACATGCACGCTTGATGGCCTGACACGGCCATAGCGCAATAACGAAGACCGCCTCTTAACCAATCACATGCACAATACACCTCCTTGCCTCTGGTGTCTTCCATAACACCTTCACCATAGCCGGTGGAATGTCTCAGCCAAGTCTCTCCAATTGTCTGAGTGCATTCCTCTGTGCTATTGTTCGGAATGCTGCCAGATACATCAGTTACCCTAACACTGTGGAAGATATCTCAAAGGTGAAAGTAGATTTCCACCAATAAGGAGGTGTCCGAAAATGAGCTTGGTGCTATAGATTGTACACATGTAGCATTGATACCTCCTAGAGAGCAAGAAGCGATGTTCAGAAATTGCAAGCATTATCAATGTACAGGTTGCTTGTGATGCGAACATGCGCATACAACATGTGTATGCAACCTTCCCGGCTAGTGCTCACGACGCCCATATCCTACGTCAATCCGGCACATACTATTTTCTTGCATGATAATATCCCTAAATAAACATTAATTAGCTTACCCTGAAGTTAGCAAAATCTCCTAGGTCTTTTGGCATTTGCATTTGATCATGTACGCCCCTAGAAAATCCCACCGGAATTGGCATAACATTTAAATTCAGAATCATGCTAATACATTGTATCATTCTTCACCTCAGTGACTTCTGACATGTGCTCAGTACAATAACTGCAACAGTTACTTCCTGTGCTCTGTACCAGAAGGGTTGCAATATGTACCCTGTTGTATTTCCCTTGTGTCCCCGCCTAATGTAAGCGTCCTTTGGGTGTGATAATCTGGATTTGACTTTAGTGCAAATAACTTTGTAATTAAACTGAAGCTTGATATAGAACACATGTATTAATACACTACTAATTCTCCTCTATCAGATACATACATGATCCAGCACACTTACATATATCTTTAATTTTGTGTTAGCCACAGGGATCTGTTCATAGGTCATGATGACAATATTTGTTCATATGCTTTGTCAAACATCACAACATCCTATTGCTATCAACATCTCCCATTTTGTTTACATCAGGTGATGCAGGATATGGGTGTTTGCCGTGGTTTTTGACCGCTGTGAGCAATCCCCATACAAGGGCAGAGGATCAGAATAATGCTGCGCATAAGACCTGCCGGAATGTAATTTAGGGCACCTTCGGTGTACGCAAGATGTGCGTCAGATGTTTACATTCCACTGGGGGGGCCCTACAATACAGCCCAGATAAGGTTTGTCACATAATCATTGCCTGCTGTTGTCTGCACAATATAGCAGTTGAGGCCAACTGTCTGGGGGACATTGATGCGGCTCCAGTACATGGGAAGGAAGAGGCATTACCTCCCCTTGTAGTGGATAATCTGCAGGGGTCACAACAACGTGTCTGTGTCATTTGTGAGTACTTCACATGTAAGTAAAAACCCAATATGAATGCAATACAGTGTAATGTACAGTGGATATAAAAAGTCTACACACCCCTGTTAAAATGTCAGGTTTCTGTGCTGTAAAAAAATGACACAAAGATAAATCATTTCAGAACTTTTTCCACCTTTTATGTGACCTATAAACTGTACAACTCAATTGAAAAACAAACTGAAATCTTTTAGGTAGAGGGAAGAAACAATATAAAAATAAAATAATATGGTTGCATAAGTATGCACAACCTAAACTAATACTTTGTTGAAGCACCTTTTAATTTTATTACAGCACTCAGTCTTTTTGGGTATGAATCTATCAGCATGGCACATTTTGACTTGGCAAAACTTGCCCACTCTTCTTTGCAAAAACCCTCCAAATCTGTCAGATTGCAAGGGCATCTCCTGTGCACAGCCAACTTCAGATCACCCCACAGATTTTCAATCGGTTCAGCTCTGGGCTCTGGCTGAGCCATTCCAAAACTTGAATCTTCTTCTGGTGAAGCCATTCCTTTGTTGATTTGGATGTATGCTTTGGGTCGTTGTCTTGCTGAAAGGTGAAGTTCCTCTTAATGTTCAGCTTTCTCGCAGAAGCCTGAAGGTCTTGTGCCATTATTGACTGGTATTTAAAACTGTTCATAATTCCCTCTATCTTAACTAAGGCCCCAGTTCCAGCTGAAGAAAAACAGCCCAAAGCATGATGCTGCCACCACCATGCTTCACTGTGGGTATGGTGTTCTTTTGTTGATGTGCAGTGTTGTTTTTGCGCCAAACATATCTTTTGTAATTAGGGCCAAAAAGTTCAACCTAGGTTTCATCAGACCATAACACCTTTTCCCACATGCTTTTGGGAGACTTTAGATGTGTTTTTGCAAAATGCAGCCTGGCTTGCCACTCTACCCCATAGCCCAGACATATGAAGAATACGGGAGATTGTTGTCACATGTACCACACAGCCAGTACTTGCCAGATATTCCTGCAGCTCCTTTAATGTTGCTGTAGGCCTCTTGGTAGCCTCCCAGACCAGTTTTCTTCTCGTCTTTTCATAAATTTTGGAGGGAGCTCCAGTTCTTAGTAATGTCACTGTTGTGGCATATTTTCTCAACTTGATGATGACTGTCTTTACTGTGTTCCATAATATATCTAATGCCTTGGAAATTCTTTTGTACCCTTCTCCTGACTGATACCTTTTAACAATGAGATCCCTCTCATGCTATGGAAGCTCTTTGTGGACCATGACTTTTGCTGTGGGATGTGACTAAGAAAATTTCAGGAAAGACCAACTAGAGCAGCTGAACTTTATTTGGGGTTAATCAGAGGCACTTTAAATGATGGCAGGTGTATGCTGACTCCTATTTAACACGATTTGGAATGTGATTGCTTAATTCTAAACACAGCTACAACCCAGTTATAAGAGGGTGTGCAGACTTATGCAACCACATTATTTTTAGTTTTTATTTTTTTTCCCTCCACGTGAAAGATTTCAGTTTGTTTTTCAATAGAGTTGTACAGTTTATAGGTCACATTAAAGGTGGAAAAAGTTCTGAAATGATTTACAGCAAAGAAACCTGACATTTTAACAGGGGTGTGTAGACTTTTTATATCCATTGTATCTGGATTATGCCTAAATCCAAAATCCTCTTTTATCCATCACAATTGTAATACAGAATTTCAACAAGTCCACAGTAGAGTATTTCATACACAGAACACAATCAGAAATGGACTGTGTATTAATATCATGGGTATGGTGTGTGCAGATTTTGGTGTGACAAGAGGCTATGGCAAATCAGAGGACATCTGAAGGGTAAACAGACAACATCATGAGGGTAATGCATAGCATCTACTAGGGTCACATGTGGTCATGACCACACAGCGACCAACATCATATAACACTCAATTTCATGGACATAACCATTAATGCGCATTCAACAACCATACAGTTGCCACATTAAACAAACACAAGAAAACATGTGATCCTTAGCAATGTTTTCATGCATTACTGCTGATTGGTCAATAGATGATGTGAATCTGTAAAACATGAAGAGGAGGTGTTACAACAATCATGATCTGTAGTTATAGTACATTGTTTTTGCTCTGGACACTACAATAAACCAATTAACATGAAAGTCATCTACGAGCAGTAATAACCATATTGATTCTGTCCTGTTCAATCAGCGTTTCAGGGATATGTTGAGTTTGTGTAATACAACAAGGCATGCTTCACTGTAAACACAATCTTTCAGCTATCACTATCTACATGGAATAGTCGTGCCATGCTGATATCACTTATCACTGGTATATGGGTGGTACCAAGGTCAGACAGATTACACTGTTCACATTACCCCTAAACACATGCACATTGATTCTGATGTCAAACCAAGGAAATTATCCAATTGGTTTGGATGACATGAAATACATGAATCCGCTTTCAAACTGTTAACAGGATAAAATGCAACAAAAACGCATGTATTAATACTGCATTAGCAGATCCTAATGGGGCAGTGCAACTCTAAAGCTGGGACACTATTCATTATAATGTAAACTCACACCAATCATGTTCATTAGTGAAGAGTTATGTAGTCATATATTGCATTTCAGATCCATGTGCAGTGGTGAATGACACTGATCGAATGCCTGTTGGGACTGGGTTGAGTGCTTTCTCACATGATGGTATTGTACTGCTCGGAGATGAAGAGCATGCCTTCATGGTCGTGAGATTCAGCTATTAACACCTACAGAGACAAGAACAAGATATCAATCATAACACAATCATAACAATATTCTGATTAACTACATCTCAAGGTCAATCCACATTGAACATCAATTGTTAAAATATTAAACATAACCAGACATGTACACACTCTGTAGCCAGCCAATAGTATGTCAACATTGATAACAATCAGTATTCAGTGACGAGTGATCAGGAGGAGGCCTTCATGGATGGTCCTAACACCACCTCCTCCTCAGCACTGGGCCCCCACCTTCCGTACCCTCTTGGTCACCCTCTTCCACGTGGTGGTGGTGTAGGAGTGGAGGGTCAAACTACGTTGGGTGACTAGGGATAGGGTTGATATGGTGGTGATGTGTGAGATGAGGAGGCAGACATCTTGGGTTGTGGTTGTGCAACCGAAGTCTGAAAAGGTATGGGCTGCCATTGGGCTAGCTGGATTAGTAGCCGTCTCTCTCGAATCGCCTGTACCTAATATCTCTCCATCCTCTGGTTGTGCCTCCTCACCTCAGCATGGTGAGACCTACTGCTAGTCAGGATGGTGCTACTCAGGTCACACTCCCTCTGGAGCAATCTGAGCATCCACTCTGAGGTTTGGTGGCTTGCCTGATTATGCCTGGCAAACTGGGCAATGGTCTCCGGCAATGTCATGGGTGTTGACGGCTATGGGGCTGCACATGAGGACTGCAAGGCTGGAGGCAGTGATTGCATGGGTGGCAGAGCAGAAGGCGAGGGAGAGCCAGCAGGGGGGGAGACTAAGCGAGAGAAAAAATGGCCACAGAAAAAAACGAAAACGAGGCTACACGACCCCCAAATACGCAAAACTCCGCCACACACATACGACTTTTACACAGGACCGTACGACCTATAAAATACAGCATTACGAAGGACACTAAATCATCCAATCCCACCTAACACATGCACATTTTACACCACTAACTTGCACATACTAACATTCACATTACAAAATGCGCAACTACACAGCTACACAAACGGTTTCCCCTCGCTCACGCAACCTATTTACACTACACACTTCACACATTGCTGACACTTGCACCTCAGGTCAGCAACAATGCAAATCTACATTGTTTGCTGCAGGAACATCAAAACAGATTGTTAGTTCTTCAGCACATTGCTTGCTGCATATATTCATTACAAATAGGTAAAGTATATTAGTTTATTTTTATTAATTAATTAATTAATTATCAAAAAAATACATATATACAAAACTTTAAAAATCACCACAACACACAATCGCAATAAACGGCAAAGGCGCTCATTGCCAGCCACATGATGAGCTCCAAAGGCGCTCACCACTAGGCTCATAATCAGCGCCAAAAGTACTCAAACAACCAAAACACTTAATTTGTCTGCCAAACACCATTCCTTGACTTACAATTCTATTGTCGTAATTTTTGGACGGGCAATTCACTAGTCTTTATATAATAACAAATTGTGCTCAGAATAAGTTTTGATTGTCCAGACATATCACCTTCAGCCTTTATAATTACAACTGCACACTCCATAGCATAATAACACTCCCACCCACACTCTACAGTACAACACACAGACCCCTCCAATTAACTAATCAAATTGCATTCACGTTGCCATTTTGTATTTGTCACCCTCTTGTATCACACCTAAACCCTTAGATTGTAAGTTTGTGAGTTTTCAATTGTGTGTCCGTGTCTTGGAAACAAGTACTATGTGCATTTAATTATATACTAAACCCCTGTACAGCGCTACGGAATATGTTGGCGCGGTATAAATAAAGACAATAATAATAAAAATAATAAATATCAGTGATACAAATTATGAAAATGATATGTTTGCTACCAGGATTTACTTGTTTATTGATGCCCCATATTGACGTAGGGCTTACAGTGCTATTGTATGTCAATTTTCTCTGTGTGTGTGCAGGGGTGTAGGAGACAATATAATTCTTGAGCAAGGGTGGTTAGGTCAGTCCTGGAGGGCGACATGCATTCCTGGATTTGATGATATCCCTGCTGTGCACAGGTGAGTCAATCACATCTTCAGTCATCCTGATTGACACACCTGTGCACATAAAGGATATATTAAAGACCAGCATGTATGTGACCCTCCTTACCTGTTCTAGAGGGATACAGTTCATTATATACAACAGCTGGAGTACATGTCTATTTATACATATATACATACAAACAGCATGGTATCTTGAAACCCCAGCATGTATGTGGCCCTCCTTACACACCCCTGTTCTAGAGGGATATAGCTCATTATATACAACAGCCAGAGTACAAGCCTATTTATACATATATACAAACAGCATGATATCTGCAGGGTTCTATGCACAAAATCCTCCTATCCCCACAATTTTATACAACAACGTGTGTGGTGTGATATGATAATCACATTGCATTGTGCTAGGCCGAACTGTGTCCCCCTGGCCTGTTAGGCCCACCACTGCCGCTGGCTGAATCCATTCCCTCAGCATCTGCTCCCATTCATTGTAGGTTATGGCTACAGCAGGCCAACCCATGTACCACGTGCTGCTGCCATATCTGCCATCTTCCTCCTCACATTCAACTTGCAGTCCTCATACCTGTGTTTCACAGACTTATGATCCCTTTTGGCGACCCCTAATGCCGAAACAGCTGTGGCAACTTGGGCCCAGGCCTGATTCCTCTGGCTAGCACTCGCGTATCTCGCACCATGTATTATCCTATAGCGGGCACAGACTTTCCTATCTCCCCTGGGGTAAATCTGGGGTCCCTTGACCTTGCCACAACCCCTTGCCCTGCCGACTGTGCCTGGGACACCTGGCCTTCCTCTCCTCTCTCTGGGGCCGCTCCCTCATCCCTACTACCTCCTGCCCAGGGATCAGGCCCCTGACCCTCTGCCCCTTCACCTTGTGTGCCTACGTCTGGGGGCACCTCCCCCCCCCCCCCCGCTTTACTCTTCCTCACCCTCCTCTCCCTCATTTACCTCCTTTCCCTCATTTCCCTCCTTCTCTCTCCATCCCTCTAGCTCTTATTATTCTACTCCTCCTCTCCTCACTCTACCCCTCCAATGTTCTCCTCACTTTCCTCCTTTCTCTCCTTGCTTTCCTCCTCCCCTCCTCTACCCTCCTATGAAAAAAATAACGATAAAGAAATATAGGCCCTTATTAAATTAGCCCTCGTAGTTCCCTCGGTCCTTGCAAAAGTCAGTTTTTTGCTGTTTAGGAGGACTGATTGCCCATTACGTCCCTCGCAGCCTGTTTTGCGAGATGGCAGAGAATAGGCTATGAGAGAGCTACGGAGTAACATGCAGCCATAAATCTATGAGGTGAACCTTGCACCTCGGAAGAATACCTACGGGCACACAAAAGTGCAAGCAAGGGTTCCTAAAGCGTATACGTGCTGCCTAGGAGCAGCCAGAGAGAGCCGTGTGATGTACTCAACCTGCTCCCTAAAAGGGCCAGCGGCACAATATTAACCAATCCCGGCCGCGACACCTAAAATTAAGCCCCCTCTATGCTGCGGGTCCCCATCGGGACACCCAATGTGTCCCCACATTAAAACCCTTGCTGCAGGGGTCGATAGGGATCGGTGCCGATAGGGGATCCCCGCTGCAATGGGGTTTTTGTGGGGGGCTGCGGGGGTCCCAGATCGGCACTGACCCGCCACATTTAAAAATTGTAAAGGACCGTAAAGGTCCTGAAAGGACCCACGCTAAAAAATATTAACCCCTGCTGCACGGGGTACTATAAGTACCTCCGAGGCAACTAAAATTAACCCCATCACTCATGGGGCTCTAAACAGAGCCCATAAGCTTAAATTAACCCTGTCACTCATGGGGGTCAATACAGACCCCCATAAGCCCTTCATTAACCCTGTCACTCATGGGCGTCAATGCAGGCCCCCATAAGCTTGAAGTAACCCCGTCACTCACGGGGGTCAATACAGACCCCCATAAGCCCTTAATTAACCCTGTCACTCATGTGGGGTCAATACAGACCACCATAAGCCCTTAAGTAACCCTGTAACTCATGGGGTTCAATGCAGACCCCGATAAGCTTGAATTAACCCCATCACTCACAAGGGTCAATACAGACCCCCATAAACCTTATATAAACCCTGTCACTTATGGGCGTCAATACAGACCCCCATAAGCTTGAATTACCCCGTCACTCACAGGGGTCAATACAGACCCCCATGAGCCCTTAAGTAACCCTGTCATTCAGGGAAGTCAATACAGACCCCCATAAGCTTGAATTAACCCAGTCACTCACGGGAGTTAAAACAGACCCTCATAAGCCCTTAATTAACCCTGTCACTCATAGGGGTCAATACAGACCCCCATAAGATTGAATTAACCCCGTCATTCACAGGGGGCAATACAGACCCCCATAAACCTTATATAAACCCTGTCACTTATGGGCGTCAATACAGACCCCCATAAGCTTGAATTACCCCGTCACTCACAGGGGTCAATACAGACCCCCATGAGCCCTTAAGTAACCCTGTCATTCAGGGAAGTCAATACAGACCCCCATAAGCTTGAATTAACCCAGTCACTCACGGGAGTTAAAACAGACCCTCATAAGCCCTTAATTAACCCTGTCACTCATAGGGGTCAATACAGACCCCCATAAGATTGAATTAACCCCGTCAATCACAGGGGGCAATACAGACCCCCATAAGCCCTTAAGTAACCCTGTCACTCATGGGGTTCTATACAGACCCCCATAATCCCTTAAGTAATCCTTTCACTCATGGGGGTCAATACGGACCCCCATAAGCCTTAATTAAACCTGTCTCTCATGGGGGTCAATACAGACCCACATAAGCTTGAATTAACCCCATCACTCACAGGGGTCAATACAGACGCCCATAAGCCCTTAATTAACACTGTCGGGGTCCTCTAGGACCCTCAAGACAAAGTTTAAGCACTACACTACACTATTAACCCTAACTATACCCCATTAACCTATACTAAACCCTATCTAACCCTAACTGGGCCAATCTAACCCTAATTGGCCTATTTAAACCTATCTGGACCAAATAACCCTAACTGGGCCTATTTAACCCCATCTAGCCCTATTTAATCTCTATTTAATCCCATCACTTATGAGGGTCTATACAGACCCACATAAGCTTGAATTAACCCCATCACTCACAGGGGTCAATTCAGACGCCCATAAGCCCTTAATTAACCCTGTCGGGGTCCTCTAGGACCCTCATGACAAAGTTTAAGCACTACACTACACTATTAACCCTAACTATACCCCATTAACCTATACTAAACCCTATCTAAACCTAACTGGGCCAATCTAACCCTAATTGGCCTATTTAAACCTATCTGGACCAAATAACCCTAACTGGGCCTATTTAACCCCATCTAGCCCTATTTAATCTCTGTTTAATCCCATCACTTATGAGGGTCTATACAGACCCCTGTAAGCCTCTAGTTAACCAAATCAGTCCTATAACGGTCTATGAAGACCGTCATAGGACAATTAGAAGCCTCCAGGACCCTCATGACACTAAGTACAAACACTACACTATCCTCACCCCAATAAACTACTAAATCTAAACCAACCCCACTCTACCCTAACTTATTAACCCCTAACACTAGCTACCTAACCCCCTATTAAACCCCCCTACCCTACTAATTACATAAAAAAAAAATAAGGTACATAAAATAAAAAAGACATTACAACCACCAACCCCACTGCAAAAAAAAAAAACACCATAAACTCGCCCACCACTGCATAAAATAAAAAAACATCACAAACCCCCCGCCACTACATAAAATAAAAAACCTAATATACATAAAATAAAAAAATACATTACAACCCCCCCACTACATAAAATAAAAAAACATTACACACCTGCAAAGGAAAAGGCATACACAAAATACACATACAAATACACATATGTTGTCACTCTCAATCAGACTGCAACCAATCAGAAGGCTCAGATGCCTTCAGCCAATCACCCCGTGGGGGTGTTTCCCATTGTGATTGGCTGAAAGCAATAGTGCCTTCTGATTGGTTTAGAAAAGATTGATAGTTCCTTCAGCTAATCAGAAAGGGGTGTATCCCATCCTGATTGGCTCACACCTTGGCGCCTTCTGATTGGTTGAAATTTGATTGACAGCGTTTTCAGCCAATCAGAAAGCTCCATTGCCAATTTCCTTCCGCAAAAGGCTCTAGGATGCTCATTAGCGTCGGGGACGTCCGCGAGTGCAGAACTCCATTAGTTTTTTCAATTTATTTTTTTTAGAACGTGGATTCCGCAAGGGCTTAGTCGGGGCAGAAGAGGAGGAGGCCGGGGACATCGGTGACAGGTAAGTTTTCAATTTCTAATGTTTATATTTAATTTTTTATTGTGTTTGATGTATGTATTATATTAATGGTATGTATCTTTTTTCCAGGGGCTGAGCCAGAGAACAGAAGAAGATGGACGGGGACATGCTGAAAAGGTAAATTTAATACTGTATTGGTCCTATTTATTTATGTAACATTTATTTATTTTATGTTGTGAGGGGGGGGGGGTTGTGATGTGTTTTTTTATTTTATGTACCTTAGGTTTTTTATTTTATGTAGTGGCACTTGTAGGGTTAACCTAGGTTTTAATAGTGTCCTATAGGGGTCTATATAGACCCCTATTGGACTGAGGAGGGTAATTGTAGTCTCATGGGGCTCTGTAAAGAGTTAATTGCGGGCTTGTGGGGGTCTGTATTGACCCCATGAGTATTATGGTTAATTAAGGCTTATGGGGGTCTGTATTGACCACCATGAGAGACAGGGTTAAATAAGGGCTTATGGGGGTCTGTATGGACCCCCATGAGTGACAGGGTTAATTAAGGGCTTATGGGGGTCTGTATTCACCCCCATGAGTGACAGGGTTAAATAAGGGCTTATGAGGGGTTAATGTGGGGGGCTGCGGGGATCCCTATGGACCCCTGCAGCAAGGGGTTAATGTGGGGACCCCCAGCATAGAGGGGGGTTAATTTTAGATACCGCGGCTGGGATTGGTTAATAGTGTGCTACAGGCCCTTTAAGGTGCCGTGGCAGGGAATTTAACATTTGTATATGCAGTGGGGCCTGATTGATGCCGATAGGGGACCCCCCCCCCCCCCCGCTGCAAGGGTTTAATGTGGGGGGATGCTGGGGTCCCTATGGACCCCTGCAGCAGGGGGTTATTGAGGCTCACTTTGGGGGTCCGATGGAGACCCCCAACATAGAGAGGGGTTAATTTTAGGTGCCGGGGGGATAGTTGGAGTGTGTACTTGCAAAAGCTGCAGCACAGTCAATGATTTCCTGTTTTGGCTCCCTTTTAAAGACAAACTGTCGTCTAATTAAGTGTTACATTTTAAGTTTTTCGCACTAATTTTTAACGTACAGCTTAATTGATAATTGAGACGCACATAGCTCGTACGTACTCCTTTGGCGCGCAAGCAAATCGTAAGGTGTACAAGATAGCGCCCTTGCTCGTAGCACTTCTAATTTAATAGCATCCTTAAAATGTCAAATTTAAAGCTCACAGCCCTAACGTTCAAACTTTGCAATTACCTTTTGGGAATTTAATTAGGGTGAAAGTATGTGTGATAATACATGTTGGAATATAGAGAGGGGGATGGGTGTGTGTGGATGTTGTGGCCTATCTATATGTGTACCTTTGTGTGTTATTACTCTATGTGTATGTATATTATGTATTACCAGTTAATATGTTTTTAGAAAGATAATGTGTAAAGTAAATGCTTGAAATATAAATCAATAAAAACGAATTAAATCTCCACTGCTCTCTCCTCTCTCTCTCTCTCTCTCTCTCTCTCTCTCTCTCTCTCTCTCTCTCTCTCTCTCTCTCTCTCTCTCAAAGCTCAAAACTAACCAACGCCTGGACCTGCTTCTTCATTTGAATCTACAACACAGTCAGTGCTGGGGCGGTAGCCTGCAGATTTGTTATCTATTCATGTCAATCATCGTCAGTTAGGCTGTTTTTCTATTGGCTCCAAGGGCTGTGGCACACACCGTAATTACAGGATTGGATTGTAACTGCAACCGCCATATATTCCAGCCCACAAACAACTTGTACCCATGGGAATTGTTTGCAGGTTTAGCTTTCAGGTCTGTCATTGCAGGTTTAATCAAAAAAATACTTCTGTACCTGTAGCAAATTTCTAACCCGCAGACATACGACCTGTATGAAGGTAATTACGGGCTTGGAATTAAATGGGGACCATAGTATTTTAGTCCCATATTTCATCTCAACAGTCTTACCCCTCAAGCAGATTCCTCAAGCAAATTGGAAAACTGTCAATCAACTCTCTATTTTTCTCTGTTGAGTCCTCAGGTATTATGATAATGTTTCTTGCAAACTCTAATAATTGCTTCCACATAGAGAAACCTGGAGAGAACTGATTTACAGAATGCCAACACTGATATTAGACATCCTCAGGGATCTGCCATTTTAAAAAAAGGTAGACTAGGACCTGCAGCTCAAATACAATTTTTTTTTGTAAGTTTTCAGCTAGTAAATTGCATTTTTCAGTAGTTTACATGTAAAAGCTCTTTGTCATGACTTCTACTATTAAAATATGTTTTCATTGAAACATTTTCTTTGAACCTCTAGTATTAAAAAAAAAACTGAGCAAAGTATAATTTAAGTGTCATAAGTTCTTGATATTTTCACTTGAGAAGGTGAAAATGAATATGTTATGAAGGCATTGAATTGCAAACGTGACATAAATGCACAAACTATTTGAATTCATGTTAAAGTGAAGTATGGGTTGTCTTGTTAATTGAACAGTCTTTTGGAAATCTCGGCATAAATAAACATTGCTATAACCCAAGCTTTAATATCATTCACTGTGAACAAAGAATCAGTGTTTTATAACAACTGAAAAGAAACACATTTTAACACATTTTAACACATATTACCAAAGTTATCTAAATTATTTTTTGATACCTCCTAAATATATTGATTAAAATGTATTACTGGGGGAATGTTACTATGAATGGATGCATAGTTCAGATTTTTTTTATTATTCAGTTATATTTCCAATATGCTAGCAAGTTATAAACTGTTTTTTTTTTTCACATATGGATTGTTAACAATAGAGCACATATGTTACAATAATAAGCACATTCACAATTTTGTATGCAGGACTTTCAGCAAATAATGTATAATAAAATTAATTACAATTATTAAATCAGGCATTTTGCAAATCTTTAGGTTATAAGGTTGGATATATTACACATTAATAGAGGAACAATATTTTTTAATATATTATATGTATTAATATTTATTATTATATTCATGTGTTATGGGCTCACACTACTGATTACCAGTCAATATTAGTATTAACAATAGTTTTTCTATCACATTAGTTTGGATTGGTGTGTTATTGGTAGATTAACAACTGAAACATAAATCCAGTAGTATCTGTTATATTTCTACCAACATAGGGCTCAATTACATGGCTCCTGTAGGAAATCTTATGAGTCAAAAGTTAACTTTAGCCCTAACTTGGGTCTGCATTCTAATCAAGTACTATAGCTTTCTTCCCTAGGTTCTACACTAATGTAAATCTTTTGCTCCCCCATTTTAGGGCACTCAGCCCACACCTGTAAATCTTGCCTTACCTGCAACAGTTTTCTGTCTTGGGAGTACCCGAAACAAGCTTTATGGATGATACTGGGCTCTAGGAGCCAATAGGAAATGAGAACATCAGGATTTTTATAACGAGTGAGAAGTGTCGTAACAGCTGCCATAATGGCTGCAGCAAGGACACATTATATATATATATATTTTTTTTTTTCTTATTTAATAATATATTTTGATATTAAAAAGAAGTAACAATGATATTTATAGCTTTAATAGATAAATATGGCCCTCATTCAATTGCAATTTGGCCAATTGAATAGGGGTCTAAATAAGCACATAGCATATATTTTTTAAAGAAGTTTACTAACTAAAAACTTATTTAAAAAAAAATATGTTATGTGCTTATTTAGAGCTCTATTTAATTGGCTAAATTGCAATTGAATGAGGGCCAATGTGTTTATTTTGTGTTTAAATATTATATAGTTATAGACAATGCATTCAAGCATTTGTTCCTAGGCAACATGGTTTTGTGAAGTGTATTAACCCCTTGAGTACTGGGCTGTGTGTAACCCTGGATGCTGTATAAAAAACAAGTGTTTGAATGTCAATGTTGAAATGTCATCATTTTTTTGTGCTGTTGCTATACTGTCACTTTAACTGCTGCAGTGGGTCTCAGCAAATATTTTAAAACCACTTTGAAGTAGTCTTTGGTGCATGCAACATTTTCTTCAGCTTTTAGCAGTTAGGGGACTGCCCAAATTTGCGAGTGATCCATTAAGCCTTTTTAGCATAGGGTTTTAAGGGAAAAGTCTCCTGGAGAAAATCATAATTTAGGCCAAAAATCAATGGAAAGGAGTGCCGTAATCACAATTTTAACTGGAGGGGTGATTAACATAGCTAGGTGGGATTTTGTCTGCTACTTTGGCACTTGTAATTGCTTTAGCAGAGGGCCCATAGTTATTACATGCTGTACAAGCTGCCCGTAGCAAAACCTTGTGTCATGGACCGCTTTTCCAGGTCCTGGGTTTTAGCCCATTAAAGGACAGCCAGCTGGATTATGTATGTAAACACCTCCATTATATTTGTAATCTGTTTTATCCCATTGTTTGCCAGATTAAGTTAATCGCATCTGATGTGCTAGAGACAGCAGGAGGTGTATTGGAGGGTAACTCTTTTGCTCTCAGGAAGCTACTTCTAGACCCCATATGGGGTCATCTCCTGTAATTGTCTGCCACACCCTCTCATTGTTACATTGTGTACACCCCCTCTATATCTAACTGCTATAAATATTGCTGACTTAGTAAAGTAAAAGAGTTCACTTCTGGAGACATATAGTAATCGTGTGTCTCTTATTTTGCTCCTAGAGGCTGTGATACTGAACCTATCTCCATCACACAAGTAACCTGTCCTGGTCACTACCACAGGAAGGTAACTGGAACTCCTGGAATCCTGATTATGGATGGAGAGACTCTGACTGATACAGAAGCCAGATATCAGGGTGCTGGTGCAAAGATTTCCAAAACCCCAAACGGTGCTTGTGGGTAGTTAAACTTTAGTCTATAGCAGCTGGCCCTGGGCAGTAATAGCCCCTACCACTGGATCATCACACCTTGCTTGTAAATCCTAAAGAGTGGTTGCTCCCTGTAATATGTTCCCTACTCCATGTTACAAGCCTAACACCGTTGGTGTCCTTCAGGAGCAACCATGTACCCTATTCCTCCATGGGGGGCCATAAAGGCCTCTATAGTCCCTAACATTAACACTCTCTAAACTACCTACCCTAACCTAAGTGCACAGAATACAACATTTGTGCAATATAAAAAAAATTCAAAAAAAAAATTACTTTTAATAATAATAACATAAAACCAAACTGTAGGAAAAAAAGGATTAATTAATACATTACATGTCTTAGAAGACCCGTCCAGCAATGTCCAGTAATGATCAGTAGCACCCTGGTCCTCACTCCTCAGCCCTGGATAACTGGGCACATTCAAAATTAATGGAAACCATTTGTTCTCACTGTTGATCATCTATTGAAAAGTACTCTTTATTCTTGGCTCCTCATCTTCAATTCACGGCAAAGCCTTATGGGAAGAGTGTAATCAAGCTCAAAGTCTAAAAGCCATGACAGTTATTTTTGTAGTTACAACCCATGTATAACTTGATTGTATTTTTCAGTAAGATACTGCTGAAGTTAACGAAGTTTACTAATAAAATGAATATATTCCTAAATAACTGTTTGATGTTGAATTGGTACTAAGAATAGAATCATAAAGCTATTAAAGTCATTAGTACCAAAGGTAAGTACTTTGTACTGAATCGTCCATAACATTTTGATGCTTGCCTAGGGCCTCATTCAATTGCGATGTGGCCAATTGAATAGGGCTCTAAATAAGCACATAGGCTTATTTAGAGCCCTATTCAATTGGCCAAATGCAATTGAATGAGGGCCCTAGTGTTTAAAAGTATGTGGATCAAGAAGTCTTGGAAACTCAAATGAAATTCAAATACATATATTTTTTTATTTCAATTTCTTTATTGAGGACATATAAATTCACAACAATAAATGTAATAACCAAAAGATAAAATGTTGTAGAAAGAACAAAGAATATAAGTGAGATTTATAGTTATATGATGAAAAAAAGGGGGGGGGGGGACAGAAACAAAAACAACAGCTTTGTGTGAATTAAGTTTTCGATTCAAATATATTTTTAACATTGTATTGTTCTCATATTTTTGCAGCATGTGTGTTATAAATTGTTTTTTTATTTTACAGGTCTCAGTGTTACAAAATACTTGATATTTTATATTGATTTTACCTTTTGCAGATTGTATGTACTCGTATTTCACTCTAAGTGAAAAAGCTAACTTAACCTTTTTCTTTTTTATATTAGAAATGTAATTATATAACTATTGATCAGTTACATTTATAAAAAAATTACACTGATTTCTTTAGCCAATTAAAACTTTTTGACTAGCTTACCATTTTTCACAGTAATACATCTACTATATCTAATAAAATGAAAATTCAGACTTTTAAAATGCTTTTAAAATGACTGCTTTTAAAATGATTGAATTGGATTTTTACATATAGACACATTTAATGGAGCAGTGCATTTCATAACATTGTATGTTAGAAGGTTTTAAACATAAAGTTAACAATTTTGTAAAATATAATGGAATACTTTATTAAATGAAATGAACATTTGTTTTTCACTTAGTGAACACATCAGTCTGTCTTATCTTAGCCAGTAAAGTGTGAAAGAGAAACCAATCAATAATGCATTCACACACTGTATTTTTATAATTTATCATATCGTAGACATTTTTTAAACAAAAAAAAATAAAGTCAGAGGTGCTCATCATAGGTTAGTTCTATGGACATGATAACCTATTCTGAGAGCAACCTCTTTTAGCTCTCTTTTAGCTCTGTGATACTTTAGACTTGATGATTTATGTGAGACTTACATAGAGGATGACGCTCTCAACAATTATCTATTTGCTACTTTTGGGCTACTTGCTCCACTAGCTCTCCTTTTACTTGCCTATTCAATTGTCCGGAAGCGTAAGTTAGTCCTGATCACAAACCTGCCATCGAAAGTAAGCATCTTCTGGCCTGAACATGAAGCCGTAATGCCCCCTATAGCCACAGCCAATGGAAACAGAAATCGTCATCTTGACATCAATGTTTCCAACCCCCAACCCCGTAGGACTTGTTAAAATGAAGCCTGCAACCCTGCTGCAGGATCCCCACATTACAACCATGCTACAGGAGTCCCAACAGCATTTAAAAAATGTAAATTCCCAGCCGCAGGGCTTAATTGTAACCCCCATGCCGCGGTGGTACAGTAAGTACCCCTGTGGCACCTAAAATAAACTCCCCCAATGCTGGGGGTCCCCATCAGGATGCCCAGCGGTTCTCCATATTAACCCTTGCTGCGGGGGTCCTTAGAGGTCCTTCGCTACAATAAAAAATTAACCCTAGCACTCATGGGGGTCTAGATATACCCCATAACCCTCTATTTAACCCAATCTCTTCCATAATGGTCTGATAGGGCCCTTATGAGACAATAATAGCACTTACATTAACTCCATAAGTGCCATGAGGGTCCCCCAGGACCCTCATGACACTAGGTACAAACAGTACACTATACTACACTATCCCCCCAATAAACCAAAACTTCTAAACTAACCTCTAATTACCCCCTCTACCCTAACCTATTTACCCGACCTACCTACCTAACACCTACCCTAACCTATTAACACCTACACTACCAAACCCCCTATTAAACCCCCCAGCACCCCACTAATTTCAAAAATAAAATTTGTACCACTACAGAAAATAAACCCCCCACCACCACGTACAAAAAAATAAAAAAAAATATGCACATAAAAAATTACAAATACAAACACACATCCCTATCCCAATACAAGAAAAACCCAAAACCAGCAATAAAATAAAGTTAAAATTATACCACTAACCTTGCAAAAATGCCCCTCCAGCAACAACGGTTTTCTTGCCTTTGTCCCCAGCATAAGGGCCTTTCCTAGATGCCCACAGGTCCGGCACCCCTAGGAGAAAAAGAAACATTAAAATGAATACAGAAATAAACATAATACATAAAACAATACAGTCTAAATAGTACACTTACCTTTCTGCAATCCCCTTTGACAAAGACACAAGCAGTAAGAGCGTGCTGATGTCAATTGTGCACGTTCCTGCAGTGTATGATGGGCAATACAGCATCTGCTATTTGAAAGGGCACTCTGAATTCCCTTGTGTGTGTACTAGGAGATACATTGTATGGAGATATAACTCAACTAAGACAATGTTTACTTAATTGGTGCAATAGGAGATACAGCATAGTAATAAAAAAAAAGGAGATACATTGTATGGAGAAACAATTCAACTCAAGATACTATTAACTAAGCTGGTGCAATAGAAGACAGAGCTCTGTGTAGCTCAAAAAATATGCTGCTTTAGACAAAGTAACTATCTTGCACATTAGGAGATCAACAGCCCTATTAAACTGCGATTCGGCAAATCTAAAGGGCTCTATATAAGCACATAGCATATTTTTTTTTACAGAAGTTTTTAGTTAGTGAAGACCTTGCTTTTGCATAGAAGTTCCCTAACTAAGAACTTCTGTCAAAAAAATATGCTATGTGCTTATATAGAGCCCTTTAGATTTGCCGAATTGCAATTTAATAAGGCTGCAGTTATCTGTATCTTTATTGATATACTCCTGAATATAATTAATAAACAGGGCTGATTGAATACAATCCTAAACATTATTGAAAATTGAGAGTTTTGGAAAAATCATATCAAATTAACGAAATAGGATCAAAGATCCAGTTATAAGATGCAATATCTCTGTTATAAACAGTATTAGATATCTCCTTATGCAACGTCCAAAGTGAGTCAAAAGTCTGGACTATACCCTTTAACTGTGTTGATCAACAGTTGATGGGTCTAGAAATGCAAATAGAAGAGGGCTTTATTTTCTGTTCTTTTTTCTTAAACACAAGAATTAATATCTTCCTAATTCCAATACGATAAGTGAGATAAAATAAATCAAAAGACTAGGATTATGGGGCGTGTCTAACCTAGGGAAGAGAGCAGACTTGCTGAAGAGCTGCTCTCCCTTAAAAACATACAAAAGAAGGGCTATTTTGCCCAAATCTTATAAAATTTTCCCCAAACAGATTTATTTAATAGAGGGGACAAAGAGGATCACAAAGATACCAAAACCACGCAGATTGAGCCGGGTAATAACACCACGTGGTTGAGGCCTACATCATCCTGCCTCCCGCGGCTGCGGCTCCCTGTGCTCCCCAGCACAGGTAATAAAGAAAGGCAAGACCTATGAAACAGGGACTAAAGGCCCGGAGGTGGAAAGACCCACAGGAGGGAATCCACACAGAGACCGGCAACTGCAGGAAAGGAAGGTGAGCAAGAACCTGTGCTAGAACGGGGGCCAGGCTGGGCACACCAGACAACAGGCGACTGGCAATAGACACCCCAGACATCATAAACACTAGCAGCACTTACCACCAAAGCAGGCTGGGCGACAGGGGACAAGCAACGGGCTGCGGAGAACCCGGGCCGCATCTGCAGGGACAAAGGCTCAGCCCAGAGGCACCAAGACGCCATCTTGATACATGTGGCGGGGGTAACACCGGAGGGCCCATTACCACAGCGGGAGAAACAGACAGGGGCAGGAGGAACTCCTCAGGACAGAGTCCACAGCTACGGTGGGTGAGTGCCCAGTAGGGCAATAAACAGGCAGGACTCTTTTTGAAGCACTGCACGAAGGGCAGAACGATAACAGAGTTTCCCGCCAAAAAACTTTAAAAAAAAAAAAAGGCAACGAGCTAGCCAGTAAGAAAAACTAAAGCCTGGAACTTTAGACACCCACATTGAGGATACCTCATTTGTAACCAAATATTACAACTATTAAACAATAAAGCTCATTAAAAGCTGTATAATCATTCTAAACTGCAGTTTAGTATACTTTTTCAAAAGCACCACCTACTGGTCTTTTCTAGAACTGTTATACCTAAATTTATAATCTGATAACAGCAACCATTTTAAGCGACAGCAGCTCAGTTCCCAACACTAAGAGGAGAAAGCAAAAACAAACAAAGACCTCAGGAGGCACACTTATTGTTTAATATTAGAGCACCCACTCAAACTATAAAGGGACTAAAAGACAGAAACTGCAAAATTAAACGTATCAGAGACATTTTAATCTATAACCAAGAGGTTTTAAATAAACATCAATAATAACAAATAGGGTGTTGATTAAATATATATACCCACAAATATACTCTACAGGTCAAATGCCAGGAAACGTAATTCAACCAGGGCAAATTACCCCTGAAAATGAATCTATCTAATCTGTAACCCCCAGTTGGGTCCCCGGGCTTAGCAGATCGACCCCCCTGATGCTGTGAATTGATAGACCTGGGCTGAGGGAGATACCCCACCTGTGTAGAAAATACTAGTCAGTGCCGAACCATACTAGGGAGATTACAACCTCAGAATCATACTTTTAAAGATTGTCGGACTGCATTAAAGGTCAAGATCCTAAAATGGGCAAATCAAAGAGAATTCTGCCATCAAAGAGCATCCAAGACCACTTTAAAACGCAACAACAAACCAGTAACTCCCCACATACATCCACAGTAGGTTCATCAGAAGGCTCAGATATGGAAGAAGATACCACGCACACAAAGCAGCCTATAAAGGTGTCGGATATCTCACTGGCAGACTTCAACAACCTACTCGGATCACATTTTGATAAGGCGGTGAAGGAAATCAGACAAGATTTGCAAGATCTGGGACACCGGACCCATCTACTGGAAACAATTACAGATCAAATTGTGGAAACCCAGCAAAAAGACCGTCAGGATATAACCCAAAACTGTGCACATATAGAGGTGCTAGAAAATAAGCTAGAGGACCTGGAAAACAGGTCCAGAGGAAATAATATAAGATTCAGAGGGATACCTAAAGCAGTAGGTGACCTGAAACTATATTTAAAGGCGATTGTCCATAGCTTATTGCCTGACCACCCACAAGACACCTGGGAAATCGAAAGAGCGCACAGAGCCATGGGGGGCCCAAACTCACCAGAACAACCGAAGGTTGTTTTAGCTAGATTCCTTAGGCAAGGAACAAGAGACTTATTACTGGCAGCATCACGAACAACGAAATCCATTGTAGGCCCTGATGGAGCCCAGATTCAGATATTTGCAGACCTAGCTCCTTCAACGGTTTTTAAACGAAAGCAACTAAAACCAGCGTTGTTGATTCTGATCCAAAAAGGCATTAAATACAGGTGGGGGTTCCCCTTTAGCCTATCGTTTCAGGTGGGGACAGTGAACCACACAGTCCATTCTCTGTCCGAGTGCAACGCAATCCTGTCAGAACTGAATCTCTTACCCAGGGAGGACACCCTGAAAACTCTCCAAGGACCAAACTTGCCTCCCCGTCCGGCGAGACAATGGTCAGAAGTCCAAAGGAATAAACGGCAAAGCAAGCAATTAGACCAAAACTTGGGATCCGTAGCCTCGTCTCCAGGTTCCTCAGGGAGGACTTAATTACAATGTACAATATATGCCTGGGGAGAAACCAGGGCTTAAGGAAATACTTAAATGACAAATGGCGAGCTCTTTAACTATGGATAGAAAGTTGCACGGGACACTAAGATCACGCCTTTTTCATCCAGCAAAGACTCCCTAGGGACTGAGAACACAAAAGTTGAAATCTTTGTCTAAGAGTCTAAGGGGCATGAATCAGATTAGACGTAATACTAATCTATAGTTAGATCACTATACTTACTTACAAGGTATACTTGAGATGCTCTACAATGCAATACGAAGTTATGTGATTGTTGTATTATAAATTTGCAGTTTAAAGGATAGAAGCAAAATGATTAAGAGACTGTATACTATATTAGATAGAGGGTCACTCTAGGGGCTCCTAGATGGGAGATCAAGCTGGGGGTGAGGTCTGTGGTTGGGGACTCAATGAAGGGGTAGCTAGTGGTAAACTTTAAGATATAGTTTACTAGATATTTTTTTCTTTTTCCTCAACAGAGGGGATGGATAGGGGAATGGGCATTTACATTTCCCTCCCCTGGCACAAAAGTGCCTCAAGTAACGGGTCGAGGAAAAGTTATTGTTTATGTGTTACCATAGTTTGGTTAACCATGTTCTGTTTATTCTTTCCCACTTATACAGTTCTGATCATCAAGCTCTACAAAGCGGTTCCTCCGCCTTCTCCTAGTGCCACCGCAAACCATCAAAACTCAGGCACGGGGGAGGTTGGTAAGAGACTGAGAGGCGATAGGCTCAACACATCCATAATCGTAAAAGAAACATGACAGAATCTTCTTTTGTTTTTATCTCCCATAATGTCCGGGGATTTAACTCTCAGTTCAAGAAACGCAAAGCCTTTCTATCCTATAAGTCCCTACACCCAGATGTGATTTTCTTGCAAGAAACGCATTTTGCACATAACAAACTCCCTAAATACTTACATAATTCATACCCGGTCTTTGCCGCTTCCACCCAACCTACTAAGAAAGGGGGAGTGACTATTCTACTACATAAATATTTCCCATTTATAATTGAACACCGCAATATAGACCCGGGAGGTAACTTTATAGCATTGACAGGTACATTATGGGGTGCGAAATTATCGCTAGTATCTTTTTATGCACAAACGACCACCCCACATAAATCATTTATAAACCTTCTCAGATATCTAAAATCGGCGGATCTTGGGAGGATTGTGCTAGGGGGTGATCTCAATTTGGTCCTGGATCCAAACCTAGATAGATCTAACAAGGAGGGAAATGGCAAATATTCAAACAAATTGAAACAAATTTACTCGCTACTCAATGATCTACATCTTATAGATACTTGGAGATCACTACATAGGGGTGAGAGGGGGTACACCTTCTATTCCCCAGTACATGGTACATATTCTCGGATAGACGCCATCCTAATAGACTCATCACTTTCAGATAATGTGGATAGGGCGGAGATCCATCCGTGCTCGTGGTCAGACCACGCACTGGTTAGTGCCTCCATAGAATTGGGCCTAAAAAGTAGACCCCCTTATAGCTGGAGACTCAACGAGAACATCTTATCTAACCCAATAATAGGGAAACAAATAGCCGATGATCTAGACCTATTCGTTTCGACCAATGTCACCCCAGAGTCGAATGTGGGATGGACATGGGTAGCCCAAAAGGCCTTCATAAGGGGCTCTCTTATAAAAATCGCAAGTGGTCTCAAAAGACAATCTAAAATGAGGGAGGAGACCCTGGGAGGAGAATTAAGGGAATTAGAGAGATTGAATCAACAAAACCCGTCCAAAAGGCTGTGTAACGGAATAGAGAAAATTAGATTGGAGCTAGATCTATTATTATCTAACCGCACTGAAAAAGCGATAAGATGGACAGATCACAGATTCTATGCCAAAGCTAACAAACCAGACAAATTACTAGCTAAAAAACTTAAAAATAAGATCTCGCAATCAAAAATATATAGAATCAAAACTTCTACTGGTGAGGTCACGGCCAGCCCTAATCTTATACAAAAAACCTTCCTGGAATACTTCCAGAAAATATACTCATCTGGGCAGCACCACCAGCAGCAAGAACAACAAAGATATGCCTTCTTAGATTCATGTGATCTGCCTACTCTATCCCAGGAGGAAACAGAACTCCTTAATTCTAGGGTTGGGGAAGCTGAGGTTAGAAAGACTATTACTGACCTGAAGGGTTGGAAGGCCCCGGGCCCGGATGGATTTACCAATCTATACTACAAAAAATACATAGACACTCTGGCCCCTCACCTTACAAATCTATTTAACCAAATCCTAGAAGGCCATCAAATGCCGCAAGAATTAAACCAAGCAGACTTGATATTCTTTCCCAAAGAAGGTCGGGACTCTCTAGAAGTTAAAAATGATCGCCCTATCTCGCTCCTGAACGGAGATATAAAAATCCTAGCAAAACTGATGGCCAATAGAATTTCCCAATTCCTTCCTAGGCTCATCCATAAAGACCAAGCGGGATTTATCCCCTATAGACAAACAGGAGATAATATCAGACGCACCTTAAATTTAATTTCATGGGCCTCCCAACATCATACCCCAACATGCTTAGTGGCCTTAGACATAGAAAAGGCCTTTGATACTGTAGAATGGCCCTATCTCAAAGCGGTATTACACAAATTTGGCTTCGATGGGAAATTTATGGACCTGATAGAGACATACTACAGATCTCCCAAGGCAAGATTGAAATTACCAGGGGACAACATGGCGCAAATCGAGGTACAACGGGGAACCAGACAAGGATGCCCTCTCTCACCCTTACTTTTTGCATTGGCAATAGAGCTGCTAGCGCAATCTATAAGGGCAAATGCAAAAATCAAAGAGATTCAGATAGGCCACCATCATTTTAAATGTAGTCTTTTTGCAGATGATTTTTTAGGCTCTTTCACAAGCCCGTCCACCTCTATACCGGAGCTACTTCATACTCTCAACCACTTTGGAAGCCTCTCGGGACTTACAATAAATGTAACAAAATCGGAAGCATTAGGTATAGCCCTCTCGCAAGCAGAGACTCAATATCTTAAGCAAAACTTTGATTTTTCGTGGCCTAGTTCACATATCAGATATTTAGGAGTATCCATCACCAAATTAAATGCTGACCTATATAAAACTAATTATATACCCTTATACAGAGAATTGATATTAGATCTCCAAAGATGGTCAAAAAATAGAATCTCCTGGCTAGGCAGAATACACGTAGTCAAAATGAACATTCTTCCCCGCCTTCTATACTTATTCCGCACACCCCCGACCCCAATAATCTATAAAGATCTCGAGAGGTTTCAAAACCACATATTTAAATTCATATGGAACCACAAATCTGCAAGGATCTCTAAATCTACCATGTATATAAAAAAAACTAAAGGGGGCCTTTCCTGCCCCAACTTTAAACAGTACTATAAAGCAGGACAGCTTTCATTCATTCCCCTGGCACACTCCTCTCAACACCAACCCTTGTGGGTCTTTATAGAAAACCTACAAATGCCCCCATACACATGGGATACCATCATATGGCTTCCCAGGCAAGTCAACACACTGGGGAAAATAAGGAACCCAATAACTAAGCACTCACTGGGGATATGGATATGGGCGGTGCGACATCACAATATAGCACCTAAATTAGCTAGTATCTCTCCAGTCATCCCTAACCCCCTTCTGACAATACAACTATCCCCAATATCCAAACACTGGTGGAACTCCAAGGGGTTGTTGACTTTTGGGGCTTGGTATCAAGAAGGGGCAATAATCACATACGAATACCTTAAGAGAAAATATAACTTACCTTTAATAGAACATTATACTTATTGTAGAATTCGACAATTCGTCAACTCCATAATAACTTCTCTGGGAGCCCCTGAAACTAATTGGCTAGTTAGAATCTGTAGGGATATTCCACTGTCGAGCAATATTATAAGTTTACTGTATAATACATTTAATGAATCACCGAGGTCACAAATAATTAAGTATAAACAAAACTGGGAAAAAGACCTAGGATATACTATGGACCAAACAGTCTGGGAACAAAGCTGGCACAGTCTAACTAGAGGGTCATTAAACTATAGCGTGTTGGAAACTTCAATAAAGGTTCTACATAGAATCTATCACACACCAGCTAAGCTTTTTAAATGGGGACAAATCCAGGATGCTAAATGCTTTAGAGGATGCAGAGACCAAGGTACATTCCTACATATTTGGTGGGTATGCCCCAAGGTGAAAGGGCTCTGGTCAAAAATATTTGAGCTAGCCTCGAGAATTTTTAAAATTAAAATACAAGAATCTATTGAAGTCAGCCTCTTAGGTCTTTCAAATGCACTTTTAACATCCGACCAAAACAGGCTATTGCAATTCATGATGCTGGCAACAAAAAGCCATATTGCTCGTCAGTGGAAATCCTCGGATCTGAGCCTTCGGGCAGTGAAAAATAAAATCAATTTTATCTTAATCAATGAACGAATAACTCATCTTTTGGAAGACTCAATTTCAAAATGTATGGATATATGGGCTCCTTGGCTAATGGAACCCGATAGCATCTCATTAGAACCTCAACCAAACCGATAATCCACAGATGGGATAAAAGGGAAGAAGGTGGCACTGGAGGAGGCGGATTATGGTAAAAACTGCTTTCAAGCTGGTTCAAATATAAAAAACTGTTTATGATTTCAAGTTATTTGTATTGTTGTTAAAAAAAAAAAAAAAATCAGACAATGGCAGATGGCTTTCCGGTGAGAGAACTAATAAAAATATAACTCCTGGAGACTTTTAAGTTGTTAAGCCAGATCAGCAGATATATAATGCAAAAGGAAATTATGCCTATGTATTTTGTACTTACCGAATATGAATGTCTAAAATACATAATGTGATATACCATTGCCTAATAAAAACTGATTGTTATAAAAAAAAAAAAAAGACTAGGATTATGAATCTGAAGTACAAGTATTGGAAAATTTATGCCACATAACACTTGTTGAAACCTGCAATCCAGTCTAGGATATCTTCTAAAGAAAATTATATAGGGGAAACAGTCTTACACTGCATAAGTATTTAACAAAAGAGAACTTTCTATCAAGTTATAACTTGGTGTTCTCTCTAAAAATAACAAAGGGTCATATGTTCTAATGGTTTTGAACTGTTTTTATCTTTTCATGTGCCGTTATTCATAGTGTAAAAAAATGTCTTTATTTTTTTGTCCCAAATATGTTTTCTGTATAATTCAAAGGAGCCAAAATTAAATGTCAGTGTCAACCAAAGTCACAACCTACATTGAACTAACTAAATAGAAGTATGTATATATATTCTTATACAGTAAAAGACACTGATACTTTGGATTTCTAAAGAAGCTTAATAAAAATTGTTATACACATGTAAAAAATTTAACTTTTAGAAAAATCGCTAGTGGAATAAATCATTTTGCGTCTAATGAATCTAAGTGTTATTAGGTCACCCAGCCTAACTAAAAAAGTGACTTTTTTGATTCAGGACCGAAAAAAAAGCAATATTTGAATTTAACAAAAAGCTAAACATGATTTGTCATAGACAGACAGAAAATTATCTACTGTGAAGTTTTTCAATATCACAATTTAAGAGTTGGCAAGGAATTTCGAACTCACAATTTATCCCCATGGTCCACCTCATCTTGATTTATAGGTAATACTTACATTGTGTTTAATGAATTTAAGTGTCAAAAGTTACCCTAATCTAACTACAAAAATGATTCTGTTACCAAATGCCAAAAAAGAGGTACCTTATTCCAATAAATAATTAAAGGCATTTTGTCATTGACAAAAATAAAGGAATTGACTGTGAAATTGTTTGAATTACAATCAAAAGATCCTCTTAATTTTGAAGTAAATGCAATCACATGTAATAGTTGTCAAACTATGAGACGTTGTCACGCTTTGCGTGGTGCGTATGACTTTGTTGCTATTCGCCTGCAAGCCTCGCATAGCGAGGCGAGCCATTAAGACATTAAAACTCACAGCACAAATGCAATGAGCGCCAAAGCACAAAGGCAATGAGTACCAAAGTGAAGGCAATGAAACAAGCGGGACTTAGCCACAAAGGAGCGCCGATCACACATTGAAACACACGGGACTTAGCCACCAAACACTTAGCCAACACGGGATCACCATACACTGCAAGCAGTTGACCAACGCGTGACTTAGAAAAAAACAATTACGAGATAAGAAGAAAAAAATGCGCAAAACAAAAAACACAAAAAAAACAACAAAACAAATACAACAAAAACATTACACACAGCACAGGGGAAAAGCGAGGATCTCTGGGAGTGAGGTGGAACGTGAATTTAAGTCGATTTGGCCGAGTTCGCCTACGCAAGAAAAAAAATGGCGTTCAAAAAATTTATATCGAGGCTACATGACCCCGGACCACACAAACACCTCCATCTGCGTAGCACTTTCCCTCAGGAACGTACGAGGTACAAAATACACTATTACAAAGGAAAAAAATATACGAGATACGAAAAAAACAAAGTTAACGGCCGAACCACTCAAACAGAAATACACCAAAAACACAAAAATGTTTTTACAAAATACTACAAAAATATCACACACAGCACGGGGTAACAGCCAGGACATCTGGGAGTGAGGTGGAACGCAAATTTAACTCGATTTGGCCGAGTTTTGCCACAACAAACAATAGAACGCAGCCTTTATCCTTCCCCAATCCCACTTCATTATGGACTCCATCAACTCTCATGTCTCGCCTTACAACTTGTCCACATGATCCTATCCCTTCACATCTTAAGCCTCACCTCTCTACCACACATATCCCAGTTCTCATACATTCAACCTTTTCTAGACCCTGACAAGTTTCCCTCATTTTTTAAAACATGCAATAATTATAACCATTCTTAAGAAACGCACATCTTACTCAGCTTTTGCATCTATTTATCAACCTATCTCTCTATCTCTCTACTTCCCCTGCCTTTAAAACTGCTTGAGTGACTTGTTTTCAGTCCCCTTACCCAATATATTCCCTCTAATTCCCTGTTTGACTCCATCCAATCTAGCTTCCAACTCCAAAACTCCACAGAGACAACTCTTACAAAAGGCACTAATGACTTGCTCATCGCCAGTCAAAGGGTTGCATCTCTACTCTAATTCTCCTGGATCTCTCTGCTGCCTTTGACACAGTTGACCATCCATTCTTATCCAAATCCTCTGCTCTCTTGGCATCTCATTGTTCACATCATATCTACAAGATTGAATATTTAGTGTCTCCTTCTCTGGTACTCCCCTTCTTTGCCTCACCCTCTGACTGCGGGCTTACACAAAAGTTAAGTCCTAGGCCGCCCCCTCTAAATTGTAATTAATTGTAAGTGTCTGATAATTGCTTGGCATTATCCACATAATGAGGGATTACAATTGTAATATAACCACAGTGCGGTGTTAGTTTTGTTTGAGTTCCATTTAAATCTCACAAGAATATTTTCAGACTAAAAATAAGTCCTCTCCCGCTGTGGAATATTTTGAGCCAGTATACAATGAACAGCTTGTCTTAAACAAGAAGTAAACAAACACAATTTATTTTTAGCAAAATATAATAAGTCTATAATAAGAGCAAAAGTTTTTTTTCTCATTACTCATGTGACATATTACATTCATCTTATGGAGATGTTCCACTAGTTTATAAAAAGGTGTGCTTTTCTCAATCCTTACTTTGCTCTTACCCTACTACTAGGGCTTGATACCAGTGGCGGCTGGTGACTTTTCAAGTTGGTGGGGCGACAGGGCGAAACATAGCCACTCCCCCTTTTTCAAACCACACCCATTTTTATAACTCCTCCCCCTGGCGTCATAATGACCTTTATAAGCCCCGCCCAATGACCTTATGCTTGTAAAGCCCATTGAAATACATAATCTGCAATGCAGAAATGTCAAGAAGTAAAGTAACAATGTGTTAAATTCATTGGTATACAATATAGATTGAAAAAACTCATGTGACAAGACTACAGCAATATCATAATTGCACCTATACGTATTAACAGAAAAATTAAAGGAGTGACACCTACCATTAGTCGGCTCTTCTTCTCAGGGTATTCACGTTCATTAAGTTGACCAATGAGTAGAAACAAATCTGCAGCCACATAGGGTTTGCACCTGGGGTTGAAAGAAAACAAGCAAATCAATCATACCATTCAAGAACAAAACCATACTTAAAAAACATTAAACGACCAAGTGGAACCATATAGGCCCCAAACATACCTTAGAAGACCAAGTGTGACTATATAGGCCCCAAACATACCTTAGAAGACCAAGTGGGACTATAGGCCCCAAACATACCTTAGAAGACCAAGTGTGACTATATAGGCCCCAAACATACCTTAGAAGACCAAGTGTGACTATATAGGCCCCAAACATACCTTAGAAGACCAAGTGTGACTATATAAGCCCCAAACATACCTTAGAAGACCAAGTGTGACTATATAAGCCCCAAACATACCTTAGAAGACCAAGTGTGACCATAGGCCCCAAACATACCTTAGAAGACCAAGTGTGACTATATAAGCCCCAAACATACCTTAGAAGACCAAGTGTGACCATATAGGCCCCAACCGCCCCTTAAAAACCTTAAATAACCAATTTTGACCATATAGGCCCCAACCGCACCTTAAAAACCTTAAATAACAAATTGGGACCATATAGGCCCCAACCGCCCTTAAAAACCTTAAATAACAAATTGGGACCATATAGGCCCCAACCGCCCCTTAAAAACCTTAAATAACAAATTGGGACCATATAGGCCCCAACCGCACCTTAAAAACCTTAAATAACAAATTGGGACCATATAGGCCCCAACCGCACCTTAAAAACCTTAAATAACAAATTGGGACCATATAGGCCCCAACCGCACCTTAAAAACCTTAAATAACAAATTGGGACCATATAGGCCCCAACCGTACCTTAAAAACCTTAAATAACATATAGGCCCAAAAAAAAAAAAAAAAAATAATATATAAATAAATATATATATATATATATATATATATATATATATATATATATATATATATATATATATAAATTGATATCAATATATCACAATAAATAAATATATATATATATATATATATATATATATATAAAAATTGATATCAATATATCACAATAAATAAATAAATATATATATATATATATATATATAAAAATTGATATCAATATATCACAATAAATAAATATATATATATATATATATATATATATCAAATTGATATATATATATATATATATATATATATATATTTATTTATTGTGATATATTGATATTAATTTTTATATATATATATATATATATATATATATATATCCAAATATATATATATATATATATATATATATATATATAAATTACACATAAATATACATAAACATATACATACAACAATATATATTAATTGATATTTATTATTTGATTAATTGATGTTCTTTATTACATGGTATATTATATTGTTCATGCATTTCTATTACACTTTATTTGTTATACATATTACAGTGCTATTTTTTGGCTATACATGTTACAGGATATTATCCTGTAACATGTATATCACATAAAATAGCCCTGTAATATGTATAATACATACAGGGTCAAACAAGTTCACACTAACCTTTTTTACCCTTAAAGGCTTCCATACCTGCTTGCTGATTTGCTAATTTTTTGAAGACTCTCATTGGTTGAAATCGATGTCAATCAAAAATTTCAGCCAATCAGAGTCCTTCAAAAATTAGTATATATAGCAGACCGTGGGAAAAAAACAATTAATCGCGGGAGGGGCTCCTTGTAGGAGGAGCTCTTTTAGTGTGTTTCTTTTTTTTTTTTTAGAGCGTCGTTTTTTTTTTGTGGAGGCCTCTTTCAATGGGCCAGAATGGATGGATGGACAATGGCTTCAATTAAGATTGGATTATTTTTGATCATTGGCTTCAATCAACATGGATTATTTTATTTTTGACCATTGGCTTCAATCAACATGGATTATTTTATTTTGACCATTGGCTTCAATCAACATGGATTATTTTATTTGACCATTGGCTTCAATCAACATGGATTATTTATTTTTCATGACTATATCCAGAGAGGACAGAAGGCCAACGCTGGAGGGGTCAATTTTACAGGTAAGTATGTGCTGTTGTTTATTTTATTTTTTTTGAATGTTTGTTTAAAGCTGTTTATTTTTGTATAAAATGTGTTACTAACTGTACTAACAATGTGTTAGCTTACTGTTTAATTGTAATAATGTTTTTACTTTTTACTGTATTTTTTTTTCCATTCCCTTATTTTTATTTTATCTTTAGAAGTGACAGGCACATATACATGCCTGTTACTTCTAAAAATGGAATAAAAATAGGGGGGGGGGGGGTAGGTAGTTTGTTCATCCAGGGTGGGGTCGGTCACGGTCAGGCGCCCATCGGTCGCCCATAGGCCACGACCAGGGGTGGCACAGGCCTCATGGGGGTGAACATCCACCCCCATGTGGCCTGGTCAACCCCGCTCACTGCCCGAATACCCGGGGTAGCATAGGCCGCATCGGGGTGGTGCCGGGGGCCCGGTGGTGATCGGGCCTCGGGGGTGGCATAGGGCGGCAACATGGAGGTCATCAGGGGTGGCACAGGCCTCATCAAGGGGGTGATCCGATCACCCCCATGTGGGCCTGTGCCACCCCGCTCACCACCCGACTACCCCGATCCCGTGATCGGGGTAATCCGGTGGTGGCATGATGGCATAGCTAGGCTAGCATAGGGCAGGCCTGATCGGGGGTGGCACAGGCCACATGGGGGTGATGGCTGGGGTCGCCGGTGGTAGTTGGTGGGTGGCTGGGTAGGTGGCACTGGCAGGCTAGGCAGGCATAGTGGGGGACTGGGGGTAACTGGTCACCCCTAACTTTTATTAGGGGCTACTAGGGGTTTTGGTTTGGCCAAGGGCAGGGCAGGTGCCAGGCAGAGGCAGGTGTAGACTTACTGTGTTAGGCAGGCAGAGCAGATGAGTAGATTCAGCCAGGGAGGTCTCTCAGTCTCAGCGTGACCAGGGTCAGGAAACAGAAAGGGGGAAGGGACAGGGAACTGGTGGTTTTATTGACTGTATCAGTCAATCAAAATGTAAACTCGAGGCCCTATTTGCTGGCGGGCGCTCAGGGCTAACGGTCTGGGTGGGTTTAGATTGATCACTTAGTAACTGGACAGCCTTCCATCATTGATTGGTCAATGATGGAAGACTGTCATTTATTAATTGATACATTTATGACCGCCCATGCATATCGTCACTGTGATGGTGGGCGGCATGCATTAACGGTCAGGGGGGCCAGGCCAGGACTCATTGAAGAGAGAGAAGAGTCTAAAGGTTAGTGTACACAGTGTATAACTATTGTAATTTGATCACACAGGGTGCAGGCAGGGGGCGATAGATACACAGCATTAGTTAATGTAGCGCAAGGGTTATTTTAAAGTGACAGTGTCCCTTTTCTAACTTTACTTCATTTTTAATACTATTTAGACTTGAAATGATGATGTACACCTTATATTTATTTGTTTTTGGGTTATACTAATACATTGTTGTGTTTTTTTTATTGCAGGGTGAAGAAAATATTTGGGGGGGCGTTTGCCCTGACGCCCCAATGGACGGGCCGCCCCTGCTTGATACCTAATAATGAGTGTAGTCTGGATATATATTGTTGTAAATTTGTAGATTTTATACAAACATTTTCTTGTTTGGAAATGTACTTAAATTTGGTACCAGACTATTAGAATATACTTTCTTTCATTTACTGATATATAATTGTACCATATCTCCTCTTAGAATTGGTGTCTCCTTTTTGTAACTGAGGTTCATATATCAAACTAGTAATTTTTCTGCCCCACTATATCAATCTCTTCTATGGCTTCCCGTACCCAACAGATTTAAGTTCAAAAACCTGACTTCACCTAGAAAGCTCTCAACCTCTTATTTATCATATGTAATCTCAAGATACTCCCCTAACTGCCCCCTCCGCCCTGTGGAATTCTCTACCCGCTCTCTATTGACAACTTTTCACACACAGTTTCAAACACTCCCCTGAAAACTCATAAATATGATGAAATCTACCAACTTCAAAAAAGACTGTGACCATATCATATACATGGATCCTGCTGCGTCACTGGGCAACAGATAAACAACTCCCTTTCCTTTGGTGTCTAATACCATTAAATCACTTTATTTGTAAGTAGTGATGTCGCGAACATCAAATTTTGGGTTCGCGAACAGCGAACGCGAACTTTACCAATGTTTGTGAACGGGCGAACCCCATAGACTTCAATGGGCAGGCGAATTTCAAAACCCACAGGGACTCTTTCTGGCCACAATAGTGATGGGAAAGTTGTTTCAAGGGGACTAACACCTGGACTGTGGCATGCCGGAGGGGGGTCCATGGCAAAACTCCCACAAAAAATTACATAGTTGATGCAGAGTCTGGTTTTAAGCCATAAAGGGCATAAATCAACTAACATTCCTAAATTGTTTGGAATAACATGCTTTAAAACATCAGGTATGATGTAGTATCGATCAGGTAGTGTAAGGGTTACACCGGCTTCACAGTAACAGACCAATCTCCCTGTTAAATGCACCGCAAACAACCGCAAACAGTCCCTTTGCACAACCGCAAACTCCCCATTTGCACAAGGTTGGATACTAAGCTAGCCATGTCCCGTTCCTTGTCCTCACTGATGTCATTGAAGGTCTCTTCCTCCACCCAGCCACCAAGGGTCCCCGAAAGGTGACAACAAGCCCCCTGGGACGCCTGCTGTGTTTGGTCTTCCACCTCCTCAAAGCCACCTTCCTCTGACTCCTCTTCTTCAGACTCCCGGAGTCTGGGGGCTTCCACTGCCCAGCATGGAAGATTATACACAGGTCAGAGTCTGGGGGCTTCCACTGCCCAGCATGGAAGATTATACACAGGTCAGAGTCTGGGGGCTTCCACTGCACAGCATGGAAGATTATACACAGGTCAGAGTCTGGGGGCTTCCACTGCACAGTATGGAAGATTATACACAGGTCAGAGTCTGGGGGCTTCCACTGCCCAGCATGAAATATTATACACAGGTCAGAGTCTGGGGGCTTCCACTGCCCAGCATGGAAGATTATACACAGGTCAGAGTCTGGGGGCTTCCACTGCCCAGCATGAAATATTATACACAGGTCAGAGTCTGGGGGCTTCCACTGCCCAGCATGGAAGATTATACACAGGTCAGAGTCTGGGGGCTTCCACTGCCCAGCATGGAGGATTATACACAGGTCAGAGTCTGGGGGCTTCCACTGCCCAGCATGGAAGATTATACACAGGTCAGAGTCTGGGGGCTTCCACTGCCCAGCATGAAATATTATACACAGGTCAGAGTCTGGGGGCTTCCACTGCCCAGCATGGAAGATTATACACAGGTCAGAGTCTGGGGGCTTCCACTGCCCAGCATGGAGGATTATACACAGGTCAGAGTCTGGGGGCTTCCACTGCCCAGCATGGAAGATTATACACAGGTCAGAGTCTGGGGGCTTCCACTGCCCAGCATGGAAGATTATACACAGGTCAGAGTCTGGGGGCTTCCACTGCCCAGCATGGAATATTATACACAGGTCAGAGTCTAGGGGCTTCCACTGCCCAGAATGGAAGATTATACACAGGTCAGAGTCTGGGGGCTTCCACTGCACAGCATGGAAGATTATACACAGGTCAGAGTCTGGGGGCTTCCACTGCACAGCATGGAAGATTATACACGTTTCCTCTGTCTGCGTTATTATAAGGTGTGTACCGTTAAGTAGTACTATTCCTATCAGTTTAATCTCTGTTACGTCCACTATCAGGGAACGTGTATATGCCATGAATTGTTTTATGTCACTGTACTCTACGGTTGCACCAGATATGACGTATCACTGTGCACTGGCAAAAGTTGTCAGAGTAGATGCAATAGGCTTCACACACTCGCAATTGCAATTGCTATTCAATCTATTACAGTCAAAAAAGTGTTGTTTTATGTCACTGAGCACAAAATAAGCTGTGAGCCTGACACAGGCAGGCAACTGAAATTAGATTACAGGAAAAAAATGGTTGTTTTCAATGTATGATACACCACCAGGTATGAGTAGTGAAAATAAGCACAATATAAGCTGTTAGGTGTTAGCCTGTCACACACACACGCTGGCAGGCAGGCATAGATTACACAAAAAAATGATAAAATAAAATAAATGATGTTCAAAGTTTCCACAATAAGAAAGAATAGGGGCCGAACCAAAAATTGCATGTTTTCGCCGTTCGCTGCGAATGCGAACATGCGAAAATCGCCGCGAACAGTTCTCCGGCGAACTGTTCGGGACATCACTATTTGTAAGCTCTTACAAGAGCAGGTCCTTCTACATCTTCTGTACCAATATGTAACTTTAGTTACACTTGTCTGATAGTCTCATTGTATGCCCTGTACTCAGTGCTACATAATATTTTGGTGCTTTTAAATAAAGGATAATAATAATAATAATTATAATAAATGTCTGACTATTGAATATCAACATTCCCTATCCTCTGGATAAGGATGCTGAATAAAAACGTGGGTATACCTTTTCTGCCTTCCATGGATGGTGTTCATTACCCAATTTGGTTGTTATTTGGATATTCTATTGTAACCTACCATGCAAGAAAGAAAGAGATACAATAGTCGTTCTGCATTTTCTTCAGTAGCTCCTGGTGTCAATACTGCAGAAGAGATGTGGTTGGACATGTACATTTTAAACACCATTATTCTACATATGGAAGGGATGGAAGCAGTAAGGGAATCTTTGTTATTATTGAGTATATTTATTGTGGTTAACTTTTTCATGATTTGAAAGACATCGATCAGTGAAATCTATAATATTATACCCTATGATGATATCATCTCATGTCGATTTTACTTTTCAGTGTAGCCAGCAGGCTGTGAAATTCTTGGATTAAAAGTTGTTCTGAGACAATGATACATTGAGATATCATGGAACAGGAAGAATATGTATAGAAACAGTTTTACACTCAAAGCGCTGTCATCCTCTCACTATGAAGTAATTAGTACTTTCCAATGCTGACAACATTAACTAAGAAACATAGTTAACTTAGTTAAATAACTAAGATATAGTACAAATATACAATTGGAAAAGATCGGGGAATCTTTTAGAGAGAGAGGATACTCAAAGGATGTTGTGAATACAAGCAAATAGAAAGCAATGATGAACAGCTGGCATAAAAACATAAATAGGATTCTATTAATTTATGTTTTTGAAGATTTATACAGGTAATCCTTGGTTAAGGACGAGATCTGGTCAGGAGAACATCTTTAAACCGGATCTGTATGTAACTCAGAACCCTGAATAATAATATGACTCATATGTGGTAATGATAATACAGTGTAATACAGATGTTTCATGCTTGCACTTCCAATTTGCCCTTTCACACAAGCATGTGAAATGAGTATGAATATCACTGCTCCCACACATGTAACAGGATTCTCACTTTGTTGCTTTATTATTTTCTTATATTTGTTTACTTAGATACTTTTGTAAGCGTAGTTGCACTGTAATACAATATTTTCCTCATAAACACATTCATTATATATTAACACTTCTAACAAAAAGGCAATCATGTTCTATGTTGATGGAATAATTTTACTGAATAATACACTTAAATGTAATTTAAATAAAACATTTTTTTTTTCAACATTGTATACAATATAATTATATTTTTTAATTTAACTTTAGATTTATTTTCTAAGAACTTATCACATCATCCAGAAAGTCAGGAAGGACAGGCATACTGGTTTCTCAACTGTATTCCTGGAATTCTCAATTACCAAAATAAATACTAGTGAGAATAAGGTATTTTTGCAGCCTTATACTGTATATTGTAATGCTTATGAAAGGACTACTTACAAACAAGTGGTGCTTGGCATCTCAAGCCGGAAAAAGAACTCATAAGTATGATTAGCAAACTGTATTAAAGTTTACTTGAACATACTGTTGTGATGATCTACCAGAAGTCAGTAATATACAGTATTCTTCAGGATATATTCTTTAATAGTAGTCCATGCAACTGATTACAATATTTCCAGATGTTTTTTCTTGGATTGTTCTCCACATTCCTACATTGACATATATTAGGAAAGCGTCTTGGACTGTGTCGCCGCTCTCTTACACTCATGAGCCGGTGCCACTCAAATTGAAACCAATAGGTCTACCTCAGAGATACTACACACATAACAGAAAAGAAACAAGCTAAATACAGTCTTGTAACATAATATACCGGGAAAAACCCAATTGCTTGCAAGAATACAAAATAAAAAATGTGTTACTAATGAAATTACCAGCCAACAGGCAAACACTAATTCCTCCTCAAAATTTTGGGACATTTCTATATTTAGGGAACCAGAGGAGAACACTCTAAAGGATTGGGGGCCTTTGATAGAAGCCTCTTTTAGCTCACTTTTGCCCTTCACAGGGAGCCATATCCAGCAGTATATCAGTCTGGTCTCAGTGTTGGTCATCATAAGTTCACTATTGTTTCTCTTGGCAATGCATATACCCCTATTTTTATTGTGTGCCCACTAAAGGCTTCTCAACCCACTCCAACCACAGAATATCATGCAGACAATGGAGAGAACAGGAGCTTATGCAGCCAGAGGGGGATCATTAAAAATATTTTAATTAATTACTTTAATATGCACAGTAAATGTTTGGTAAGTGTTTTTTTTTTCATCAAACCCTACCTAAGCCCTTTATGAGACCACTAAAATGGTTCTTTAAAATTGCTTATATTGATTACATTTTACTAGCAGCATACCTGGATAGTCCAGCCAAAGAAAGAAAGTGTGACATGCTCAGTGCTGGAAGACAGGGAGATGTCCTCCTAAAAAGGGGCAATTGAGGTTTTACAAATGTGCTTTTAAAAGCTGAATAACTGGAAGGGTATAAGTTGAACTGGCAAGGGAAGAAGGAAACCGGTATACAGTAGTTTTAGATGGTGCCGGTAGAATTTATACTGTCTTTCCCTGAGGTAAGTTTTTAAACATATTTCACTGATTTTAATTGTATTTATATGCTGGTGATAAAAAATATTTTCAATAAAGAGATCATCCACCAAATTAATAAAAAAAGATCAAAGAGGAAAAAAAGTTGAGAAAAAAAAAACATACATTCTAATGAAAAAAAATCAACATAATGCATGTTTTAATGATAGAAAACAACTGTTCATTTCAATAAGATGTTATATTTTATACATTGTTACAAAAACTAATTGCAAGGACAAAGCAAGTGTTAACATATTGTATTCTGTAATTTAACATTTCACATATTATTATTATTATTATTTTCCTTTATTTGCAACGCGCCAACAAATTCTGTAGCACTATACATATACTTTAATAATGTTAATATGTTTATTTACTTGGAAGAGTATTTATTTGGAACTTGTTCATTAACAAGTTTTATATAGCAATATTAACGCAATGAATAAAGAAACTATTGCACATTCTGTGCTGAACAGAGATATGTAAATGTTACTGTATTTAGCAAATTAGCAAGTGATGATAAAAAGGGTCAACAAAGGTCTAGTTATCATGAATTTCAAGTGATAATGTAATTATAAATAACTGTTTCAATAATTATAATGTCAACAGATCATGGGGGAGACATTGGATCAAATTGATCAAACATTTTATATGATGCCCAAAAGAAGACAATGTCACTATATATAATTATCTGGAGGAGGGCCTTTTGAAATATCCTTCAATAACTGATATTTTTATAAACAAATTATTTTGAGATTTAAAATAGAAAAGTGAGTTTAAAATGCTAACTTGGCATAGATGGGTAGAAGTGAAAGAATTACTCTTGTCCTATAGTTTAAGATGATCTTTGGTCAAAATATTTTGGAAAGTAATAAATAGTACAGCCTTAAATGTATTTTCTATTGTATGCAATTCAGCTACAATAGGGGATTGAAAGTATTATGGGTATATTTAAATTCCCTGGATTATAAATGCATGTGAGAATCAGTAGTGTATGAAAAAAAAGCCTAGCATGAACAAAATACCAAAATAGACATTAACAAACTCCCCCTGATGTTTGCTAAATCTTTTGAGTTTGCAAGCAGTAGATTTTAAAATGTAACACCCCTAGATATCCCTGCTAAAATTAGCATACCATTCATAATTCATTTTGGCCAATCACAGGTAGCTAATAAATTTGTATCAATCTGTAAATCCAGTTTGTGCACCAACAAGTTATGGGATAGGTAGTCCTGTTTTCACCTAGGAACAGAAAGTTAGAAGGAGTTATACACTGATGTGTGGATCTCTGCATTGAGCTGCTGTTGGCTTGAAGGTTAGTAAAGAGTTCAAATCCATACCCAAATGCAGGGATTCTATTGGGGGGTACACTGTGTCTATGTAAGCAGCTCTGGGGTGTGGAAAACAAGTTTTATTTTTAAATAAAATAAATCTGTATGTGTATAGAATGACTCAATGTAATGTGTGTGTCTGATATAAGCAGCATGTGTTAGGTTAGAGAAAGGTAAGAACTGGGAAACCTAGATATGCTTTTATTTACAATTCCATTCTCTGAGAAGGCAGTTGAATCAAATAGCTTAATCAATTGCTGGTCCTATGACAGCATTATCACATATATAAGATGTGAACTCGAAGCTTACATTTTATTTTAGATGTTTTGTCTGTTAATAAATGTAGTTCTTCAAAGTAGAAGTTTGTAGATACGGGACAGCATTTTCAAGTCAATGGAGTCACCTATGGAGAAATCACAATGCATACAACAATACAAAACATTTTTAACCCATCTGTAAAATGATAAAAAAAAAAAAATTTTAGCCTGATAAAAAGGCCACGATTTTCAGGCATAATATCCAAAAGTAGTCTTAAAAGCCTTAATTGACATTCAGTAATGTAATGCGGTCCCAAGGTTAAGGATGAGATATGTTCCTGAGCCATCTTTAAACCAGATTTGTGTGTAACTTGGATCCCTGATGAATAAAAATAATAACAATACTATCATGGCTCACATGTGGTAATAATAATACAGTATAATACAATGATAATACCCCTGTACTGTAAAAATTAGTTTCAGAAACTTTTGTGCACTTACTTTTAACTCAAACAAATAGAACATAAAAACATACTCATGCAAATAGCAAACCATGGACTTCCTTTGCTTTGGTTTATCTTCCCATACAATCTACAGGACTTGGAAAATAATGGAATCACATCTTCTCTGACCTCAAAAAGAATATAAGAATCGTATTAAAGAACTCCTGTACAATGTGAAAAAGTATATGTATAAAAAATGTCTGACTAAAGGTAAAATAATGCAGGAGAATGTGATATGGCTAGTTTCAATAGTTTGTCCCTAGAGGCAAACTGTTGGTGAAAGTTTTGTGGCTATTTAAATTTCTGAATAAGTAGGGCTTGCCTCTCAGGCTCAAAGCTATGAAGAAGCCAGAAAGATGTACTCTTATATACACAGTCTTCAAAAAGAAATATTTCCTCTAAAAAAAATTCCATGCTCATAGTTTACACAGTTGTTAATGTTAATAATGTGTTACTTCTTTCACAAGCATCAGAAAGGTGTATTTTTGCGGGAACCGTATGACATGTCCATATGTTAGTAACTCAAGCAGACATCGAAATTAGAAATTACATTTCCAAATACTTGGACTTATACTTAGTTTGGCTGCGAGAATTATTCTTGATTTACAACATTAATTTGCTCACATCCATCAGCCTAATACAGAATTAAGAAAATGTTGTAATACATTTTCATGATTTCAACTGCATCATAGTGGATTGTCCCAATAATGAAAAGGTCATCTAATTAAAGACTGATCATCATTTTATTTTATCAGCCATCTAACACTGTAATATTAAAACAATATTATTATTATTTTTTATTTCACTTTATCATATTTGTAATAGTGTCATGTAATTTATCTCCTTTCTGGATTAATAGTTATATCATTATTGCTCAATAAAGTCTATTTGCTAATCTTTGTGCAAATTTATATTGCTTACATTTATCAAACAGATACATTAAAAATTGTATATGTGGCATGCTGGTCCTTCTGCATACTCTCTAAACAAACAATCAATTTGGTGTTGTATTTCAACACCAAAAAGATGCAAATAAAGTAATTAAATCCCAGATTTGTGTGACTTCTCAGGAGTTTTATTCTAAATGTCCCAACAGACAATATATAGCTTGACTAACAGAATAACACACCTCCAATATTGCTATCCTCATTTTGTAGAGCTAATGTAGTCTGTCAGCTCAAGTAAGTTTTCGCATGCTTCCCAAACTTAGCCAAAAGACTCAGATGAGTGAGAAAGAGATATCCAGCAACATCGTCTCTAGATATTTCTGTTAGATTATGATGGACATATACTTGCCTATATCATATGTAAGTGTTGTTTTGGCTGAGCAACTGGACAATGGGTTTTTTGGGTGACACAGCCTTAAAAACACAAACAAAGGAATTAGCCTGGAGAACGGGCTGGGAGATTGTCTGTTTGCACTCATTTATTTACTAAATATATATCCACACCAAATGACCAGCAGTCATTTGTGCCCACCTCAAGGGCCAATATCCAAACAAATAAAGTTCTATTCAGTCATATGGAAAGCATTGCTGTACACCATAAACCCTGTCTTTGCTATACTTTGCTTTCCTTCTTCCTGGGCTTCATCAGTCAGTTTGCAATCTTAAAGCCCAGATTCAACTGAGCTCTCGCTCGATCCAGTAGCCCGTAAGTGAGGTTGCAAGTTAATTTGCGTCTTTTTGAGGGACCAAATAGGTTACAAGTTATGGCCTTGAAAAAATTGTGATGTTAAACCCCGTAACTTACAGCCCCCCAAAGCCTTTGATCTTTCACTTTCGCAAGCGTTAAGATGGCTAAAATCACAAATCGTTATTCAATTGATCAATTTCCCCAAGCCCGCAAATGGCAAAAAAAGGAGGAAATCCTACGAGTGCTAGATAGGACCTGTAAGCGGGTTAAACACCTATTCGTAGCACTGTAAATGTAAATTAAAAATCAATACTGCACTGTAAAAAACTGGGAAAGCGATGATAAACATTAGAATTAATTGCACAACAGTCTCAAGCTCGCAAATCGGCAGGAAATTTAAATTATTTTTATGTTTCATTTCAGGGTTAAATCGATCTCGGGTATCAATGAGTTAATACATATCAGGCCATCCACATGGACTACAACAGTATTAGCAGCCATTTTCCTAATTCTTTATTTTGCGGGTTTACGAGTCTGATCACCTAATTGATTGACATGTAACCTCCATGTTTTACTGCCGTAATGATGGAGGTCTCATTTTTGGCTGATTCGAAATAGGAGGTTAAGGGTTTTCTTAATTGATCATATTCCCGCCCTGAGCTGCTACAAACCAGTGCATGGTTTACGGTTTTGGCTTTGGGACAGTAACTTGCGGGCTTGAGCAATTGAATAGCATCTTAATTGGAGATGAACGGGAGCCCGCAACATACCCTCTGACATAAAGCCAAACACGATTGAGTTGTGGGCTTGCAATTGAATCAAGCCCTTATTTTTCTTTCTTTTGGGGATATTCTTTGTTTCCTGACTAATGTCGCAAATGTCTGATAAGTTCTTCAGTTATTCCATCTTCCTTGTCTTGTCCCTGAAATGTATTCTTTACCTCATGTTGACAGGGGATAATATTTATGTTGTATCTGCTTGGACTGATTATTTTCCCTTTTTTCTTCAGTTTAATTCTGAACTTTGCAATAAGAAGCTCTTGGTTCTGAGCCGCAGTCAGCTCCTGGTCTTGTTTTTGCAGATCATATAGCGCTCATCCATCATTGACTACAAGGTATATAGTCCATCTGATTTCTATATCGTCCATCTGGTGATGCCCGTGTAGAGAGTCGTCCCTGAGGCTGTTGGAAGAAGGTGTTTGCTATGACCATAGAATTATCTTTTTTTTTCTTCAATGTTCTTTATTAAGGACATACATAAAGAAATTTACAACGAGAAGTATAGGAATCCAAAAATAACAGTTGGTAAAAACATCAAGGAAGACATGTTAGATCTATAATCACCATATAGAAGCAACATTATATAATTTAAGTTATACTAAAAAGTCTGAAAACAGTCTTCACTCATTTTGTAATTTTTTTGTGTGAAATTTAAACCCTTAAGCAACAAACAATATAAGATTTCACATTTGATAGCAAAATGTTACATCCTACTAAGGTTCTGTAGAACCTATATTAAACTGTTCATATATTAAGGGTATTCAAAGAAATCTAAAACGTCATATTGCAATTGACAAATCATTTTCAAAATTGCTCTAATCAAAAAGTAAAGAAAAATCCAGGCCAGAAAAATCATAAAGAAAAAAAAAAAGCAGGATAAATAATATATAAACCAGAAAAAAAGGGGCAGGGTGGTGGTCCATGCTAACATATCTCCTCCCCGGTACTACTTTTAAGATGAATCCCCATAGGGGCATATGAAATAATGCCTATCTGAGCATTTCGACTCCAAGTCCTGGTCCATCTGTTCCAATCTGCTCCCGCCCCACTCCCCTCCATAAACGAGAAAAAGACTTTCAAAAACTCCCTAACTTTAACACCCCCCAGACACACTTTCCGGAGATGAAATCCAGGGCTCCCATACACTCAGAAAGCCAGGGTTCAAGTCCAATAAAATATGGGTCATCCTTTCATTTATAAATATGTAGTTAAATGTGTTAATTATATCCTGAAACCTAATAAAACTATATTTCCAGGACCTAGCAATAATGTTTGTAGCTGACAGAAAGATTAATTGAGCCAATTTATTACCCTGTATACCTAAATTAGCAAAGTGAATGCCCAGTAAGCAAGTTTCAATAGTCGGTACCAGAGTAGTCTTTATTTCTGCAATTAATTTGGTGGTCTTAGACTAGACTTCTTGTACTATAGGGCACTGCCACTTAGAGTGTATAAAATCACCCTGCATTTGACATCCTCTAAAGCAATTGTCATTGCCCTTTGAAGAGATTTTGTACATCTGCAGAGGGGTCATATATGCCCTATGCAAAATCTTTACAGAGGTTTTTAATAGGCTGTAGGTAATTAAACCCTTGGACAGATTCAAACAGGCCTTAGACCATTTGTTTGTGACTCATGTTTGGTTGGTCCAACTCCCATTTCAACATAAAAGAAGGCTTTTGTTTCTCCAATGGAGTATTAAAAGTGTTGTATAAGGACCCTAAGACCCCCTTGGATAGGGGTAAGGACTTACAAATCACTGTTAACCAAGAAGTTTTGAGTGGCCCATACTTATTGCACATTGTACAAACCCAGTGTCTGAGTTTAGCATTATTAAATAACTCTTGTCTAGGAATATTTAAATCCTGTCTCATTTGACCTGAGGGAATGATACAGTCACCCAAGAACCATGAGCCCACCTAGTTTGAGCGAAGACCAAAAAGCTTTTGATTCCGCCGAAAAGGTGTCTTGCATGGTGGATGATGAAGTAAGAGGGGAGAAAGATTGGGCCAATTGATGTGCAAGTTTGGCCCATCTCCAGGTTTTAATTAATCATCGGGTTTAGGAAGTTGGGCTTAAGTGATTCAGGATAAGGGAACCACAGAATGACCCCCCCCCCCCCAAAATAGCAGGGCCAATTGAAAATTCTCAAAAAATATACAGTTAGGCTGGTGTTGGGTAGAGTGAGTGAGGGGAATAAATGCCAACTGTGCTGCTTTAAAATAATAGAAGAAATTGGTACAAGATAATCCTCCCTTTGATTTGTATCTAAACATGATCTTTATTGCTATTCTGGGAGGCCTATTCCTCCAGGTGAATTTAAAGACACCAGAAAGAGCAAGACTTAACAAAACGATTAGATTCTCTAGAGAAACAGAACCAGCTTTCACCCTCCCCCTCTCTGAGATGCCAAATTGAAAAAAAACAGATTGAAAATTGATAGTATTTTTTCTACCAAAACAGAAAAACCACTTAGACGGACTGGACATCTCTTCTATTCAAAAGCGAACAAACCTGAAAAACTCCTGGCCAGAAGTCTGCAAGCTAAATTTCCCCAATCTAGAATCTCTCAAATTCGGACTTAGTCTGGTACTACTACTATAAACCAAAATGAAAAATATCTATTCGACCCAGACTTTGGCCCCTGATAATGTAATTGCATCCTAACTGAATTCATTGGACCTTCCCTCAATTTCCCCTCTAGACCACCAACATTTAAATAGAGAGGTATCTTGTGAGGAGATCCATGATGCAATTAAGGATCTGAAGCAGGGAAGTCACCTGGTCCAGATGGGCTTCCTAATATATATTATAAAAAAAAGACAGGGATGCCCTCTAGCCCCCCTACTCTTTGCTTTGGCTACCATAGAATTATCTTGACTTAACTCTACTAATCTCTGATCTGCTTTGTTTTGTTCTCCAATGCCAAACTTGTTATTCAAAGTATCTTTTGTTCCATAATTTGGCTTTCCAATCTCCTATGAAGAGACTAACATATTTTCTTGGTGTAATATCTATGACACAGTGAGTATCTTTGTCGGACTAGACAACTTCAGCCTCTTCAGCATCTGCGGTTGGAGCATAGACTTGAATCCTTGAATTCAAATAATTCTGTCATTTATTGGGCTGTAAATGAGCACTGCTTTGGCCACCGTTTGAATGACTATGATGGCTACTACATTTCTGCTTGATTCTTGACCATAGTAGAAAAGCTGGTAGTTGACTAGTGTGAAATGTCTCATTCCAGTCCATTTGCATTCACTAATTCCCAGGAAAAGGTCTGATGCTGGGAAAGATTGAAGGTACTAGAAGGGGACGACAGAGGCGGAGATGGATAGTTGATGTCACTGAATATACTTGATGGAGCACAGATGGGCAGTGACTAACATTCCAGGTTCCTATTCTGAATTGATCTTTGCAGCAGTGACCATTCCTTTCCTCTCCAGACACATCCACAGCTAGGTGTCCACTCTGCTTTGGTCCAATCACTTCATTAGATCTTGTGGTAATGTTACTTGCCCTCTGCTCTTCCTCAGTAATGAGGTAGGCACCTTGTGACCTGAGGGGCTCATCTTCTAATGCCATATCATTACGTCTCTGCTTGTGCTTGTCCAAAATATTACAGAAGTGGATTGCCAGTTCCTTCTCCAGTGGATCGTGATTTGTCTGACTTCTCTGATATGACCTGGCCACTTTGGGTGTCCCTACATGGTATAACTCACAGCTTCATTGAAGTACACAAGCCCCTTCATCATGGCAAGGTAGCAATGTAGTGTAGAAACAGCAAGATGAAGAATACAGTTTCTTCTGAGCTGGCATTGCCTGCCACCTCTACTAGACTATGCCTATAACAATCCTCAGGACGCTCAGTTTCATATAAGACATTCATATAAGACATTTCCATGCTCACTTCTTCTAATGGAACTCCTAAAGTATTTTGTTATACTCTGGAAAGTGGGCATGATATGTTGGTATCTCTGCACACACTAAATCATCTAGGTAGTGTAACATAGATCAATAACAAGAATCCTCCCACTACAGAAAGTACTAAAGGCTTGGAAATATGAACATGAGATAAAATACCCCATGAGAAGACAAACTATTCCTGAAACTGACACCCCAGTAAAGTTTGAGATGTCAAGTGAAATAGGAGGAGCCTGATGGTATATTCAATGCCCACCTTGTAAGGGTGGCAGGACACTTCATCCTGCCAAACTCACAAATGTTCCCTGATCAAAAGAGGTGTATGTCACAGAACCTGCCTCCTTTCCTATTCCATCATTAACTATTATTCCCTTGTGGTTCAAATGTGGGTGTATCAACCAGATTTTACATTATTCCTTTTTGGGAACTACACTCTGTATGGACACCTGCAAGTTTGGGAGCATAGGCTGAGAGAAGGAACAGGTAATCCTCCCTACTGACACTTTATATTGAATTTCTTTGGAACCACAAAACTGCAAATCCCTACTTATAACTGTTGCTGCCCGTGATAATTTTAGACCTCCAATAAAGGTATTATTCATTTTCACATCTCTCATTAAAAAGCAACAACCTTATCTCGCCAAGACATGGATGGTTTTGCTGACATGCTCTGGTGGAAGTCCTCATCATACTTTGCCTTAGATGTAGGCAAATGCAGCTGGTGGCATGGCTGGAGCAGAATACAGCTAGGCCCACTCTCACATACTAATATCCCTCCACAAAAAAAAAAGGTTGAACACTTTAAGCCTTTTTTGCCCTCCTGCCAAATTGATGTGATTCATTAAAAGCTCATGCACTTTTGAAGTTATCCTTACATGAGAGAGAAACTGACTGGCCAGGGCAACTCATGCATAGACACAAGAAGCTATGACCATCAGCTTGCCAGGGTGTTGCCTTCTAAGTCAGTGTTTTTAGGCTTTTTTTTTGTTACAACTAAATGGAATTAAACATGTATAATCTTTTTGTTTACAAAAAAACAATTCCTTCAAAGAGCTACTATGCTCCATTGAAATATATTCATGTTACATTAATTTTACCCTATAAATAGTCAGATGGAAGAATACAGCATAAAAGCATGTATCTACTTTCAATTCCCAAAATTAGGTATCATAGCAAACTAATGTATCAGTGGCAAAGTGCTGTTCAAATAAATTATAAATAGCAGGAGTAGAGACTGCTTGAAGTTCTAAAATGGCTAAAAATAATATCTAAAAATAAATTAGCAAAAGCCGGGACCAACACAGTGATCTTCCCACTTCTCAATTGAAAAAACGAATATTGATGCAAAGTTTCAATGCTGTAGTCATAATTTGAAATGCCTGCTGTTCAACCTAATTTCCTGGCAAATAAATGGGAAAGAAGTGAAGTGAAGGCAATATTGTCCTTGTCTCCAAGACCTTTGCAGATGGTGACTGAATCCATGGAATCAAAAGGTGTTTGCTTCTGGAAAGGAAAGCTACGGCAAGTTTGGACAAGCTATTAAAGTGTACCCTATCAGACATCCGCATAGTTAGAACTATGGTATTCTCAACAGTAACGGATGTGAGAGCTGGACCATATGGAGCGCCGTAGAATTGACAACTTTAAATTGTGGTACTAGAGAAAACTGCTCTGACTGCAAGAAGATTCAATCAATCAGTACTGCAGTTCTGATCATGAGGCCAAAGGTAAAATATTTTGGCCATATCATGAGAAGCCACGTTTCCATAAAGAAGACTCTGTTGCTGGGAGAGATTGAAGGCACACGAAAAAAGGGATGTGGCAGAGGCAGGGATGGATAGGTGAGGTAATTGAAGCAATGAACATGAGTTTAATGGAGCTCAGAGGAGTAGCAGATGATAGATATGCCTAATGTGCTGTGGTCGATAGAGTCACAGAGAGTTGGACATGACTGAAAGACTGAACCACAACATTTGCATCACTAAGACTTTAATTGGTATAATATGTCAATATAGAAACAAAGGGCCTTATTCAACTGCAAGCCTGCAGTTGCCTTCATACCGGCCGTAAGTCTACGGGCTTGAAATTTGCAAGTTAACGAGCAATTCAATTGAACAAGTCCTCAATTACATGGCCGAACGCCTAAACTGTAAATCATGCAATTGTATAGAAGTAGCATTGCACAGCTTGATCATGATCAATTAAGCAAGGCCATAACTACCAATTTAGAAACAGCCAATAGTAAATGAGACCGTCATCATGACATCATTAAAAATGGAGGTTAAACGTCAATGAATTAGCATTTAGAAGTCTGATATGCGATCAATGAAGGAAATGTTCCAGTCAATGTGGGTGGCCTGAAATGTATTAACTCCTTGATAACAGAGATTGATATAACACAGAAATGTAACACGAAAAAAAAGGATTTTTGATTCAGATTTGCGAGCTTGAGACTGTTGTGCAATTCATTCTAATGTCTTTCATCGCTTTCCCCATCTTTTAAAGTGCAGTATTGATTTTTTATTTGTATTTACAGTGCTACGATCAGGGGTTTATCCCCTTTGCAAGTCCTATCTAGTACTCTTAGGATTTTCTTCTACATTTGCCATTTACAGGTTTGAAAACAATTGCAGGCTTGAGGAATTGTAGAAATTTAATAGCGATTTGTGATTGTAACATTTACGGGCATGAAAGATCAAAGGCTTAGCTGGGTTGGAGAAACCCCCGATGACGTCTGCGTAACGCAAAGAAACAAGCATCCAGTTATATTGCTTGTCTGAGGTGCCTTCCTCCTTACTCCGTTCCAGTTGGTAAGGTTGTTATTTATCTCCTTTACTAGAATTTTTGTGCCTCCACTACCAACTGTTTAAGTGAGTATTCCATATATATTTGGAGCTGCTTGGCAGCTTACAGTATTATCTATTTGTTATAGCCCAGTCGTATGGTATTCCCTCATTGTTACCTATATGGCTTAAAGGCTTACTAGAGACAATTTCTATTAAAAAATGTGATGGTGATTGTGAGACTTATGTCACTTCTATGATGTTTAACTACTCCAAACATCTACAACCATACCCCACTCCTTATCCCTATTTCACCCATTAGTAGGAGGATTGAATACTGAATAGCATCCTCAATTATCTAGCAACTACTTCGTTTGACATATATTTTTTGTATTCTGGTTATGTATTTTTTATTTAATATCATTAAAGGTTAAGTTTTAATTCTATACTTTTCATGTAACAGGCTGGGTTGGAGTTACGATTTTGAAAAACGCAGAGATTTTCAGCCTGTAATCCGCGAATCGTTTGTGAGTAGCTAAAAAACGCCAATTGAATTGCAAATTAGTTTATGGACTACATTATGGGCTCCAGTAACCAACAATTGCTCAATTGTGCAGTCTCATCTAAAATCAGAAAAGACCTCAAGTTCTAAGAATGCCCATTAGAATTATTTGCACACAAAATGTTCTCAGTTTTACAGCATTTAATAAAATGTACAGTTATCTGAAGAACGAAATTGTAGTTATCCTGGCGTCTCAAATATGAACCTTATGTTCGCTTTTAAAAAATGACTCATGCTTTCAGGAATAATCCCTTGCTTACAAGAGTATAAAGACTTGGGGCTCGATTCAATTGCAAGCACACATCTCGTGGGATGTAGGCCATATGTCTGCGGGAGTGCTGTGGGCGACCATTCGAATCCGAAAACTATTCAATTCAGCAAGGGCACAAGTTACGGGCCGAAGCCTCAAGCCCATAAAGCCCTCTGCGACCGCAAACTGTTAATGGGCTGGCTGAGATGCAATCGGCTGTTAGGATATAATCACGGTATAACGTAGTGCCACACAGGCCTCTCAGCCAATAGAAAGCGGTCTAGCCGCAGATGATTAACAGAAGGAGATTATAAATTTGTGTTCCGCCCGCCCATGCGTTGACTGTGTTGTATTTTCTGATGTAGCATGCAGGTCCCGGAGTTGGAGGTTGGTTCTAGATAGAGTAGGAGAGTTTTGAGAGGAGTAATTTGCAGTTTGCTTTATTTCTATTATACTATTTACGGTTTTACACGTAATCCTTGTTGACACATTTTTACAGATTACACATGTAACGGAGCTGGAACACGCAGTCCAATATCTCCGCTGGTATACGGTAAAATACCCAAGAGGCACTACAGTCTCACCATTCCCGACCTCACAATTTGGACGACACACGATTTGGGAGTCAAATGAATACTGACTTTATTTTGTTATTGCAGAAATATTTATACCCATCTCTTCCCACAGGCAATACACATGCCCATATTTGGCCGCACAATACACATAAAGAGAACAATAGGTGGGTCACACCTCCCTGGCAACTTTGATACAATCAGACATTGATTCAATTACACTTCTTTGTTCTTATCTGAGAATGAAAACACTGTATACAATAGACTTCCTTTATCTTATGCGGAGTCACTGTAACAGGATTATCTCCCATGCCAAGTAGCTGCAAATGTCTGGGACAATATTCTGCAGAGCATCAACCAACATACATATAGTAGGATCATATTTTAACCATAATAATCATAAAACAGGGTAAAACAGTGATGGGTTCCGCTACACACCTCCCCCGTGACCATAAGCCGGCATACACGGTCTGATCCCAACGGATCGGCCTGGGGATGTCCGGACAAAAGTATTTGTTGGTCAATTCTCTAGTTTGACAACCCATCAGCATTACTGCAATTCACATTTACTCACATTTCACATATCCCCAGATAGCTGGGATCTGAGCGCACAAAACTACCGAATAGCGCTCAGATCCTCTTCACACAGTTCAATTGCCATGTAGCTAAAGTCTTTCCCATAGTCTTTCATTATATGAATGGGCTCCATGGCATAGCTATCTGGGGTATCATGGTTCACACAGGGCAAGTACCGAATGACCCCTCTGTATGTAAAGGGCCAGAATGAGTGACATACACTCTGGTATGGCCGAACACTGGTTCCAAAGGGCAATATGTACCAGGGCCATAGTCGCAGGGCAGGAGGCTGGCAAACAGTCCTCTCCAAGCCAAAGTGGCGAAGGGCACTTCGTCACACATCTCCCCTTTGGGGGGAAGTCTAACCAGGCACCTGGATATTTCGCTGGGGGGATGGTGCAACACGCTGAGGGGACTTGAGGGGCAGAGGCCAGCGGCACTCTGCCCTGATGCCAGCTCTTCTGCTGGTATAACCTGCAGGACCTCCTGCTCTGTACAAGGGACAAAGGGAGGGCAGAGGCCGACTGCACTCTGCCCCGCTGTCAGCTTTTCTGCTGGGGTACTTGGGACATATTCCGGCTCAGTAGCCAGGGAAACGGGGGGGTCAGTGGGGGTTAACATTTCCTCTGTTAACCCTGGGGCCACATTAGAAGTTAGCTGGGGAGGGGAATTTGTACTTACCCCCTCCTCCGGTTATCCCAGTAACGGTAGTTGGGGATCTGGACAAGCTGTGGGCGCAGAGACCACGGTCCCATCTGCACCGTCTGGGAGATTGGTGTCTCCCCTGGTTAGGGTAAACTGTCGCTGGGGGGGAAGGACGACACCTTCTGCCCCCTGTGTTTCACACTGCCGCTGGGGGGGGAAGGATGACACCTTTGGCCCCCTGGGGTACCCACTGCCGCTGTGGAGGAAGGTCGACACCTTCTGCTCCCTGGGGTACACACTGCCGCTGGGGGGGAAGGACGACACCTTCTGCCCCCTGGGGTTCACACTGCCGCTGAGGGGGAAGGACGACACCTTCTGCCCCCTGGGGTTCACACTGCCGCTGGGGGGAAAGGACGACACCTTCTGCCCCCTGGGGTTCACACTGCCGCTGGGGAGGAAGGACGGCCCCTTCTACTCCCTGGGGTACACACTGCCGCTGGGGAGGAAGGACGACACCTTCAGCTCCCTGGGGTACACACTGCCGCTGGGGGGGAAGGCCGACACCTTCAGCTCCCTGGGGTACACACTGCCGCTGGGGGGGGGAATTAGTTGGAGTATTCCACGTGGGACAGTCTCTCTGCATGTGGCCCTGCTGGTTACACGTGTGGCACTTGATGTACCGTGGAGGGGTTTGGTAGTTCCCATCACCCGGACGCAGTGCTGGGGGGGGGGTTAATGGTGGGAGGTGGGTTAGCAGCTCCCAAGATGGACCGCTCCCGTGCCCGCTGCTTTTCCATTATGGATTTGTGGACATCTGTCATTAACCATTCCAAGGTTTTTATGGGAAGCGTACCTGGGAAAAAGGCCAGTCTGCTTTGGAGTTCTCTTTGAAACTCAGTCTGTGGGGTAATAAGAGGTACTGTAACCATGAGTTCCTTTCTGTCTGCATCCCTGTAGTCCGCGGCCACCTCCTCCTCCTCATGATGGAACGCTGTCTGAAAACTAGCCGGTTCCATCCTGCTGTAGCCAGGGGCGCTGTACGGATACTAGCGTTGCCCTCAATTTGTACTCCATGGAATGGTGTCTCCTGTAGCTGTCCTTCTGACCGTGGGAACAATTCCGACACTTGCCACCAAATGTAACGGAGCTGGAACACGCAGTCCAATATCTCCGCTGGTATACGGTAAAATACCCAAGAGGCACTACAGTTTCACCATTCCCGACCTCCCAATTTGGACGACACACAATTTGGGAGTCAAATGAATACTGACTTTATTTTGTTATTGCAGAAATATTTATACCCATCTCTTCCCACAGGCAATACACATGCCCATATTTGGCTGCACAATACACATAAAGAGAACAATAGGTGGGTCACACCTCCCTGGCAACTTTGATACAATCAGACATTGATTCAATTACACTTCTTTGTTCTTATCTGAGAATGAAAACACTGTATACAATAGACTTCCTTTATCTTATGCGGAGTCGCTGTAACAGGATTATCTCCCATGCCAAGTAGCTGCAAATGTCTGGGACAATATTCTGCAGAGCATCAACCAACATACATATAGTAGGATCATATTTTAACCATAATAATCATAAAACAGGGTAAAACAGTGATGGGTTCCGCTACAACACATATTAGCGATACACATAATTTAGAGATAGAGACACATAGAGCTAGGTCACTCCATACACCCACCCCACCCCTATCCCATCCCCCACACCCCATCCCACAACAGTTATCAAATACACATAATAAACACATTTTTTTTTCATCACACATATACAGCCAAACTATTATTGATTTATCTTTATATTATTTTTGGGATGGAGGAGAGGAGAGAGGAGGGGAGAGAACTGGAGAGGTGGGGAGGAGGAGATGAGGAGAGGTGAGGAGGAGAGAAAGGAGAGAGAGGTGGCCCTGGAGAGTGGAGGAGAGGAGTGGAGGAAAGGTGGAGAGAAGTGGTGGAGTGGAGTGGAGGAGAGGAGTGGAGAAGAGGTGAAGAGGAGTAGGAGGTCGAGAGTGGCGGAGGAAAGGAGGAGAAGGTGGTGGTGGAGGAGTAGGAGAAGGAGGAAGAGGAGCAAGAGGAGGAGAAGCAGGAGGTGGTGGTAGTGGTGGAGGAGGAGGAGGTCGGTGGTTGCAGGGTGGGCCTAGTATCAGGAACACTTAGATGAGGGACAGATGCCTTATCCCGGGGGGGGGGGGGGGGGTTGTACAGGGGAGGGATAGGTCTCAGGGACAGGTCAGGAAGATGAGGATCCCCATCCACAGTAGGGAGGGCAAGAGGCTAAGGTCAAGCACAGGGCCCACAATTACAAGCCCCAGGAAAATGTGGTCCTCCTTGGTAGCATTGTGGCCACCCAGTGATCCTTGCAGGGGGGAGAGAAGTCAGGCCATGGCCTAGGGCACAGGCATGGAAAGAGGTAGAGGCTGAGATAACAACAGTGGGCAAAGCGCAAAGGGATGTGAGGTCCGTCAAGCACCATTTTGACAACATCAGGGCCAAGGTGAGGAGGATGATGGCCAAGGAGGAAAATAATGTGACTGTGCGATATAGTGAGTGGGAGAGGGTGGCCAAGGACCTACTCAGCCAGGTGCCCACCACTGGAGCTTCAGGCCTGGTGGGCCAGAAGGTCCCAGCCTCCATGTCAGGTGAATATCACATACACCAACATGCCACCATATGTACATCACACACAGTACACATGTACATGATGACCAACACAGAGACTGACATGTCAGCTCAATGGAATTAACAAGGTATAGATGGATGCGTCATGAAATCCATGAAGTTGACACTGTCATTCGTGGGCACAACAAGAGTAATCAACCAATAGAGAGTCCATGTTTTGATGTGCCCACTGCAGCCTATACAGCTTCAGACCGCAGCCGGAATCAAGATAGCGTTTATTAGCCAATAACAATCAAGGCCAAGAACCAAAGAATAGATCATATCTAGCAAATGATCACTAATCTGAGGAATGAACACAAAACGATGTATGATTTATCTTACTAATAACATATACCTTTCTTTTCTCTTTTTTAGAATCAAGGAGGTCTGGGTCCAGTGGTGAGCCAAAGGTAGGGGCGTCGGCTCCATCGAGTAGAATGTTGAGGAGCAAGAGCCTGCCCAGCAGGAACTGCTGCAGGGGGAGGAGGAAAGAAGAGGACCCAAGGGCCCAGGTTTGGAGGAGGAGGATATCATCTGGCTAGTAGGGTCACCAGTGGGACAATCGGCCACACCCCCAGGACTTGACCCCACTATCCCCCTCCTCCAGAGATGCAGGATATCGCCAGGGTCCTCCCACTGGAGGGACCATCTGAACCAGCCACCACCTCCTCCCCCCCAGAGCAGTGCGTTGCCCACCAATACCACCGCCCAGGGGATCCAGGCAAGCATTTCCTCCAATCATGCAGAGGTAATGCGCAGCCTGGCCAGTCGCAATAGGGAGGAGAGGAGGCACCACCTAATGACAGAATCCTACCTGGCCTTGCATTCAAGGGGGTCACAGCAGACACTATGCAACGTGCTTTGGTCCCGAACCCTGCCTCCTCAAACCCGGAGGCATTCTCAGCCACCCGCTGCCCGACTTTTTATCCTCCTCTGCCTTTTCTTTTTTGACCATACTGGATTGGATTACACAGTCCAGAGGTTTAAGCATCTTTTTCATTGAGCAAATCTAGACAAATTGTAAGTGCTATGGACATTAATGGTTTCTTTCATTAAATTGAGTGATTTCTGATGACCCTTTTATTTATCAGATTCCGGTTGCAGTGGTGTAGTGACCACATGTGACCCTGGTAGGTGCTATGCATCATGCTTATTCTAGACTATGACATTATCCCCTGTAGGTATCCCCTTTTTCCCACAAGCCTCTTGCTCTCCCGGGATCCGCCCACCACACACCCATGATATTAATGACAGTCTTGTTAATTTCTGATTGTGCTCTGTGTATGAAATAAAGCTTTGTTATAGTGTTCTCACAGTTTCAGTTTGTTTTCATTCAATGGTTGGAGTTATGGGACATACACATACAGTACATCACATTTGTGTCACATCTGTAAACTAATGAGCCCTAGTTACTATGCAATAGATTAATACATAACATAATGATCACATATTGTAATTGTCAAACTGCGAGACATTGTCACGCTTTGCGCTGTTCCGCACGACTTAGGCGATGAGCGCCAAAGGCACTTATCGCCTGTGAGCCTAAATATTTTTTCATTTTTACACTGCAGTTATATATTTCACACCGAAGGTGCTCAGCGGAGCAAAGGTACGCCAGGAGAGATGCCCGCAATGAGCACCAAAGGTGCTCAGAGGAGCAAAAGTACACGAGAAGAGAGGCTCGCAATGAGCGCTGAAGGTCATCAGATTGGCAAAAGCTTTTCATTGTGTCACAAACAGCATTGCCATGGCTTCAAATTGTATTACCCTGTCATTTTTGATGGGTAAGTCGCTAGTCATATGTATAGTTGTGGTAGTTATGATTTGTATCTAAGAATTTGAGGTTTTTTCTGATATCCACTTTGAGTTGAGACTTTGTTTCTATATTGAGATATTATCCAGTTTATTGTCAGTTCAGTGATACAAATATTGTTTAACTTAGAAATACAGTGCTACAACTCTGTATATATAAAGGGCTATATTATGTCATGTAGGTTTCCCATACTACAACTATCTCTACTTCGGCTGGGCTAGCAATGTTGGGGTTTGACAGCTAATATATAGAGTATAAAAACAGCAGCGGGTCTGTGAAAGCACAATTGCACATATTAGCTTACTGATGTGAGATAATGCTCTCATGCATTGTTTCCTGAGTAGATGGCAAACAATGGAGATTTACTGATATAAGAAGCAAGTGTGAACACAGGAATACTATATGAAGATCGTTAATTATTCCCCAAGTAAGCACCTGATAAGAAAAAGCATGTTGAATTTATAGATATACTTGATTTCATACTGTTTGAGATCTTCTTAAAGTTGGATTTTAGGACTAATAAAGTAAGTCTGTATAGTGAACTGTTGACTTGATTATTAGTACTTAATAATTTGCTCTAGCAAATGTGGAGGTTTTTAATCTTCACTACATTTTACATCTTATGGCATGACATACAAAACAATCCATTGACTTGCTGTTTAAAGAACTACAAAATAGTTTTAAAAAGTGCAGGTCTGTATGAACTATTATAATGATCATATTTTATATGTAGAACACCAGCATATTTTTGAGCTAATGGTATATTTTCACATGGATAAAATTGCACATATATTTTGAATATTGTGTAAATTAGACAGTATATTTATACAAATATGTTGGTACAGGAGAAGATTAAGGTTGTTCTGTCTAATGGATAATTGGAGGTTATAGATACATGAGGTTTGGGGACTGCTTCACTGACAGATGATATACTGTGAAGCAGGAAAAGGTGTGAAACAACTAGAATAGATAACTTTGAAACTAGTTAATGGAATTAGGGAGGTAAGTAGTATTCTTCTTCAAGCAGGTGGGTATAAAGAAATATGGAATTTTCCATTGGTATTGTCTTCAAAATGTATGACTAATCTTGAAATGTTTTGATAGATTGTGTTTCTTTTGTGACTCCTCTCCTCCTTGTCTATGTCTCTCTTCTGCCTAAGATATGGTGCTAATATATGTCACTTCCTGGAAATGGGATTATGTTTAATTGTTTTCAGTAAATACACCGAGCCTTTTATTCATGGTAGATACAGCGAGGACTCCAGTATATCCTACCGCTGATTACACCACCTCTCTTATGAAGAGCTGTATTTACCATGAGGCACCTTCCTGCAAAGGTTGCCATGTTTCAGCACTTGCTAATTTTCTTGGGGCTACAATAACAAAGCACCTCTCTAATTCACTGAACTGAACAAACAGTATCATCACTATATATTGTTTGGCTAATGAGCTTTTGTGGTCTAATTTATACAATCTCTCATGTTGTGAATATGAGCAGTGGATAGGGGTACATGAGGAGTATTTGCCTAGGTGCACCTCGGAGGCCAGGATGAAGAGTGTAGGGGAATGTATCTAAATTTGTACTAAATTGTATAGCCTATTCATAAATTTCAACACAACTGAGAAATTACACTTCAATAATTCCTTCATGCAAGATTACACTTTTACAACTTTTTCTGTGGTCCTCTGTCTGAATAGTGGTATCTAAATAAAAGGAATATTTATGCAGACCATAGGCTTCTGATCATAATTAGCAAGCAGATAAGATGAAAGGTAATAGATCAAAGTAATTATGAAAGACATATGAATCCTTTCATCTGATCTTCTTACAACTTTTTTGCATGTTTCTATAAATTGGAACAAAAATCAAAAAAGTTGTAAGTTAAGTCAAAAACTGTCTAACCTACCTAGGATTTGCATAACCTAGGCTTTTTTAATTATCTGAATCAGGTCCATATTCTGGGCAATATCTTCTCCCCTAACATATAGATTGTTGGGACTTGGAATAGTTAATCATATACCTTTTGTAAATAAGACTATAGCTAAGCTTTATATAAAGCATTAATATGATATTATTATATTGATTTGAGGTAATCAAACCATATAAAACAATAACTGATGCTCAGCTTGCTTTATATACTAATATTTGGACATAAATCGCCATACAGGTCACAAATTTAACACTCCCAGTCTTGTGCACATGCAAATCTGGGAGGCGATATTTTGATGTCATTCATGATGGCATATATGGTTCTTACTGTACATGATGAGTCATCTTAGTTTATTATTTAGTTCTGTTGACATGCTGCAACAATGTGTCTTGCATTAGATTGCAGCACAAATACAAGGAAAGCAAATAAAGTAATGGTCATTGCTAGTGCACTGCATATAAGTTAAAAAAAAACATGTTTTTTCTTTACTTAACTTATTATGGTATGGGACTTCACTATCTCCATGGCATTTTTTTAAGCGATTGTGCCTAAAAGGAATGTTTCTGCAGATTGCAGATAGTTTCTCATTCTAATCATAATTCGTAAGCATTTATATGGAAAGCTGGAAACTAAAACGAAGAGGCAACGAAGAGGAAGCTGATCCAAATATATCTCTTTCAAAAATATTGTTCCCAACAATGTTACTTAGTTTGTTAAATACTTTTTCGTTATCTACAGGGTTATATTTTTGTTATCAAAAATAAACTTTAATCATGCATAATTTGCATAGTGACAAGTTACCATGCTCCTCTCGGTTTGTGCCCATGTTTCTGGCCCTTTGACGGAGTAACACAATACAAGGGTGCTTATACTTTTCCAAGTTTTACTACAATTTTAGCCAGTGATATAAAATACTAATCCAAAACAAATCAAAGAAAATAACAGGCCTAGCTTCCACTGAAGCACTAACTTAACTGACAGACATCCAGCTAAACCTGGTAGGAGCAAAAAAAAACAGTCCACTATTTTGTTAATTACTGGCCTGTATATTTCTTCAGTTCTCCGGATCTCCACTTTGCTCCAAATGATAATCAGTTGCAAGCTGCTATCTCTCTGTCTGTGTTTTTTCCAGCTTCAGACACCGGCACACACTTTCCCTGTGTGTTTCTTTTTCCATCTCAGATCAACTGCACACACACTTCTCTACGACTGTCTTCAACTTTAGACAAAAGTGTAAAATATGTGTATAACATACTGTAGCACTTTATATATTTGAGTGATTACTCAAATTTATCGAGGAACATTAGATGTTGATGCTCTGTAATTTGTTTATATGTTTGCACTATATTAGGTACTGTATATAATTTTCTCAGTAAGCACTGTAGCACTTTTTTTCTATAAATTTGTACATTATAGTTATATGATCTACATGCACTTTATTGTGGGGATCATTTATGGCTTATAATCTTGGGTATACTCTACTCACTATATTGTGTATCCATATGGATGTTGATAGACATATCTTAACAATTATTTAATCATGAATACCTAATAGCTATTAATTCATTTTCAGTGTTATATGTTAATTTTCATTTATGTATATATTCTTATATACAGCCTTATTAAATTGCGATTCTGTAAATTTTAAAGGGCTCTATTTAAGCACATAGCATATTTTTTTTACAGAAGTTTTTAGTTATGAAACTTCTATCCAAAAGCAAGGTCTTCACTAACTAAAAACTTCTGTAAAAAAATATGCTATGTGCTTAAATAGAGCCCTTTAAAATCTACTGAATCGCAATTTAATAAGGCTAATAATTTGTTGCATTTAAGGTTTTAATGTTCCCTATATGCCAACACAGATTTCCAGTTACAAACAATAGGTATTGTGGATTGCATTTTCAATACTGCAGTTTACCTCATAATTGTATGTTTGCACATACTATATATTGTAGTCTTAGCCAATGTTACACAATTATGTGATTATACCATCAGAGGTGGTCTATTATTTCTCTTTTTAATCGTCAGTGTTTTTGGTTTATTAACAATAAATATACATTTTAATTTTAATCATTCTTTCCATCATTTAATTACATTCCCTTTGTGATTAATTAGCACAAGAGTGTCTTTTTCTTCTCATATATTGGTCATCAGTATTACACTTGCTAATTGTACTGACTTCTAGTAATATTACTACTCCAATAATTGCTATTATTCTATGTAATCTGAAGACACACCCATACACATGTGATATCTATTTTGGCTTTTTGATACTTCATAGTCCAGCAATCTGTTTTACGCCCATGGTTTGTGGGGACAGATTACCTTTTGCAGGTGCACCAATAGGCTGGTTCTCACAGAACTGTGTCAGCTTCATACGTCCAACCCTTTTGTGCTCTGGTACATTATCCTTCACAGTCTCCACAAGCATGACTTCTCCAAGGACCCAGGATCTGAACCTCATCTTCCTCACTGTTCACAACAGGAACTGTTGATACCATTGTGTTTCACATTCTGTGGGCTCTGCAACTATTTATCTCTGCTAGAAAATACCAGCCATGTTCTTCTTAATCTCAAATCGGACAAACACCCCACAGCAGCTAAAAGGCATTTTTGGAGCCTTTTGCACTTTTTGGTTTCTGGAAAACCCTTGTGATTTCATTCTTCTCAGTTTTCACCCACTTCTCCCTTCTTATAACCACTTCTCTTCATCTTTTTAAATTTTAGTTTTTGTTTTACCTTCTAGGGCTTCCAGCTTTCCCTTCTTTTCTTTCAGTAGCAGCTCCTCATCATTTACTTGCTAGCCTAGCTAGTTCACTCTACTTGCACTGGATCTCTTACTGTATTTTCAGCTGAAGAATATCATTTGTCTTGTTCATTAGGTTCTCCAGTTGCTCAGTCACATTTTCTGCCTCATTGTCTGTGTCTTGTACAGGCTTCTGCTCTTTGTATAGCTGATTTCTATTTCTACAGTGCAGTAACATTGTGTCACTCTCTTCCAGACAAGCATCTCTGTGAGCCAACTGGGGCTCCAGATCAGAGAGATCAGCCACCATCTGCTCTTGTAGAGTATGTAATAGAGCCACTTCCCTCTGCTGCAGGAATATTCTGTATCTTGTAGCTGGGAAGAGGAACTAGTGATCTTTTCTTCTCACTGTACTTGTTTTACCTCTCACCTCCAATCGATCTGCATCATGGCTGTCTGAGACAGAGAGCCATTAGGATTCTTCACTATTTTAATGAGACTCTTGTCCATGCTCTGCTACAAACGTCCTGTCAGGAATGGTGGTTCATTTTCTACCAGCTCAATTTCCAGATCCTAATCATTTGCTTTACAAAGGATTTCTCATCAAAATCATGACATTCTTCATTTGAAATAGCATTGGCTGCAACCATTTGTTTGATCTCCCATGTCTCTGGGTCAGAGATCTTTGTCAGACATTTCCTTTCTAGAGTAACATAATCCACCTCATGAGCGTTTACTAGGGCAGGTGGCTGGATCTCTTTGAGTTTTTCATGGAGGCCTCTTCATTGCTCCTGCGTTGGTTTGGGTTCAACTCTTCCCTAGTATTAACATCCTTAGTACCAAGGCTGGTTTTGCACTCAGTGAATGACAGCACCTTGCCCTTTAAAGGTCTTTAAACTTTGCTCACAAAATCAGCCACCTTTGCACCACATCCTTCTGCATCAGTTTTCTTCCCCAGCCACATGACAATGGAGCTCCACCCTGAGCTTAGTTAGAGAGAAGCATGACACTTCTTGGAATTCCATACAGCATCACTGTCATATTTATCAAAAAGACAGGAAAGTTGCTGCCAAGAATGTGGAAGCTCATTTATATCCAATAGCTCTTCCTTGGAATAACAATGTAGGGTCTTACTGTCCAAAAACATCCATGAGTGGAACTGATGTGGTCTGAAACCTCTGGTAACTACAATTTTCTCATGGATCTCTGCATTCAGAAAAGCATAATTCACTGCCTGTTCTGCATACATGACATTTAAGGCTTTCTCAACCTCACTACATAAAAAAGGCACATTTCCTTTTTTACTGGGCCAAAAGTAATTGGTTTGTTTCTAGCTGAAGTTCTATGACTTCAGTGGCATGGGTCTGTTGTGCTGCTAAAACGTGACTCAAACGAGCTCTGTTCTCTACTCCTTGTCTCAGCCATTGCTGTGTAGTTTATTGTTGGCATGCTGTGGATTCTGTCATAAAGGCTGTGTGCTGTGTAGTCTCTAGCTAACCTGCTATGTCTTGTCCCACGTTCTTCCATCTTAATCCCACATGTGACACATAAGCAGACCCCATGTTTCCAGCACTTTGATATAGGAATATAATACAAGACGTGGTAATACTTTTACAAGTTTTACTACAATTTGTGCCAGTGATATAAAATAATAATTCAAAGTTAATCAAAGAAAATTACACTCCTAGCTTTCACTGAAGCATTACCTTAACTGACAGACAGTTCTATAACAATACAGTTCACTATCCAGTTCTCATCCAGATATACCTGGTAGAAGCAAAACAAAGCACTAGTTTGTTAATCACTTGCCTGTATCTTTCTTCAGCTCTTTAGGTCTACACTTTGCTCTAAATGTTCATCAGCCGCAAGCTGCTGTCTCTCTGTGTCTTTTCCCAGTTTAAGACACCTGCACACATTTCCCTGGGTGTCTTTTTACAAACATTCAGTCCTTCAGAACACACTTCTCTCTATGTGTGTTTTCCTTCAGTTTTAGACAAAAGTGCACATTCAGTACATCAGCCACAACCAAACTCCAGGTGCAGTCTTCAATAAGGTCTGCTGAACTGCATCTCATCAACTGAGCAGGACAGCTACTGGAAGTAGAGAGCTTTGCAAAGTTTGTGGCTCACATAACCCCTTGTTAAACCAAGAGACCTTAGTAGCTGAGAAAGCACTGTTCACTAATAAATTCTGTGAGAAAGCTGGTCTCCTGACCTGCTTTGAAAATGTAGCTGTAGATTACTTTATTTATATTTTTAATTTATCTTTTGCTAAATATAAAGACATCCTGTATGTCCGAAGTAGACCGGAATACCTGTATTTCCACAGTATAACTGAGTGAACATTTCTTCCAATTCATCTACAGACTCTAGGCCTCTGCTTCTTCCCCATCTATTTTCCAGGAAATTGGATTGCTGTTTGTCATTATCTTCATGTATTCTTCTGTATACTCATCCTCATATCTGAGGTTGTTGATATCTTCTTTATTCTCAACCACATATCTGAGGTTGTTGATTTTTCTCCCAGCAATATTAATTTCAGCTTTGGATTCTTCCAGTCCTGCCTTAAGCATAATGTATTCTTCTTGTAAGTAGAATAAATAAGTTCACAATACATTATTACATGTTCTTTTCTGACCGTGGCTTCTTGGTCCACTTACAGTTTCCTCAGGAGACAGATGAGATGGTCTGGTATCCCCATTTCTTGCACCCACAGTCAAAGGCTTTAGAATAGTCTATGAAGTAGAAGTTAATGTTTTTCTGTATTATGCAGCAGATATGGGCAATGTGATCTCTTGCACCTTTGCCTCTGCGAGACCTAGTTTTGCGCAATTTTTCAATAATTGGATCACTCTTTGGCACTGTCTTTTTTGGGATTGGTATATAGACTGACCTTTCCTACTGTTGAGTTTTTCCAAATGTGTTGGCATAATGCAAGCAATACTTTCACAGAATTATCTTCTAAGATTTTGAACAGTTCAGCTGGAATTGCTTCAATGCCTGCAACACTGTGACCAGCAAGACTTCCTGGGGCCCACTTAGTTCACTCTCCATTATGTCTGGCTGTAGCTCATTGGACAAACAGCTTTTTCAAAGCTGTTAAGGTCCTTCCTGTAAAGATCTTCCATGTATTCCTGCTACCTCCTCTTTATCTGATTTGATTCTGTTGAGTACCTACCACTTTTGACTTTTATTGCATGCACTTTAACATGATCTCTTGACTTTCTCATTCTGTTATCTTCTTCTATATCTTTATATTGTTATAGAATGACGCCTTGTCTCTTCTTGCTATGCTCTGGGATATTGCATTCAGTTGGACAAATCTTTTCCTATCTCCATTACCTTTTTCTTTTCTCATTTCCTGGGCTACTTTCAAATCCTCATCAGACAGCCATTTTGCCTACTTAGTTTCCTATCCTTTAGGGATATTCAGTGTTGCTTTTTACTAGATAGTATCACAAACTTCTGTCCATAGTTCTTCAGGCATTCTATATTCCATGTCCAGTTCCTTAAATATCTGCTCCAGGTTTTGTTTTGGCTAACTGTATAGAGCTCCTCCATCTTTGGCTAGAAATTATTTAGTCAATCTGATTTCTATATTGTCCATCCAGTGATAATATCATGAAATCATGCGTAGAGTTGAACTCTAGGCAAATTTACAACGGATCCTATGTGGTGTTTGTACATATCTTTCATGCAGCCTTCAAAATATAGCCTTATTTTGAACATATACTGTAGTTCCAGCTACTACATACCTCTCAACATTTCAGATTGCAAAAGAGGTACACACATTATTGAATGCAGACACACTATAGTTTTACTGCAATTTACAGTACTAATTTGTCTGAATTTTAGTGATACATACTAAATATGAGCTCATTAAACATATATACTACAAAATAGTCACACTCCTGCAAAATTAGAATCTTAAATCGTAAGTAAATATTCAGATTTTGAGAGGAAATTTGAGAATGAAAGGGAGACATAATGTAAAGTCAAGCTATTTTCCTTAAATATGGTGCTGGCCCTTTGATATTTAGACTTTGGGTGGCTGAGAGAGACACAGATATTCTCTCTTTAAAAACATACTTTCTCTCCAAAAGAGGTGAGTTGGAATTTATGCTAACAATACCATTATTTGAATTGAATTGTGTCCAATTCGCTTGTTCGGAAAAAGTGTTACTGGCTTCGCCCTCGTTTTGATCCTGTTTGAGAAAATTTAATTTTTTTCGGCCGCCATTTTTTTCCTTGCTTAGCCGATTTTAGATCTCCGAAAAATGCCAATTAGGCCTAAAATTAGCTTTCAACCTCACTCACAGGCTCCCTAGGTCTCCCCTTGTGCTGTGTGTGAGTGTTTAAGTAATTTTTTGTAGTTATTTGGCGTTACGTGGTTGAAAACATTTCATCCGTCAGAATTGGAAATTATTGCGTGCCTCACGATCAGCGCCAAAGTTTTGCACGCTTTGCCGCTGATCGCGCTCATTCACATGAGCGCATTTGGTGCTCACATCTAGACTGTTTTAAATTGTTGCGGTGCTCACGATTTGCACCTTTGGCGCTCATCGCAAGGCTAGCAATGAGCACCTTTGGCGCTCATTGGAGCCCCAAAGTGGTGCATGCCTTGTGATGAGCGCCTACGGTGCTCATCGCAAGGCCTGCAATGAGCGCCTTCGGCATTCATTGAAGCCTAAGTCCTATGGGCCTCGCGATGAGCACCTATGGCGCTCATTACTAGCCCTGCAATGAGTGCCTTCAGTGCTCATAGCAGCCTAAGTCGTGCGGGCCTCGCGAAAAGTGCCTACGGAGCTCATTGCGAGGCACGCATTGAGCGCCTTTGCCGCTCCTTGCACATGCGCAAGCCCGTAACTTTTAACATTGCGGGACCAACATTCGTAATGACGGCAACGATTATATGTGATGTCAGTTGAATAAACTCAAAAACATTGATGGAAGTTGGTGATTTTCTAGATTAAATAGAGACAGGGAAATGTTGCCCATCACCCAGCACTGTAGGGAGTGCTAACAAACTATGTACCGTATTTTTTGCCGTATAAGGGGGGGGGGGGGGGGGGAGTTGGTGCGTCTTATACGACGAATATACCTCCCCATCCTGATTCTCCCCTTTGACCCCTCTGATCCTTCCCTTGCCCCCCTTTAGATCCCCACTCCTGATCTCCCCCATTGGCGCTTCCTACAGCACCAGCAGCATGCCTCTAAACTGCATCGTGTCGACCGGTGCATCCTAGTGACGTCACACACACGACGCCAGGGAAGACTGCAGTACAGGAGGAGTGCTGGTAGGAAGTGCTGCGCGATGGGGTGAGATCAAGATGGACCAAGGGATGATCATGGATGGGCAGAGGGGAGAAGAAAGAGGAGGATCAGGAGGGTCAGGGAGGGTCAAGAGCTCCTGGAGACTCCCAAATGCTCCAAAATGTTTATGTGTGTATGTATGTATGTATGTATATGTGTATGTATATGTGTATGTATATATGTATATGTGTATGTATGTATATGTGTATGTGTGTATGTATATGTGTATGTATATGTGTATATGTGTATGTATATGAGTATGTATATGTGTATGTATGTATATATGTATATGTGTATGTATGTATATGTGTATGTATATGTGTATGTGTATGTATGTATATATGTATATGTGTGTGTATTTACATGTGTATGTGTTTATGTGTATGTATGTGTATGTATATGTATGTATATGTATGTATGTATATGTATATATATATATACATATATATATATATATATATATATATATATACATTCAGGTCCATAAATATTGGGACATCGACATAATTCTAATCTTTTTGGCTCTATACACCACCACAATGGATTTGAAATGAAACTAACAAGATGTGCTTTAACTGCAGACTTTCATTTAATTTGAGAGTATTTACATCCAAATCAGGTGAACGGTGTAGGAATTACAACAGTTTGTATATGTGCCTCCCACTTTTTAAGGGACCAAAAGTAATGGGACAGATTAACAGTCATAAAACAAACTTTCACTTTTTAATACTTGGTTGCAAATCCTTTGCAGTCAATTACAGCCTGAAGTCTGGAACACATAGACATCACCAGATGCTGGGTTTCATCCCTCGTGATCCTCTGCCAGACCTCTAATGCAACTGTCTTCAGTTCTTGCTTGTTCTTGGGGCATTTTCCCTTCAGTTTTGTCTTCAGCAAGTGAAATGCATGCTCAATCGGATTCAGGACAGGTGATTGACTTGGCCATTGCATAACATTCCACTTCTTTCCCTTAAAAAACTCTTTGGTTGCTTTTGCAGTAAGCTTCGGGTCATTATCCATCTGCACTGTGAAGCGCCGTCCGATGAGTTCTGAAGCATTTGGCTGAATATGAGCAGATAATATTGCCCGAAACACTTCAGAATTCATCCTGCTGCTTTTGTCAGCAGTCACATCATCAATAAATACAAGAGCCATACATGCCCACGCCATGACACTACCACCACCATGCTTCACTGATGAGGTGGTATGCTTTGGATCATGAGCAGTTCCTTTACGTCTCCATACTCTTCTCTTCCCATCACTCTGGCACAAGTTAATCTTAGTCTCATCTGTCCATAGGATGTTGTTCCAGAACTGTGAAGGCTTTTTTAGGTGTTGTTTCGAAAACTCTAATCTGGCCTTCCTGTTTTTGAGGCTCACCAATGGTTTACATCTTGTGGTGAACCCTCTATATTTACTCTGGTGAAGTCTTCTCTTGATTGTTGACTTTGACACACATACACCTACCTCCTGGAGAGTGTTCTTGATCTGGCCAACTGTTGTGAAGGGTGTTTTCTTCACCAGGGAAATAATTCTTCGGTCATCCACCACAGTTGTTTTCCGTGGTCTTCCGGGTCTTTTGGTGTTGCTGAGCTCACCGGTGCGTTCTTTCTTTTTAAGGATGTTTCAAACAGTTGATTTGGCCACACCTAATGTTTTTGCTATCTCTCTGATGGGTTTGTTTTGTTTTTTCAGCCTAATGATGGCTTGCTTCACTGATAGTGACAGCTATTTGGATCTCATATTGAGAGTTAACAGCAACAAATGCAAATAGCACACTTGAAATGAACACTGGAGCTTGTATCTGCTCTTTGTAAAAGGGATAATGAGGGAATAACACATACCTGGCCATGGAACAGCTGAGCAGCCAATTGTCCCATTACTTTTGGTCCCTTAAAAAGTGGGAGGCACATATACAAACTGTTGTAATTCCTACACCGTTCACCTGATTTGGATGTAAATACCCTCAAATTAAAGCTGAAAGTCTGCAGTTAAAGCACATCTTGTTAGTTTCATTTCAAATCCATTGTGGTGGTGTATAGAGCCAAAAAGTTTAGAATTGTGTCGATGTCCCAATATTTATGGACCTGACTGTATATATATATATATATATATATATATATATATATATTTGTGTGTGATGTAGGTGTGTATTTGTGTGTGAAGTGTATTTGTGTTTGATTCAGAATTTTTTTTTTCTTGTTTTCCTCCTCTAAAAACTAGGTGCGTCTTATGTGCAGGTGCGTCTTATATGGCGAAAAATACGGTATATTGCTATAATCAGAGCTAACTGGTGTATGCATTAATTAAATGTTTTGATTTCATGATTATGAAAATTTAATTTAAGTAGAACACATCTTTCCATGTTATTTTCATCTTTGATTTTTCTACAAAAGAGGAGAAACGACCTATTTTTAAACTTACATATTTCTGTGTCTCTGAACCTGCATCTCTTACTAAACCTAATAAACTGGCCTTTGGGGATGGCATAGATCAAATGTCTGGGATAAAAAGATTATGTATGCATAAATGAGTTTGCAACTATTGGTGTCCTCTATGTTTGCAAAGATTCTCAACCAAAACACATAATCATTGCTTAAAGGTCTATAATTCTGTTATTTTTATCATACATTTTTTTTTTTTTACTTGTTCTTTTAAATAAATGGTTTGTGTGCTTCTAAACAAGAGAAACTGTTGTCAGAGGATGAAATGTGTATGTCTCTAAAAGATTTGCTTTATTATTAAATGCATCGATGCTGAAGGAATATTGATAGTCATGCAATTATACTGTAATTATGGATTTGCTGTGTAGGAAACGGTATCTAAAAATAATTGCTCAGTGGAAGGTTATTATTTCAGATGAAAACTGTAACACTAATTAAAATTGACAGTCTTGGAACACGTTATAGCAGCTAAAAACTGCAAAATTAATATCTAGTAATTACAAGGGCAGGACTTTCAAACAAATTTAAATGGAAATGGTAATGACAAATATAATCTGACTTATATATAAAAGTGAAAAAGATGTGGATAATTGATTATTAAATTGGTGGAAATATTGTATTTAATTGTTTTATATATATATACTGTATGTATATATATATATATATATATATATATATATATATATATATATAGTTCACCACAACAATCATTTATAATATGGTGGGCAAAAGAGCGATAGAAGCCCTCCACCGTACAGTAGTACAGTAAATAAAAAATACATCTGTGTTCACACTTGAATGTCTAAAGCAAGTTAAAAAACCTGCTTCCAGCTCAGAGTTCCGAGAAAAAACAGTTATTACACTGCATTTCGGGAAGTTGAACACAGATGTACTTTTTATTTACTATATATATATATATATATATATATATATATATATATATATATATATATTGCCAAACATTTTTTTGTGTCATTAAGATTTCGAAAAAACAGACTTTTCAAAACTTCAAGAGTAAAAATATTGTGAAATAGATGTAGCAAGTCAGTGGAAAGGTGATATGATAACATATGCTTCAGACTTGGTATTATACATCCTTTACACAAATGTACAATCAAAGAAGCATAGGCTGGACATCTGATAAAAGCTAATAAGTCTATCTAGTCAGCATTTGTTTCCAAATCTATATAAAAATGTTTGGTTTAATATATAAGAAGAAAGGGGCCTTAGTCTTGAGCCAACATTTATGAGTAAACAATTCTATAATACAAAGAGATTTACTAGATTGAAACCTCACAGGCTTTCCCACTAAAGGAAATAATTGAAACAAAAGGTGGAGAAAATAGGTCAGGATGAGGGAAAAAATGAGGTAGCAAATGTGTCTGATCAAAAGTAGTGAGAAGGTGATTGCAACTGAAATGTTATTGAGGAAAATAAATGGAGAGAAATTATCTATTTGTAAATAAATTATACAGAGTGACAGCAAGAAAACTGAGTAGATGAAATAAACAAGAGTAGCTTATTCAGGGATTGAGTATAATAGGATGCATGTGAGAAGAGAGTTGGGAGCTGTGTTTAATTAGTTGGGAGAATTGTAGCTTATTGCCAAAATATGCTCTATAAAGCAGCAATAATCAAATGTAGGTGGGCTATTGGTGGTATGTTTCATCTGGACAGTTTTAGAAGTGATATGACCAGCGGGGGATCATATAGAATGGAAATCACCTTACTTTTGAATACTACTAAGTATTTATCTTCACAATCCCTATATAAGAGCATGCTATTTTTGAAAAACAGAACATTCTCAAACTACTTTTCAAGCATCCTACAACTCGACAACACTTCTAGCACCTTCATAATTTAATACAAAGGGGAAAGAAGCACCTCCATATAGAGGATCTCAAATTAAATTTCACAAATATTTTGCGTAGCGAGCCGCGGCCCTCGTGAAGCGAGGCCCGCAGTTGCTGGCAAGGAGCGCCAAAGGCCTCAGTTGCTGGCATGGAGCACCGAGCACCTTGCCTTCGGCTCATTGCAGCCAACGTTAGAGCCTCCACTTTCCGCAAATGCGGCCACTCGCTTCGCATTTGCGAACCAAACGGCGGCCCTCGCTTCGTGAGGGATGCAGTACTTGCGAGCTTGCGTTGCGAGCTCGCAAAACGTAACAACGATTCGTAGTTTAACAACTATTATATGCGGTTTGGAAAAGTGATATGTTATGCTTCTGATATGTAAATACCAAGGTTTTCAGCATACGTGTATCCGGCTGGTAGTTTTCTTTTGCTAATCCATATCATGCACAATTACGAAGTCAAGTCAGTTTGTTATTTCCAAAATGAGCCAGGGAGTGCTGTAAAAAGGAGTCATGGAATGGTTTGCCTCATCCCTTTCAAAGATTTCCCTATGTAAATAACACATGCAATGCACAACAGACCACTATGTACTGTTATCTCAGCAATTCTTGAACGCAATTCAGTTTTCTATTCACTATAATCCACGTAAAAAGGAAACCCATCCAGAGAGCATTACAGTGTAAATCAACTGACTGACCACTTCAAAAATTACAGTTTCCATATCAGACTCACAAAAAAAAACATGGGGGCTAAATACACTATAAGGATTTCCCTTCAAGGAACCCTGAAGCCATACTATGTGCTCTGTGACATCAGAATATATAATGAACAGCACTGGCAAGGGAAACTAATTAAAATGCATGAGCAGCTTGTAGATGCAAGTGTTACAATTCCAATATTTAGCTCTAGATTAAAAATATTTTTATTCTGAAATCTGAAATTATTTTTTCAAAAGTAATTTTGTGTTTGGTCACAAGATACAACTGAAAAAAAAGAAAAAAAAAGAAAACATATATATATATATTAACTATAAAGAAGCGATATATGACAACTATGGGTGTTGTAATGATGAATTGCTCACTTTTCTTTACATATGTTTGATATGAAACTATTTTTAAATCATTATTTTAACTAAATAAAATATGTAAAAATAGTAACAGGGGTAAAAAGGAATTTGAACCTAGAACAACAGTAATAAAAATAAAGCCTCATTCAATTGACAAATTGTAGCTTACAGGAGCCCATAATGTAGCCCGTAAACTAAATTGCTATTCAATTGGCGTATTATTACGAGCAACAAACAATCAAAGGGTTATGGGCTGAAAAGCCCTGCGGTTGTTACAATCGTAACTTACGCCCATCTAAGCCTTCGATCTTTCACATCCGCAAATTGATATTCAATTGCTACAATTCCACAAGCCTGCAAATGTTTTCAGACCCGTAAATGGCAAATGTCGAAGAAAATGCTACGGCTACCAGATGGGACCCACAAAGGGATTAAAGACATGTCTGTAGCACTGTAAATGCAAATTTAAAAAAAATGAATTAATTGCACAACAGACTCAAGCTTGCAAATCGGCAATAAATAATAATTCATCTTTATGTTTAATTTCTACGTTAATACATATCAGGCTACCCATATGGACTAGAACAGTACTTGCATTCATAGTTATATAGTTACATATTAATTGAGGTTGAAAAAAGACTTTTAGTCCATCAACTTTAATTTTTTAAGATCTCCTCTGATAAGCAATATGCAGATTAGTTGTTAATTAATTGATCCAGGGGAAGGCAAACAGAAAAAAAAAAAAAAGTGAAACTTAGCCAATCGTCTCAAAGGGAAAACATATTTTTTTATTATTTTGTATTTTGCCATTTGCCATTTAATTGACATTTAACCTCCATCTTATACTGCCGTAATGATGACAGTCTCATTTTCTATTGGCTGTTTCTAAATGGGTTGTTATGGCCTTGCTTAATTGATCATGTTCACTCTCTGAAATGCTACATACGATTGCATGGTTTACGGTTTTGTTTTTTTGCCCATAACTTGCGGGATTGTTCAATTGAATCGCTCTGTAATTGTAGCAGAGTTCACGCCTGCAGCAAGCCTGCAGACATACAGCCTTTATACCGGGAATTGCAGCCTTGCAATTGAATGAGGCCCATAGGATCCTACAAACTGGGACACATGTCTACATGGTAAGTCAGAGCTGAAATAGAATCAGTGTCACAGTTATAGCCTGTGACACTGGCAATAATTAAATATTACAATATCTAAGTTAATTATTGATGAATTTAAAACACGTTTAAAGAACTTTCCCACATGATTTTCTGTGCGCTACCCGAGGGTGCAAAAGTGCATATGGCGATTTCAGTGTCCCTTTAAAAGAGAAATAGCAATTTTGAGGCTTGCGGCCGGCGCCTTGTTATCCCTTTCGTCCGCTCGCGCCGGAGGAAAGCCTTTGATCTTAAACGGCCGCAAGAGTTTCGACCGCAAGAAAATCATGGTTGCTATTCAATTGCTCTGGGAACCCTCTCTGCAAGGCTAAAAACGAGCCGCAGCTTACTTGCAGCAAAAAGTCCCGTAGGCACACAATTAAGCACATTATAAAGCCATAATAAAGCCATCCTGCACTCTGAGGAGACAATAAAGTGATTGTAGGTGTTAGCATTCATAGCACAACATTCCCCTACACTCAAATCCGTAAATACATTTTTTTTTTATTTATGTCACATATCCATGTAAAAAGTCCAGAGGGCTTGGAGAACCTCAGACCCGCCCACGCTGCGGCCGGAAAATAAACAGTTAATGTAATCTCGGATTTGGGCTGATGTGCAAGCTTGAGAGGGGGTTGCTATTAATCCTCATGTCCCCCATTATGATCCCTAGCATTTACAGAGCTTTACAGTGCCGTCTTGAATTTATTTTTGCATTTAAAGATTTCTGAGCTTACGGCCGGTTGCAAGATATACGGCTGGCCGTAAGGGGATATCCTTGCGGCGCCATATAATTGAATTGCAAGGTAACGGGAGCCCCGCAAGGAATCGCAGCTTTGCGGCCGATTTACGGCCGATAATAGAATGAGGCCCTATGGTTGTGATAAATTAACCAACATTCATATTAAAGATATACACACAAATTTTAAACTTGTTGTCCAGACTCTCACTACAGCAAATTGGCCGCAGGAGATCACCAAAAGTAATCAATCAAGGCATTCAAAAAGCTTGCTAACACACACAAAAATAAAAGTTACCACACAACCTCATTCTAAAATATTAAACCCTGCCACCCCTAATACAAGTAAACTTGTTATAAACTTAAATTAATCTACACACATCTACAGTTTTCATTGACAGATAAGTATGAGTCATACATCTATATTACTGCTTTAAGAGCATAATTTGTATTAAAAAAACACAGTACATTATCAAATACCATTTTCAGATACAATAAAAAATGCTTTCAATGTCCTTTTAAAAGATCACTGAGATGTCATATTTATAATAGGTTATAGTATGCTATTTTCAATAATTTGACTTGATAACGTGCAAAATGTTTTTCAGTTTAAAATAAATAATTACAGCTTTTTGTTTTGAATTACTGTAATCAATTTTGATTTAAAGATGAAGGACATTTTTTTCTCTCTTGCTTAAAAGATAGAAACCTGGGAGCAACTGTGGAGACATATATGTTCTGCATTCACATCTCCTCCAATGGCCCGCATACCGTCCATTTTAAGCTAGAGGCAGATGACTAGCGGCCTAAAATTGAATCCCCCATGACACATTCAGAGTGTTAAACATATACAGTATAACCCCATACAGCACTTGTGTTTCATGCAAAAAAACATTTGTAGTCTTTAAAATCTGATCTTTTAAATAATTGATCACAAATGTGTGATCTCAGTTTCTATTTATGTATGCTATATGAACATCTGTATGATAGGATAACACAGCTGTATTGATGCAGGTTACTGCTGTTGTTGCTCCCACATGTCCTACAGGACTATGTATAAAAGCCTTTACCTTAGCTGGTGCACCGACTAATTGGATGCACCCAGTTGGTTATATATTTGAAAACAAGGAGTAGAAATACAAAGAAATAGTGGTTAGAGATTCAAAGACCTGTTACTCAACATGGTCTCCAGCTACATAAATGTGCAATTTCAAAGGCTCTCACATGTCTAAGTTTTTTGTTTGTTTAAACAGATCATTCAGTTGAATGTTTCTTTATTACTCATATTTATTGGTGGATTAAAGTGGTAAATAAAAGCTTTGAGGCTCTGATTTTCACTTTTCCCTTAATGCTATAGTTGTTTCTCTTAGCAAATATTTTTATGAGGGAAAAATGTAATGTGGTTTGCAACACCTTTTTATTATGTGCACAGTAATAATTTATTAAGTTCAAGCTTTATAAAACTATTTTTGTTCCTGCCAAGCAATACAGGGGATAATTTGCTAATCATCTCAAGTGGCTAAGAGGAGATCAGAACAGCTATGAACTCAGTTTATCCCAATAGAAAGTATGCACATCTCAGCCACTTGAGATGCTTAGTAAATTCCCTCCCTAAGTTTCCACATCGTTTGTTTTTGTTTTTTCACATGTGTATCAATTAACAATTCAAAATATATAATGCATTGGAAAAAACCCTGAGAGGATTCAGAATGTATGGTTTCAACTAAAGGACCACTGTAGTCAGATATTTAAAATTAGCTATTTTAAAAGCCTAAACTTGGGAATGGACAGCATACTTCTAAAATGTAACAAAAAAATACAACCTCTATGTATTACCTTTTTTATATGCAATTATGTTGCTTGCAATCTACTATTTAAATTTTTGCTGATCAACCCTCAGAGGTTTGACTATAAACAAACTTTCCACCTGCACAATAAGAATGTGCCATCTATAACTGCTAGTTTATAATTAGGTGTAATGGAAAACTCATTGGTTTGCAAGGGTGCACCCTCTAATGAAAGTAGCAGACCTAATCAAGTGGGGAAAGAAAAAGAAAATATAACTGTTCTATGTATTATTTGCTCTGTGCCCATTGTCAAGTTTAGTTATGGAGACAGGATATACAGCCTCATTAAATACCTTAAGTAACTGTCATCTTAGGGCTATTTGCGTGCTAAGATGCCTCATAACTAGTGATGTCGCAAACATAAAATTTCTGGTTCGCAAACCGCAAACGCAAATTGCCGCAAATGTTCTTGAACCGGCGTATCCGGCGAACCGCCATAGAATTCAATGGGCAGGCGGATTTTAAAACTCACAGGGACTCTTTCTGGCCACAATAGTGATGGAAAAGTTATTTTAAGGGGACTAACACCTGGACTGTGGCATGCCGGAGGGGGATCCATGGCAAAACTCCAACGGAAAATTACATAGTTGATGCAGAGTCTGGTTTTAATCCATAAAGGGCATAAATTACCTAACATTCCTAAATTGTTTGGAATATCAGGTATGATGTTGTATCGATCAGGTAGTGTAGGGGTTACACCCGCTTCACAGTGACAGACCAAACTCCCTGTTTAACGCACCGCAAACAACCGCAAACAGTCCCTTTGCACAACCGCAAACTCCCCATTTGTACAAGGTTGGATACCAAGCTAGCCATGTCCCGTTCCTTGTCCTCACTGATGTCATTGAAGGTCTCTTCCTCCACTCAGCCACCAAGGGTCCCCGAAAGGTGACAACAAGCCCCCTGGGACGCCTGCTGTGTTTGGGCTTCCACCTCCTCAAAGCCACCTTCCTCCTCTGACTCCTCTTCTTCAGACTCCTCTCACTGCGTTGCCTCTCTCTGCATTATTATAAGGTGTGTTAAGTAGTACTACTCTTATCAGTTTAATACCTGTTACGTCACCTATCAGGGGACGTGTATAAGGCCTGGATTTTTGGAACCGGGAGATGGAAAAAGATGCTTGGTTGGTCCTCCCACTTAAATTTTGGGGCACGGCGCGTGCAATCTAAGGTGCCACCAGATACGAGTGGTGTGTTTGTAAGTACTACTCTTATCAGTTTAATACCTGTTACGTCACCTATCAGGGGACGTGTATAAGGCCTGGATTTTTGGAACCGGGAGATGGAAAAAGATGCTTGGTTGGTCCTCCCACTTCAATTTTGGGGCACTGCGTGTGCAATCTAAAGTGCCACCAGATAGGAGTGGTGTGTTTGTAAGTACTACTCTTATCAGTTTAATACCTGTTACGTCACCTATCAGGGGGCGTGTATAAGGCCTGGATTTTTGGAACCGGGAGATGGAAAATTATGCTTGGTTGGACCTCCCACTTCAATTTTGGGGCACGGCGCCTGCAATATAAGGTGCCACCAGATAGGAGTGGCGTGTTTGTAAGTACTACTCTTATCAGTTTAATACTTGTTACGTCACCTATCAGGGGGCGTGTATAAGGCCTGGATTTTTAGAACCGGGAGATGGAAATAGATGCTTGGTTGTTCATATTACTTCAATTTTGGGGCACAGCACGTGCAATCAAAGGTGCCACCAGATAGGAGTGGCGTGTTTGTAAGTACTACTCTTATCAGTTTAATACCTGTTACAGCACCTATCAGGGGGCGTGTATAAGGTTTGGATTTTTGGAAACGGGAGATGGAAAAAGATGCTTGGTTGGTCCTCCCACTTAAATTTTGGGGCACGGTGCGTGCAATCTAAGGTGCCACCAGATATTAGTAGCGTGTTTGTAAGTACTACTCTTATCAGTTTAATACCTGTTACGTTACCTATCAGGGCACGTGTATAAGGCCTGGATTTTTGGAACCGGGTGATGGAAAAAGATGCTTGGTTGGTCCTCCCACTTCAATTTTGGGGCACAGCACGTGCAATCTAAGGTGCCACCAGATAGGAGTGGCGTGCTTGTAAGTACTACTCCTTTCAGTTTAATACCGGTTACGTCACCTATGAGGGGGCGTGTATTAGGAGTGGCGTGTTTGTAAGTACTACTCTTATCAGTTTAATACCTGTTACGTCACCTATCAGGGCACGTGTATAAGGCCTGGATTTTTGGAACTGGGAGATGGAAAAAGATACTTGGTTGGTCGTATCACTTCAAATTTGGGGCACGGCGAATGCAATCTAAGGTGCCACCAGATAGGAGTGGTGTGTTTGTAAGTACTACTCTTATCAGTTTAATACTTGTTACAGCACCTATCAGAGGGCGTGTATAAGGCCTGGATTTTTGGAAGCGGGAGATGGAAAAAGATACTTGGTTGGTCGTTTCACTTAAATTTTTGGGCACGGCGCGTGCAATCAAAGGTGCCACCAGATAGGAGTGGCCTGTTTGTAAGTACTACTCTTATCAGTTTAATACCTGTTACAGCACCTATCAGGCGGCGTGTATAAGGCCTGGATTTTTGGAACCGGGAGATGGAAAAAGATACTTGGTTGGTCGTATCACTTCAAATTTGGGGCACGGCGCGTGCAATCTAAGGTGCCACCAGATAGGAGTGGCGTGTTTGTAAGTACTACTCTTATCAGTTTAATACCTGTTACGTCACCTATCAGGGCACGTGTATAAGGCCTGGATTTTTGGAACCGGGAGATGGAAAAAGATACTTGGTTGGTCGTATCACTTCAAATTTGGGGCACGGCGAATGCAATCTAAGGTGCCACCAGATAGGAGTGGTGTGTTTGTAAGTACTACTCTTATCAGTTTAATACTTGTTACAGCACCTATCAGAGGGCGTGTATAAGGCCTGGATTTTTGGAAGCGGGAGATGGAAAAAGATACTTGGTTGGTCGTTTCACTTAAATTTTTGGGCACGGCGCGTGCAATCAAAGGTGCCACCAGATAGGAGTGGCATGTTTGTAAGTACTACTCTTATCAGTTTAATACCTGTTACAGCACCTATCAGGCGGCGTGTATAAGGCCTGGATTTTTGGAACCGGGAGATGGAAAAAGATACTTGGTTGGTCGTATCACTTCAAATTTGGGGCACGGCGCGTGCAATCTAAGGTGCCACCAGATAGGAGTGGCGTGTTTGTAAGTACTACTCTTATCAGTTTAATACCTGTTACGTCACCTATCAGGGGGCATGTATAAGGCCTGGATTTTTGGAACCGGGAGATGGAAAAAGATGCTCGGTTGGTCGTATCACTTCAATTTTGGGGCACGGCACGTGCAATCAAAGTTGCCACCAGATAGGAGTGGCGTGTTTGTAAGTACTACTCTTATCAGTTTAATACCTGTTACGTCACTTATCAGGGGGCGTGTATAAGGCCTGGATTTTTGGAACCGGGAGATGGAAAAAGATACTTGGTTGGTCGTGTCACTTCAATTTTGGGCATGGCGCGTGTAATCTAAGGTGCCACCAGATAGGAGTGGCGTGTTTGTAAGTACTACTCTTACCAGTTTAATACCTGTTACGTCACTTATCAGGGGGCGTGTATAAGGCCTGGATTTTTGGAACCGGGAGATGGAAAAAGATGCTTGGTTGGTCCTCCCACTTCAAATTTGGGGCACAGCGCGTGCAATCTAAGGTGCCACCAGATAGGAGTGGCGTGTTTGTAAGTACTACTCCTTTCAGTTTAATACCTGTTACGTCACCTATCAGGGGACGTGTATAAGGCCTGGATTTTTGGAACCGGGAGATGGAAAAAGATGCTGGGTCGGTCCTCCTACTGTCACAGGGCCGGGGGGGCGCCCCCTCGTCGGGCTACCTGGTTGATCCTGCCTCAAAGATTAAGCCATGCACGTTTAAATACACACAGCCGGTACAGTGAAACAGCGAATTGCTCATTTAATCAGTTATAGACTGGTACCTTTGATCGCTCCATCTGTTACTTTGATAACTGTCGGAATTAGAGAGCTTATACATGCCGACGAGCGCTGACTCCCCGGGATGCGTGCACTTATCAAAAATTAGGTATTGTTGCAGCCACTGCTGTTGCAGCGACCAGAATAATTTACGTTTGTTTCCCAGGCAGAAACTGCCCTAAAACATTGCGTCTTGAACACTAGTTGGTGGCGGATAAGTCACGCAAGTCATGCGGCATTCAAAGATAAAATACTGCAGCCGTGAACCATTTTTAGCTCGAGGAAGCTCATCTCATCAGCCCTTTTTTAGTCTAATGTATCGCCCAGTGTCAGTCCGTTCGGGATCCATCCCTCATTCATCTTTATAAAAGTGAGGTAATCTAGACTTTTTTGACCTAGGCGACTTCTCTTTTCAGTGATAATACCTCCTGCTGCACTGAAGGTCCTTTCTGACAGGACACTGGAAGCGGGGAAGGCCAGAAGTTCTATGGCAAATTGGGATAACTCAGGCCACAAGTCAAGCCTGCACACCCAGTAGTCAAGGGGTTCATCGCTCCTCAGTGTGACGATATCTGCAGGTTAAGCGAGGTAGTCTGCCACCTGTCGGTCGAGTCGTTCTCTGAGGGTGGATCCCGAAGGGCTGTGGCGATGCGTAGGACTGAAAAAGCTCTGCATGTCCTCCATCAAGAAATCGTCTTTTAAACGTCCTGTCCTTGCCGGCGTGGTCGTGGGAGGAGGAGGATTACGTTCACCTCTTCCCCTGTTAGATTCCCGTTGTGCTGTGACATCACCCTTATACGCAGTGTAAAGCATACTTTTTAATTTCATTTGGAACTGCTGCATCCTTTCTGCCTTGCAGTAATTCGGTAACATTTCAGGTACTTTCTGCTTATACCGGGGGTCTAGTAGCGTGGACACCCAGTACAGGTCGTTCTCCTTCAGCCTTTTTATACGAGGGTCCCGCGACAGGCACGACAGCATGAAAGACCCCATTTGCACAAGGTTGGATGCCGAGCTACCCATGTCCCGTTCCTCGTCCTCAGTGATCTCACTGAAGGTATGTTCTTCCCCCCAGCCACGTACAACACCACGGGTACCAGATAGGTGACAACGAGCACCCTGGGAGGGCTGTTGTGATTGGTCTTCCTCCTCCCCCTCAAAGCCACATTCCTCCTCTGACTCCTCTTCCTCACAATCCTCCTCCAGCGTTGCCGCAGGTCCAGCAAGCGATGCTGATAAGGCTGTTTCTGGTGGTGATGGTGACCACAACTCTTCCACTTCTTCATCACGCTCATCTACGGCCTAATCCAACACTCTTCGCAGGGCACGCTCAAGGAAGAAAACAAATGGTATGATGTCGCTGATGGTGCCTTCTGTGCGACTGACAAGGTTTGTCACCCCCTCAAAAGGACGCATGAGCCTACAGGCATTGCGCATGAGAGTCCAGTAATGTGGCAAAAAAATTCCCAGCTCCGCAGAGGCTGTCCTAGCACCCCGGTCATACAAATACTCGTTAACGGCTTTCTCTTGTTGGAGCAGGCGGTCGAACATTAGGAGTGTTGAATTCCAATGTGTGGGGCTGTTACAAATCAAGCGCCTCACTGGCATGTTGTTTCGCCGCTGGATATCTGAAAAGTGCTCCATGGCCATGTAGGAACACCTGAAATGGCCCCATACCTTTCTGGCCTGCTTCAGGACGTCCGGTAAGCCTGGGTACTTGTGCACAAAGCGTTCTACGATCAGATTATACACATGTGCCATGCACGACACATGTGTCAACTTGCCCAAATTCAATGCCGCCAACAAATTTCTTCCGTTGTCACAAACCACTTTGCCAATCTTCAGTTGGTGCGGAGTCAGCCATTGATCCACCTGTGCGTTCAGGGCGGACAGGAGTGCTGGCCCAGTGTGACTCTCTGCTTTCAGGCAAGTCAACCTCAAGACGGCGTGACACTGCCTTATCCGGGATGTGGAATAGTATCTGGGGAGCTGGGGGGGTGCCGTTGATGTGGAGCAAGACGCAGCAGCAGAAGAGGACTCAGCTGAGGAGGTTATGGAAGAGGATGGAGTAGGAGGAGGAGAGGAGGTGGCAGCAGGCCTGTGTGCAAGTCGTGGCGGTGTCACCAACTCCTCTGCAGAGCCACGCATTCCATGCATGGCAGGCGTCAGCAGGTTTACCCAATGCACAGTGTAGGTGATATACCTGCCCTGACCATGCTTTGCAGACCAGGTATCAGTGGTCAGATGGACCCTTGCCCCAACACTGAGTGCCAGACATGCCATTACTTCCTTTTGCACAATCGAATGCCTCAGACCCCACCAGCTTGTTTGGTAAAAGCTGGCGGGCTCAGAGTTCAGACAAGCCAGCTGTCAGATGCCGGGCAAGGGGGTGACTTTGTGACATTGGCTTCTTACGCTCAAACATGCCCTTGACAGACACCTGACTGTGGGGAGATGAGCAGGAACAGCTAGAGGCGAGAGACGGAGTGGCGGATGGTTAAGAGGGGGCAAGGAGGACAGCAGTGGTTGACGTGGATGAAGATGCTGGACCAGGAGGAGGATGGCGGCTTTGAGATTGTGTGCTGCTTGTACTCAGGTGTTGATCCCATTGGCGTTTGTGATGTGACATCATGTGCCTTCGCAAAGCAGTTGTACCTAGGTGGGTGTTGGACTTCCCATGACTCAGTTTCTTTTGGCACAGGTTGCAAATGGCATCGCTGTTGTCACAGGCAGACACACAAAAAAAGTTCCACACTGCTGAGCTCTGCAGTGACGGCGTTCTGGTGGTGGCAACAGCATGCGTTGATTGGCGTGCTGTCTGGCTGACCCCGGGTGCCGATGCATGCTGTCTGACTGTGCCACTAGATCGTTGCGATGACCTCCTTCTGTTTCCAACTCGTCTCCTCCTCCTCTCTGTCTCCCCATCTGAACTTTCCCCCTGTTCTTCTTCTCTACTAGCGGGCACCCACGTGACATCCACGGACGCATCGTCATCATCTTCACCCGCTTCACTTGTATCTGACAACTCAACAAAGGAAGCAGCAGCGGGTACATCATCACCATCATCACACCGTACATAAATGTGTGTAATGCTGCCTGACTGAGACATATCCCTGTTATCTACATCCTCTGGCAATAATGGTTGCGCATCACTCATTTCTTCAAACTGATGTGTAAATAACTCTTCTGACTGATCAATTGAAGCGGCTGTGGTACAAGTGTTGGTGGTGGCAGCAGGCGGGCGAGTGGTAACTTGAGAGTTGCCCGAAGCTAAGCTGGAGGAGGATGGTGCGTCAATGTTCCGAGCGGAAGCTGTAGAAGATTGGGTGTCCTGTGTTAGCCAGTCAACTATGTCCTCAAAAGTTTTTGAGTTCTGGGTAACTGGCCTCTGACACTGGGCATTATTGCAGGGCCAAAGGGAATCACAGCACCACGACCACGACGGCTACTGCGGATTGGCCTGCCTCTGCCTGTCATTTTTTTTGCGATTAGTGGTACTATGTGTGCAAGCTTCTGTGACAACAGATATGAGTGGCACTGTGCACTTGCCACTTTGGGGGGTTTTAAAGGTAGACTGCTGGTACACCACCTGATTGGATTGGTTGCACTGGGCACAGTATCGGTTTTGAGCCTGACACACACACACTGGCTAGTAGGCAGGCAAATGAACTTAGATTAGACAAAATAAAAGTATTGGCTTTAAAAGTAGACTGCTGGTACACCACCAGATTGCATTGATTGCACTGGGCACAGTATCAGTTGTGAGCCTGAGAAACATACAGAATAGCAGTCAGGCAAATGAATTTAGATTTAACAAAATACAATTTTGTTTTTTTTAAATGTACACTGCTGGTACACCACCTGATTGGATTGGTTGCACTGGGCACAGTATCAGTTGTGAGCCTGAGACACGCACAGACTAGCTGTCAGGCAAATTAACTTAGATTTAACAAAATACAATTTTGTTTTTTAAAGGTAGACTGCTGGTACACCACCTGATTGGATTGGTTGCACTTGGCACAGTATCAGTTGTGAGCCTGAGACACGCACAGACTAGCTGTCAGGCAAATGAACTTAGATTAGACAAAATAAAAGTCTTGGTTTTTAAAAGTAGACTGCTGGTACACCACATGATTGGATTGGTTGCACTGGGCACAGTATCAGTTGTGAGTCTAACACACACACTGGCTAGTAGGCAGGCAAATGAACTTAGATTAGACAAAATAAAAGTCTTGGTTTTTAAAAGTAGTCTGCTGGTACACCATCAGATTGGATTGATTGCACTGGGCACAGTATCAGTTGTGAGCCTGAGAAACACACAGAATAGCGGTCAGGCAAATTATTTATTATTATTATTATCATTTATTTGTATCGCGCCAACATATTCCGTAGCGCTGTACAGGGGAGCAGAACAAGGAAATATACAACATACAATATTGACAACAGCATGGATGGCCCTGTTTTGAGCTTCGAATCTTGTAGAAGTGCTTTTTCCCAAAGCACCCCACAGGATTAGACACTCGCCACTTACAATCTAAAGGTAATGGAAGAGACAGAGACCTGGGAAGGGTAGATAAGGAAAAGCAAGGTTAGGAAGGAAGTGAGAGGTACATAGGAAGGAAATTGTGAGAGTAAAGAGGTTAGGTTATCCATTCGTTAGAGAGGGAAACTATGTGATATAAAGTGGTTGTCACTATTATGTAATATGGTATCTGCCCCTAGTGGTCAGATAATGTAACCTGCAGATGGAAATGTCAGGAGACACATAGTTTAACCACATCTTAAGTAGAAGTAATTCATGGGAGAGTAAAAGAGGAGAGGAGGGCATGAGAGGTGAGATGGTTGTGTTGGAGACAAAAGTTGCAGAAGATAAGAAGAGTCTGAGGAAAAGGCAGGACGATATGAGGAAGAAGCAGGCAAGAGGAAACATTCTGTAAAGGGTTAATAGGAAAGGGTAGCAGAAGCTGCTAATTGGTCAGGTGTAGAAGATTAGTGTGACTCAATAAATTAAAGCTAACAAAGGGTGGGCTGGGTGAGGGGCAGGGAGGGAGAGTATTGAGCCAGGGAGAGAGTGAGAAGAAGCCCAGAAGTGTCTGAGATAGAGGGGATGCTCTTAGCAGCCTTGAGCCAGGGAGAGAGTGAGAAGAAGCCCAGAAGTGTCTGAGATAGAGGGGATGCTCTTAGCAGCCTTGAGCCAGGGAGAGAGTGAGAAGAAGCCCAGAAGTGTCTGAAAGCAAATGGAGATAATTTAAGATGGGGTATAGTTTTGCTGGCCAAAACACATGGCTAGCAATCAATGCAAATGATGGGGGATGGTACAGAGGAAATACAATTATATCTAGATAATAAAAAAAATAAAAAATTGGCTATGTCAGCAGATATAATAAACAGATATTAATCACAAAATTGATAAATATCCAGGAACAATGGTAGAAAATCCTCAGAAGTCCAGATACCTGAGATAGAGGGGATGCTCTTAGCAGCCTTGAGCCAGGGAGAGAGTGAGAAGAAGCCCAGAAGTGTCTGAGATAGAGGGGATGCTCTTAGCAGCCTTGAGCCAGGGAGAGAGTGAGAAGAAGCCCAGAAGTGTCTGAGATAGAGGGGATGCTCTTAGCAGCCTTGAGCCAGGGAGAGAGTGAGAAGAAGCCCAGAAGTGTCTGAGATAGAGGGGATGCTCTTAGCAGCCTTAAGCCAGGGAGAGAGTGAGAAGAAGCCCAGAAGTGTCTGAGATAGAGGGGATGCTCTTAGCAGCCTTGAGCCAGGGAGAGAGTGAGAAGAAGCCCAGAAGTGTCTGAGATAGAGGGGATGCTCTTAGCAGCCTTGAGCCAGGGAGAGAGTGAGAAGAAGCCCAGAAGTGTCTGAGATAGAGGGGATGCTCTTAGCAGCCTTGAGCCAGGGAGAGAGTGAGAAGAAGCCCAGAAGTGTCTGAAAGCAAATGGAGATAATTTAAGATGGGGTATAGTTTTGCTGGCCAAAACACATGGCTAGCAATCAATGCAAATGATGGGGGATGGTACAGAGGAAATACAATTATATCTAGATAATAAAAAAAATAAAAAATTGGCTATGTCAGCAGATATAATAAACAGATATTAATCACAAAATTGATAAATATCCAGGAACAATGGTAGAAAATCCTCAGAAGTCCAGATACCTGAGATAGAGGGGATGCTCTTAGCAGCCTTGAGCCAGGGAGAGAGTGAGAAGAAGCCCAGAAGTGTCTGAGATAGAGGGGATGCTCTTAGCAGCCTTGAGCCAGGGAGAGAGTGAGAAGAAGCCCAGAAGTGTCTGAGATAGAGGGGATGCTCTTAGCAGCCTTGAGCCAGGGAGAGAGTGAGAAGAAGCCCAGAAGTGTCTGAGATAGAGGGGATGCTCTTAGCAGCCTTGAGCCAGGGAGAGAGTGAGAAGAAGCCCAGAAGTGTCTGAGATAGAGGGGATGCTCTTAGCAGCCTTGAGCCAGGGAGAGAGTGAGAAGAAGCCCAGAAGTGTCTGAGATAGAGGGGATGCTCTTAGCAGCCTTGAGCCAGGGAGAGAGTGAGAAGAAGCCCAGAAGTGTCTGAAAGCAAATGGAGATAATTTAAGATGGGGTATAGTTTTGCTGGCCAAAACACATGGCTAGCAATCAATGCAAATGATGGGGGATGGTACAGAGGAAATACAATTATATCTAGATAATAAAAAAAAAAAAAAATTGGCTATGTCAGCAGATTTAATAAACAGATATTAATCACAAAATTGATAAATATCCAGGAACAATGGTAGAAAATCCTCAGAAGTCCAGATACCTGAGATAGAGGGGATGCTCTTAGCAGCCTTGAGCCAGGGAGAGAGTGAGAAGAAGCCCAGAAGTGTCTGAGATAGAGGGGATGCTCTTAGCAGCCTTGAGCCAGGGAGAGAGTGAGAAGAAGCCCAGAAGTGTCTGAGATAGAGGGGATGCTCTTAGCAGCCTTGAGCCAGGGAGAGAGTGAGAAGAAGCCCAGAAGTGTCTGAGATAGAGGGGATGCTCTTAGCAGCCTTGAGCCAGGGAGAGAGTGAGAAGAAGCCCAGAAGTGTCTGAGATAGAGGGGATGCTCTTAGCAGCCTTGAGCCAGGGAGAGAGTGAGAAGAAGCCCAGAAGTGTCTGAGATAGAGGGGATGCTCTTAGCAGCCTTGAGCCAGGGAGAGAGTGAGAAGAAGCCAGAAGTGTCTGAGATAGAGGGGATGCTCTTAGCAGCCTTGAGCCAGGGAGAGAGTGAGAAGAAGCCCAGAAGTGTCTGAAAGCAAATGGAGATAATTTAAGATGGGGTATAGTTTTGCTGGCCAAAACACATGGCTAGCAATCAATGCAAATGATGGGGGATGGTACAGAGGAAATACAATTATATCTAGATAATAAAAAAAATAAAAAATTGGCTATGTCAGCAGATATAATAAACAGATATTAATCACAAAATTGATAAATATCCAGGAACAATGGTAGAAAATCCTCAGAAGTCCAGATACCTGAGATAGAGGGGATGCTCTTAGCAGCCTTGAGCCAGGGAGAGAGTGAGAAGAAGCCCAGAAGTGTCTGAGATAGAGGGGATGCTCTTAGCAGCCTTGAGCCAGGGAGAGAGTGAGAAGAAGCCCAGAAGTGTCTGAGATAGAGGGGATGCTCTTAGCAGCCTTGAGCCAGGGAGAGAGTGAGAAGAAGCCCAGAAGTGTCTGAGATAGAGGGGATGCTCTTAGCAGCCTTGAGCCAGGGAGAGAGTGAGAAGAAGCCCAGAAGTGTCTGAGATAGAGGGGATGCTCTTAGCAGCCTTGAGCCAGGGAGAGAGTGAGAAGAAGCCCAGAAGTGACTGAGATAGAGGGGATGCTCTTAGCAGCCTTGAGCCAGGGAGAGAGTGAGAAGAAGCCCAGAAGTGTCTGAGATAGTGGGGATGCTCTTAGCAGCCTTGAGCCAGGGAGAGAGTGAGAAGAAGCCCAGAAGTGTCTGAAAGCAAATGGAGATAATTTAAGATGGGGTATAGTTTTGCTGGCCAAAACACATGGCTAGCAATCAATGCAAATGATGGGGGATGGTACAGAGGAAATACAATTATATCTAGATAATAAAAAAAATAAAAAATTGGCTATGTCAGCAGATATAATAAACAGATATTAATCACAAAATTGATAAATATCCAGGAACAATGGTAGAAAATCCTCAGAAGTCCAGATACCTGAGATAGAGGGGATGCTCTTAGCAGCCTTGAGCCAGGGAGAGAGTGAGAAGAAGCCCAGAAGTGTCTGAGATAGAGGGGATGCTCTTAGCAGCCTTGAGCCAGGGAGAGAGTGAGAAGAAGCCCAGAAGTGTCTGAGATAGAGGGGATGCTCTTAGCAGCCTTGAGCCAGGGAGAGAGTGAGAAGAAGCCCAGAAGTGTCTGAGATAGAGGGGATGCTCTTAGCAGCCTTGAGCCAGGGAGAGAGTGAGAAGAAGCCCAGAAGTGTCTGAGATAGAGGGGATGCTCTTAGCAGCCTTGAGCCAGGGAGAGAGTGAGAAGAAGCCCAGAAGTGTCTGAAAGCAAATGGAGATAATTTAAGATGGGGTATAGTTTTGCTGGCCAAAACACATGGCTAGCAATCAATGCAAATGATGGGGGATGGTACAGAGGAAATACAATTATATCTAGATAATAAAAAAAATAAAAAATTGGCTATGTCAGCAGATATAATAAACAGATATTAATCACAAAATTGATAAATATCCAGGAACAATGGTAGAAAATCCTCAGAAGTCCAGATACCTGAGATAGAGGGGATGCTCTTAGCAGCCTTGAGCCAGGGAGAGAGTGAGAAGAAGCCCAGAAGTGTCTGAGATAGAGGGGATGCTCTTAGCAGCCTTGAGCCAGGGAGAGAGTGAGAAGAAGCCCAGAAGTGTCTGAGATAGAGGGGATGCTCTTAGCAGCCTTGAGCCAGGGAGAGAGTGAGAAGAAGCCCAGAAGTGTCTGAGATAGAGGGGATGCTCTTAGCAGCCTTGAGCCAGGGAGAGAGTGAGAAGAAGCCCAGAAGTGTCTGAGATAGAGGGGATGCTCTTAGCAGCCTTGAGCCAGGGAGAGAGTGAGAAGAAGCCCAGAAGTGTCTGAGATAGAGGGGATGCTCTTAGCAGCCTTGAGCCAGGGAGAGAATGAGAAGAAGCCCAGAAGTGTCTGAGATAGAGGGGATGCTCTTAGCAGCCTTGAGCCAGGGAGAGAGTGAGAAGAAGCCCAGAAGTGTCTGAAAGCAAATGGAGATAATTTAAGATGGGGTATAGTTTTGCTGGCCAAAACACATGGCTAGCAATCAATGCAAATGATGGGGGATGGTACAGAGGAAATACAATTATATCTAGATAATAAAAAAATAAAAAAATTGGCTATGTCAGCAGATATAATAAACAGATATTAATCACAAAATTGATAAATATCCAGGAACAATGGTAGAAAATCCTCAGAAGTCCAGATACCTGAGATAGAGGGGATGCTCTTAGCAGCCTTGAGCCAGGGAGAGAGTGAGAAGAAGCCCAGAAGTGTCTGAGATAGAGGGGATGCTCTTAGCAGCCTTGAGCCAGGGAGAGAGTGAGAAGAAGCCCAGAAGTGTCTGAGATAGAGGGGATGCTCTTAGCAGCCTTGAGCCAGGGAGAGAGTGAGAAGAAGCCCAGAAGTGTCTGAGATAGAGGGGATGCTCTTAGCAGCCTTGAGCCAGGGAGAGAGTGAGAAGAAGCCCAGAAGTGTCTGAGATAGAGGGGATGCTCTTAGCAGCCTTGAGCCAGGGAGAGAGTGAGAAGAAGCCCAGAAGTGACTGAGATAGAGGGGATGCTCTTAGCAGCCTTGAGCCAGGGAGAGAGTGAGAAGAAGCCCAGAAGTGTCTGAGATAGAGGGGATGCTCTTAGCAGCCTTGAGCCAGGGAGAGAGTGAGAAGAAGCCCAGAAGTGTCTGAGATAGAGGGGATGCTCTTAGCAGCCTTGAGCCAGGGAGAGAGTGAGAATGAACTTAGATTTAACAAAATACAATTTTGCATTTTTTAAATGTACACTGCTGGTACACCACCTGATTGGATTGGTTGCACTGGGCACAGTATCAGTTGTGAGCCTTAGACACGCACAGACTAGCTGTCAGGCAAATTAACTTAGATTTAACAAAATACAATTTTGGATGTTTTAAAGGTATACTGCTGGTACACCACCTGGTTGGATTGGTTGCACTGGGCACAGTATCAGTTGTGAGCCTGACACACACACTGGCTAGTAGGCAGGCAAATGAACTTAGATTAGAAAAAATAAAAGTTTTGGTTTTTAAAAGTAGACTGTTGGTACACCACCAGATTGGATAGATTGCACTGGGCACAGTATCAGTTGTGAGCCTGATAAACACACAGAATAGCGGTCAGGCAAATGAACTTAGATTTAACAAAATACAATTTTGGGTTTTTTAAATGTACACTGCTGGTACACCACCTGATTGGATTGGTTGCACTGGGCACAGTATCAGTTGTGAGCCTGAGACACGCACAGACTAGCTGTCAGGCAAATTAACTTAGATTTAACAAAATACAATTTTGTTTTTTTTAAAGGTAGACTGCTGGTACACCACCTGATTGGATTGGTTGCACTTGGCACAGTATCAGTTGTGAGCCTGAGACACGCACAGACTAGCTGTCAGGCAAATGAACTTAGATTAGACAAAATAAAAGTCTTGGTTTTTAAAAGTAGACTGCTGGTACACCACATGATTGGATTGGTTGCACTGGGCACAGTATCAGTTGTGAGTCTGACACACACACACTGGCTAGTAGGCAGGCAAATGAACTTAGATTAGACAAAATAAAAGTCTTGGTTTTTAAAAGTAGTCTGCTGGTACACCACCTGATTGGATTAGTTGCACTGGGCACAGTATCAGTTGTGAGCCTGACACACACACTGGCTAGTAGGCAGGCAAATTAACTTAGATTAGACAAAATAAAAGTTTTGGTTTTTAAAAGTAAACTGCTGGTACACCACTACTTTGGATTGGTTGCACTGGGCACAGTATAAGTTGTGAGCCTGACACACACACTGGCTAGTAGGCAGGCAAATGAACTTATATTAGACAAAATAAAAGTTTTGGTTTTTAAAAGTAAACTACTGGTACACCACCAGATTGGATTGGTTGCACTGGGCACAGTATAACTTGTGAGCCTGACACACACACTGGCTAGTAGGCAGGCAAATGAACTTATATAAGACAGAAAAATACAAAAAAACAGACTGATGTTATAGCCCTAAAAAGGTTTTTTTGGGGTGCTGTCCTTGCAGCAGAGATCAAAAGAGTCCTTCAGGACTATATTGGACACTGTGTACAGTAGCCTAGCTATGGTTTTCCCTAGTGAATTAGTATCACCTACACTCAGCCGCCTCTCAGTAAGACTGCAAGTTAGTTATGATTCCAAAATGGCTGCTGTCCATGAGGTTGAAGGGTCTGGAAGGCAGGGTATGATGCTGATTGGCTGGAATGTGTCTGCTGACTGTGAGGTGCAGGGTCAAAGTTTGTTTAATGATAAAGTATAGGGTGAGGATCGAACATTGCATATGTTCGCAGTTCGACGCGAACATGCTATGTTCGCCGGGAACAGTCCGCCGGCGAACTATTCGCGACATCTCTACTCATAACAATGATTGCAGCAGGCTTTGCGTGTTAACACACAGGACGGCCAAGAGTAGACTATGTGGAAAGCAACAATGAACTTCGCGCACGTAAATCCTTTGATCTTTCATGCCCATAACCGCTAATTGTTCAATTCAGCAAGCACTCGCAAGCAAGAATGTAACATGCAAATGGAGCCCAGAGGCCAACGTGTGCTCTAGAGCACCCACAAAGTGGGTTAAGTACAATATGTAGCACTTCTAATGTAAATAAAATCACTCTACTGTACATTTATTATAAGGGAAAGTGATGTTCGGTCTTAAAATTGATAGCACAACATTCTCAAGGCCGCAAATCGGCCCAGAAAAATACTTTATTTCCTGATTATTTTTTGTGTAATATCAATCCCTGCATTCAATGTGTTACGACATATACTATAACTTGCATGTAATAGAATATCATGTTTACGGATTTATTAATAGTGCATTATTTGTGGCCTGTTGGACCACTTGCAAACTGGATTTCAAGCACGTAGGACTTGAAAATCTACCCTCCCCTTTTCAGTGACGTAACGCTTACGATCTCTATTTCCATTGGCTCTATCTGAACCCGTAACTACGAGATTGCTCAATTGTTTGCATGCGACCACGCAACTCTGATGGCCGAGAACTGGTTTAGGAAAATAGCGCCTCTCGCTCGTAGGCCTTTCTAATTTAATAGCAACGTAACCCGACCAAATTTGAAGCACTTACGTGCTAACTTGGACTTACATGGCTGGAATTTAATATGGCTCTCAGTATTTGAGGTTGACATTTTTTTTAAGATCTCCTCAGAGCTTCAATATGTGGATTAGTTGTTAATTGATCCAGAGGAATGCAAAGAGAAAAGAAAAACATTGAAACATTGCCAGTCATCTAAAAAGGGGGAAAAAAAAGAATTCCTTCCTGACCCCATAAACTGGCAATCAGATCCCTCCCTGGATCAATACTCTATCTCTAATTAACCAGGATAACTATGAATGCCCTTTTTTATTTAACAATATATCAAGTCTCTTTTTAAAGTTATCTATTGAATCTGCTGTCACCACCTCCTTCGGTAGAGAATTCCACAGATTAACCACCCTTACTGTGAAAAACCATTTTCTTTCTTTAAGATGGAATCTTTTTACTTCTAACCTCAAGGATGTCCTCTTGACAGTTGAAAACCCCTTGGCACAAAAAGCTCCCTTGACAAATCTTTATACTGACCCTGGATGTATTTATATAGGATAATCATTTCCCCTCGTAGATGCCTTTTTTCTAGAGAAAATACGTTTTATTTGGTTAGTCTTTCTTGATAACTTAGCCCCTCCATTCCCCTTATTAGTTTTGATGTCCTTCCCTGTACTTTTTCCAACTCTAAAATGTCCTTTTTATGAAGTGGTGCCACAAATTGTACTCCATATTCTTAATGAGGGCGTAGTAGAGATTTGCAGTGTTATATCCAATTCCCTTGCTTCTATAACCTTCTTTATACATGCTAAGATTTTATTTGCCTTTGCAGCTGCTGCTTGGCACTAAGCACTGTTACCTAGAATGTTGTCCACAAGCACTCCCAAATCCCCTTCAATATCTGATACTCCTAGATTTGCTCCATTAAGATTGAAAATTGCATGGCTATTTTTCCTTCCCAGATGAATAACTTTGCATCTATTCATATTAAATCTAATCTGCAATTTAGATGCTAATTTCTCTAATTTATGTAAAGCCCTTTGGATGGAAAGTACATCATTAACTTATTTAATTACATTGCACAACTTCATATCATCATCAAAAATGGAGACACTACTTTCCAGTCCTACTTCTAAGTCATTAATAAATATGTTAAAAAGTAGAGTACCTAATACTGACCCCTGAGGAACCCCATTTACCACACTAGTCCAATCTAAGTATGTTCCATTTACAACAACATTTTGCTTCCTGTCTTTTAGCCAGCTCTCAATCCATGAGAAGATGTTAACTGCAATTCCTGTATCCCTTAGTTTGCACAATAGTATTCCATGTGGCACTGTATCAAAAGCCTTTGCAAAATCCAAAAAAACTACATCCACTGAGTTGCCTTGATCCAAGTTCCTACTAACCTCCTTATAGAAACGAATTAGATTTGATTGACATTACCTAAATCCATGTTGACTCCTACTTATAATCCTGTTCAAATAGACATATTCTTGTATGTTATCCCTTATTAACCCTTCCAAAAGCTTTCCCACTGCAGAAGTTAGGCTCACTGGTCTATAATTCCCTGGATTTGTTCTTCTTCCCTTCTTAAATATAGGTATCACCTCTGCTTTTTTCTAGTCCTCTGGTAGAAACCCTGTGTTGAGTGAATCTTGAAAAATTAGATATAATGGTTTGGCTATTACAGAATCCAGTTCCCTCAGTACCCTTGGATGTATTCCATCAGGACCCAGGGCTTTATTAACATTTATTTTTTTCCAACATCTTATGGATTTCTAACTTATTATTTGGTGAAAGTATTGTAGTCCCATTATTTTGCAGCGTCCCAACCACTGGTACCTCCCTTGTGTATACCGAAGAAAAGAACCTATTTAGCTCATCTGCCTTTTCCTGGTCACTAATTCCTTCCTGCCCTTCTTCCAATTAATAAATTAAACAAATAGTTTAGGCTTAGTCTTACTCTCATTTGCAACTAATTTTTAATTTTTCATTTTAGCTATTCTAATAGCCCTTTTGCAAGCCTAGTTGATTTCCTTGTACTTACATAAGGCAGTCTTTGTCCCCTCTTGTTTGTATAATTTAAATACCTGTTTTTTTACTCCATGTCTTGATCTTTAAATCATTGATAAGCCACATTGGATGTGCTTTACACTTTCTACTTTTATTTCACCATGCTATATGGTGATAAGTATATACCATGTTGTCCATTTATGTTCAGTTTTTTACCTGTCAGTTCTTTGTCACAGTCTATATGTTGTATTGCTGCCCTTAGACCTTTAAAATCTGCCCTTTTAAAATTAAGAGTTTTTGGTGGCCCCTTACAGTTTTATTTTTTGAATTCAATCTCAAATGAGACTGTGTTGTGATCACTGTTTTCCAAAGGTTGCCCTATTTCAACATTTGATACCATATCTATATTATTTGTGATAACTAAATTCAAGATAGCCTCATTTCTAGAAGGTTCTTTTATAGCTTGGGCCAGATAATGATCCGTGAGTGTACTCAAGAACCCGCTCCCTTAATATTAGGGTAGTTAACATCTACGTTTATTAAAACTTGCCCATGTTAAGTGGCATTTACAATCTGTAATAATAATTGCATTTCCTCACTTTCAATTATATTTGAGGGTTTATAGCATACCCCTACTAATATTATTTTGGAATTTGCTGCTCCTCTATTTAACTCTACCCACAAACATTCAACATTATCGTTAGTTCCAGCATAAATATCTTCTCTGACTATAGGCTTATATTCAGGCTTAATATACAGACAAATCCCTCCTCCTCTCTTACCACTTCCCCTGTCTTTCCTAAATAGATTATAACCATCCAGATTAAAAGTTCAGTCATGTGATTCACCCCACCATGTTTCAGTAATGCCTATTAAATCCCATTTTTCATTAACTGCTAAGAACTCTAAAATGTTTCCTTGCAAGCTCCTAGCATTAGCTAGCATACCCCTTATGTTATGAGTTTGTAGTTTTGAAGTGCCTGCCTCGTAATTTGAGTTACTTAGTAATAACTCCCTTTTCCTTATACTAACCCTACCCCCAGGAGTAGTTAATTCATCCCTTACCCCGTCTATACTTTCTACCTCATTACTTTCATCTTCTCCCCCCCCCCCCCCACCTACTAGTTTAAAAACTCCTGCAGCCTTTCTACCATCCTATTCCCTAGCACAAAAGCTCCCTCATCATTAAGGTGCAATCCATTGCTGCTATAGAGATTGTACCCAAGTTAGGTCAGCCCAGTGCTCTAAAAACCCAAACCCCTCCTTAGTGCACCAGCTTTTTAGCCACGCATTAACCTTCCTAAGCTCCTTCTGTCTCCCTGGGCTAGCACGTGGCACAGGTAGTATCTCAGAAAATACTGCCTTGGAGGTCTTTGCCTTAAGCATATTACCTAGTTCCCTAAAATCATTATTTAGGGCACTCCATCTTCCACTAACTTTGTCATTGGTACCAATATGTTTCAAGACCGCTGGTTCATTTCCAGCCCCACCCAATAATTTATCTACTCGATCCACAACATTCCAAACCCAAGTAAACCAAGGAGACAGCAACCTGTTTGCTTGCTGGGGTCTAGGCGACAAATCACCCTGTCTACCTTCCTCGACATCCTTACTAGTCCCAGCTCCAGTCTCCATGCTAGGCCCAGCTAAACAGTTCTCAGTGAGCGCCAACTCTCTTTCCAGTGGAGTAATATCACTCAGCGCTGCAATTCTCCTCTCCAGTTCTCCAATTTCAGCTTCCAAAGAGGCAACATGCTCACACCTCTAACAGAGGTATGGACACGGGATCATCTGTTCCAGTAGTGCATACTGTACACTGCGTGAGGTTGCCACTGGACTGTATATAGGAATTTATATTTTATTGGGATACTCTTTATCCGGGAAAAATGCTGAAAAACAATTTAAAAAAAGGTATACTGACTTTTTAACTCAATTTCAAAGTAACAGCACTTTAAATATTGTAATTGCTATAATGTGGTCCAGATCCAATAATTCCTAGACTTATACGGTACTGTAATAATGATAATAAGCAAATCAACTCTCATATATCAGCCTATACTGATGATCCTGTAAACACAGGATACACTGATAATCATAGGGTTGAAAAAAGAATTTGAGATAAAACAGCTCACAATAAATGTATTAGAAACAAACTGTATCGTGGAAACCAAGGCTTTCTATATCTCCCAAAGATATGGGATCTAGTCAGTCAATAAAGCAACTATATATTAATGCAATAAAAAAATCTTTGCATGATAACGATAGGGATATAATAGAAAAAATGGTAGAATAAACCACCTCGATGAGAAGATAATAACATGTAGCAAATAAACAATACTTGCAATTCAGTTCCCTCTCTCCACATTTCTTTTATCCCTTTGTAGGAAGATGAAAAAAAGTTGAAAAAAGTTAAAAAAAGACCTTTAAAGCCTTATTAGGGAGATAGGAGCCTGTTCCACAGAAAAAAAAACTAGGTGCCAACGGTCCATTTCGTCTTTTACAGGACTTTCTCTGAGGCTATACTGCTCTGGCTTTCACATTGGCTTTTAAAGCCTGTTACTTCCTGGTTTAGCATAGTTACGTAATGACGTACGCGTATTACGCGATGACGTCACTACGCAACATTATGTCCATTTCAATTAACTTTATTTAGCCGTTTTGAAAAGGCACACTTTATTTAGCGTTATTACACAAATTGAAATACAAAGAAGCTTTATTTAATCTTGTGTTACTCTATTCAAGAAATCTATTTGTATTGCTTCTAATTTCACTTGTTGACTTGTATTAATTCTATTTTAGCCAATGGTTACCTATAAGAAACATATGATTCTTAAAAAAGTGTTTACATTTTATAAAAGAAAATGTGTAAAAATGTATTAATGGTGTCCTGAAGGACATTAAACAATATATTTTTCTTAAAGCTTCTACAAGCAAGCTATTAAGCTTATATTAAATATAAAGATAATTTTAAATTTGCTGGTGCAATTGTGATTTGTTGCATTAAATTAATAATCAATTAATTATAAGTGCTTTTATAAACTTAACTAATATTATATCCCACTTAACTAAAAAGTGACAAGTGTGCTATATCAGCTGTACATCAATGTCTAAATAGGTCTGGAACACCCAGATAAAGTGAATGTTTAATATATATTTTTTTTAAATATGAAAAAGGAGTGACTTTGTATTACAATATAGGTCATTACTAAAGTAAAAAAATAGAAAAAAAACTCTAAAAGTGAAATTTTTAAAGCTACAAAAAAGCTGAGTAGGAATAACCTTCATTAAAGCCTTTTGGGTATTTGCAATCTAATGTAAATATCCATTTACTCTCCATTTGTAATAGAATTCTATCTGTATCACCTCCTCTTGGACCCAATCCATAGCCTCTCTAAAACTTGGAATTTCATGGCCTCTGGTTTGTTTTCATGAACATATTTCATATGTCTTAAGACAGGAGTATCAAGGCCCTTTTTGATAGAGTACACATGTTCAAGTATTGAAGTAATGTTTTACCTGCATAGAACTTCTGACATGGGCACGTCATGACGTATATTACTGGGGTGCTTTCACAATTCATGACATTATTGACTGGGTACTTTTTGCCTGTATATACATCTTCAAAGAACTTACTTGGCAGGCTCTACAATGACTGCATTTAAAAAGACCCTTGGTTTCCATTAACCAAGTCCTCTTTGGTTTCTTCGGGTTATAAAAGCTCTTAACCAGCGTATCCTTAATATTCTTATTTCTTTTATATGTTATGCTTGGCTTTTCAGAGATGAAGTCTCTCAGTGTTTCATCTTCTCTGAGAATATTCCAATCTTTTTGTATAATCTCTTTTATTGGTTCCCAGTCACTTCCATAGGACATCACTAACCGTATCGTCTGGTCTTGTTCTTCAATTTTATCATTTTTCTTCTTGTAGATAAGATCTTCCCTTTCACTTATTAGTGATTTTTTGAAGGCTCTTTTTAGGACCCGATTCAGGTATCCTCTTTTTTGAAACCTCACTTTTAGATCTTTGGCTTGTTTCTTGAATTCTTCTATGTTATCACAATTTATTTTTAACCTTAGATATTGTCCTGTGGGTATACCTGCTTTAAGCGGTATAGGATGTTGGCTGGACCAATGCAATAAAGAGTTAGAAGCTGTTGGTTTTCAAAACACTGAGTTGTGGATATTGCCTTGTTCATCTTTCATTAGAATTAAGTCAAGAAACTCAATTTTGTTCTTATTCATAGAATATGTAAAATTCAGGCGTCAATTATTCTGATTTAAATCTTTAATGAAGTCTTCAAATTCTCTTTGAGAGCCAGACCAAAACAACAAAATGTCATCTATAAAACGTTGCCATAAGATGACCTTATCTGTATGGTTTTGTTTTGATTCAGTAAACACCTCCAAAGCTTCCCAGTGTCCCAAATATAAATTTACGAGTGAATTTAAGCAATCTTACAATGAATTCATTAAATTCTTCATCCTTCTGATTTTGCATGCTCTGAAAATATTCCACTGCTTGAATACCTTTTTCATGTGGTATAGAAGAATATAATTGCTCCACATCAATAGTAATAAGCAAAGAATCTTGAGGTACACTGATGCCATTCATTTGTTTAAGTACATCTAAAGTGTCTGTCACAACCTACTATGATGATGGGATCTAGAGTATCCTAGTACTTTTATTCCCAGTAGGTTTAGACCTAAGTTTGGCTGACTCCTGACCTATGGACAGTCTTTGTTGATGCAAAGGCATAAGTCCCAGCTTGCTTTGGTAGTGTACCTGGGAGCACCTTAGTAGGGAGTCAGAACGAGCTCCTCTAAAAGCATATGCCTCTGGGTCAATAATACATGCTTAGTCAAAGCATGTTGTTAAGAACAACTTTATTTTGGAAACACACAGTATTTAAGAACTTTTCAACATAGTAGGGAAAGGGGCTACCTGAGGTCAGCCCCTAATGGCCTCTGGCCAATCACATAGGGTCATGTCCTGGGAATCATGAGTCCCCTCCCAGGTCCGACTTAAAGTTCTGGTATGCCATCTTAACTCGTACTGGCAATTCCTCTGTGCGGCAACCAAGCCTTTGCTGAGCTTGATCCCGCTCCCCAGTGCGCTCCTGCCAGATTCTCTGGTAATGCTGGCCCAGTAAGTTGCCCACCTCTTGTGCGGTCATCTCACTGGGATATAAGTGTCTGGCTTCTTCATACCTCCTTGTTGCCTCTTTGGTGATGTCTTGCTCTGGTTGGGGTCTTGGAGCCCTTGGTGGTCCCTCACCCAACTCCTCTGCTTCCCCCTGCTCCGCATCATTTTTTCTGAGGGCTGCAATCATCACCGCTCGTTGGTCTCCCTTCCTCCTAGGGATTCCTTTCTGCTTTATCGCCTACCTTAGCTCCGCTGAGGACCATTCCTCATATTGCTGCTCCATTCTTGGTCTTTCTGGAGAGTCGTCCCACTGCTGCCAGCTAATTGTCACAACCTACTATGATGATGGGATCTAGAGTATCCTAGTACTCTTATTCCCAGTAGGTTTAGACCTAAGTTTGGGTGACTCTAGACCTATGGACAGTCTTTGTTGATGCAAAGGCATAAGTCCCAGCTTGCTTTGGTAGTGTACCTGGGAGCACCTTAGTAGGAAGTCAGAACGAGCTCCTCTACAAGCATATGCCTCTGGGTCAATAATACATGCTTAGTCAAAGTATGAAAATTAAGAACAACTTTATTTTGGAAACACACAGTATTTAAGAACTTTTCAACATAGTAGGGGGAGGGGCTACCGGAGGTCAGCCCCTAATGGCCTATGGCCAATCGCATATGGTCATGTCCTGGGAATCATGAGTCCCCTTCCAGGTCCGCCCACTAGGTGTGGCTAACAGAGTAATTTGGCTTCTGACCACCAGAGGGGAAGCACGTCCTATCTCCTGGGTCCTCTGCTAACAACTGAGAAGCCCCCTGGGGAGATGGTGCCTCTGTGGCTGTGGGGATCCCATTGTTCATTATCCCTTAAGTGTGTACACAAGGGATTAGCCTTTGGGGCCAGATCTCCCTGACAAGATGTATGTGGCAATGTGTGCATTAGAATTACTCCCCACTGTAAGACATCGTCACATATAGTATTCCACCCACTGTCAGTCTGGTCACGTAAAAGCGCGAAAGCGCACCCAACATAAAACCGCCTACTGCCCCCATAGGATATGTGAGTGGGGTAGGGTTTCCACATCAATCCCTCTCATGCATTAATAACTTTTATTGATGGTGATGGGAACCCTGCTCCTCTCCCTAGACAACAATCACAACAATATACCATTATAGCACTATACCAGTGGCTCTGTGAGCTCAAACCCCCAGTTATCATCTCCACTGGCAACAGCCTGTGGCAGACATCAGTCCAAGACTGAGATGGGCGCCGATTGAGCCATGACAGTGTCTTTTAAGTATGAGGGTAGTACCTTTACCATTTCTTTAATGTGGTCATCTATGTATTTGCTTATATTTTCCGTTAAACAATTATTACTCGACACTATCGGGCGGCCTGGTACTGGACTTGATTGTTTATGTACCTTTGGGAGTGCATAGAAGGTTGGAATAGTAATGTATTTTGGTAGAAGGAAATCAAAAGTTGATTGATCTATTAGTTTTCTTTCTTTAGCATAACTAAGAATCTCATATAGTTATTTTCTAAACTTGTTCGTCGGATTTTCCTTCAACACTTTATAAGTGTCCTGATCAAGTAAAAAAAATTCACACATCTTTAAATAGTCTAGTTCTTTTATTAACATCACATTTCCTCCCTTGTCCGCAGGTTTAATGATAGTATTACTGTTTTCTAATTCATCTAATGCTTTTCTCTCATCTTTTTTTTTATTTTGTTTTATTCTATTCATATTTCTTGAATTGATGTTTTCCTCTTCATATTTTTTGAGATCTTTCTCCATCATCTCCAAGAAGAATTGAATATTGCTGAATAGTGCTAGATCAGGGGTAAATGTACTTTTTCCTTTTACCTTTCTTTTTTTAGTTCTTTCTTCTAACGGTGAACTTTGTTCATTGAGAAGGTCCATTAATATCTTAAAGGTTTCGATTTGCTTTTTATCTACTCCCAGTCGATTTAGATCTCGTTCTTCTTTATTCAAGAACCATTTCTTTAATGCTAATTTTCTCACAAAGAGATTTATATCTTTAATATTGTCAAAAAGATTAGATTTGCTTGTCGGCACAAATGACAGTCCTTTATTCAAGAGGGATCTATGTGTTACATTTAGGGTCAAGTCAGAGAGATTAATAATATTTTGATCTTTCTCAACAGGTATTTTTGTAGGTTTCTTAATTTCACTTTGTTTTTCTTTATTTTTCTTTTTTTCCATCTTTTTTAATATTTCTCTTTCCTTTTCTTTGTACCTTAAGATCATATTTCAATCTGTTAACTTCTTTCTGTGTATATTTATTACTCTCTGATTTTTTCCCCCTTCTTAACCGTTGTTGTATTTTTGATTTCTCTGCCCCGCTCCTTCCCAATTCTTTCGGGCGTGCCCCTTGGATAAAAAATTATGGGGCTCCAAGGTAGTATGATTTGAAGTAAATGCTGATCTGGTTGTTGGGCCTGGGGGATTTGAGTTTGGTAATTGTATCATACCATGATCTCCTCCACCTGTTGCCCCTTGATCCTCTTTATCAGATTGTTCACAATCTGAGGAGCTCACTTCCTCTTGACTTCTTTTATTTAAAGGTCTTGAGAATTTATATACTCTTCCAGTATGATAATCTTGAGAGTCTCTTTGGAATTTACGTTGTTTTCTAGATATTAATTCTTTTTTGAGTCTTTCAATGTTGTTATCAAGTTTTCTATTTAGTTAATCTGGGGCAGCTCTAAATTTCTCCAGGGCTTTCTCCTGTTCTTTCACTTTTATATTCAATTCTTCTAGATTTTTTATCTCTGATTCCAATATCAGCTTCATTAGGTCTTCAGAGCATTTATGTATGATCTCTATTCAAGATGTAACAAATGTTTCACTCAATAAGTGCATTGCTGGAGCTTGTTGAACCCTTAGGCCACGTGGAACCATTTTATTCTTTAAATAATTCTTAATACTAGAAAGCTCCCAAATGGTTCTAATCTGTTTCTTTAGGACTTTTAACATTTCTTTAGAGGCTAACGTTGTATTATCTTTTGAGGCTATGAATTGTCCAGACCCGTCGGTGTTTTGAAAGGTACATTCTGCTTCTTGCATTAAATTAGGTAAATTCCATTTGTCTAATTGTGAAGCTGTCATAATTAATCAAAACAATTGTTTATTTAACTACACTGGTCAGTGCTGGATTAAACCAAATTAATTTATACAAAAGTCTATTAGATTGACCTATTACATGTATCCATTGGGTGCCTAACACCCCTTTAATTGTATATAGAACTTGCCTCTGGACTGACTCATAATTATCAACTGCAATATTCAGTAAGAAAAATAAGTAAACAATATATTTTTGTAAAGCTTTATAAAAAAAAAAAAATATATATATATATATATATATATATATATATATGCCTTGCAAAATAATTCACCCCCTTTGGCATTTTTCATGTTTTGTTGCCTCACAACCTAGAATTAACATGGATTGTTTGAGGATTTGCATCATTTAATTTACAGAACATGCCCACAACTTTGAAGATGTTTTTTTTTTATTGTGAAGCAAACAACAAAAGGACAAAATAACAGAAAAAGTCAATGTGCATAACTATTCACCCGCCCCCCTAAAGTCAATACTTTGTAGAGCAACCTTTTGCGGCAATCACAGCTCCAAGTCGCTTTGGATAAGTTTCTATAAGCTTGCCACATCTTACCACTGGGGTTTTTGCCCATTCTTCCTTGCAAACCTGCTTCAGCTCCTTCAAACTGGATGGTTTGCGCTTGTGAACGTCAATCTTGAAGTCTGACCACAGATTTTCTATTGGATTGGGGTCTGGGCTTTGACTAGGCCATTCCATCACATTTACATGTTTCCCATTCAACCATTCAAGTGTTGCTTTAGCAGTGTGTTTGGGGTCATTGTCCTGCTCGAAGGTGGACCTCCGTTCTAGCCTCAAATCACGCACAGAGTGATACAGGTTTTGCTCAAGAATATCCCTGTATTTAGCACCATCCATCTATCCCTCAACTCTGACCAGTTTCCCAGTCCCAGCTACTGAAAAACATGATGTACTTTGGGTGATGTGATCTGTGGGGTTTACGCCAGACAAAGCTTGTCTGTCTGAATGTTAGTCTCATCAGACCAAAGCACCTTCCTCCATCCATTTTGGGAGTCTCCCACATGCCTTTTCGCAAACTCAAAAAGTGCCATTTTGTTTTTTGCAGAAAGTAATGGCTTTCTTCTGGCCACTGTGCCATAAAGCCCAACTCTATGCAGCATATGGCTAATTGTCATCCTATGTACAGATACTAAAGTCTCTGCTGTGGAACTCTGCGGTTCTTCTCCAGGGTTACCATAGGTCTCTGTGCTGCCCAGTCCGTGAGTTTTGGTGGGTGGCCGTCTCTTGCAGGTTTGCTGTTGTGCCATGTTCTTTCCTTTTGTCTATGATAGATTTGATGGTGCTCCTGGGCCTCATCAAAGATTTGGATATTTTTTATAACCTAACCCTGACTTGTACTTCTCAACAACATTGTCCCTTACTTGTTTGGAGAGTTCCTCGGTCTTCATGGCAGTGTTTGGTTAGTGGTGCCTCTTGCAGTCTCTGAAAGCTTAAAAAAAAACTGTGTATATGTAATGACAGATCATGTGACACTCAGATTGCACACAGGTGGACATCATCTCACTAATTATGTGACGTCTGAAGGTAATTGGTTACACTAGAACTTTTTATGGGCTTTATAACAAAGGGGGTGAATACATACGCACATGCCAATTTTCTGTTTTCTATTTAAAAAAAAAAATGTATGTATATATTTTCTCTGTTCACTTCACCAGCTTAGACTATTATGTTCTCTTCCATCACATAAAATTCAGATTAACAAAACATTGAACTTAAGGTAAAAAGTTAAGGGGGGGTGAATACTTTTGCAAGGCACAGTATATATATATATATATATATATATATATATATATATATGTCTGTCCCCTTTTCTTTGAACGCCATCCTTTTATTTAAACTCCTACACTTATACTAGAACTGCACTTGACACTAGAAGTGTTTACAAGCTCACAAGCTACTAACGAACTACTTACCTGGACACAATTAGTGTACCCAGCAAATAACACACTTTACTTGCATGAAGGGAATCACAGATGAGTTCATTCTTTTTCATCCAGCACCTATGATAACCATGAAATGCTAAGTAATAGGAAACTGGTTTTAATAGATCATGGTCTCGATCATCATTCACTTGTCTTTGATCAGTGAGAGATTGGGAAACACTGATTCTCAAAAATATTGCTGAGGTCCTATCTTTCGTATTATAGAATAACATACATTTTCTCAAATAACACAAAAAATATAGGGCCTCATGTAAATCTCAGCAAAAGCCATTGCGAGTGCCCTTAGTGAAGAGTAAATCCTGCTTAGCTATGTTAATCACACACCCCGAAAACATTGCGAGACAACTGCTAAGAGTCACTTTGGCAAGCCCCAATTCCCCCCCCAGAACTACCACTCCTAGCCCTCCCGCCAGAACTATCACTCCTAGCCCTAACCCCCCAGAACTATTACTCCTAGTCCTACCCCTCCACTCCCACCCTCTCTGCCTCCCTTACCCTCTATACCTCCCTCGCCCTCTCTACCTCTCTCTCTCCCACTATCTCCCTTCCATGTCCTCCCTCCCTCCCACTACCTCCCTCTCACGTCCTCCCTCCCTCCCACATCCTCACTCCCTCCCCGTAGTCCCTGGGGCCCCCTCTTTCTCCTCCTCTCCTCCTCCCCTCTTAGCAGACAACTGCTAAGAGTCACTTTGGCAAGCCACAATCCCCCCCCCCCCCCCAGAACTACCACTCCTAGCCCTCCCGCCAGAACTATCACTCCTAGCCCTAACCCCACAGAAGGAATAGCTGAATCAGATAGAGGTTTGAAGAAGCCATTTTCCGACATTACCCTAAGTTAGAGCACCTCATTTATGCAAGGGGCCCATACTCTGACAATAAGACTATTGTTTTGATGTATCTCCATGTACGGCATTTTAGAACCTCGTAGTAAGATGACAATAATGTGATGTCATCACCAAGTTCCCAATGATTATTTTACCCAAGTTAGTTTTGAATGTGTGAGATCCCTAATTCTTTTTTTTTTCACATGTCATTTTTTTTACACTCAAGCTAGTAACTCATCAGAAGTTATTCTCTGATAATAGGTACCAGTGATCAAAAAATAAGTATATATCTGCAATTCATATATGTTTAAACAATTTACATTGATACATTAGTACAAATTGATAATTTAAATAAAAAATGTAATTTTTGTCTTTTATATGACATGATTTCTAACATGTTCGTCAGCTAGAAACTTTTTAGGTTGCAACAAACTTTTCTTATCAGACACACTATCTGTAAGTATAAATAAGACTTACTTTTTTATAAGAACAAAATATTATAAAAATTACCTGTTTTACTTTCCAAATGTTATATTTCTTATAATTGTATCCTGTAAAAGTTAGGTGCACTTTACGTTCCAGTCATCTACCTTGCTGAGAGATTTTCCGATACATAAACCACTATTCCATAGCTCTGAAGACTGTCAAAATAGCTATTAGCTTTAATTTTCTCCAGTTTTATTGCCTTTTGCGTTCGTTCACAATTTTTTTATATTATTCCTTAATTATTTTTTGAAACCCTACTAGAATGGAACACTTCTGTTATGTATTTGTCTGCTAGGATTAAGACAAAACACAGTCATGCACACACATCTGCTCCCTCTTCACCATTCTGTTCCATTGTTACATTATGCTTTTTTCTTTTGGGAGTCTGCATTGTTTTGCTTCATTTCTGATCCTAGTTTATTAATATTCTGAAGTGTATACATGCCTGACAGTACTTAGAGCATGATCTCAAGTTGCTTGAAGTATTATCAACAATTAATTTAATACAATATGATGTTACATCATCTGTCCTAATTATGGGAAGGTTAAAAATCACACGAGAAGAACAAAATTAACAGAACTCAAACTTCCCACCAATAACTTGCTGTCTTTTTTACTTCCGTAAAAATAAAATACAAGGTTATCATTTATTTTGTAAATTATGCTGACATTTAATTAAATAAGTAGTAAACATGCATTAAAATATGCATAAATAAAAGGCAATGTTTAAAGGAACACAGAGGAGGCTTAAATATGGTATAATTTAGAACTAAAGATAAAAACGAGTACATTATGAATTGAATGTATTTTTAAAAAATCATCTACATATAGTACATTTCCAGTGACTGATCATGTGCAGACCCCAGAGAGTAACTAATTTGATTTGATTTATTATTTAAAATGAGCTGAATATGCTCAGTCTAGTCAGTTATATATATTTCCACTGTAAACAACACAGTCAGAACCCCACGGTATAATTAGAAACTCTTGGCAATAATCAGTAAGAGATATCAATAACTTGATGAGTGGATGAGAAAGTCCAACTAACACACGTAAATGTATTTATAAAGTAGTTGCTATAATCCATAATCTCAAATTTAGCCATTTCTAATTATGTCAAACATACCCTGGGTACCTATAAATTCAAGCACTAAAAGGGTTAAATGCAGTAAATGTATTCTGCCAATATGTTGTATAAAACTAATAACAGTGATCTATAGATCAAAAGAACAAAACGGAAGGCATGGTGTTAGTTAATTTAATTTAATTATTAAGCATTTACTGTCTATATGAAGTGGTTTAGTTTGCTTTATTTGACGTATTCTATAAATTGAATATCTATGTTTCATTCATAATATCTACAAATACATTATATAAGGATTACAGCCTTAGTTGCACATATCTTACATAATACTGCACACTAGGATCCCCTTTACTATGGTGTATTTTTTGTAAATTGTAGTTATTTTTGGAGATATTTTACAGCCCCAGTTATCCCCTTAAAGCAATTATTGCAGCAGATAGGGGAAGTATTGGGCATGCCATGTTAGTTTACTGTATCTCTGAAGGTGTGCAATTCATCTGTTTTTCTGGGCAGTTTGACACACCTGATGTTGCCTATCTATCTGGTATCCCTTCCACATTTATTCTGCACTTGAGCCCGAGATAAGTACCTATCTGTGCTCTGGATCTGTGCGATAGATAGATAGATAGATAGATAGATAGATAGATAGATAGATAGATAGATAGTGTGACAGATTCACTGTCACTCTCAGGATCCGTGCCCTAATATCCAACACCAAAATGGAGAAAGCAGGAGCCCTTTAAATGTTTAGCAGATTTGTGCTGTTTATTTGTCAGCATACAACAGAAAATAAACCAAACAGAAAATAAATCCTAGCTTCTCCTTGAAGCCCTGCATAACTAAAATGTGGTTCCCTTACTATCTTACATAGAAGTGCAAACATACAGTACAAACATAGGTAGCAGAGGTGTCTTTCCCTCTCACCTCTCTCTTAGGCTCTGTATCTCCGGCCTCTCATTCCAATGCAGATCCCTCCTTTGGTCATCACCTTCAGGGACTTTCTGTTCCTCTTATATGCATGCTCGCTCTTCAAAGCTTCTGGCTTTGGTCCATTAGTTTTCAGTGCGGCCTCTGACATCGGCCCTGCACATTTCCACAACTCTCCAGCTCTATCAAACAGCTCTCCACCTGGAGACTGCAGCCGGTCTTGATTGCAGCCACAGCCAAGCTTTTTAAGGATCTTCCTAACCATCTCACTCCTGTGGAGAAGTCTTGAAGGGCTCTCTACTGCCCTCTGGTGACACACCATCACAATAGATAGAAAGATAGATAGATAGATAGATAGATAGATAGATAGATAGATAGATAGATAGATAGATAAAAATATAAAAGAGGACAAGCCCTTTGATTTGAGCCAGGAACTGTTTTACTCCACACAATCATTCTATCCATTGACTTATTTGTACAAATAATTCTCACTGAATGTTAAAACTAAGAATAGCAGTTTCCAAGTCTTCAGATGGGGTAGCTTCATTATAAATAGAGCCATTTCCACTGCTGTACAATTCTCTAAACTCCTTGCTAATATGTATTTACTAGCGACTTGC